>OU795042.1:57117466-58332466 GCA_917208275.1 Patella pellucida
ATGCGAAAGAAAGTTTAATTTGAAGGAGATACCTAGAAACGCCACCCTTGAGATCCGTTTGTCCATATTTGTTTGGTCTCCACCAACATCTCTATTATGCATGTGCTTGAATACACTATTTTGCCTATAACGTTTTTCGGACTTCGAATTCTGTCTTCTGGTTTGGATTGTTCGTACTTGGTTTTTATTTTATTGTAGAGGTTCATGTGTCTGCTTACTGTATACTTATCAGTTTGACGCCCTTGCAAAAGTAAAATTAATATATTGAAGTGTGGATTTGCTAATCACGCTATTTTACCGAGATTTCGCCTAATAGTTTAGGTGCAGCTATGGCGGGTGTGACGCGCCAGGCAGGGTAAGCTTACTCTTCCGGACACCTGTTACCACTGTTTGTCGTGTATTTTGTACACGGTGAACAGTCCATATGCTGATTACACTTGTTTGCCTAATTACACTATTTTGCCTATACCGTTTTTTAGGACTTCGAATTTTGTCTAATGGTTTGGATTGTTCGTACTTGTTTTTTTTTTATTCCAAACAAATGAAACGTCAAATGAATAAATAGATCGTGTTTATTTCCTACTCTTTTTAAAAAAAAGGAATAAACATACTCATGTTCGTTCACGAAACCATGGCTACATACAATCGAGTTCATGGGTCACTAAACAAATGTACCTACAAATGTATTTTAAAAAATGCCCAACATGCATTTATTAGCCGTATTAACTTTCCAAAGAGAGAGAGAGAGAGGGGAGGGGGTTAACGTCCACTAGAGAAACCAGGTCATTTCGGAACTACACATAGTTCAATTTTATTTTATTTTAGTAATTCGCTTGTGCGTAGGGGTCTTTAGCAGTGGTAGGGCCCTTGTCACGTACAACCGGGGAATCGAAACCACGCCAGTTGACTCATTGACAGACCGTGTGATACAACGCACACTTGCTAACCTTTCGGCCATCCACACAGACAGCACCCACTCTTTCCCCGACTTCATAAAAAAATAAAATTGTTTAATTAAAGTTGCATATATAATTTGACAAGGGTATAAACTCCATTAAATCATGAACGATAGTGCTACATGTAGACAGAGAATTCCCAATGATCTATTACGTCTGGTGACTTTTACAGTTCAGGTTACTTCAAATGCCAAATTAGATGCAGGATTAAAAGGAATTACGGACATCGATTTGTGACACAGGCGGTGATTTTCATTTTGCTTGAATGACTAACTTAACTTTAAAAGATGATTGGAAGAACCATTCTGTGATTTGTTATTCCTCCAAATGGCATGGTGCTAATAAATTGGATTAATAACTGTCTGGGATGACGTGAAAATCAAGAAGAAAACAAGTTCAAAGTCCACGTAATTGATAACTAGTATCTAGTTTGTGATCAGATGTCACGAAACTTTGTTTAGTTAGTTATGTATTTAGCTGTTTTAGGGTATTCTCACATGAGTTATTTACTTTAATCATATATTAGTAATGGCTATCTTCTCTATACCCAATTAAATTATTTTCAGTCACTGATCTTCATTTCAATTTTCGGACAATATGTTATATATTCCACTTCTATGCATTCAGATTGATTATTTAACAATTTATAAACGGTTTATGATTTCAGTTCTTACATTCAATCGGATTTAAAAGAAGCCCATCCATCAATTATAGGTGCTGCTGGTCTGATCAGATCATATCCTGTTTATATCGTCTGCACAAGATGTGAAATTGTGACAGATTTTCAGTTCATCTTAGCTTTGTAAATACTGAACAGAATTAAACACGCTAGTGTAGTTCCAATGAAATGGGGTTTACTTTCCTACTCCGCCTTGGCCAATGAAGACAGGCATACGCCATATATACACTGTGCTTTAGTCCGGCAGAACTATGGCTGAACCTGGAAATTTTATGCAAAGTTTTTTTTTGATTGACTTTATTTGCTTAGGGTGTCCTCTTTCAGAATCTGCCGGATGAACCTCGGTCACCCTTGAGCGTTTTGAGAAATTTAAGATGGCGCCCAAGACCGCAACCACATCAAATAATCCCCTATAGCTTCAATAGTATTTATTCTAGGGTGATAATTTTGGTGTCTAACCGTATGTTTCTGGGGTCAAGGAATACACTAAAATCATTTATTATCTTGTGGGGTGATTAGATGAAGGTAAAATCAAACATGGTAGACCATATGGCCCTTTAACTCGTTACCGGCGGCTAGGGCGATTATTTTACCGAACCAAACTATATCTTGAGACAAACTATATATTTTTGGACATAGAAGCGTATAAGTGATAGGATAACACCATATACACCCCTTCCAGGGGCTCCATGGACACATGGGTCGGCCCTGAAAAAAGGGGACACAAGCTGTTTGTTGAACATTAAAAAAATATTCTACTTGCAAAACAGGAACATAACCCTCCACAAAACTAGATAATATCCAGTGTAATCCTTTAGTCAACACAAGCCCAAAATACTGTATATTCTACACCATGCCTAGTGCCGTTCCAAGCACATGTACTACACTCTTGTATCCACATTTGATTAGCCACATAACAGACTCGGGGGTAAGTTTACAGGGTGTAATGTTTTCAATTGAGTGTCCTCCCAGCAATACAGTTCAGGATCAAGTTCCGGTGGTTTCCGATCTTTCAGTGGACGCCACTCAATAGCTTTGCGATGACACATTTTACGTTCGCTACAAATGCATCATTCGTTTGAGGTAGACTACATGGTTTAGGTTGAGATGATGTCAACACATATCCATTTTTGGATGCCTATACCTTCCAGCGTGTTTCAGTCATCTATTTGCATTAGCTGGACCCAAACAAGCTTACGGTGGAATCCAAAATCGTTGAATGAACAACCGTTGACATTGGTCAAACTACGGAGAAACACATGCCAATTATCATTGAAATCCTGCCAGCTCATGCTCTTACTGGTTGTAGCACGGTTCCATGCAGCTACGTCGCGGGGAAATCAACAGCTTTCAAAGTGGTTAGAGCTTGACTGTATTCTCTCTCAGCCGTCGGAGTAATAGACATTCTAATAGAATCATTGCCTACACAGTTACACAGGCCACTGTATTTACGTAAAAAGAGCTCACCGCCAAGCTTTTGTGTGGCGTTTACTTAAGATCGGAATCCATCGGAACTTGACCTCGAACACGACGAACAGTATTGCTGGGAGAAGGATACCAAATTGAGAACATTAAAACCGGCCAACTTGCTCCGGAGTCAGCCATATGGCTCATCAGATGTGGATGCAGTAGTGACGGCTTATGTAGTACTTGTGCTTGTAGCAGCAGCACAAGGGTGGCTTAGATATACAGTATCTTGCGCTTGTGCTGTCACAGGTTGCAGATAGAAACACGACTAAAGGATTATACTGGATATTATCTAGTTTTGTGGAGGCTATGTTCCTGTATTGCGGGTAAAATTTGCTTTTTTTAAGTTTCAATAATCAGCTTGTGCCCCCCCCCCCTTTCAGGAGCGACCCATGTGGCCCTGGAGCCCCTGGTAGAGATGGATGTGGTGCTATCCTATGACTTATACGCTCCTATGACCAGAAATATATAGTTTGTCTCTAGATATAGTTTGGTTCGGTGAAATAATCGCCCCAACTGCCTCTAACGAGTTAAAGAGCCATATTGTTAAGCATCTTTGATTTTACTATCATTTGATTATCCCACAACATAGTAAATGATTTGAGTGTATTCCGTGACCCCGGAAATATACGGTTAGACACCAAAATTATTTTTTCATGGTGAAACCCTATCAATATATGATCTTTGAACTTTAGTACTGATTACCTGTTATCATCCTATTAATTTAGCATTATTACTAGTATAATTGCTGTTTGTATTATGTTTTGTTATTTTAGGAACTGATAACTATTTTAAGCTGGTGTAATCTTGCATTAAATATGTTTAAATAGACTAACTAGATGGATATTTATCATTAACTTGAAAACGTGACCTGTATTTTTTTACGAAATGTCGTTATTAAATAACAGAAAAGTAGTTATATCCCTAAATAGAATAAATACTATGGGAGCTATATGGGATTATTTGATGTGGAGGCTGTCTTGGACGCCATCTTGAATTTCTCAAAACGCCCAAAGGGTGTAAAGGTTCACCAAGCAGATTCTGATAGAGGACACCCTAGGCTACTAAATTTAATCCTAAAAAAAACTTTGTATACAATTTCTAGGTTCATTCAAAAAAATCGGTTTGGCGACCGGACTATTTTGAGTGAAATTGTGCCCAGAAATTTTTCCCGGCCAACATCGGGAGTGAGCCAGGGTCTTACTTACTTAGCCACCGTGGCGCTAATATTGTAGGTGCAATGATTAAAAATTGCCCAATTGACATATAGAGACTTTAATGCACTATTATATTTTATTATAACAAATCAGCTTTTTCATGATTTATTGAGACGTAAGAACAGGCAAATCTGTACCCAAGGGAAAAACTAAGAATTATAACAGGGGGGGGGGGCAAAAAACAAAGAAAAAACCCGAAAAGCTTTGTAAAAGAAAACGTCATTGGCAGTCTTCATATACATAATTTCTAGCAATTGTTTTGCTTGTGCATCTTTAATGTTAAATTGTGTAAATCAGTAATCTGGAAGTTTAATTTATACACTCATTACTCAGAAAACAGTATCGTGGAAGTTTGGAAATGAGTTCGGAAAAGGAAGACTTAACTACCGGCGCCGAGGTTTTTTAAAGGAGATTCTTATTTTCAGGCTGATTGGGGAAATCGATTATCTCAAAATATCGAGTTAGAGAGTGGGAGAAAAAATTTATTGGCTGCTTACCTATATAAAACGTGAGCGTAAGCTTCTTTTGAGACCTTAAGAACATACTAGACTTGCGTTGATTCAATAAATAAGGTTAAAATCTTCCGACTTTGTTCCATGCACTGTCGGTCATAAACACCTAGCGTTTTTTTTGTATTGCTTGGCAAGTTATTTCTCCTTAATAAATAATTACGCTTTTAACGGATATATTGAAAACTGTTTCTGGTTTTTGGTGTTTTATTTGCATTACTTCTTATCTTTAAATCGACCTGGTTGGCACAAACTCTCTTAATGCGGTTGGTCTATGTTCAGGATATGAACACTCTTCATTATCCTAATTTATGCAGATATGTATGTATGTATGATATGTATGAAATAATTCTGCGCAGATGATGCAATCAATCTGATGTTAGTTGTAATTGGTTACTTGTAGTTTCATTTTGTTAAACATGCATTATGCAATAGCCACATCTGCCCATTGTGTGTGTTTCTTTGTACTTTAAATGTTATATAAATTATCAATTAGACATGTATTAACATGACAAGACCAAAATCCACTCTCGATGCAATCGGATAGCCCCAAATGGTTCGGCCATTTAAATTAAAAATGGGGAAGCGAGGTTAAGCCTCTAATAACCAGCACCATGGTTACAAAAAAACATTCAATACACAAATCTTGTCAAAACTACAAACAATGATAACTTAGCTCAGAATATAGTAATTTGAATTAAGTATTCATATTCATGATCAAATGCGAGATATTAAATAATACATATAAAAGCCTGATGAGCCACTATCGCTGTGAAAACGTTAGCATAAAAATGTAGTTTTATTTTGCCATCTTTAATTTTAATTATATATATATATCTATATATTACGCAATATCTTAAACAACTTACGATACAGACACTATCCAGCGTCGTGAATTCCAATGAAATACGTCACGCGGGTCCAATATTTCAACTAGTATAAATAATGTACGCTTGACATTTTGCTCGTACCAAAATGCGAAATAATGATACACCAACATCAAACGGTGTGTCTGTATTTTAAATGAGATAACTGTATACGATTATTACGAATTGATTAAAATCACACCCGACCTAATATAGCAACGAAACTGTAAATATTACCGGTTACGTTATCAAGCTGCGTTGGGGGTCACAGTGGGTAAGTGGCTCGGTAGTCTGGAGGTCGAGCTACCGATCCCTTCATTAGCCGAGAACGTTCGTCCAGATTTTCCTGCGTGGTTCCACCCTGTCGTAGATGCAGGCCGGAGGGGGGGGGGCGAAATACCGAGGTCCCGTGTTGGAATTCGATATAAGAGTAGCCCGTAGTGCCGCTGTCCGGGCAAAATTAATACCATAGCACACTGTATGGCGTATGCACGTCTTCATTAATCCAGTTCGGAGCAGAACAGTAGGACGTTAAACCCCATTTGATTTCATTTATCAAGCTGAGTTCGTCTATCGTTACAATGATTCTAATAATTAAACTGATGCTTTTGTGTGATATATTAGTAACAAGTTGATGTCTGTCTCAGGGATATTCAATCGGGGCGAAAAAATGAGTGCATATATGGATGATATATGGTAAAGGAATCTCATTAATTTCATACATAATATTAAACACTGTGGCAGACAGCCACCAATCAGGGAATTAGTTTTTGTTAGAGAATTGTCACAAGAGAAGGTTTTTTTTGATGGCATCATCAATTACTAATATTGATGAGATTAGATATTATTATTATTATTATTACAAACGGTTTATTATTAACAAAGCGATACCGAATTTAAAAAAACGAGGTTAATGATGACATATATATATTCAAGTACTCTTCACATTTTTTTGTGTTTGTAGTAATTTAAAAATGACATTTCCCAATTAATTTCAGTAATGTATCCAACACAAAGCTGATACAAAGACGGAAATCTCTAATGACGTGGGTCTTGGTAACTTAATTAGAGCTGCAATAGAGCAGGATTTGTATTTATAAGCATCGTCATCGATGGCATGATACATCTTTAATTCCAAGCGATGATGGTCAACACCTGAGTTGGCTGACCGGACATTACCCACGCGGATCTTGGTAACTTAATTACAACTGCAATAGAGCAGGAAATATAGTCTTTGTATTGTAAACATCGTCATTGATGGCATGATTAATCTTTAATTTCAAGCGATGATGGTCAACACCTGAGTTGGCTGACCGGACAATTACCCACCATTAACCATAACACGATAATATTTACAACATATTTACGGGTGTAATTATATTGTAACTCACTCAAACAATGTATTTATAGACATGTCTGTGGGAGTTCCTGGATAACCACACTGGTTCCAGACATTGACAGTCGTTTGGGTACATTAGTCACTGTCGCCTTGTCGAAACTGCCACCAGATTCCTTTGATGGTAATGTTCATGTCCCATGTATTTTATAACAAGCGTATCATTACAGGGTCAAATAGTTATCTGTGATCTTTCCAGATGTGATTTGTCTGTAATAACACAGTTTATACACATTCTGATGTAATAACATACATCATTAATATGTCTTAAGTTGTTTTTCAACCTAACAGACTCTTCCCGCCAACATAAAACCGATCATGTTATGCAATGGTGTACATCGAGTGATAGTAGAATCCAATATTTAAACGAAATCCCAGATATTATATCAGCAAATAATACATACACTTAACACAAACATAAAAACGACTATGTTATGCAATAGTGTATCGTGAGTGATAATACAATATAATGTACGTTGTTTTGAATCCCCGGTTGTACGTGACAAGGAGTAGGGTCGCCTGTCAACATCGTGGGTTTTCTCTGGTTTCCTACCACTACTAAAGACCCCTACGCGCAAGCGAATTATTGAAATAAAATTGAACCATACCTTAGTCCCGAAATGACCTAGTTTGTGTCGAGTGGACGTTGACCCCCATTTCTCTGCCAAGATAATGGCAGAGTTTTTGCATGGAGATTATTGGATTGCTCGATAAAATAACAAAAATTCGCGAAGTAGTGTCATTATAAACATAGTTAATGCGCTGTAACAAATCGGTCAAAATCCTCTTCAGTGAACAGTGCTTAAATCAATTCTTTTAAATTAGCAAAAGTATCAGCTATTGCTCACGTTACATGGCGAATTAACCAGATTAAGGCAAATGGAAAACTATATCCAAAGATTACATTTCTGTTCGAATAAGACAAACGCAAATCGGTCTTTATGTTCATCACGTAACACTAGCCATTACCGAATTTTCTTAAAAGGAAGTACTTATTAACTGTCAGCGGTATAGTTCAGATGTGACTTGATTCTAAAGGAAATGGTCAAGTAACATAACCTAATAACTATGCATGGATTGTTTATCCAACGTTAATGACAAACCGCGAGATGAGTCATTTAGAATGGATAGTGAAATCTGTTATAGCAAGTATTAATTCCTGACTTGGTTAGTAGAAAGACTGTTAATCTAATAAGAATAGAACTAATACCATTAAGTTATTTGTGGAGAGGGTGGGCGTTGTTGTTTACCATGAGTGAACACTCAAAAAATAGCATGATTCGAACATATAACATGAAATGAAATTTTCCCGTTTGCATTTGCCCAGCTGTTGCAGACAAATAGAACGCTAATCCCAATGCTTTCACACAATGCAATCTGAGACTTGTGAATGCATGGACATTTTTTTTCAAAAATCTGGCTCTAGCATGATAGTCGTCGTCGAGACGATTGGGACTATTATAACGACAATACTATATACCGGGAAACATTGGAAAATACGGGAAAACACCATGTTATACTGAAAAACAGTATAACATGGCGTCTTCCGGTTGTTTCCCGGTGTTTTTCGGTATTGAGTTGGCCCCTATTATAACACTTTCTAAAAATTATGCAATTATAAATAAACTCCGTTCATTTGTTACGGTTCAATAGAATAATTTAAGAGTTCGGTGTAAACTGGTTAAATTCTTCTTTGATTTGCATTTAGTAATTGAACATAATAACACAAGGTACAATTTTATGGATACCCAATTACTGAGTTTGATACTAAGCAACGTTTCGACGAGGATACTCTCCTCTTTATCAAGCAAATACCTCGTGTGGTTAAATTCTGTTTTTCACTTTGAGTACAGTATAATCTTTCATGATATTATGTTCAGATGGTCGGACCTGACCTCGTAGCTAACCAATAATGCGATGGTTATGATTTGGCAAAATGGTTGTTAATTTTAAATTTTTGGTATCACGGTTATGAGCCGCTGGTCTCTATAGAAGAAAGTACTTAAAGGGGGAGGAAATTGGAGGACCCGGAGAAAACTCACGAGGTTGGACAGACGACCCAACTCCTTGCCATGGTCAACCAGGGAATCGAAACCACGGTAGTTGACTCAATAACAGACATTATCATGTGGCGCACGCACGCTAATCATTCGGACATCAAACCCTCCTTTTAAGTTAAATCACCCGTTACAAAACGTATTCAAATCCACTAAATGTCGCTGGCTAATGATGGTATCCAGAGTTGGTTAATGTCTGATTAATAATTTATATAACATTTAAGGCCTAAAGAAAGACCCGAAAGGGACAGATTTAGCTCTTGCATAATGCATGCGACGTGCCAAGTGTTATTTTCACATGTTAGTTTTAAATTGTTTACGTGAAACGGACAAGGTTATTGGGGTTATTTCAAATCGAGATTCAAGACATTTAATTTGTTAACGGTTCTATGTTCTGGTTTCAGTTTTGTTTTCATTGAAAGCTTAAAAAAAAAAAGTGTCAATATTAACTTTATCAAAAACTCAAGACATCCAAATTTATTAAATCTTCTTTTGAAATTAAGTATTACAGAGCGTTCTGGTAAATGTAAACGATCTTTGCCTCCTACACATTATACAATACCGCCAATCTCATATATGTTACATCTCTATTTTAGTAATTCTCTTTAGCAGTAACAGGGAACCAAATAACTCATAGAAACCCCGTGAGGTTAGTCAGACAATAAAGAGATCGAAGCCATTAGACCTCACTTAATGTCTGCTATTGGAATGCGTTTGAATTGATGTAAAATCAATGTACATTGTATTAAAGGGCTATGTCGGAGTTGAATTGGTATAAAATAATTGTATATTGTAGTAAAAGGAGGGGGGGGCTGTGACAGATTTAAAAATATGCATCAAATCCTACCTGAGATGTCAGAAATGTTAAAAAAGATTAAGCTGTTTAACTCTCACGTGGATCGAATGAACTTGGCTTAAAATGTATCTCATAATTAAAATATACCAGCTGCGGCTTTTTTTAAATGTTAAATGCTGAACTAGTGTGTTAATATAATTTAACGCTGAAACAAAATATAAAGACTGGTTTTATTTTGGAAGCCAACGAGACAGACGTGAATATGTTCACTTAATGGACAACATTTAACAATTATATATAGTAAAAACCTACACAATCCAATTATGATACTCAATTTATGGACATATTTAGAAGATATATATTTGTATAGAGAGAGAAAGGGGGTTTAACGTCTACTCGACACAAACAAGGTCATTTCGGGACTAACACATGGTTTTAATTCAACTCAATAATTCGCTTGCGCGTAGGGTTTTTTATTAGTGGGAGGAAACCGGAGGACCCGGAGAAAACCCACGAGGTTGGACATGCGACCCTACTACTTGCGACGTACAATCGGGGATGATTTAAAACCACGCCAGTTGACTCAATGACAGGCTTTACGATACAGGGCGCGCACGCTAACTCTGTCATAAGATGAAGGAGCTTGATTTAAAATACAGATGTGACACCAACCTTTGATGTTGGCGTACCATTATTTCAAATAATCGCACGGGAAACTTGCCAATCGTACCTTGTGGAATATTAGACTCGCGTGACGCTTCTCATTGTAAACGCACGTGCAGGGTGTCTGTATTTTAAGTTTGTTGGTGGCCTCTAGCTTAAACATGCATTATGCAAGAGCTAAATCTGTCAATTGCAGGTCTATCTTTAGGCCTAAAATCTTATCTAAATTATTAATTAGACATCAATTAACTTACCAAGACCATAATCGATTATTAATTAGACATTAATTAACTTATCAAGACCATAATCGATTTATTCCAAATGATCGTTAGACTAAGTAAGGCACAGACTGACCATTATAATGGTAAAATAATACCCGGGGTCAAACAGCAAAGTTACCACAGCATCACAACAAAGTTAGTAACGGGTAAATCCTCCTCTGTTTGCCAAACAAGCATTGATCCGACGTGGCATACTCCTAATGAGACGTCTAAGGTCATTTTGGTCCAGATTGTCCCATTCCTGTTGCAACGCAGCATCGAGTTCTTGGTCATTTGCAGGACGTTGTTGACGTTGATGTAACCTCTGTCAAAGCATGTCCCAGACATGCTCGATGGGGGAGAGGTCGGGACTCAGTGCTGGCCAAGGTAATGTGGTGATGTTCTGTTGTTGGAGGTAACCTGTAACGATCCTGGCCCTGTGACATCTTGCGTTGTCATCCTAGAAGATGAAACGGCGGCCATGACGTCGTGCGAACGGCAAAACATTGTCTGCCAAGATGTTGTCCCGGTAGTACTGGTATGTAACACGCCCTGCAACAACATGTAAAGCCGTTCTTCCAGCAACAGTGATGCCTCCCCATACCATAACAGAACCACCCCCAACGTCTTGGAAGCGCTCGTTTCGACGACGCCACACCCTCCTACGTCTGTCCAAAAAATCAACAGTGAACCTTGACTCATCTGAAAACATCACACTGCTCCAGCGTCGATTATCCCCTGCAGTATTGACGATCCCTACACCAACGACGTCTTGCCTGAATGTGATGATCTCTCAAACAAGGGATCACGCGAAGACGTCGGGCGCAAAGGTGACCCCTATGCAGTCGATTCCGAATGGTCTGGCCACTCACTCTCACATCAGTGTCTGTTTGAAGACGAGCGCTGATCTGATTTGCTGTGATGACACGATTTCTCAAGGCCAAGGTACGGATAAATCGATCCTGGGGTTGCCGCCCTTGGTCGTGGTCTGTCCTGTACAGATTGTGTATCACGGTATCTGGACCATAGCCTGCTTATGACAGACTGAGAAACATTCATCGTCCGCGCCACAACCGCCTGTGTTATGCCAATCTGTAGTATGCCAAGGGCACGTAACCTTTCATTTTGGGTAAGCCGACGCATATCAAAATTTGTTTTTTGGTCACTAAAACAATTAAACTGATGTTTCTACCCTGGAATTCAATGCCACAATGACTGTAACATTCAAAGTCAGAGTCGTGCAAATCTTGGGTTGGACCCCCATGATGATCCCAAGCATCACCTGCATTCCATGCGGTGGCTATTGGTGCGTTTGGGCGTCAAAAGTAGCTGGAAATGTGTTTTCTGTTAGGTTCTATAGTAACTTTTTTCGTAGTCAATTGCATATTTTAGTATTATGCCCCCAAAATCAAATATCCCCTACTTTTTTGGAATAGTATATCAGCACGTGGATGGATGGTCATCATCTTCAATAGAAGGCTTGATCTCGCCTTAACTACATACACCTTATCAAGCCCTTCACTCAACACTCCAACCGTGATCCAATCAGATTCCTTCGTTAAATGAGTTACTAAAAATAAGACTACGTTCAATTTATTTTATTTATCCGTCCTTAAAAAAATCGTCACGATTATCAAGTCTCGCGCTTCCAAATAAAATGTCTATGTTACAATCGAGATGCAAAGGTCAAGGTTCGATTAATGTCAAGGTCCTAAAACTGCTTCAATTGCCTTTTATTGGTTTTCTGTGAGTTTCTCACTTGAAAAAAAACTTTTAACGGCTGTAAACTTGTCTCGTTCTTTTTCTGTGGAGGCTGTCATATTTGTTTACTACATTCATGTGCTACAATGTGAGTGTGTTATGTGCCACGACCTCTGATTGGACAATGATTTGAATGCTAATTAGTCACGTGTAAACACAACCAGCGTAAATGTTTAGGAATAGCCAAGTGTTGAAGCAAGGGTTAGATGTTGTTAAACTCGCGGCCGTTGCTTCAGGAAGATGGATGGTCATAGTCTATACTTCAAATCCCCCCTATAAATGAAGACAAGAAGACAATCTGTTATGTTGTGTGGCCACACTACGAAGGGAAATGTGTCTCTTTTATTAATATATATACACATAAATATATTACAGTGAAGTGCCAAGGCAAGGGAGGATAACTCCCATCTCATTACAAGATCAATTGTCAAGTCCCTTCACAAGAAGGATCAATACGACAAATAGGATGTTAAGAAAACCAAATTCATTTGTTTCGTTCGTGTGAAGTGTTACAGTATAACCAATTAATGGTGTGAAGATATCTGTTTACCGCCAGATGATGCTCTTGGCGACTGATCCATACGAAAAGCCCCAACAGCTTCAATACTCGAAATAAATAACAAACAATACAATGAATGGGTAATAACTGTCAAATATCGCCAATAATATTTATGTACTTGAGTGGCTTACAGGAGCTTAACATACGTACACCAGACGCAAGAGGTCTATATTACTAGCCTTAATTGGGGGGGGGGGGGGCATTATGGGAGATTAGATTAAGAGTTCACAGTCCTCACTATAATAGATGACATAAAGATAATTTGTTGTAATTTTAGTGAAACTTATCCACTCTCAACCGAGATATTAGCTTTTGATTGTTTGCCTAACTTCAATCATCAATACTAAAGTCGGTACAATAAAGAAAGAAACAAAGTCTAGATTATCCCTTTTAACGTTTAATTATTTTTCCAAATATGTATTAGCGATGGCATCAAGAGTTGATTATGATCTGGATACATTTAATTAGTGTCGATTTAATAATTTTAAATTACATTGCAGGCCTAAAAAACATGCAGTAGGTAGACTTAGCTTTTAATTAATGCGTGTTTAAGTACTTTCTACATTTAATAATAATAATAATAATATTTATTCAAGGTAAAAGGCATATAAAAATTTGGCATATAAAAAATTTGGCATACAAAACTTGGCACATTAAAGCATAAAACGATTGATAAAATATAAATATTGCACTATAATAGACATAATACTTGAGCACATGAATACACTTGTAAAGTTACAGTTATAGTAGTAAAATAAAATTAAAGGCTTATAAATTGTGTACATTTTCATTATTATAATGTTTGACTAGACTAGATTATCACTGCATCCTAATACCTTAGGATGACCCACAAAGTTAAAGAAACTTATTTCCAGTGGGGTCCTTTTCTGAAGAGACTTCCAGTTCCCCACCAAGCTTGACACAACTAAATTAACAACTCCTAATTAATAAAAAACAAATTCACTCTTAGAGATGGTTTCAGATTTATCCATCAAATATTTTTTAGCTTGAGCTTTAAATTTATGTTTCTTTGAGCAACTTTTAACTAAATCTGGTAGAGAGTTCCAGTCTTTTATTCCATTATAGAAAAAGGTGGTAGATTCACATCCTTTTATTGAAGGTATATAAAAATTCATGTTACTAGATCTTGTGTTATAAGATCTTTCATTTCTAACAAAATTTGTGTGTAAATAATTTGGGCATACATTGTTATAAATGTTAAAGACATGATTGAGTCTCAGTTGTTTGACTCTATTACTAACATTTAAAAAACCTAATTTTTCAAACTCAAAATAGAATAAATCTTACAATCTTATTTTGTGCCACTTGGAGTTTATTTTTCATATGTTTTGATATACCTTCATACCAGCATGCACATGCATAGTCAAAATGACATTGAATCAGGGAGGAGCATAGTGTCTTCCTAGATCGAAAATTGAGACACTCTTTGTTTCTATATAAAAATTTTAGCCTCTGATTAACCTTTTTCACTATGGAATTGACAATATAATCACCAGTCAGAAACTGATCAATAATGATTCCTAAATATTTTACAAAAATTTTGGGTTCAATATTGATACCATTACAGGAAACAGCAAAATCACCCGGTATCAGAGACCGAAGTTTTCGACCAGGACCAAAAATGATACTCTCCGTCTTTCCCAAATGTAGGGACAATTTATTGTCGGTCAGCCACTCATGGCATGACTCCAACATTCTGGATAACTTATGTGAGATGACCACAGGATCTATATGGGAATATAGAATTGCAGTATCATCTGCGTAAATCAAAACTTTACAATCTGAGTCAATGCTAGCTTGAACATCGTTTACATAGATCAAAAATAATAGTGGACCCAGTAAGCTGCCTTGAGGGACACCACATGTAATATTACACACTTCTGAAGTTACCCCATTTACACTTACAACCTGTTTTCTGTTTGTCAGATAGGACTCAAACCAGGGTATGGATTTAACCCCAATAACATCCAGTTTTTCACATAATATCTTATGATCTACGGTGTCAAACGCCTTCTGTAGGTCTAACAAGACCATGCCCGTAAAAAGACCATTGGCTGTTTGGGTTTTAATGTGATCTATTAAATGAATGAGGCAAGAATCAGTTGAATAAGAACTCCTAAATCCTGATTGAAATTCAAATAGTAAATTATTAGTAATCAAAAATTTTTCAAGTTGCTTATAGGCAGCTTTTTCTAGAATTTTAGAAACGATGCTTAAAATACTAACAGGCCTATAATTTTCAGACTCGAGTCTGTAATTTTTCTTAAATAGGGGCTTGACCTTAGCCATTTTCAGTTCGTCAGGTACTGTACCTTCAGAGATGGATAAATTTATCAAGAAAGTAATGGGAATTTTCAGAATTGGGGCTGCATCCTTAAGAAACCTTGCAGGAATACCATCTAGGCCCATGCTCTTGCTTATATTTAAACTACATAGCTCTTTATAAACAAAATCCTCTGTTACATATTTTAAATTAAAGCTAATGTCTGACTTTCTTCTCTGGACATAGGAAGATTTTATAGTATTTGTAGCGGCACTATATACATACCCTTTGCACTGGGTAGTTTTTCTACAAGTTTTGCAGCTATAGTTGTGAAAAAATTGTTAAAGCTATTTGATATTTTGTTGTTATCATGACAGTTTTGCCCATCAATATTCAGAACTATATTTGAATTTGATTTAGGATCCTTTTGGTATCCTAAGTTTTTGAAATTATTCCAAAGTCGTTTTGGATCATTTTTGTTTTCTTCAATTTGACTACTAAAATAGTCAGATTTAGCAGATTTGCATGCTCTTTGAACATGATTTCTGAGTTTACTAAATTTCTTATAATCTGCAGGATTTTTAGAAATTTTAAAGTTAGATAATAGTTTATCTCTCAACTGAATATTTTCCAGAATCTCTGTTGACATCCATGGTTCTGTTCTTTGTTTAATACAAACTTCTTTAAGAGGGGCAACACTGTCAAGAATATCCATAAAAATTTCTTTGAAGAATGACCAGGGCCCTGTTTCACGAAAACTTAAATCTCCTTAAAATCATTGTAAACTAAAATTTCATCCTAACTTACAATAGAAGCGTTTCACAAAACGATTTTAAGCATTGTAGCTAAAATCCACTAAAATAATATTGTAAGTTACAATTGTATCCTAACTTAAAATAGTGGCGTTTCACAAAACTATTTTAAGGACAATTTTAACTAAAATCGATTGTAACTTAGGATAGCTGTCACCCTCTCCTAACTTAAAATCACTACATTAACAAACATTGATTAGAGCTACATTGTTTGATCTATTGCGACATACAGATATAATTGGCACATAATTTTAACATACAATCATTCACAAAAACAATTTTCATTCAATTTATTTTCATAGCATGGGATATACAGCTACTGTCCATCCGTTTATTTTATTGTAAGGTAATCTAAGCATTTGGATGGCGCCCCATATTAGAACTCCAAGAGAAAAAAACACCCAAAACTCCAGTAAACTACACACTAAAAGAACATTTATATCCAATGTCATGGAAAGAAAAGCACTCTTGTCTATAAAGAAAATATCTTCGTGTTTAATATAGCAAATTTCTTTGTATTAGAAGGCCTAAAGGCCTATAATACTAGACATGCCATATGAAGTATTTACTCATGTTTTTGGGGTTATGATGATTTGTAAAAAGATAAATCAATAATCTAGAATGTGTTTATTCAAAAATGTAATAGGCCTATTTGAAATAAAATTTTAATATCATAAATTTATTATTATTTCTTAATGAAGTTACGTTAATAAAACAACATAAATTAAGAAAAAAAGGCGCCAAAGCTATTTTATCTTGGGAAAAATATCATTTAATTAAGTAAGATAGATAGACTCTTCTGCTTTTCAAAGTATCATTGAAAGTGTCTATGAGAATGACATTTCAAATCTAGGCATCGGAACATTGGCTTTTTGGCGTATTTATTTAATTTCAATATTAATATACTTTTAAACTACGACAAAAAATTGCAGCCTAGATTAGTCTTTTGAGTGACGAATATCATAATTTGTTTGTGAAAATTCTCAATAGTTTCTCTTTTCCAAATTGCTATAAAACTGCGAAATTCAAGCGCTTTAGTTTATCGATACACATTATTTCCACTTAAGCCTGCGAGGAAATCAAATGCCAAGTTCAAGGTCAACCCACCAATACATTTCGAAACTAATAATACGCAATAAACTCATTTATTTCATCTCTCTACGACTTTCTGACCATGTACAAACATTTCTACAACGTATGAAACTCTCCCTATGGATAATGTAACCGTTAATTCAGCCTGTCAACAGTTTTCAGTTTCGAAGCGTATTTGCTTTCACCGTTAGTGCCCGAAGCGGAAATCTGCACTGCGCGGGCGCAAGCGATTTTAACTAAAATCTATTAAAATTGCATTTTAAGTTACAATCGATCTTCGTGAAACGCTTAAAATTTAAAATCTCATTTTGATTTTAGTTAAAATCGATTTTAAGGATTTTAGTTTAAGTTTTCGTGAAACAGGGCCCAGGCCTCGTTTATGTCTGAGGCATTAAAGTACTTTTCCCATTTAGCTTCAGTAAGCTTAGCTATAAACTCATCTTTATTATATGATTTCACAGATCTAACTTTGACATTTTTGTGCTTATTATACAGAGATTTTGCTAATTTTCTAGTACAATATACCATACAGTAATCACTGAAGCCAGTATTTAAAACACCAGACTGACAAATTTTCTCAGTATTATTACATAGAATAAGATCTATTATAGACGCTGTAGTTTCTGTAATTCTGGTTGCCTCTTTAATAATTTGACTTAAGTTAAACAATTTTATAAGGTCATTAAAAGATTTATATAGTGGTCCACTCTGATCTTTAAAGTTTATGTTCATGTCACCAAGTAAAATAATTTCACAGTCCTCTCTTAGTTGCGACAGGAATTTTTCAAATTTCTCAACAAAATTATAGTTTTTAGGGGGTCGATAACAAGTCCCTACAATAATTGGTTTACATTTTGGTAATAATAGTTCAATACACAAAAATTCATCACTATTGTTTATTTCGTCTAGTTGTACTGGTGTAAACGCTAGGTTTTCTTTAATGTACATACAAACACCACCTCCACATCTGTCGCGATCTTTTCTAAGGATAGTATATCCGGGAATGTTAGCCTCGGTATTGGTTATCGTCTCATCAAACCAGGTCTCGGTCACCGATATCGCTGCTGCTTTTGTTTTGAACGCAATAGTCTGTAGCTCCGGAATTTTTGTTAGTAACGAGCGGGCATTCAGGTGAATAAAGTGCATTCCCTTCTGGAAACATTTAAAATCTTCATCAGAACATAAAGGGTCATTGTTTGGAATTTCGGCAGGACTCACTGGGTCACGACTGTTACCCTCCTGTTGATATTGGTCATCCTCTTCAAAAAAAGAATCTGAAAAATTTGGTAGTTGACATTTCGAACAGGACCATTCCTCATCACTTTGAGATAGTCTGTTGTATGTTTTGACAGTAACATCCATGCATTTTATGTGGAACCATAGATCACATTCGTCACACATTATGGCTTTCTGGTTAGAACGAACCGACTTTGAACAGCTGTCGCATGGGTATTTAGGTGGGCCAGGATTGGAAGCTATGTCACCACATATCAGAATGTTTATGAAAGAAAAAAGTGCTTTGCCATTTCGCGCGTGAAGGCCGCCATTTTTTATTCTCCGTGAATTTCCATACATCAGATTTTCAACTAATAAGTCATTAAATTTCAATAGTTCTGTGTTTGTACTTGCATAGTATCCTAAATCTTCAGTTTTAACGTGTATTTGTTCGTAAAAATGGTTTCTGGGTGGATAAAAACAGGTTAAAATACTTAAAATCAGGAGAGCAAAATTTAGCCATGCCATCTTGGCGGAACCGGAAATATTTCTCAACCGATAAAATAAATCCGGTGTCTGCGCTTTGTGACAACTATGGGTATAAACCCCCTCAACCCCCCCCCCCCCCATATAGTTGTATCCATACCAGATGACTCTATAAATTCGCGAGAGCAATAGTTATCAGCTTTATCTATCGTTTTGTTTTCTGTGCATTATGCCCAGGGCAGCTTATTGGGGTTGGAATCGGATGGCCCAATGGTTAGCAAGTGCCCGCTGTATCATAAAGCCAGTCATTGAGCCACATTAAGTGGTTTCGAATTCCCGGTTGTACGTGACAAGGAATATGGTCGCCTGTCAAGCCTCGTGGGTTTTCTCCGGTTTCCCCACTGCTAAATACCCCTATGCGCAAGCGAATTATTGAAATAAAATTGAACCATATGATAGTACCGAAATGATCTAGTTTGTGTCGTTTTTCATTGACAGTTTACGGCACAGGGAAATGATTCGACCAATGATAAAATTGGGCTGATGTTAAATAAGATTGAAATCATGATGAATCATGGAATGTAGAGCGACAGAAACCGAATTAAAAACCATGTCGTAATTGAATACGTCTTGGAATGGGTTTACACGACTAAAGTGATTGAAAACCTTTTTTTTTACAGTAATCATATACGGCTTCACCGTTATTAATTCGATAAAATAAAGATTCTAATTTAACATATTATGGCCATATTTATCCTGCCCGGCGGTCTTATTTATTTTTATTATGTAGCCAAGAAATGTATCACAGAAGACGCGACATTGAATCATTTATTTTCTAAAGATTCCAACATTTAATTACAAGTCTTCAGACTAGAAAATGAGCTTTATTTTTGTTCTAATTTTAATAGATTTTTAGCAAGGGCCTACTTTAAATCTAATGTTAAACATGGGAACCTAAATTCATTCACAACATGCCGTATTAAAAAAAGAAAAACACCATTTAATGTTTCTAAATATAAAATTGAAAAGATAATATATTAGAAAAGAATCTATAACACATACCCAATTTCGTTTCGTTTTTTATAGTTCAAAATTTCGTTTTTACTTGTCTTTACTACACTTGTAGTGTCGGCCATCGAAAGTATAAAAAGCGAAACGAAATATAGATCTATATTTTAATAAGATTAATATGAAGAAAAAAACAAGTACGAACAATCCAAACCATTAGACAAAATTCGAAGTCCTAAAAAAAAACAGAATAGCTTCATCCAAACTATTAGGCGAAATCTCGGTAAAATAGCGTGATTGGCCAATGAACTATGGGTATGCAAAATGCACGTGATGAACAGTGTTAACATGTAGTAGACAAATATTATCAGGGGATAGTATACGCGTCAATTAACTAGAGATAGTCGAGAGAGACATATTATGTTTACCAATCAAGTCAATATGACGGCCATAAAACATTTTAAAGATTTTAATAAGTTAAGTTCGCAAGTATCCCTGTAATTGAAGCATAGATGACAAATGCCTCGATCTACTTAAAAACCCAGAATAAAATGAACAAGCTCTCGCGTGACGAGTTTGCTGAGACACAACACTCCATAAGCTGGTGATGTTGGAATGTTACTACTAATAAATGGAAAGTTAACAATCGGAAAGTCAAAGTCATCACATTTATCATACAATTTAACACTTAGTTTATGGCAATTGTCAAAATCGAGACGCAGATCTTAGTAGGAAGGGTAATTGTAACTGTAAGTAGTGTTTTTAACTTCGGGCTCATCAGGATATATTAATTCTACATAATCACTGAATTAAGGATTATTCAGTGATATTTCGATAAGGGAAATTAAAATGTCTAACTACTCGTTTATTTGATTTTACGAGTGCCTGTATGTAATCCGCTTCGTAGGAATAGAGAATAAATCAGCAAGCAAAGGTGCACAGTTGGTACATAACATAACATAACATCCAAATTTATATAGCGCAATAAATACTCGTATTAAGAGTTCCAAATGCGCTCGCAAAGTTCGACAATTTGGTTCCATTTCATCCATAGTGTTGTATGAACAGGTGCGTTTTCAGTCTTGTTTTAAAAATGCAGACGGACTTTGATGTTTTTATATGAAGGGGTAGTGAATTCCACAAAGAGCTGAAGAGTACTGGAATGAACGTTTGGTCATTTCTAAGCTCGTGGATGGTACTATTAAGAGATGTTTGGAAGAAGATCGTAGACATTTTCCTGGAATATATGTGAGGATGAGATTTTTGATGTAGGATGGAGCAGAGTTGTTAATAGCTTTGTAGGTCAGCAAGAGTATTTTAAATATTATTCTTTGATGTACAGGAAGTCAGTGAAGGGTTTTTAGTGTTTTGGTGATATGAGCCATTTTCCGAGTTCCAATAAGTAAACGTGCAGCCGAATTCTGAACATGTTGCAGACGTTTAATTTGTGATTTGGGAAGTCCGTACAGTAGAGCATTATGATAATCCAATTTAGTGGTACCAATGGGGATAGCTACCACTTGCTGATAAGTTTCACCTCCAAATTCAACAAAGATATTATTATCGATTAAAAAATCCAACATCTCAATTATCTTGATGGCGGTGAATTTATTTTTGGAATCACTATGGTTCTTAACAAAATATGTGGAATTGTAATTAACAACTAAATATTGATATCTTACATGCTCCGATTTAGATGAAAAGACACTGTGAAGAATGTCTTTTAACCGAGCTTTTAATTTACTGTGGGGAATTTTAGTGTACAAGGTAGAAAAATTTAACGTCTTTGGAATTAGTACCACTACATGAGTATATTTTGTCACAGTATTTTTGAATGTCAATACTTCTGAATGTGGTTTTGTGGAACAACGGGTTGAACCTGCTATAAAACGTTGCTTGTAGGGATTTTTTTTTATGTAGTTAAGGTATCCAATAGCGGCAGATATGTATAGGTAGCACCACATGGCGTACCAAATGAAGTGAGTACAGATCTGTGATTGGATATAATTCCATCCTTACTTACGTTTATACGTAGCACTGTCAATTGGTTCCCCGATATTAAGTTCTTTGAACAGACCGTCATAATAATATCGTTAACCGTATTTCCTCGAATACACCACTGGGGTTCTATTTTGTTCAGTACCCCCCAACCCCCGGGTTCTATTCGAGGCCCGGGTTATAATCGAGGCCGGATTGTATTTTTTCAGACCAGAATTAATGCTTCAAAATCTTCTATAGGAGTGACATTTTGGACAAGTAAAACAAGCAGACAGGGTCGGTCTTTTAAATACGAAGGCTAAACTCTCTGTAAGTGACATGAGACAATTCTACTTCCTGTGCAGGGATATAATTAATTTATATTTTGACAGGGATTATTCAGTTTTTACGTTAGACCCGGGTTCTATTCGAGACCCGGGTTCTATTCGAGACCCGGGTTCTATTTATCTCAACACCCCTTACCCTCGGGTTGTATTCGAGGCCCGGGTTGTATTCGAGGAAATACGGTACATATAAACACTAGGTTATTGGACGCTTTGTTAGCTGCCAGTACAATGACATAATTGTCATGTAAGGCGTTGACATTTTCAACAATGCTAACATAATTGAAAATAGATTTAGACCTAGTGTCAACTAACAAACGTTGCATATAAATTATTCGTTCAAGTAAACGACTGATAGACTTAGTCCAATCTGAGAGAGTATCAGAGATAACATCTTCCTTCTTGGCCCATGATCTAGCGTAGTCCTCTACGGCATCCATAATAAGTTTGAAATCTTGATCCCATGAAAATGGTTGCGGTTCCCGGTATTTAGGCCCTTTGGACAAAATATCACGTAACTGATTATTCTGGACTATAGTCAAATCACAAGTGACTACATGTCCAGCTGGTTGGTAAATGAAGGGCGACGTAGAGCAAGAACAGGGTAGAGGGCTAACATATACTTCCTTTGCATTGTATTAGATAATGCGTTTCTGTAATTAAATATTTTGGATGCAATGGGTTTAGTATACGTATAAAAAAATCCTAGGAACAGTAACAGTTTTGAAGTAAGGAGGGGTGTGTGCTGTGACTTGCTTACGGTGTAAGATTTGGCTTAACCCGATAGCATCAATGCCTTTATTAGTAAAGTTCAGTTTAAGAAAAGAACAGTTTGCGGTGTTAGACGCATCAGGCTCAGTCGCAATGTCGAAATGGCGGTGGGTAATGTCAAGAACAATGGATGCAACCCTGTTTTCAGTGAATGCAGAATCAGTACAATTTGAATCCAAGCAATCAGATTTACGCAATTTCAAAATAGTAAGTGGAATCGATTACATTAATCAAAATATGCGCTGATGGCATCGATGTTTCAATTCAGGTTAAGATAACATTACAAATGCATATTCCATATATTGTCAAAATGTACCCACTAGAAGTGACATTTAAGGGGTTGGGCGGCGGACTCCAAATTAAGAAAACACAGCTAAAGAAAGATGGAAATGAAATTGGATTTAACGTCCTACTTTTCTGCTCCGAACTGGGCTTATGAAGACGGACATACGCCATACACTGTGCCATGATGGAATTTTTGCCCGGACAGCGGCACAACGGCCTACTCTTATAACGAATTCCTAACTGTCTTGGAATCTTTTACGTGCACGCCAATGTGTACACGGAAACTCGGTTTTTCGTCTCATCCGAACGACTATACAGCTGTCCTTGCCAGCCCCTCCGTCCAGCATCATCGACAAGGGGGAACCACCACGTCGGAAATCTGGATGAACTTTCTCGGTAAATTTGGGGATCCAACATCCAGTATAGCGAGCTAGCGCCTTAACCACTTGGCTACCATGTATGTACCCCAAAGGAAGATTAAATTGTCGCCAATTTCATAAAGTAAACAGCTGGAATCAACCGTAAACGACCTTGATACTGATTAATATTTCTTTACGATAAACAAAAGACAAAAATAGAATTGATTGCATGTTTGGAGATGATTAATATCACAGTAAGCGGAAATAGACGTATTCCTTCTCCAGCTTAGGGTGATAAGAGAACAAATATCAATTTACAGAACAAACACATTGTAGATCAAAGCGTGGGACGTGCAAGAAGTAAATAGATGGTGCTCCTGGTTGTACTGAAGCGACGGAGTGGCACCAGTCTAATTTGTTAAGTTATCCGCCGGATAATAGAGATTATATTATAGTCTGGAGGCTCAGCGCGGATAGATTCCGTCATATGGGCACAAAACCAGACTCAACTTTTCTATAGTAAAATTTCGCGTAGTGGTAATCAGTCCGCCGTTGGGGTGTTTTCGAGATAATCAGGGTCAAAGGTCGAATGAGTTCATTACACTGAAAGTAAATCCGCCCCAACGGCGGACTGATTACCACCCGGCATCGTATTCTACACAAATAAAATAAAAACCAAGTACGAACAATCCAAATCATAAGACAGAATTCGAAGTCCTAAAAACGTTATAGGCAAAATAGTGTATTCTAGCAAAATAGTGTAATCAGCAAATGGACTGCTCCTCGTGTACAAAAATACACGACAAGCAGTGGTAACAGGTGTCCGAAAGAGTAAGCTTACCCTGCCTGGCGTCACACCCGCCATAGCTGCATCCAATTATACTATAGAAAAGTTAGGTATGGTTTTGTGCCCATTTGTTGTACAAACCCGCGCACTGAGCCCCCAGATTATTACGTTGGCTATATTAAATGTATATTGTCTTCGCTGTTGTACCGTGGCTAAAAATGTCTCGGGTTTGGATATGGCGTGGTATACGAAGCACCTTTGGAATTATCATGTGCCATGGTATGATCCGGAAGTGCAGATCCATTCAATGTGATGTTTAATTTAATTTAAATCGGGTAGATCATATAACCAATGCTTACACAAGTTTATTCGTACCTAGATGCTGGATCGACGTATCTAATCAATTTAATTCCACAATTTCTTATGCTCTAGACTTTGCGTAGGACGTATTTGTAATTCATCAAAATGCCTCTCATTAACAGCAAATCACCCCTACTGCCTTTCGTTGAAATAAGGAAGTCAGTCCGTCACACTTTTTGGTGCATACTTTAGTGCATCTCGAAGATGAGTATTTTGTGCTTAGAGTAAGCAGAGATGGGCAATATGATTAGTTGATGCTTTGGGACACGATAACTTTAGTTCTAAATACGTGAATGTGATGAAACTTGGTTTATATTTTTATCACATAAGTGTCTTGACTAAGTTCGATAATCAGCATATTCGGCTTAGGCAAAATAGAGACTTTAATCTGATTGGTCGAGACTTTGGAACACAATAACTGGGCTATTAGAGGTGTAATGTTCACATTTGGTATAGGTGCCGTTTCGGTGTATGCCTAGACAGAGTTAAATCATGCTCATTTTTCACTAAGGCGACGCCCAGATAATAAATTTGACTGGTTGAGACAATTTAACTTGAATTTATGTTTCTGGTGTAAATATACAATACAATATACTATATTTACTAAACTCCTAGCTGTTATCACCATAATAATGTTACAAAAATCAATTCATATAAATATGTTAATTGTATTTCAATTTTTTTTTTATCGAAACCACACCAATAAAATATGAACAAGTACGAAAAATCCAAACCATTAGACAAAATTCGAAGTCCTAAAAAAACAGTATAGGCAAAATAGTGTTATCGGGCAAAATAGTGTAATCAGCATATGGACTGTCAATGACAGACCTTATGATACAACGCGAACGTGAGTCGTTGTACATATATTAAACCATAATATTATAGAATTGATCCAAGTGTATATAAATTGTGCAACTCCTGACTTTCCAATATATAAGGGTTATCAGAATCTGGGCAAGTATCTCCAAAATCTAACATCTTTCAGTATTTTTTAAAAAGAAATGCAATGTCTACTCTTCTAATAATAACCTTTAAAGATTTACTTTGTAAAAAAGTTCACATTAGCATGTATGTACGTTTTGTATATTATACTGTATTGTATCTGATGGGCAGTTAACTGATGGGTATTAATTTCAACGGTCTGGTTTCTAATTTGCCCATCTATCTAATGTAACTACGATTATTACTGTCTATAGTAGAACATATCTGAGGAAAAATCAGTCACCAGTCGTAATCATTGTCTGTTACCAATATCAAAGATATATAAGTTTAAGGCATAGCTGCCAATTAGTGGTCGATGAAAGCAAATTGATTACACCAGATATACAAACAGCTTGTCATTTTGGTATTAAAGACGTCTCGAGCTGATAATAAAAACATGACCTTAAGCCATATCGATAGTTAAGCCAACTTACAGATTTCATATAACAATGTAGATTCAATAATTAGTCTGGAGTTGTAATACCGATATCCTTCTGATATTCAATTAAAATGTTTAAAGTAGTGCACGTTGACTCGATGGGATTTAATAGTAAGTGCAGGAGGACCGATCTACACGTAAAACAAAAGTCTACAAGATAAACCCGTGGACAATAGAAACAATGGACATTGCAAAAAAAGAAATAAACAGTTTTCAAATCAGGTTAATCAAAAGCCAAAATGTGAAGGAATGCCCTTTTTGTAGTTTTATTTCAATTCGCACGCGTAGGGGTCTTTAGCAGTGGGGGGCCGGAGGACCAAGAGAAACCCCACGAGAATGGACAGGCGACCCTACCCCTTGCCACGTACATCCGGGGACTTTACGATACAGCATGCACGCACATGATAACCATTCGGTCATCCAAACCCTATAACAAGATTAAGATTCTCTCGCGGTAACATTACCTTTATAAACCCCTTTTACTGCACATTTCTAAACCCGAAGAACACTTTATTTTTAACTGTGATAAATACTCCCTAATTAGATATGACCTTTGTGCTAAAGTCTGTCATTTTAACCCTGATTTTAATCATGCCATGAAACCAAAATAATGAACAGATTTGACTTCTTTTTGCCTCTTGTATTTTAAAGATGTTTGAATTGAGAAAGAGCTTGATAGTGAATTGATATTTTAACATCGTAATTTGGTATTTTTCCTTGTTTTATTCATATTAATGTAATTTTTCGAACAATAAAAGCCAAACGTTTCCTAAAGTTATTCATAGGATATTTCAGATGATTGCATAGGTCTCATATTATCATATCCAATTTTAATTTTTATAAATTTCACCTAAGTCAATTTTAATTTCCACAAAGTTATTTGTATTGTAATTAAATTTCTTTTTTATAATTTCCACCCAAGTCAATTTTAATATCACCCAAGTCATTTGTAATATAGTTTTAATTCTGTTGAATTTCAGCTCAGCGCGTGATGTCATCTCAATTAGCCGCGATTCCAAAACGCTAACTTTCACTCGCCATTGGGAAAAAAAAGGTGCAGGGGTCGACACAATCGGGATCTGACAGTGAAACGTATTGAAATATGAAATTGGGGTTTAACGTCCTACTACGACTGGACTACTGAATTCAGTATACCAGAAGGGAAATTATCCTATGTCAGCGGCACGACGTGAAATTTCAACTTTCAAGAGTTATTTTACATTAGGGCCTTTAGTACTGATATCAGCATGCATCCGTCATAGACAACGCTACCGAACATCCAGAAATAGAATTCAGCGCAGTGTTTTGGAAAGAAATAACAAAAAAAAAACTTGGCCTATGTGCACCAATGAATGATGGATCACACACATGGCTCTTGACCTTACTACTGGAAACAAACACAGATGAATTGATATTACAGGACAGAGAGGGTCGCTTTTCTTTTGACTTGGGGCACCTCAACTGGATTTGGTGTTTAATTTTTGGATATTTTCAAAAAAAAAGTTTATTACACTTTATATAACAAATCTCCCCGGGGAGGTTCTCGCAAGATACTTGAAATGGTATTTTGCTGCGTAACGCCCACTCGATTCAAATTAGGTAATTTCAGGACTTTAACGTGACTCTTATAGTCAGCTTGTGTGTAGAGGTCTTTAGTAAAGGAAGAAAACTGGAGTACTGGACGAACAACCCTACTCCTTGCCACGTCGGAGCGGGAAATCGAAACTTCGCCAATTGAATTATGATGAAATGCACACACGTTAATATCCCCCCCCCCTCCTGTTTTAATTCTGAAAATTTAATAAAAGTCAAGATTTCTTGCCTTTGATTTAGAGATCTTGTGATAAATATAAATCAAATGTAATTACAGGCCTTCTTGTGTTTACATAAAAAGCCATCATGCTATAATATCTAAAATCTTTATTACACTAGTAATGGCTTTTCTGGTGTAATATATAATTTAAACAAGAACTGATAATGGAATTATGAGAAAAATATCTATTTGATATATGGTAAAACATAGTCTATTACAATCTGATACATGTAATTATAGAATGAGGAAAATATTTCTTTAATATAAGATAAAACATTGGAAACGAGTTTAATTGAGATGACATCACGCACTGGGTGGAAATTCAATTGAGTTGAAATTATATTACAAATGACTTTGGTAAAAATTAAAATTGACTTGTGTGGAAATTATAAAAAACAAATTCTATTAAAAATGACTTGGGTGGTAATTCAAATTGACTTCGGTGAAATTTAAAATTGACTTGGGAAGAAATTGAAATTGACTTGTGAAAAAAACAATTATATTATTTTTCATGTCCCTTATCCGCCACCGTAAGGTCCCGTTTTTATTACAATTCTGACGTTAATTTCATCGTTAATAGACACTAACCTTAAATCGAACCTTTGTATTTTATTAAATAATCGCGTGTCATTTAAATAACCTTCTCATTACCATTAAGTGTGCATTTGATAAATTGTTAGAATTCAGATATAAAAAATGTTGGGGACTTATATACTTATGACGATAATCAGATTTCATCATCAGACTATGCCTTGTACGGCGCCTTTAAATATCGATTTGTAATGATTAAGTCTAACTCCTCGATTTTCACCGCTTTGATTGGCAAACAGACAAGTAATCTGAAATAGCAATCGATTAGTCTCTATGGATTAAGAAGATATTACATGTTGTGATATGCAAAAGGTTTTGCGATGCCCCGGACAAAATGATCTCAAATATAGACCCCCATTTATAGGGGGCCTAGCAGCGAGAAATGTGAGAGAGGAGGGCATTTTAATTATGTCAAAATAGAAGAAATCAATTAAGTATTCAAATGAAGTAAAACAGCTTGTACACGAAGGTTATAGGGCCAATTCTGATATTAATTTGGAGAATAAAACTGCTTAAGTGTCTACTAAAATCACTTAAAATCCTCTACCTTAGGGCCGAGCAACTAACTCAATACATTTTCTCGCATGATGAAACAGCTTTAACCCATATCTCTTAAGGATTGGGAATAAATTATCAGGTCACCCAACGAAAAAATTGACCCGATAAGCAGATTTGGTGTTCGCGTCCAAACGACTCAATATTTGTGACAAGGTATATACACAATTCCTCTATATTTTGGCGCTTAGATATCGTAAGTATCAGACTTTTATTTTTGAAATTCTGTTCAAATCAGGATGGTCCCTTTAACAGTCATAATTAACTTATTTGTATGTCACTCTTTGATTAGACGCACTGACAATCCGCCTTCTGCATCTATGTATAAAATAAGAATTCGTTTTCCTATACTTCGTATTGAAATTTTTTGTTCTAATTTATTTTTTGATTGGTAAACTTAATAAACTAGTGTCGAATTAAATAAAAATGGTTTCGTGATTCTATTGAATTGCCTGTTACATAAAGGGACAATACCACCCTGACTGGCTTGACAGGTCCAGATAAAAAAAAAATAGCCTAATTTTAACTACTAGATGTTAACGTGTCCTACCTGTTGTGTAAATTATCCATTTCATTTTATTTTACTTGTCCAGAGGGTTCGAAAATATGTTTAAATCCAAGTTACATTTCAAAGTGTTTACGTAAGGCCTTTCATTATCGTACAGTTGATTTTTTTTTTAAATTCGGCGTGTTAAGATGAAATTTACATCTACAATTAATTAAATATTGTAAAATAGTACAACTTGTTGTCCTGAATAAATATTATTCAGTTACAACAAGAGTGGTATTGGGCTTTAATTCATTAACAAATTCATAATTTTAAATAATGATCGGACATCAAAGAATTTAAACAATTATTTACGAATGGACTATATCACAACTTGCTAACAGCTACTAGTTAAGAGTGACAGTTTGGCCTGTAAGACTGGGTCCAGTGTTAAGGAACAGTATCGAAACCCGAACATACTATGGATTATATCTCCACATAAGATTTATCATTCGATATTCGATTCCTTGTCTGTGCGTGGCAAGAGCTGTAATCGACTGACGGGATATTTTTTTCTCTAAAGACTCGTTTTCGCGGGTTTTTTTTTTTTAAAGACTCGTTCGCGCAAGAAAATAATTGAACTTTCTGTTCCGCAATTAGTGTCGAGTGGACAGTGAACCTCCACTTCTCTCTCCCTGTATGTAACTTGAACAGATTGTCAAGTCACAAAATAAATAACCCACGCAATCCAGTTTAATTCTGACCTAAACCAAGAGAGTATAGGTATTAAACACGTATTTTATTGTACCAAAGGGCGATATATACGAGGCATAACAGATATACATATATTTATGTACAATTAGATGTATGCAATGGGAATTAGCTGAACGTTTAGGTAATGTACCAGGTCCGAATCAAGAATTTTGTCGAGGTGCGGGGGGGGGGGGGGGTCCTGCATACACTGGAGCAAAAGGTCATCATCACACTGCCGCATGCATTAGTGGTTTGGTGTTATTCCCAGGGTCTTCGTCGCGGCCTCATTCCGATAGCAACTGTATACGTTGCTGACTGCCCCCCCCCCCACATCTGCGCATGTGTACCTTCGTGGTCACCTAAATGAGTTACATTAAATATCTACTCTTTATAACATCCATTTGACGTGCTCTTAAAAGATCCCTTGGCAGTTGGAATTCAGTTTCTGCCCGGGCAAACATTTCCCTCATAGCACACTGTATGGCGTATGCGCTAGAATGGTTCCCGTAATTGTTGAGAAATTGGCAGCATTTTGTCCAAACAAATCCTGCCAATCAGTAGTCACTGGCGGGCGGAGCTTAGAAACCGATTTCACGCCGATAAATGGCCGGAGAAGGGTAGAGTTATCTGCGGGACCGAGGTTGTGTCCGGGCATATAATAGTTTAAAACCTTTTCAAAAAGGTCGAATCGTAAACGTTTCTTTAGCTTCTAAAAGATCACTTCGCAAAAAATATGTTGTTGTTTGCAATAAATAATGTTAAGTATCAAAAAATCGAGCACCGTATAACAGCAAAACAAGATGTTTTATATCTTTTTTTCTTCACCCCCCCCCCACTCCATATTTTTAATGAGTTTTATCTTAACCTTTTTCCGAGCAGCATATAAATGTTACGAGTTCAGATGCTCTGTAAATTCATTTGTACATAATATATCGAGTAATCCGAACGACTAGACAGATATGTCCTTCAAAAACGAATTGGCTGTCAGTAGACAAAAGATAACGAACAAATCAGAAAAGTCCGTGCATTACTATGTTTTTATTAAGAGCAGATTTTTCTCGTTTTCTCTTATCTTGTGGTAGCCAATTCTAGTTCGGCAGTTTTACTGACTAGGTGACATAATTTCAGTCGACAAAAGTTCGGCTGCGTCGTACGTCGAATGCGCCACTTTGTCGACAGCGGCGCAAAATGGTGAACATGTCAACGAGATAAATTCGGGAGATGATAATTGTAGGCCGGTAGGGGAGGTTCGCGTGTTTTCGGAGCTCAAAATGGCCGCTTTATATAAATTAGATTTTTGGGGAATACTAACCAAAATCCTAACCCTTTTTAGTAGACTGAACTTGGATCTAATTTACCTTTTACACCTCTTAAAAGGGTTAGGGTTCGGGTTAGTAATCCCCAAAATACTCATTTATATAAAGCGGCCATTTTGGACTCCGGAAACACGCGAACCTTCCCAACCGGCCTACAATTAGCATCTCTCGATAAATTCACGTTAGTTAGGAATGTCATTATACACGAATATTAAACCGTTAAAATTAAACCAAATGCTTCGAAGTTGAATTAGAGCTTCGTAAAAGCAAATGTTCATATGTCATTTATTTTTTTCGAAAATACTACTATTAATAATTTTCTGCTTATTTTGCAGTCACTTACTTATAGTCATTTTTATTAAAACATGTCATGTAACCGGTTTAATATTATCCGGCGCCCATTTTTTTATTAGCCGGGTCACTTGATTTGCTTTGATACGGTAACCTGACCAGCGTACGTCATGTAGAAACCGGCTCGCCTTTCGGTGGACAAATCAAGCAGGCCCATTGTCTTAAACCCCGTTTACATTACAATTTTTAAGCGTACCAGGAACGGTACCAGGTGCGGCGCGCTTCGTTTTTTTTGTAGTGTAAACGGGACAAACGTAAGCGCGCCGTACCTGGTGCGGTGCCAATCTGAACCACTGAAGTGATGTGGTCTGAGCACCGTGTCAGGAACGGCTCTCTTTAAATTTTCGTAGTGCTGTAAACGCTGTCAGGTCTGAGCACGGTTCAGTACTGATAACTGCGCATGGGCGAAACAAACCTTGACCTTTTTACCCTCACACTTTGACAGTTCTGTCATCAGTGTGTCTATTATCGCTCGTTACTTAGTCAGTTATATAGAAGAATAACTCGTGTTTGTCATGTTTGTCGTCACTTCCCGTTTATTCAAGGGTTTGTTACATATCTCCCGTAGCAATAATCCCTGTGTTTACCCAGTTCTATCACATGTAATAATGACTGACACCAATATCGTCCTACAACAACCCACGGTATTCATTGAAAGTCGGACATTAATCAGTCAGTCTTGTTATTATACATTTCAGATTCCAGATGTGCCATATTTAATATTCACGAATAATGTTGGCTCCGGTTGCTACCGACGTCCATTTATTTGAAGAGGAACATTGATACATTGGGTAATTTATCACGGAACAAGTTTGTAGTCTTCGTCTCCACTCAACTATAAATAGAAACTTATAATAAATTAACAGTGTAAGCAATCACATTAACAACATCCTAATCTCCGTGAGTGCTAGTTAATCTTTCGGCGTGACAGTTGCAACACTTTCCAATTGTCACTTCAGTTCAGTCCTGGTTTAAAGACTTCATAAAAGAGAATTAATCTTGTGGTTTAGCGAACCTAACCTCCAGTTTTTCATTCAGTCGAACATATTGTCTGTCGGCGTGGGAGCCAAGAGTGTAAAGGTCATAAAAATAAGGCGATCCAGACAGATTAATAAATTTAATTTGTTATTAATCAAAAGAATATTACTATTGACATACAATAGAACCGTAGAGTCAAGAGTGTAAAGGTCATAACAATAAGACCATCCAGAAAGATTAATAAATTGCATTTGTTATTAATCAGAAGAACATTACTATTGACATACGATAGAACCGTGGAGTCAAGAGTGTAAAGGTCATAACAAAAAGACGATCGAGAGAGATAAATAAATTGCATTTGTTATTAATCAGAAGAACATTACTATTGATCAAAAGGTGTTTTATTGCCATGCCATATGATAGAACCGTGGAAACAGCAGCCGATGTAGCAGCAGGTGTCTTGTCCAAATATACTTCAGATACTAAAATTATAGGATTCTATGAATAACTTCAGCTTATTTTTGTATCTTAGATCTCAATTTATGGTGTCCTTGGATTCGGGGAATACAGACAGTAATAAAATACGACAGGTGCATGTCTAAAACAATAAACAACTTTATGGATTACGTAGTGAATGAATCTCCCAACTTCTGAGCCTTAAAAGTTCATTAATAGTATCAATTAAGAATAGTTCAATACGGACATACAATGTATTTTTTGGATTTTGTGATTTAAGGTGGTTTACGGAAATAGAATCATATCATTTTCTTCTGACGTTAGAAGGCGGTGTGGGATTTAAAAGAGGCATTAACTGAGCGGACATTGTGGAATTGATATCCAATTATAGATAATCGAACGTGCTGAATGGACAGCTGTGACATCAAGGATAGGTTAAATATTTACGATTAAAACTACCGATGAGATTCATCCCATAAAGACAGCAACAAGAACTATTTTCGTCGGCTCATTATATAGTTTGAACACCGGGAACAACCAACTTTTGTAAGTTACAATAGACCATCATGTCGTACGAGGATAGCTATGACTATTCTGCACTGGATTACCTTTATAATGTCTCTGATTACTACCTGGTCTCTACCAATGAAACCGACCATCTTTACGGCTTGGCACATGTTGTCAACTTATACCTCATACCCATCATCGCAAATCTAGGAATTGTGGGTAATTTGTGTGCTTTTCTGGTCTTTCTCTTTTCGCCATTTCGCTATTTTCCATGCAGCATGTATCTCGCTGCTTTAGTGATATCAGACACTGGTTTCCTAGCAGCCTTGCTTCTCAGTTGGATGATCAGTTTAAAACCGGAAATTACGCAAACCCCTGGATGCTGCCATATTATGGTTTACGTCACATACGTCTGCAGCTTTCTGTCAGCTTGGTACGTGGTCCTCATGATGTTAGAGCGATATATAGTGGTTTGTTATCCGTTACGGGCACCGAGAATATGGACTAAACTAAAAGCACGAATCGCTTTATGTTCTATAACTTGCATCGCCATTGTTATGTATTTGCATAGCTTCGTAACTACCGGTTCCATAGAAACGCCGTATGGTCATATTTGTACTTCTTTACCATCGCATTTGCGCTTCGTCGCCATTTTTACTTACGTAGACTCCGTCATAACTTTTGTTGTGCCTTTTATAGCTATTTTGTTTTTTAATCTACGCATCATCTACACCATCCATAACTTTAGACGTAAACATCATCTGATCCAAGCAACATATAATTCCAATCGCCATCAAGTTATTGGTGTTTTGTCTCAAGCTCAAATCCGGTCTACGAAGATGATAGTTCTAGTGTCCAGCGTATTTCTAGTGCTCTACTTGCCGAGTTATGCCATGCGTATTTATATTCTTATTAAAATACTAGTGCAGGATGATCAGCCTTTTAGTGACGTTTATCATAGGCCAACTCACATTGCACAACTGACCTGTCAATTTTTGTACTACATTAACTTTGCTATAGATTTTCTGGTGTACAGTATCTCAAGCAGAAACTTCAGAAGAAATGTTACACGATTGGTGCGAAATGTGTTTAAAAGACAAAGTCTTTAAAATCTTTTCGGAATTTCGGAGTTGTCCAGATTACATCCCAGCAACATAAATACAGAGTCTGATTGAAGTTTTATGCAGCTTAATTATATGCATAGACAATTAGACAGTGCTGGAATGTTATTTCAAATACCAATGTCTACGCCAATTTATCAGACACGAGTAGTCAGACACGAGTATATTATACATGCTTTAACGACGTTCAAAATGCTACTGTCTAGCAACTTAATCACTATGCTTGAACAGTATACAGAATATTGAATATTACTCTCCAAGCGAAGTTTCAGAAACTGTAAGGCAGTAGGGTGTTAAAAAATCGAAATGCCAATTGTATTAAGAATAATAGTTAATAAAAACCTTGCTTCTGATTTTGGTACCAAAAATTATTATCCCATTTAGGTCCTGATTGGTTCTACCAATGGTGAATCGTGGTGTTCTGTTATTAAAACGTTTTGAAATGGGAACAAATGAATGAAATGGGGTTTAACATCCTACTATTATGCAACAAACCTGGGCTAATGGAAGACGGGCATACGCCATAAAGTGTGCTATGAGGGAAATCTTGCCCAGGCAGTTAGAATTCGATATAAGAGTAGGCCGTATCGTCGCTGCCCGGGCAAAATTTCGCTCATAGCATATGGCGTATGCCCGTTTTTAAATAGCTCAAGTTAAGTGCATAACGTTAAACCCCATTTCATACTTTCATTCATAATTCAGATGTAATAAAAGCGTGCAAAAAGCATTCAAGTCCCTTTTCTATTCAGATACCGCGCCACAGCTCCAAATAACCCGACTTGCCTCCCACGTTTACACTTCTAGGTAGTAGTGGTGGCACCAACCTGGTCGCGAAATTCAATGAAATGGGTTTAACGTCTTTCTATTTTACTCATAAACTGGGTGAATGAAGACGACCATACGCCATACAGTGTGATATGATGGACATTATGCCCGGGCAGCGGTGTTATGGCCTTCTCCTATATCGACTTCCAACTGCCAAGGGATCGTTTACGTGCACGCCAATGTGTGTACGGGATCTTTGTTTTTCGTCTCATCCGAACAACTAGACAGCTGTCCTTGTCATGTCCCCCGTCCTGAACCTAGTCACGAGTGAATGGTTGTGGCATGGGTTTAAAGCGCACCACAGTTTACAACCAAACAACACACACTTTGCCATTCAGACTTTTCATGGGTTTAGTGACCAAAGTCCATGGGTTAAAGGACCTAAGTCCGTAACTCAAAATCCTCCAAAATCGTCGACATCGAAAACAAGTATTATTAGTCCCCAAATGTTAGCGATTTGGCTCCTTTAAAACCTGATAACGCATAACGGTGACTCAAAAATGTTGAATTCTTTTGCTCTATTATTGGATAGTGATCGTCAATTGTCATTGCAAGCTGTGTGCATTATTTCCGCAACATTGCAGGTATGGTAATCTTGATAGTCCGAGAGTAAAGCACAAATAAGCGGTGGTATGTTTTTGAATAAGTGGTAAAAAATCACAATACGAAAATGGACGAAGGCATTATCATGGGCTTTATAATTAAATGACTTCTACATAAAAAGTCACGTCGTTCTACAAGACCCATTTACACGGCACAAGCTGAAAGGCGGGTGTTACGTCGAAGAAAAACAATACCTGAGCAACCCAATGTGACTGTGTTTCCAAAGATATGATCGTCGCTATAACCGAAACGTGGTCAAAAGTCTACGACACAAAAATCCGCAATTTTCGGACCACCCTACACGGTACGGTCAACATGTATTTGATAATCAATATCATATTCACACCATTACCGCCTACGATATAGACATGATAATCTTCTAAAGACATTCTTCGGAAATTCGAGAACATCAGCCATAAACGTCAAGCATATCAAAGGCAAACATTATTTGTGATACAGTTCATTAGAGAAAGCCTAATAACATCAAAAATGACACTTACTTACGACACACACCCACAAACGTATCGATGATGTCTGTAACATCTTGGTCCTTGGGACAATTTTGGTTCTTTATAAAATGGTTTCTTCACTTCGTCAAATCCCACGTACTAAACGAATATGGATATAGTTATACATAAAAAAACAGTGATATTTTGGTTAAATTATAATCATTGTCAAAATAGCCATCTGGGTGTGTATTGACCTATGGTTGTTAGACTAAATAAGGAAATGTCCACCCCTTTTAGTCCTGGGAAAGTTTATTACGTTTTTCAATGAACCTGCTGAATAAGACAAGTATAAATTGAGGCTTAAAGTGGGTTAAAATTAGCCTCCCACCAGACAATTCCAAGAAGCTATTATATATTTGAGAACGAGGAACCTGCAACTATTATTGCTGTAGTACTATTTACGATCACGAAAGAACACATCACATAAAGAAGTCCATAGTGCTACATGTCATAGACTCGGCTACAGACAAAAGGTTCAGTTCTGATTGTGTTAGCAGATTATGGCACAATGGTATTATTGAGTGGCAGAGAAAACCAATTGGCCTTAAAAATTCACCAGTGATCTTCCAAATAGTCTTGTCAGACAACAAATAAATTTGCTACGTTAACGACATAATTTCGGCGAATGCCATTAAAACTTCTATAGCAAACTTTGATACACAGGTATGGTCCACGCGCCCAAATGGGTGTTTGCTGCGAACAAAGTAAAGTTGCCCATATAACTAGAAAACCAGTTCAGTTCGTGAAACAGGGGAATCTGTCAAAGTACCAATTCTAACTACGGTTATCTAAATATTCCTGGCATTGTGGTTCATACGTAACTGCATCTTATAAACATACAGAGAGAATGCCAAACATGTGTTGCCATCTGAACTACTCAGATAATAGGAGGTGGCACCCTAAAAACTGTTTAGTCTTTTACGCATCTTTAGAGAGAGAGAGACAGAGGGTTTAACGTCCGCTCGACACAAACTAGGTAATTTCGGGACTAACTTATCGTTTATTCTTTTTCAATAATTCGCTTGCGCATAGGGGTCTTTAGCAGTGGGAGGAAATCGGAGGACCCGAAGAAAACTCGAGAGGTTGGACAGGCGACCCTACTCCTTGCCACGTACAGCCGTGGATTCGAAAACAGTTGACTCAATGTCAGGTTTTAAGATACAACGCGCTTATGTTAACCATTCGGCCTTCCCCGCCCCCGCATCTTTCAAATGTCCTTGATAGTAACATGTAACATGGATCTGATTTCTGTCATAGTTGTCTAATCATCAGCTCGTAGAGAACAGGAAATAAGACAAATCGAAAAATGTATTTCTTAGATTTAGATAACACTACCATTTTACTTCATCAAAACCTCCTGCGCTATAAGCTAAATTAGTCTCTATTTTTTTTTTTATAAGATGATTGCAGATTTTTTATTTATTGTAATTAAATAAACATACATGTAGTACATGTAACCTAGTTGATAAGTGATTCTTGATATAGGGTAACTAATGGAATCATGTGGTTTAATCCTGAATTAATTAATGGTGGACTGGGCTTGGTTGGCTGATTTTATTAGATATCTTTATTTTACTGTTAGTAATTCAATTAAGATAATAATTCAATTAATAATTCAATTAAGATATGACCCACAAACAAACGTAACGTCAAACCGTTAAATCTACAACCGATAAAATTAATACACTCTAAACACACCATCTAATATACAGATCCTTTACTCGATCAACACCATTTAGTCAAGCATCGCGTTGAAATACGTCCACATATCCGAAAGGAAACATGGATGTTGAATATTTGATGCTGAATATTTAGAGGGTTTGGTCCCCCACCCCCCAAATGCTTCACAGTAATTTTTTAAAAAGGAGTCAAAAACTGTAGCCTCTATTATGTTCCCAAGCGAAATGAAATGAAATGGGGTTTAACTGTCAACGGATCTTTTACGTGCACGTCCATGTACACACGGGACCTCGGTTTTTTGTCACATCCGAAGTGGAAACCACGGCGAAAAATTCCTACCAACTTTCTCGACCAATACAAAGCCTGCGTCTGACCCACGTAGCCACCGTGGATCCCCCCAACGTATGGAAGGACGGACGGAGTGACGACAATACGCGTTTGTTTTATACAGTTGTAGTGTTTGTATCATATACATATTTTAATGTCTAGGGGACATCACTTGTACGTTACATTGTTGGGCGTTTATAAAAAACTAAATTATGTACATAAGAAATCAGCACAAAGGCTCTTAGTTACTCTTTGATGGAAAATGTCAATCTCTCGGTATCTTGAGTTCAGATAATCTTTATAGTATAAAATGTAGTATCGTCGATTCTGGAGGGTAATAAAACCATAGATGGAGAGGTGCGTAATAGTAAGTGGACTTCGTCATTGGTACATGCCAAAGTAAAGTCTAGCTGGTGAGTACAGGGCTATATTTATAGATATGGCCAGGAAATTATTACTGCGGAAATTAAAGTGCCCCGTTTGGAATCAAGTTCTACAATTAAGGAACTGGTCCGGGCCAATATTTAATTAAACGTAAATACCTTATCAGTGCTGCTTTTAAGCTAAATAACTCTAATAATATATTATTGGACTAGCCAAGGCCCCCTCGACAGAGGCTAATTCTGTGAAATATTCTATGGAATTGGTAGCTCCTTGACCTAAAACAAACAGATGTAATGTATGTAATTACTTAGCTATGTTTGATGTGGGATTTATCAAACCTATCATCTAATCGATACCAAACAGTAAACAAGAGAGGCTTAATAAAACCTATATATACAAATGAATAAACAAAGCTGTTAATGGATTGCACTTAAGTGTAGCGCATATAGATAATTAATTCATAGGTACATTTTAAATAAGGTTGATCACAAACTATAATATTCGCATTTTCTCTAGAGCAGCGGCATTATGCGAGCGTTAAAATAGCTACTATCTGTTCCAGGTAATACTACGACTCGAAAATTGCTCGCTATTTTTTAAATGTTTAATTAAAATGGCTTAAACTTTGTGAAATGGCCAGAATAGTCACCCCATTGCTTTCTGTCTTATGAGAACTTAGTTCAGACCAAACTATATAGCTTTTCGCAGTTGAAATATCGTGGTCTGTTTACATCTTGGTACTAAAAACAGCCATGTTTGCCCTAGTTATCTGAAAGAACCGAAGTCGACAAGGCGTGCTGAGTTGACTTAGATATGTAGATAGTTGTTTCGGTCCAGTAGAATCTAACTCGCTAGAAAGAGTTATTTACTGGATCCCAGACCAAGGTTGTTTGTCCCACTAACTTGAAAATTTAATTGCCTTCGATCCGACGATTGTAACTTTATGATATCGATATAAGCTATACATGCAAATTGTAACCCGCTTTTGAAATATGATGAAATTTTCGAAGGAGACTGTAGGACATACCCATCATATCCGTGGGTTATGGCGATTTGCATTCCTTGACATATCGCGTTTTTCTATCTTGAAATTGTACATAACAATATTCGAGTATTCAAGGGATTATACTTTCCTAAGATTTGTTTGATATTTTTTTTTCTTTTCTACTACAACATCAGAAACAAATCTTTTGTGCCTAAAACTAAATATCTTTTTTAAAAGGAATACCAATATGCAAAACTGTGGTAAAGCCCCCAAAATATAAGATATCTTGCAAAAACGTTTACACTTTATCCCAAAGGTTATCACTCCATCTGATGCTGAAAATAAGTGTTCTGTGAGGAACATTTTGGTAACAATACTATGAATATTAATGATATAATGAATACTAAAACACTGCTCTCTTATCTGTTGGAAATCAATTCTTTTATGAATTGTTAGATATCCTCTCACAGTCTCACACAGCAACTTTTGGTCTTGGGAGGAATAATTAGTGACCAGAAATTCGCACATGTATCTGTTATCACTCGCCACTTCAGTCAGTTATATAGAGGGATGGCTCGTGTTTTCCTTTTGCTTTCGTCACTTCCGATTCAGGAAACATGTATTACTCAGTTATCATAGCAATGGACTCAAAATTATATTTGGAACATGTTTATTTAGTCTTATCTCATATGTGAAAATGGCAGACACTAATATTGTTTTTTTTAACTTTCTTAAACATATCCTTTAAAGACACTTAATAAATAGTATTAGTAAAGGGTAGCGAATAACAATTTTTAGAGCGAATATTTATTTAAAACGATAAAAAATATAGCTTCTTTTTTTCAAAATCGCGTCCTTTCCGGTAATACTGGAAATTTTGGACTTAATGGCGGTTTGTATAAGGTATCAAATGATAGAATGTCTATTAACCACTTATTCTTTTATGGGCATAAAAAGTTGAAAATCCATTCCAACAAAATTGCCTAATTCCCGGACATTTAAAATAAATTATGGATTTCCGTTTGCTCTAATATATAGAGGATATATCAAAAAAGACGAGTAGGAGATTTTATTTATCACCCGATCCCTGTAACAAAGTGATATCATTTATAATTTAGGTGCATTGAACTCTGCTAGTTTTGACAATAGATGATTTTGACTTTCACCTCATATTAAACTGTTGTCCAGTCACGAGCTTATTAAATCTAATTAATTCAATATGTCCATTACAAGCTACACATGATCTGTGTACAAGATCCACACGCCTTCAAATGTTTATGCACATGCCGTGACGAGATAAAAGAAACAATTGCAGATATTACCATGTGTTCAACGGGTATATATTGAGGAGTTCTCTGTCAGTTAAAAGCGAAGAGCCGAGAGAGAAGGAAGGCTTGTACGAGGGTAGGGACTCACCCGAGTCCAGCCGCTGCCTTGGCAGAGGGGCAGAATTGTAGATGGAATGTTATATTGTAAGACGTGTTCCTGTAGACGTTTAGTTGTAGAAGACTAGTAGATTTTATATTATGTAGATGTGTTCCTGTCGTAGCCTAGTTCCTATAGTTAAAGTTTAGGTACCTGTATTACTGTATTAAACTCTTATCTGTTTCACTACGATTGTGTTACAGATATTAGTTATTGGTGCTATCGACCTACAAGACCCCTGGGTGTGTTCCCGTGATAATGAAGAAAAACCCGCGTGGCAGAAAGAAGAGGTTTAACCACCAGACATCCGATGAGTTGGTAAAAAAAAGAAAAAAAAAGAATTAAAAACAATGCAGTACTAAAACGTTTATTTGTGAAACCGTGGGTGGCAGGCGCGGTTTCAGTGATAAGAAAATTCTTAATTCAAGGATGGAAATGAAGAAAATCAACGAGCACGGAGAAATCAAAGAAAAAAAAAAACCCTAAAAAAGACTTTCGGATCAATGGCGACGGAACAGAAATTGTGTGTGATTGTTGTTTTACGGTGAGTCATTTTGTTTTTAAAAGAATATAAATTATAATTGTTTGTTTTTGAACACATATTTTGGTTTTTAAAATTAGTCGTAACAAAGTATTAAGAGGTTTATGTTGAAAAGTAAAATATTTTGTGATTGTTTGGCTGGAATTGAGTTAAGTTCCTAATTAGGAAATTCTTGAATAGACGGTTGAATAAATTTTTCGTCGTCCATCGCTATATTTGCGGTGAAGATATTAACTCACAAACAATCACATAATAGGCATATTCACGGTTCTATCTCCTATATTGTTTTGTGTGTGTTTTTATATACCCCGACGTAACAGAAATTTTTTTTAATGAGTTTTTGTCTCGTAAATTCGAGAGTTTTGTGTATTTGTGCCTCGTAAATTCGAGAGCGTTGTGTATTCCTATTAAGAGGAATCGGTTTTTTATACCCTCAAGGAAGAAGGGTCGCGCTTAGGTTAGAAGCGTATATGTAGTGTTTTGTTTTGTTTAAGACATAGAGAGATAAACCGTTGTTAATTTTGATAAGTTCTTTGAAAAATATCTTATTTAAGATTGGTAAATGTGTTCAAATCATTCAATATCATTTTTTTCAAGTAAAAAACAATATGACAAAATCCTATGTTAATGTTTTTCTATATGTACCTTTTCTATTTTATAAAATATTTGCTATTTTTTTCTTCAAATTATATTTTGATTGTATAAATTTCTTTTTTTGTAATGTTTAGAAATGACGTTGATATGGTGTGTGTTCGTATGATATCGTGTATTACATTATCATTTAATTATTTGAAGCAAGTGTCCCACATGTGAGAATGGTGTTACTAATTAATGTTAGTTTGTTATTTACTTAGTAAATATGTTATTTATTTAGTAAATAACTTGTGGGAAGGGTAGGAAATGTAACAAAGTGATATCATTTATAATTTAGGTGCATTGAACTCTGCTAGTTTTGACAATAGATGATTTTGACTTTCACCTCATATTAAACTGTTGTCCAGTCACGAGCTTATTAAATCTAATTAATTCAATATGTCCATTACAAGCTACACATGATCTGTGTACAAGATCCACACGCCTTCAAATGTTTATGCACATGCCGTGACGAGATAAAAGAAACAATTGCAGATATTACCATGTGTTCAACGGGTATATATTGAGGAGTTCTCTGTCAGTTAAAAGCGAAGAGCCGAGAGAGAAGGAAGGCTTGTACGAGGGTAGGGACTCACCCGAGTCCAGCCGCTGCCTTGGCAGAGGGGCAGAATTGTAGATGGAATGTTATATTGTAAGACGTGTTCCTGTAGACGTTTAGTTGTAGAAGACTAGTAGATTTTATATTATGTAGATGTGTTCCTGTCGTAGCCTAGTTCTTATAGTTCCAGTATTATGTATTGCTGTTGACAATGTATTCGTGTTGAATGTATGTGCTCCTGATGTAAATAAATCCTTTATCTACAAAACTCTTATCTGTTTTCACTACGATTGTGTTACATCCCTTCTTACACGTAGAAATAATTTTTGGCGATAGATTTGACTTTTACTGAACATGAATACATTATAGCGTAGTTATACATCATTTTTTGACAGCAATTAGCCGTTGCAAAGTCCTTATATTGACACATCGTTTCCATCAAGGTCAATTAAGTAAAAAATTCATGTAAAGCGATATCTCCAGTAGATTATGAAATTCATCACACAAGCTATATCTACTGTAGAATGTATTATTGGGTGATAAATAACTTTTATATGCGTGTGTAAATAGTTCTGTTTCAACATTAGGATCTAAATTACAGGAAAAACGAAATTCGAAAATTGGCTTCCGTCTTGCTCTGCTTATTTACAACGGCAGCTGAATTTTAACACCCAAAAGTGTTCTGACTGGTTAATTCTGGGTCAATCAGAAAATTATTACCCAGTTTTTATGTTAAAAGTTAGATCTAGGTCGGAAGATAATTTAAGTAAATTCATGTTTGATGGATTTTCAGCTGATCAGTACAAAATGTTAGACTCTGATCAAATCGAGATAGTCCCTTTAACATCTGTGCCAGCTCAATCTGGTTTCTGCAACCTTTCCATCTGCGGCCGAAAGTCATAGAATTTTGTCCCTTTATTTAAAGACAATCAGTTGTCCATTTTGGGTGTGGATATTAGAAAAAGCATTGGTACAATTATTTCTAACTTGCATAGTAGTAACTTTATCTTCAAATTATAATCCCAGCTAGGAATGCAATTAAACTAAAATGTTTTTGTTTGTTTTGTTCTCAAAGTCATGAAAAATGTCTCCGGTGTGTGCCTGACCTTTAATTTCAAAACTTTGGATTTTGTTGAGATGGTTACGTAATTGTTTGCAATCTTCTTCTTCCCTCATTAAAGTAAGAACTTTTCTGTAAAAAAAAACTAGGGTTAGAGAGAGCCGGAAATGAGGAGAAATTACTAACTGACAAATGCTTCAGATTAAGACGAAGGGCAGCGGATAAATGTCGGCCTATTCTTATAACTATGCTACTGCAAAAGCACAAATGTCGGATTCTTGAAAGGTATGGAACCTTAAAACGTAATGATGAAGAATGGTTGACAGTTATTGAAGTGGTCTTCAGTGAGCGGGTCGGGAACATTCGTAAAAACGTTAAAAATGGTCAACCCGGTGAATTAATCTCTATGAAATACGATAAACTAATATATCGCTGTCAAGTATGGCTTTAAATTGTGTTGTGTCATGTATTGAGAATGAAGTCCCTATTGTGATGGAAATTTTCCAATGATGGGAAGGCCCGACTCAAAGTACAGACTATAGTAAATATACTTAAGATATTTTCGTTGAACATAAATGGTTTAAAGAGACATGTTAAAGGGACAATAACACTCTTGTGGCTTGACAGGTCCAGAAAAAATAGCCTATTCTAACTACTAGATGTTTAAGTGTCCTACCTGTTGTGTAAATTATCCATTACATCATATTGTACTTGTCCAGAGGGTTCGAAAATATTTTTAAATCTAAGTTACATTTGAAAAGGTTTACGTAAAGCTTTTCAAACCATGCAGTTGAATTTTTCCAATTTTTTTAAAATTCGGTGTATTAAGATGAAATTTGTATCATCAATTACTTGGAATATTGTAAAATAGTACAATTTGTTGACCAGAATAATGATTGGGACATAATATCCAGTTACAACAAGAGTGTTATTGGACCTTTAATGAACAGTTTGTAGAATACTTATTGCAATTTGACATTGTACATATCAGTGAAACATGGCGTAAAGATAAATCAGAATACAGATCACTACTATCAAACTATGGGTTATTCGCAATTACAAGAGATTTTAAAGGTGAACAGGTGTCAGGGGGATTCATTGTATTCATTAGAAGCTCATTGTCAAAGTGCTTTACACGAATTCATTATGAGTTAACTAATGATATTTATTTCATTGCTGAGGCAACTAATCACGCGTCCAATGGTGTTTTGTTTTGTTTATGTGTCACCCGAGTCATCAGTCTATAACTTCAAGAACACTAGAACCTAGCGGTATTATTGTACTGAACGCTAGCGGTATTATTGTACTGAACGCTAGCGGTATTATTGTACTGAACGCTAGCGGTATTATTGTACTGAACGCTAGCGGTATTAATGTACTGAACGCTAGCGGTATTATTGTACTGAACGACGTACTCAATGATATATAAAGTATGAATTTAAAGAAACTGTAGACATTATGTGTAGTTGGTGATTAAAATTCTAGAATTGGCACTGATTAAGACTTCGTTCAAGATGACGGCAGTAAGCTGATTCAGATGATTTTTTAATTAAAAACACTTTCAAAGGACACAAAGATAAACAGATATGGCAAAGGTTTCATAGATCTTTGTAAAGCTCATGGTATTGAATAATAATAATAATAATCGCGTCATTTTACAAGGGTAGCAAATTAGGCCTGAGGCCTTTTTCCAATTTGGAACCGGGAGTAATAAAATGGTGAATATACATATAATATTTTCACAACGGTCAAAGTGTCATTGATTATGTTTTGGTAACAGAGAATATGTTCAGAAATATACTGAGCGCCATGTAAAACGCATCACTTTTTCGTATAACAAAACGATCATGTGAACATATCTGATTTAATTTGCTTCTGATTGTGAAGAATATCCAAATGTGAACACATCAAGAACAACACATTTGTACACTTATAGATGTTTAATCTGTGATCAACAGTACAAAGTCAGAGGGGTCAAAACCAAAAAATACGACACATATGTCAGTAGCGCGTGTATTCTCTTACACACGCTGTGCAGCGACGTCGCATGGACTTAACAAATGTTTGAAAGAAGGCCTGGGGCAAATTGTTCCATTCTTGGAAAAGAGCAGCTTCCAAAGCGGCAATGGTGAGCATCTGTGGTCTCCGATACAGACGGCGTCCAATCTCATCCCAGACATGTTCTACCCGTGCCATGTCCGGAGACATCGCTAGCCAGTCCAAGACATTGGTGTTGCTAGCAGCCAGGTAGTACATACTAATACGGACGGTATGCGGACGTACATTATCCTGTTGTGAGTGCTGAAGTTGTGGTTGCGCTCGAAACATCAGAATAACAATTGGTTGCAAGACATCATCACGGTAGGTTACAGCATTAACGCGACCACTACAAATGTGTAGGGCCACCCCATCGATTCGTTATGAAGACGCAGCAGTCTGTAAGACGTTCCCCGAGGCGTCTCCACACACGTTGACGGCCATCAGCGTGATAAAGATGAAAGCGACTCGCATCACTGAAGAGCACACTTTACCAGTCTACTCTTCTCCATGTCTAGTGTCCTTGAGCCAATATCAAACGCCGCTGAGGGTGATGATCACCGAGGACGTCTTACGGTGTTGGCACTTACTGGTCCTTGTCTTCCGACGACTGTTGCACCTGTTCGATTCGCTGGGCAGAATCTGTCACGCAGATGAATGACCCTAATGTAGCGGTCTTGAGCCTTGGTTGTAACGCGTTGTGGACCAAGACATTTACGGTCACGTGTTGATCACGTAACTCAAACACGTTCCACCAACCTCACAATAGTGGACTGATGACAATTGAAATGTCTGGCAATAGCACGCGTAGACATGCCATCCCGGGACATTCCCATGTCCTCATTCCGTTTATTTTCAGTAAGTCGCGCTCGGCATCTCTAGTTCTTGGCCTTTTGATGCACGGTACTGTGGGTAAACCACTATAAATGCCTGACGCCATAGTGTCAAATGTCGCTCGTATGACCCATGACGCGACCTCCCAGTACAATCGGCCAAATCTTCATGAAGTGTAGGTCATCGAAAGTATACAAATAACGTAACGAGATATAGATTTGTATTTTAATAGGATTGTTGCAAATAGTTCTCGGGTTGATATACAGTTTACAGTAAAACAAAAAATGTAATTCATTGTACATTCACTGTACATATATACCTTCCGACCACCTCTGGCTTGCGGCTATGGTTTCGAGCCCTGTTGTGAGCGTATGTGGCATGGAGATAGGGGCGCCTTCTCAAACTCGTGGGTTTCCTCCGGGCACCCAGGTTCCCTCCCACTGCTAAAGACCCCTACGCGCAAGCGAATTATTGAAATAAAATTAATCCATGAGTTAGTCCCGAAATGACCGAGTTGTGTTGAGTGGACGTTAAACCCCATTTCTCTCTCTCCCTCTCTCTCTCTCATATTTACCTCATATTCAAATTATATTCACATGTCATGTCATTTATATCTATTGATGTAGCTCTACCTGATTCTATTGTAAGATTGCGGCTACTTACCCTTAAGCTGCTTAAAGTTAATCTATATTGTTTGTTTAATACAATGGATAAATATTATTCTGGTTCTAACAATTATTTCCTTTCTGTATAGAAATTTAGTTTTGAACAGTTTTCTATTTCATGATTGCATTCTTGTCTATGATAAGACGCTTAAGAACTTGTCACCGTTTACAACTTGCTTTTATGAAACCATAATTATACAACATATCCTTAATTTTGGTAGCCCAATTCATTCTTTCAACATTATGGTGCTCATATAGCATTTTATAACATCTATGTGGATACAAACATGTCGCCATCCATGTAAAGTAACTTTAACCAATACTTAAAGTAGCTAAGTCTCTAAATCAATATTACTAAAAGTCTTCGACATTAAAAACACAAATTATTTGTGAATTTAAATCGACAGGGGTGTTGTGCTCTTACCGGGATAACAAAAATGGGCTTCTCATATCCAATATTTAAGACAAACATAACATTTTACCATTGGTTCACGAATCGTGTACCGTAATGCGCTTCAGCCACATTTGTAACAGGGGACTCAGAGAAAATCCACCAAATTAAACGATGTCGCCATATTCTTATCTCGAAAGCGCATGCACAATAATAACTTGAGTAACCAGACGCTAGAAATTGACATTTGATTAAGGCTTCTGGCATATTTTTTCGAAAAAAACTGATTCAAAATTAGAGTAAAAACTGAAAAGATTATATACATTCATTTTACATGTACAGTATTATATGCGTTGTGACCAACTTTCGTCAATTTCTAGGTCCCAAATATTAGCGATTTAGCTCCTTTAATACATTTTGTGACATAGGTAATGTGTAGTGATAATCTGCCAAGTTTTCCCAATGTGGCGCAATTTGTAGGTGCTTGTCTGACACAAAATATGTTTCTTATAGAAATTATTCTGTATGGATTTATGTGCAACCACAATATGATCAAATAAATGTATAAGAGTATGATCTAGAAGTAGCTGACGGGCATAATGAATTAATGGCTTTATACGATGACAGAAACCTAGTAAAATATAGACTGAGATACTTATATTCATTTACAGCCTCCAGCTTGCCATTACAGAAGGTGTCCAATAAATCAATTTGTTTTTATGTCCTACTTTATCTGAGATATTGGTAATATCATCTTAAAAAAAACAGTAACATTAAATTTTGTGTTTTTGCATTCAATTTTGTGTTTTTGTATTCAATTTCTCTAGTAATTCGACCAATTACTTTATCTATATCAACATTTCCGTAAAATAGGGAATAGGACATCCACTTGTGTGAGGACCCCTCGGGGTATCTGTATATATTTATCAAACTATCTTCGGATATCTTGCGACCTGGAATTTTTTTATATTTTTAGTTTATCACTATAACACACCAGTGCTCTTCGAACCTCTCTGACTTCCAAAATGTAATCTTCACTCATTCGAACTGTAGAATATCTGACCAGCAGTGAACATTCGCTTGGCCGCTACAGTCACTGATAAGGATGACATCGACGGGACTTTCCTACATATTGGGGAGTAAATAAAGGTGTTTGAAATATGACTGGATAAAAAATATCCCCTATTTAGCCTAAATAGGTACAGAAAATAGTACGCTGGGGTGTAAATAGGGTAAACAGATATAATTCTACCCGTGCCAGTTCATCTTGATTTGTTGTTGACCTTATGATGTGACGTCACCCGGTCTGGCGTTTTAAAGGTCAGTCATCTTGGACATAGATAAAAGACGACTGTCGCATTAAACAGATTGAGTCTGACATTCTTCCCTTTAAAAGCTGTCTGTACTATCATCTTATGTTTGTATCTGTCAAATTTAACTAAACTAACTCTGGGCTTCTGAATTGCACCATTATCTCCATTATCTTGTACACCTGTGACATGACTATTTGTCTTCTTTCTTTCCTATACCGAAAACCTGTGTGTTAAATAGCTTTATTTAGCGTCGGCTTCCACCGAGGTGATATCGCAGACAATTACATGTTATATTATATACATAGTGATATATTTATAATGTTTTTATACGTATGTACAGAAACAATACATAACAGTACGAGACGTGAAATAACAGGTGCAAAAGTAAAGAAGTACCAGTAGAGATGATCATAGACTTTGACAGAAAGACGAATTGGTGACAAAACAGACTTGAATATGGACAAACATTAAGACATTTACAGACATACACGCAATACGGACATTTGACAAAACAGACATGAATTTGGACGAACATTTAGACATAGTGATATAGTAAGTACATACATTCTGTAGGAAGCTACGACTGAAGGAATTTTTCGGTGAAACAGATGGAACTGCTTCAGAGGATATTGTGAGGAACAAAAGCCACTTCAACCCCAGGCGGGGTAAGGACGTGACGCTGGACAATTGCATTGATTATTTAACCAAGTTGCCACTTCCTACAGACCGCAACGCAAAATCGAATGTGTCGAAGGGGGAACAATGTGCAATAAATTCTTTGAAATCGGACGAAACGATCGTTATCAAGGAAAGCGATAAAGGGGGTGCAATAGTTATCATGGATAAGGAATATTATCAGAGAAACGTCCTTAAAATACTTGACGACAAACGGGTATATGCAACTATAGATTCCAACCATGATAAAAGAACAATGGGATTAATAAACGGCTTAATCAAAGATCATAAAAACGAACTGACGGACAATGAACAGGACTATCTCCGGAAATTCGAATATAAAACAAGTCAGTTTTACGGTCTTCCAAAGATACACAAATCCAAGATGATCAAGGAATCCATTCAACACCAAAACGCCGAAATTATCAGTATTTGGCAGCCAGACGATCTCCCTTTCAGACCAATAATTGCCGGTCCATGCTGTCCTACTAACAGGCTATCAAATCTCATTGATATCTTACTCAAGCCGTACGTGCCAAAAGTGAAATCTGTTATTCGGGATGACATAGATTTTGTTAATACCTTACCCCATAATCTAAATGATGGCGACTTTTTCGTAACCATGGATGTTTGTAACATGTATGGCAATATTTCCCATCACCTATGCACTCAGGCCGTAGAATATTGGCTGGATAAACATCCTGAATGCAGTCATGAGCGAATTTAAAAAAACTTTATCCTCAAAGCCATACGTATCATCCTGACTAACAACACTTTCACATTTGGCGAAACAAATTACAAACAAATTCTTGGTACAGCGATGGGTACCAAGGCGGCACCACAATTAAGTAATTTAACAATGGGATTTCTTGAGGAGAAATTATACTCAATTGTAGAAATTAACCATGGCGTGGAATACCGACTATATTTAGAAAATCAGTTGAAACGATTCCTAGACGATGTATTCTGTATTTGGAATGAACGAATTGGCAACATTGCAGATTTGCAACATATAATGAATGATTTAGACCTAAATATCAAATTCACAATTGAAACGAACGATCTGCAAATCGCATTCTTGGACGTTCTAGTGAAACGAAGGGGAGAGCTCCTCATAACGGATATGTATTCTAAAGAAACAGATACCAAAAATTATCTCTCTTATAAATCATGTCATCCACGCCATACAAAAAATAATATACCCTTCTCCTTAGCTAGAAAAATATGCACAATTGTGATAGATGAAGACCTGCGGATTATCAGATTAGGTGAGCTAAAAAGAAATTTATTGAAGCAACATTACCCCCTTGAGGTAATAGAAGTTGGGATAAATAAGGCGTTGGCAATTGATATCCAAATGTTGAGGACTACTAAAGTGAAAGACAGTTCGGATAACATCATTACTTTTGTCTCTACTCACAACCCTCAACATCCCAACTTCTTTAAAAGAATGTACGAGAGCAGGACAATCCTGGCATCAAACGACAACCTCAGAATGAAGTTTAACAATGTACAATTCATTAAATCACAAAGACAGACACCTAATCTGAAACGTCTATTAACTAAAGCAAACTTCAATTCATCTATCACAAGGACCGGCTTTTATGTATCGAAATGCGCGGATCTTCGATGCAAATGTTGCGACCATATAACACCAAATAACAAATATAATTTTCATAACTCTACCTTTAGCGTCAATGACAATATGAATTGTGACACAAAAAATCTCATATATGTCTTGACTTGCAAGGGTTGTGGGGTTTTTTATATTGGGGAGACATCCAATCATCTACGGGATAGGGTTCGCAACCATCGGCGGGATTGTAATATTGAATATGGGCCCTTATTTGTAAATCGACACATCTTTAAATGTGCGAAACACTTACAAGTTAAATTTCAAATTTTCCCTTTTTATAAAATGAAAGTCGATGACACCACGAAAAGGAAATCAATGGAGAACTATTTTATTAAAAAATACGCTCCTCGACTTAATAGTCATTAAGTAACAATTGACCATTAATTTCATTTATTAATAGTCTTAATCTATCCCGTTAATATCTATCATTCATTGTTTCTAAATTGTATTTTACCCAATAAGCAACCGATTAACACGCGTGTATACATGTTTTCTGCTTGTTACCTATATACTATGTAACCATAGACAATGGTAACTATAGCCACTTAAAACCACAGTGTTACTATGTAAATATAAATATGTATAAATACACTATATTGTCCATCTATATGTTATGACATTATTTTATGAATAGTCCCAAGACGGACGAAAAGTACTTTAAAATGTTAAAATGTTATTAAACCAGTGTTGAAATCAGTTTGTGTCGGCATACCTTTTTATCTATTCATCATTTACCGCGAAACAAAGTAGTACAACTTTGCGGTTGTGCTAATAATTTTGGATATATTTATATATATATCTTCAGGTCGTTTTCATCGGTCAGGTCGATTTGTCCGGTTGAATGACAAGCCGGTGCAACTCTTCCTTGGGGCTTGTTGGTGAGTGTATGGCCTGGTCCATTCTCCTTTCCATATGGTGGTTGATTTCATCTTTAGTGAGTTGGGGGGGGGGGGGGGACTAATAATGAACTACCCTTATTGCGCACCACCCTGCTAATGTTTTTTTAATTGCTTTGTGCAGGACGGGCGATTTCCCTCGTGGGGGCAGTTTTGCGCCCCGCCCTGCTCTTGGTTTTTTTGTATTTTGGTGGGGGGGGGGGGGGTAAAATTAATTGGTTTGGTTGCCAGATCGGTTACGCTTCTCATATAGTAGTGTAGGGCGGTTGGCGTTACCCCGGTGGGGACCCCTTTTGCGCTCCGCCCTACTGTGCGTATTTTGATTGATTAGTTGTATCCTTATATGTTTTTTGGTCATACCTATTTCCTTAATGAAATCTCTGATTAGCTAAAAGGTCCAGTATCCATCGTCTGGCGGTGGAGAGGAGAGAATTGAGACAAAATGTTCTTCCCCTCCCTATCATTTGTCCAATCAAGTGTCAACACGGGCATTTAATTGGTATATAGGAGTAGTCTTTGACTATATTTATTGTTTTGAGCCTTGTTATGACTTTGTTTGTACATTTTGATTGAAGGGTGATTGATGTAAACCTTAGACTAAGGCTCTTTGGCCTTCATGAACTGAGCGCCAAAACTCTTAAGTAAGTTTGACACCATCCAATACAAAGCCATCACATGTCAACATTAGAAGAATCGAGGAGGCAGATCGACTCGCAAACGAAGGTCTCAAGGGCACAGCACCACTCCGCACCATAAACTACAGCACCACGGAGATCTACAGGTCAATTCATTTTGGGAATAATTAAAACTCGTTTAACTTGACAATTACAGATTCCGGCTCATACAGATCCCGACTAGATGAAAAGATCTACACGAAGACATCGATCAATAACCCTAGAAGATGTATATGCAGACCTATATCGAAACTAAGGGTAAAAGAGCGCCTGTGATACTACAGTACAAACACCAAGTCATCGTCTGCGAGTACGGAGAATAATGTACCGCAAATCCATGTCCTGGTAGACTGCGATGTATACAAGGAGGAGAGAAGGGAACTCGTGAGAATGATGGAGACTAAAAACAAACCATTCAAGACTAAAGAACCTGCCTTTCCCGAGACCAGATCTGAAACTGCAAATCTTCGAACAAATTGGACGCTGAACGCGAAACCGTCGGAATTTTTGACCTAGGATTACCTCTGACCTTCGATAATTCAATTTATTGAAAAATGGGGTAAAACTTCATTGTTTTGGACAAATATATCATAAATACACCCTCAAATATCTCTATACAAATGTTTCAGAGGCGGTAAAGAACGCAAAACAACCAGAAAAAAATTCTTCGGAACTTTTGACAAATATATCATAAATACACCCTCAAATATCTCTATACAAATGTTTCAGAGGCGGTAAAGAACGCAAAACAACATTTCAGAAAAAAATTCTTCGGAACTTTTGACCTAGGATGACCCTGGAAAATTAAATTTACTCGAAATGGCGGCCAAATTTAAAGTTACATTATTCAAGATATAGATGGGAACTAGCCATTCCTGCTATACTAGTTCGAAAGTAGATGATGGAAAATTTCATTCAAATTACTCAATTGCAAGCGTAGGTATTGGCAATTTAAGATTTGGCCGACCCGTGCAATAATTTCAACCACGGTCCTGGTTGATCAAAGCTAAGACTCGAAGCGCCTAGGCGCGCCATGTTTGATTTACCACTGAAACGTTTTAATCTGTTTAATATCGAAGCAATCTGATGCCATCCAAAGTTGATTAAGGCCTGGATCAGTTAATTAATGTCTAATTAATACTTAAGAATACATTTCATGCCCAAATAAAGACCTGCACTAGGCAGATTTAGCTCTTGAATAATGCATGTTTAAAGCTTTTTACATGCTTTTGGTGAAATATACTAAACATACTGTCTAATCCCTCTTCAGAGGGGGGGGGGGGGGGGGGGAAGCGCGATAACAACATTTCAGAACAGTTGTGAAGCATCTACATAAGCTATCAAACTATCAAATTTTTTTCTGAAATTTTGTTTTTCGTTCTTTACCGCCTCTGAAACTTATGTATAGAAATATTTGAGGGTGTTTTATGATATATTTGGCGGAAACAATGAAGTTTGGCCGCCATTTTGAATAAATTTAATTATCCAGGGTCAAAGGTCACCCTAGGTCAAAAAATCCGAAGGATTCGTGTTCAGCGTCCAAAATGGCCATAGAAACCACAAGTCTTTATTGAATAACTGAAATAACGCTGTTATTTACCCAACCCTAATGACATCCCAACACCTATCATGAAGAGGGGTGATATAGGCCTAGCCTGCGGCTAGTTCCACAATCCTATTCTTATTGAATAAAATATAGTTTTATAAAAAAAAAAAAAAATTACATGAATCATGACCCCGATGACGTCACCGGTATGCAGGTGCCATGGCTGCTCATTGTTATTATTATATTACTTATTATCATTGTCACATTGCTGTTATCATTGCTTTTCTGAACAGATTTTGAATTCCATACGTTTCTTTCGTTTTTTGGCCTTTGACCTCGATTATCTCGGAAACGCCCCTTCACCTGGTTTTTTACCTACCAGATTCGGATTCCTCACGAAAAATGCCTCAACGCAGATTTTGCCCCCACTCAGGTGGCAATGCCCCCCTCCTCTCTCTGGTCTATAGGAAGACTATTGCGGTCAGCGATAGACGATAATTATTTGAGGCCAAGGTTAGTAAGACTACTTAATACAAAATCAATTACAATGTAAGAATTAAATGACAATACCTGTCAGTGTTTAAGATAATATAAGACGATGGAAACATCATAAGTGTCTTTCGTGATAATATGAAAACGGTACGTGACCGGAAATTACTGGATGAAGAAACGTCATACGTTTGATGTTACTTTGGGTTTTTCATGTCAAAAATAAAAGTGAAGACTGACGTCACGGATTGTCTGTGAGGTTATAATAGTTATATTATTATCTAAAACTGTCTCCTTACAAAAGAGGATTAAATCGCGGCTTTACATCTTAGTTTTATAGTTGCCACGGGATTACTTATTGGCCCGAATTATTAACACATTATGCTGTAGGCTTTTAGCCAGGTTTTGGTCAATCCACATGAAAACGCCTCTACACTTGTGATCATTGACCGAATTGTAAGTTCTGTCATAAAAACCTCTTTATTTAAAGCAAAAATAAAGTTCAATAATGCTTTAAAATCAAAAGAAAAGTTTAAACACATATGCCTGAGTGAATTTGTTTTTCTCCGTAATATAAATGATATTTTAATCACGATGAGTATTAAAGTGATACACCCAGATATTGCAGCTGGATATTATACACGAATTCGCCACAATTTGGCGTGTGTTTTTAATACCCCCCCCCCCCCAAAAAAAAAAACTAGCAGACCAGGAAACGACAAATGTATTGTCATTAAAAGTATATGTTAAGTACGTGGGTAATCGAGAGTTTACAATACCCCAAGAATATCACACTAAAAAAACGACATTTCTATGTCTATTCCGTCCTCACAAAATGTATTGTCATTATGTGTGGTTTAATGACCGACAGCGAGACATCAAGTAATATATTATAGTTTTTACAATATGCTACGCAATGTCTTAAGCTCGAGACCTTTAAACGACTTAAAATACAGACACTCCGCACGTGCGTTTACAGTAAAATACGTCATGCCAGTCTAATATTTTACAAGGTACGCTTGGCAAGTTACCCGTACGATTATTTGAAATAATGGTACGGCAACATCAAAGGGTGACGTCACATCTGTATTTCGAGAGTATATATTAAGCATGTGAATAATCGAGAAAACTCCACTCACCTTTGCACATGAATCTAGTAATTATATTCAGGCGGTATTTATCTTTAAACGTGAATGAACATCCGATGGCTTTGCAGATTAGAATTTAACTCTGGTTCTAGTTAGTGTAAAATAACAACAAGTGTTATCTATCCTGAGCGTTTTCTGGCGTGATTTCCCCTTGTCAGTGATGCAGAAGGAGGGCCTTGCAAGGACAGTTGCCTAGTCGTTCGGATGGGACGAAAAACTGAGATCCCGTGTACACATTGGAGTGCACGTAAAAGATCCCTTGGCAGTTGGAATTCGATATAACGTAGGCCGTAGCGCCGCTACCTGGGCAAAAATTTTCCTCATGTTGATTTCATTGGTAAATATAACGTGTCTCTCTCGGCTATTATTCTAGATATATTTAATTGACATAATAAGTTTAGTGCGCAAGTATCCTTGTAGTTGAAGCTTAGATGACAAAAATGCCTAGATCTACTTAAAAAATCAGAATAAAAGGAACAAGCTCTCGCGTAACGAATTAGCTGAGACACAATCACTCCATAAGCTGGTGATATTGGAATGTTACTCCTAATAAATGGAAAGTTAATAATCGGAAAGTCAAAGTCATCCCGTTTATCATACTATTTACCACTTAGTTTATGGCAATTGTCAAAATCGAGACGCAAATCCAAGAAGGGAGCGTAATTTCGCACTCATCAGGATATTTGAATTTTACATAATCACTAAATTTAGGATTGTTAAGGGCAAAAACGTCATCGATATATCGATAAGTGAAATTAAACAGTCCGACTGGTCGTTTATTTGTTTTTACGAGCATCTGTACGAATAGAGAAACAGATGAGCAAGCAAAGGTGCACAGTTGGTGCCCATCGGGATGCCAACCACTTGCTGATATATTTCCCCTCCAAATTCAACAAAAATGTTATCAATTAAAAAATCCGACATCTGAATTATCTTGATAGCCGTGAATATGTTTTTTGAATCATTGTGATACTTAACGAAATATGTAGAATTGTAATTTACAACTAAATGTGGATATCTCGCAGTACCCGATTTAGACGAAAAGACACTGAGAACAATGTCTTTCAACCGGGCTTTTATTTTACTATGGGGAATTTTCGTGTACAAAATAGAAAAGTCAAACGTTTGAATAGATGAGACTGAAGCAAGGGATCCAGATTGCAAACCATCAAGTAATTCTTTGGAATTTTTTATTATCCACATTTGATTTATACCACTTCGAGAGTATACTTTGTCACAGTATTTTTGAATACCCTCTTTAATAGCCGTTAGTAAGATGTCAATACTTTTGAAAGTGGCTTTGTTGAACAACGGGATGAACCTGCTATAAAACGTTGCTTGTAGGGATTTTTATGTAATTTAGGCAGTGGCGGAGCCACGGGGGGGGGGGGGTATTATATAAGTCTTTTGTATTGATGTCAGATAATGCGTTTCTGTTATTAAATATTTTTGATGCAATGGGTTTAGTATAAGTATAAGAAATCCTAGGAACACGAACAGTTTTGAAGTAAGGATGGATTTAAAGGCACACTTTTCTACTACTATCCGACTACAGAAGATACGTAATGCAATGTGTTCTGAGTCAAATGTTTCCTGGACTGCGGTATTTCTTCCAACTGTGAAGGGTACTTTTATTTTGAGAATATGCAAATAAACATTTATGAGTAAAGTTGTTCGGGCAGTTGCTCTAAATGGAACTATATTGCGATAACCGATCTCCCCCCCCCCCCCCATCTGCCATGCACACACATAACACACACACTGTTTGAATTGGTTCACTAGAAGAGCCAGTTTCACGAGTATGCGACGATTCTAATAGATTGTCACCAATAAGCAACTATCACGAATTCATCCATTAATGGTAGCAAGTTCAACACACTTTATGGCACTGATAATTCCCTGTTAGCTTGCTTCAATACCAAAAGCTTTAATAGTAATTTCAATGAAGTCTTACATGCGGAGTACTGGAGTTTAACTTAGGGTTATAGTAGATTTATTCTACAGCTTCATAACACGTTTATCGGAAGCCTTATATTTTTTTCATTAACTTTAACGTCGCAACACAATTCTTTGTTATGTGTTACTTCCTGTAATGGTACTTTTTATACGCCCACATTTCCGTCCGTCCACAACTGTTTGTTAACACACTACAGGTCACAGCCTTTATCCGATTTCAATGAAACTTAAAATATAGGTTTATCACCATGAGATCTTGGCGCCTTTCGATGTTGGCATATATCGGACTTTAACTTCATGGATTATAGCCCCTGACTGAATTCTGGCCCTTGATTGTTGGAAAAATCACTTTCTTTTTAGCTTGTTCTCTATCCATCTCTCGCATGTGGCCGTATCCTGCCTGGCAGCCGTAGTTTATAGTTAGATTAGCACGCGCTACATATACCCTTTTTTATTTTAAACGTTATATGAATTATTTATTTATTTATTTTTTTGCTAAGCCCATAAGGTAAGCATTTGTTTCCATCCACCGGAGCCTGGTGTTATGACGTCATATGTGTATTGCGGGTTGGATAAGGGTTAGGTTTGGCCCAGGGTTAGGGTTAGCCCTGTCTACATCTCGAGACTCTGAAATAAAATAGTCGCCGAACCAGAATCACGCGGTTTCATGTCATTCGAAAATACAGCAAAAACTCTTCGGTAAGATAAGATTAATATTTGAGTGTTCCACTCTTCACTGTTTGTGACATAATTACTTATATCCTTGAAATATGTGGTGATATATGTTGAACAAATTTGAAATTGAACCTTATTTTACTTGCTCAAAGTCTCGAATAGTGGATAAGAATTATCACGGCAACAAATTGCGGCTACACGATGACATGCCCCCCCCCCTATTACTATATGGTCGATGACATGGCCCCGGACTATTACTATGGTCGATAACATGGCCCCGGACTATTACTATATGGTCGGTGACATGGCCCCGGACTATTACTATATGGTCAAGATGACCGAGACTAAACAATAAACAGCATGCAAAGAGTTTCATAAAACTCCCGGTCTGATTTGGCCTGAACGACAATGAACTATTATCATCCAGGATTTAACGACGGGACAGGCAGCGTTATGCTCCCCCACACAATGTCCATTTATGTTGACCTATTAGTCCGCCTGTCTTGGCGATACAATAATAGCAACATGTTATGACAGTTTTCAGGAAATGTGTCTGTAAAGTCTATCGAGGATAATGATTTTCTAATATCACGTCCGACATGGTTTTCCGTATCTCAGATACTAAAATAAATAAAACAATTGGCCAAGGCGAAATCAAATTTGCGATCTGTGTCAGCCAGTATATTATTTTAGACAAATGTATATATTATAGACGAAGCGTTTACGTCACTGCGGAGATAAAGGGTTTCAAAATGGTAAAGATGCATTATGGGATACATAACGAGCTTGTAGTTCTCACTATAATAGTTAAAAACTAAATAATGTAAAGGGAATTTTCTGAAAAGTTCTGTCAAATTGATTTACTCTGAACTGAAATTTTAGCGATTGAATTTCGGGCCTAGCCTCGATCATCATAACTAAAGTCGGTACGATAAAAAGTTAAGCAGCAAATGGGGCTCTTGTCCAGTAAACATCGCAGGCTAGCGATGACATCGAGTTAATTATCTTGATAAGTTACTTAATTTCCACTTAATAATTAAGATAAAATTATAGGCCTAATGAAACCTTTGCAATGGGCCGATTTAGCTCTTGCATAAAGTATGTTTAATTTATGAATGAATGAAATAGGGTTTAACGTCCTACTATTATGCACCTAACCTGGGCTAATGGAAGACGGGCATACGCCATACAGTGTGCTATGAGCGAAACTTTGCCCGGGCAGCAGCGCCCCAGCCTACTCTTATATCGAATTCCAACTGCCAAGGGATTTTTTACGTCCCATACGCCATACAGTGTGCTATGATGGAAGTTTTGTCCGGGCAGCAGCGCTCCAGCCTAATCTTATATCGAATTCCAACTGCCAAGGGATTTTTTACGTCCCATCCGAACGACTAGGCAGCTGTCCTTGTCAGGCTTTCCTTCTGCATCACTGACAAGGGGAAATCACGCCGGAAAATCGAGATGAACTTTTTCGGCCAATGCAGGGATCGAACACCCGACCTCCAGGCTAGACGGGCATCTTTTATTTTGCTATAGGGGGTCCAATGATCTAGCGCATGCGCTATAATCACTGGGCCTATCAAGTGATATCGTTTGGGTACCAGACTTCTTTTACGTGTATAGTTGCCTCCCTTGCCTGTTGGTTTTCGTCGGGTCCCTTTCTGCCGTGGTTTCCCCTTGTCAGTAATGCAGAACGGACGGCCCGAAAAAGACAACTGCCTAGTCGTTCGGATAGGACGAAAAACCTAGGACCCGCGTACATATTGGCGTGCACGTAAGAGATTCCTTGGCAGTTGGAATTCGATACAAGAGTAGGCCGTAGCGCCGCCGCTCGGGCAAAAATGATCCCTCGTAGCACATTTTATGGCGTATGCCCGTCTTTAATTAGCCCAGGTTAGGTGCAAGAGAGTAGGACGTTAAACCCCATTTCATCGGGTCCCCTGGTTTCAGTCCACTGCTAAGGACCCCAATGGTGGTGATCAAAGACTTTAACCATGCAATAACAAAAATAATATCACTAGAATATAAATGACCAGCGGCTTTAAACATACGTTATGCAAGAGCTAGATCTACCTATTTCATGCCTTTCTTTAAGTCTGAAATCTTATCTAAATTATCAATTAGACATTAATTAACTTATCCAGACCATAACCAACTCTCTATATCAAGGCAAACCTTCGATATCGTCTGGATGACCTCGCGCCTGGTACGTTCGTGCATTTTTATGCGCGAACTCTTGGTTTTTCTATTACTGGCACGCGCACGGGCACTATTTCTTTTTCTTTTACATGTACCAAAATCTGGGATTTCGCGCGGAGGTACTTTTGAGGTATTAGTCTGAGAAGTAGAACATTTGCCACTGTACCTGTGTATCGCTAATTGTACACCGAATGTGTGAAGACAGTTGATATATATCACGCACAAAATTTTCAGTACAGATTTGATTCACGCTCGATTTGTTGCTAAGCAAACCAATGGGGTTATTTTCTCAACAGTGTATGAACTTAACCATAGCGATAATATCCTTACACCGAGAGAAATTATCTAGTCTCGGTGAATAGAACCATGGTTGTCTGGTCGAAAATTACTTTTGTATTATTTAGAACGGAAAACCGTGATTTTAGAAGCAAACTAACCTGCCGCACATGAGAAAGTTATTATACTAATAATAAAAGGCGAGAACTCTTTTTGCGGCGGAGGCTTATCACTGAGTACTAGGTCATAGTTAAAACATACGTTTGCCTTATAAAAATCTAGCAAAATGGTAAATACCTACGGATCTCGATAAAACAAAATAACATTCGGATTATAACTCTAGATAAGGTGTGTTAATTAACAAGGGTGTTAATGGAATATATAATATGTATAGGCAGTCTAGTGACGAGTGTAGTTAGTAGGCTATAGACTATAGTTTTAAGTCGAGGTTACTCGCTTTCAGTTTACTCTTTTTTCGCGATAACCAATTATGTGAGAAATACCATACTGACGTTCGGTTTTTAAACGTTGTACGCGAACTAAATGCGTTTGATAGATACTGACAGAGCAACCCGGAGTCGAACAATCTCCACACACCAAAAATTGGCCAGTTAGTTCTCTCCGAAAAAAAACCCCCGTAATCTCTGGTTACAGGTTTACTCAAAGTTTTTTTTATACAAATGGAAACGAAAGTGTTGGTTTACTAAAAACTAATACTTTTATATAAATCGAAATGTAAAATAAATAGAAGAGACTGGGCCAGTCTATCTGTCATGGAGAGGGGTTTAATATAGGCTATGCCTGTTCCCCAATCCCTATTCTGCTATTCAGATACAAATCTGAATAAAATATTGCTTATAAAAAATCAAAACAACGGATAATCGAGACTATGGTTTTTAACATACTATTTTTAGTAATGATGAACGAGGCTAGGCGAAAATTTACAAAGCTGATATTTCGGTTCATAGTGGATCAATTTGACTGAAATTTTCAACAAATTACCTTTACATTATCTAGTTTTAACCCACAGCTCTTTATCTAAATCTTACATAATGTATCTTTAATCAACGCTCGTGTAACCTTTCTGACCTTGTAGATCGACAATTTGATAGACGTGGGATGAAAATAGAGATTGATATCATAATAGTTACACGAAGAACTGAGATGTTATTTCCGATATATTTTTCTCTCTCTCTTTCTCTCTATGGACTTGTTTGACAAATAATTAAAGATGATTTATCAAGGGAACCCTGGCTCGATACAAGATAACAAAAATACAAAACAAAACAAACAAGCTGGTGAGCTAAATGACATTAAAAGAAGTAAGAAGCCAAATAATGGAAATATAAAGTGTGTCATAGGTGTGATGAGATTTTCTCGAGACTGCGTTTTACCAGATTGAAAACGTAGAGTAGAATCGCTTTTATTTAACGCCATGCTTTAACAGATCACGCGGCAGGGGAGAATATGTGGAGTTGAAGCTCCATTCATGTTGAAATTAGTCAATTCCCTTCTTAAAGATGACAATAAAAGTAAAGAAACTAATGATATTCCACTGAAAACATGGGAAACCATTTTTAAAAGTTATTCCAACAAACGACGTTTGAGAAAACTAGCAGTAGCAACGATAACATAGATAACTATATTAAAATGCTCATAAACCTCTTTACTTTAATAAATTATAAAATAAATTAAAAGGCCAATCCCGACAATATTTTGTAGAATAAAACTGCTTAATGTTGTGTTTAAATCCCTTAATATTCTCTACCTCAGGGCCAGGCAACTAACTCAACATATGTGATACGTTTTCAACAACTTAAACCTGTCAGTCTTCATCTAGAAATGCACAGCGGGTCTGAACCTGTATTATGCGGTGCCGGATAAAACCAGACTTTCATTTTATAAAAATAATGTGTAGGTGAAATTTACCTATCGTATCAAGTGCAGCACATGGGTCATTCATTGTATAGACCGCTAAAGGAACGGGAATCGATTATCGGGTCACCCAACGATAAAAATTAACCCGGAATCTTAAAGGGGTTACGTGTCCGGATAAGCAGTTTTGACGTTCACGTCCAAACGACTCAATATTTAGGGCTGAAATTTTGAGATCGGGCCAATACACCATGCCTCTATATTTTTGCGATTAAATTTCATACATAACCAGACTTTAATTTTTGAGACTCAGTTCAAATCGGTATAGTCCCTTTAAGTATTATCTGCTGAAGAAATACGTGCAGCTTTCATAAAAAAAATATAAAAAAATAAGCCAATGGCACAGACCTAATTTTGAATTAAATGCTAATTATATCCAATGACTATATGATTGACCTGTTTCTTAAACACTTTAATCTAATACTTAAGTCTGGTACATTTCCCCAATCATGGAGTGAATATAATTGAAAAAAAAAACGTATAACGTCATATTTACTTGATTGGTAAATATAACATGTCTCTCCCGGCTATTATTCTAGATTTATTTAATTGATTTACACGTATACTATCTCCCTGATTATGTCAAAATCCCGTGGAATTTGCATACCGATAGTCCATTACCAATAACAATATTTTACCAAGATTTCGTCTAATAGTTTGGATGTAGCTGTGGCGCCAGACAGGATAGGCTTACTCTTCCGGACACCTGTTACCACTGTTTGTCGTGTATTTTTACACGGCGAACAGTCCATTTGCTGATTACCCTATTTTGCCTATACCGTTTTTTTGGCCTAATAGTTTGGATTGTTCGTAGTTGGTTTTATTTTATTTTTTATTTATCTGGAGTCCTACTCTCTTCAATATATATATAAATGATCTTCACACTTATTTAACCAATTCTGATAGCGATGCACACACACTAGATAATACCAATGATACCAAAATTTCACATCTTCTCTTTGCTGATGATTAAGATCTGATTTCCTCTACAGATATTGGTCTTCAAAGGAGTATAAACTCTTTAGGACCATGTAAACACAATTAAATCAAAAATAATACTCTTCTCTAATAATAAGAAAAAATAAAAAGGTTTTATATAAGAAATCAAAACATGGATATGTAAATACGTATGAGTATCTAGGTGTATGTACATGTATATCAAATAACTCTAGCTTCAAACAGACTTATGGGTAACAAAGCGAAAAAAGTCTGGTACAGTATCAAAAATAAAGTATGCACATCTGACTATATTCCTACCGATGTCTTGATAAAACTGTACCAGGCCATTATCAAACAAATAGCAACTTACGCCTCTGATATATGGTGCAGAGCAAAACATTCGCAGTTTAAAAACGGGGAAAAATAAATCTATTCTAATTTATTATAAAAAAGCGAATCAACCACTTGGATGTATTGTTGAACTAAGAATCTCCCCACTAACTCTAGACAATTATACCCACTTGCTTATAATCATAAAATGTTACGCGATGTCAGAATGAAACAATTAATATATCCTCTACTTTCAGCAGCAGATAAAACTATATCCTTTAAACATGAAAAATTATCTTGATCAGCTGCAATCAATAATTGAACATCACATATATTATCCTCTAACTCCAATAACAGCAGATTGCGTACATATTTCATTTCAACACCTACTGTTACAAATTCTCCAGACTATTTCTATTCGATTAAAAATAGAGACCATAAGAAAGATATGACCACACTTAGACCCAGTACGCATCAAGTATGAAGAAATACGCCAAGCCCATTTATACCCAGCCTTCTCAGCAAATCCGAAAATTTGCTACAATTTTCTTAATATCTTGAACCCACCAAAATTGGAGCTTTATTTAAAGCGTTATGACATTGTAACGCATTTAGCTATTGGCTGTTAATCGGACTATTGCCCAGTCATAATTTGGAACAGAAATTTCCCTCCATTAAAGAAGTGTTTAGTGGGATTAGCTCTAAAGAAACGAAACACTGCGGGGAGTATGCATTTCACTTGCTATGTGATGAATAATACAACGTTAGAAGACAGGGAGAAGTGTGAAAATGATATAAACGTGTTAACTTTTGTGGTTTCAGCGGCGTTTAACTAAAATGTCGGGGAACTTTCTTGCTTCCTTGGTCACGTGGCTCCCATCGGGTTATTAAAAACTGGCATACAACCAATCTGAACGACAGACCCACCCAAACAAACTATGCCCATTCGGGGACTAACATTATGATGCACTTTTATTCTTATAATTTACTTGCACGTAGGGGTCTTTATCAGTGTGACGAAACCGGAGGACCCAGGGAAAACCCAAGAGGTGACTCCTCCATGTCTCATAAAAGCTTGACTCACATGACCCACTGCCGGACCTTATGATGTAGATCACTCGACCGCCCCCTCAAGTTTGAGAGGGAATTTGTCAAAACCCTGATGTCAGTGACTTTCTGTGTCGTATAAATACAAGCACTTAAACTTTATTACTAAAGTTGTCAGAACAACCCACTCCTGTCCTTTCGTTTCCAAGGTAATAAAGTTAATTTGTGATAATAATGTTGAAATAGCAAGATCATGTTATACAAGATGAAGTAACACCAACAACAAAGTCTTTATTATTGATAACATACATTTCGAAATATTCTTAATCCAGTAGACATGGTACAAGGGTTAATCAGCGAAATGGATGTATGAGATGTGTTGTTGACGTTTGGGAGAGTAGACGAGGGGAAATGTGTAGGGAGTGATAGTTAGATGTATCATAAATGGTTAGAGTGACTGTGGTATTACGGTGAAATACTATGCCGCCACCGTAACACCACAGCTTTATGATTTGTTAGACAGGAGTGATGTAATAAGTCAGACAAAAATAAATAACATATTTCTGATTTTATTGTCGTCTTTTCCCACTTGCACTGGTTGTACGCCATTTTGAAACGAGCTGACGAAGACAGCTCGGGTGGCGATTGTTCGACTCCGGGCTGCTCTGTCAGTACTATCATGTCACTCGATATTCACTCGGGAATTCACGGAATTCCACGATAAAAAACACGGTAATGTCGTGTTTCGTCAAAGCTCCGCGATGCGCGTACAGTATGTTTTGACCTTGACCTATTACTCAGTGATAAGCCTCCGCCGCAAAAAGAGTTCTTTTATTAGTAGTATAATGACTTCCTCGTGTGCGGCAGGTAAGTTTGCTGCTAAAAACACTGTTTTCCGTTCCAAAAAATACAAAAGTAATTTCCTACCAGACAACCATGGTTTCATTCGCCGAGACTAGATAATTTCTCTCGGTGTAAGGATATTATCGGTATTGATAAGTTCATACACTGTTGAGAAAATAATCCCCTCGGTTTGCTTAGCAACAAATCGAGCTTGAATCAATTCTGTACTGAAAATAAGAAAAATAATAAGAAAAAATTAATAAGGTTTTATATGAGAATTCATAAAATGGATATGTAAATATGTATGTGTATCTAGGTGTATGTACATGTATATCAAATAACTCTAGCTTTAAACAGACTTAGGGGGAACAAAGCGGAAAGAGTCTGGTACAGTATCAGAAATAAATTATGCACATCTGACGATATTCCTACCGACGTCTTCATCAAACTGTACAAAACCATTATCAAACAAATAGCAACTTACGCCTCTGATATATGGTGCAGAGCAAAACATTCGCAGTTAAAAACGGGACAAAATAAATCTATTCTAATTTATTATAAAAAAGCGAATCAACCACTTGGATGTATTGTTGAACCAAGAATCTTCCCACTAACTCTAGACAATTATACCCGCTTGCTTATAATCATAAAACGTTACGCGATGTCAGAATGAAACAATTAATATATCCTCTACTTTCAGCAGCAGATAAAACTACATCCTTTAAACATGAAAAATTATCTTGATCAGCTGCAATCAATAATTTAACATCACATATATTATCCTCTAACTCCAATAACAGCAGATTGCGTACATATTTCATTTCAAAACCTACTGTTACAAATTCTGCAGACTATTTATATTCGATTAAAAATAGAGACCATAAGAAAGATATGACCACACTTAGACCCAGTACGCATCAAGTATGAAGAAATACGCCAAGCCCATTTATACCCAGCCTTCTCAGCAAATCCGAAAATTTGCTACAATTTTCTTAATATCTTGAACCCACCAAAATAGGAGCTTTATTTAAAGCGTTATGACATTGTAACGCATTTAGCTATTGGCTGTTAATCGGACTATTGCCCAGTCATAATTTGGAACAGAAATTTCCCTCCATTAAAGAAGTGTTTAGTGGGATTAGCTCTAAAGAAACGAAACACTGCGGGGAGTATGCATTTCACTTGCTATGTGATGAATTATACAACGTTAGAAGACAGGGAGAAGTGTGAAAATGATATAAACGTGTTAACTTTTGTGGTTTCAGCGGCGTTTAACTAAAATGTCGGGGAACTTTCTTGCTTCCTTGGTCACGTTGCTCCCATCGGGTTATTAAAAACTGGCATACAACCAATCTGAACGACAGACCCACCCAACAAACTATGCCCATTCGGGGACTAACATTATGATGCACTTTTATTCTTATAATTTACTTGCACGTAGGGGTCTTTATCAGTGTGACGAAACCGGAGGACCCAGGGAAAACCCAAGAGGTGACTCCTCCATGTCTCATAAAAGCTTGACTCACATGACCCACTGCCGGACCTTATGATGTAGATCACTCGACCGCCCCCTCAAGTTTGAGAGGGAATTTGTCAAAACCCTGATGTCAGTGACTTTCTGTGTCGTATAAATACAAGCACTTAAACTTTATTACTAAAGTTGTCAGAACAACCCACTCCTGTCCTTTCGTTACCAAGGTAATAAAGTTAATTTGTGATAATAATGTTGAAATAGCAAGAACATGTTATACAAGATGAAGTAACACCAACAACAAAGTCTTTATTATTGATAACATACATCTCGAAATATTCTTAATCCAGTAGACATGGTACAAGGGTTAATCAGCGAAATGGATGTATGAGATGTGTTGTTGACGTTTGGGAGAGTAGACGAGGGGAAATGTGTAGGGAGTGATAGTTAGATGTATCATAAATGGTTAGAGTGACTGTGGTATTACGGTGAAATACTATGCCGCCACCGTAACACCACAGCTTTATGATTTGTTAGACAGGAGTGATGTAATAAGTCAGACAAAAATAAATAACATATTTCTGATTTTATTGTCGTCTTTTCCCACTTGCACTGGTTGTACGCCATTTTGAAACGAGCTGACGAAGACAGCTCGGGTGGCGATTGTTCGACTCCGGGCTGCTCTGTCAGTACTATCATGTCACTCGATATTCACTCGGGAATTCACGGAATTCCACGATAAAAAACACGGTAATGTCGTGTTTCGTCAAAGCTCCGCGATGCGCGTACAGTATGTTTTGACCTTGACCTATTACTCAGTGATAAGCCTCCGCCGCAAAAAGAGTTCTTTTATTAGTAGTATAATGACTTCCTCGTGTGCGGCAGGTAAGTTTGCTGCTAAAAACACTGTTTTCCGTTCCAAAAAATACAAAAGTAATTTCCTACCAGACAACCATGGTTTCATTCGCCGAGACTAGATAATTTCTCTCTTAGACCCAGTACGCATCAAGTATGAAGAAATACGCCAAGCCCATTTATACCCAGCCTTCTCAGCAAATCCGAAAATTTGCTACAATTTTCTTAATATCTTGAACCCACCAAAATAGGAGCTTTATTTAAAGCGTTATGACATTGTAACGCATTTAGCTATTGGCTGTTAATCGGACTATTGCCCAGTCATAATTTGGAACAGAAATTTCCCTCCATTAAAGAAGTGTTTAGTGGGATTAGCTCTAAAGAAACGAAACACTGCGGGGAGTATGCATTTCACTTGCTATGTGATGAATTATACAACGTTAGAAGACAGGGAGAAGTGTGAAAATGATATAAACGTGTTAACTTTTGTGGTTTCAGCGGCGTTTAACTAAAATGTCGGGGAACTTTCTTGCTTCCTTGGTCACGTTGCTCCCATCGGGTTATTAAAAACTGGCATACAACCAATCTGAACGACAGACCCACCCAACAAACTATGCCCATTCGGGGACTAACATTATGATGCACTTTTATTCTTATAATTTACTTGCACGTAGGGGTCTTTATCAGTGTGACGAAACCGGAGGACCCAGGGAAAACCCAAGAGGTGACTCCTCCATGTCTCATAAAAGCTTGACTCACATGACCCACTGCCGGACCTTATGATGTAGATCACTCGACCGCCCCCTCAAGTTTGAGAGGGAATTTGTCAAAACCCTGATGTCAGTGACTTTCTGTGTCGTATAAATACAAGCACTTAAACTTTATTACTAAAGTTGTCAGAACAACCCACTCCTGTCCTTTCGTTTCCAAGGTAATAAAGTTAATTTGTGATAATAATGTTGAAATAGCAAGAACATGTTATACAAGATGAAGTAACACCAACAACAAAGTCTTTATTATTGATAACATACATCTCGAAATATTCTTAATCCAGTAGACATGGTACAAGGGTTAATCAGCGAAATGGATGTATGAGATGTGTTGTTGACGTTTGGGAAAGTAGACGAGGGGAAATGTGTAGGGAGTGATAGTTAGATGTATCATAAATGGTTAGAGTGACTGTGGTATTACGGTGAAATACTATGCCGCCACCGTAACACCACAGCTTTATGATTTGTTAGACAGGAGTGATGTAATAAGTCAGACAAAAATAAATAACATATTTCTGATTTTATTGTCGTCTTTTCCCACTTGCACTGGTTGTACGCCATTTTGAAACGAGCTGACGAAGACAGCTCGGGTGGCGATTGTTCGACTCCGGGCTGCTCTGTCAGTACTATCATGTCACTCGATATTCACTCGGGAATTCACGGAATTCCACGATAAAAAACACGGTAATGTCGTGTTTCGTCAAAGCTCCGCGATGCGCGTACAGTATGTTTTGACCTTGACCTATTACTCAGTGATAAGCCTCCGCCGCAAAAAGAGTTCTTTTATTAGTAGTATAATGACTTCCTCGTGTGCGGCAGGTAAGTTTGCTGCTAAAAACACTGTTTTCCGTTCCAAAAAATACAAAAGTAATTTCCTACCAGACAACCATGGTTTCATTCGCCGAGACTAGATAATTTCTCTCGGTGTAAGGATATTATCGGTATTGATAAGTTCATACACTGTTGAGAAAATAATTCCCTCGGTTTGCTTAGCAACAAATCGAGCTTGAATCAATTCTGTACTGAAAATTCTGTGCGTGATATATATTAACTGTCTTCACAGATTCGGTGTATAATTAGCGATACACAGGTACAGTGGCAAGTGTTCTACTTTACAGACTAATACCTCAAAAATACCTCCGCGCAAAATCCCAGATTTTGGTACATGTAAAATATAAAGAAATAGTGCCCGTGCGCGTGCCAGTAAAATAAAAACTAAGAGTTCGCGCATAATGCACGAACAGTACCCGGCGCGAGGTCATCTAGAGAGAGAGAAACGTGTTAAACGTCCACTCAACACAAACTACTAGTAGTTCATTTCGGCACCAACACATGGTTCAATTTATTTTAACAATTTGCGAGCGCTCAGATGTCTTTAGCAGTGTTATGAAACCAGAGGACCCAGAGAAAACCCACAAGGTTGGACAGGCGATCCTACTTATTCACAATCTACAAATAGCCTTAACATACTGTCGATCTACAGCAGGCAAATATTTATACTGCAAACAGCGATCCACCTACGTCATACGAGAATTTAACATCGTCCTGTTTATCCTCCATTTAAAACGCTCACGTGATCATTTTATGGCGGGGCCATGGAGGTGTGGGCGGGAGCTAGCTGTAGATAGGCAGCCTAAGTTTGAGGTGGCATCGTTTTAACATTGCAGAGAGGTCTTTAATTTTATCCTGACTAAGTAAAGATCAACTTGATATCGGAATGCTTTTGATTTTTGGCAAAGGGCTCGATAGATTTGGATCAGTATTTCTCTCGGGTCTACGATCAACTATTCTTACTTCAAGAACGTTTTCCGTGTGAATTTTTTTATATAAAACATGGTAAGGATGAATCGAAAGGTACATCATTTGTTTAGTTTTGGTAAATGGTATATCACTGTATTTATACAATTTACTCAATGATTGATAATCAAAAAAGTATGCACGTTTCATCTGAAGAACAGTTATTTGGTGCTTGCGATTTACAGATGGTAATACGGCAAGCCCAAGCGGAATTAATTGCAAGACCGTTTTCTGTATGGAAAGAGAAAAAATAGAGTATATAACAATTTGTTCTTCACCTTCTAAGCATTTTTTGCTATACGAAACGACATATGTCAATAAAGATTATGTTTCCACTGCTGCTCTGGTATATGGTTTTTTTCGTCTTGACATGTGAATTTTTTCCATCTTGACATGTGATTTTTTTAGTGTTGACATGTGAATTTTTTTTAGTGTTGACATGGGAATTTTTTAGTGTTGACATGTGAATTTTTTAAGCAGCGGAATAACATAATCTTTATTGATATACGTCGTTTTGTAGGTGATGAAACAAATGTTATATACTCGATTTTTTCTCCTTTTCCATACAGAAAAACGGTCTTGCAATTAATTCCGCTCTGTCTTGTCATAGTAATATCCTCATTAGGCTAAGTCGACCGAAAACCTCACATTCATTAGGCTAAGTCGACTGAAAACCTCACATTCATTAAGAGTGCGTTCAATAAGACTATGTACTGCATCTACCTCTTGTATCAAGCTATGACCTGGCTGACATAACTTTCGTGTTATCGAATTGACAAAGGGATGCCTCTTTTTAAAAAATCCTTCAGTGTCACACACATTATAGGGTTTCGATTCTTGGCTACACATGGGACTTTCCATCATCTGGCAGTTTCCAAAAATGATTGTGGATAAAATCTCGTTCGGCATCATTGAGAACCTTGGCACACTGAAATTTGCAGTTACCAATACCAATGCACACGTCGGCCAAATCTTCAAATGCTAATATCTTCGCTTGTAATAGAGTAATTTGAATGAAATTTTTAAATTATTCATTTTACATTAACAACTTTCGAACTAGTAAAGCAGGAATGGCTAGTTCTTATTTATATCTTTAATAATGTAACTTTAATATTTCCCTTAACGTCTTCATTTTATGTTCCAAACTGATTGGCTTGTCTATTTATAGCCTTCCATGCTACCGGGTCACGTTTTCATTTTCTATTGATACTCTTTGATCTGGAAAAATAATTAGAAATGTAAAAATAGCATTAAACGAACACTACTAAGGCAACTAAATATTAAAGGACCCAAGTCCGTAACTCAAAATCCTCCAAAATCTTTAACATCAAAAATACGAATTATTGGCCCATTTAAATCAACATTGATGATGTAAACTTACCGGGAAAAGATGAGCTTCTGATATCCGATATTTTAGATAAAATATTTTTTTTAACATTGGTACACGAATCGTGTATCATAATGCATGAGGAGCGAGGCTAGACATATTGCACCATACCATACGGCGTATGTTGACTGGAATAACCAGACGCTATAGAAATTTGCACTGGATTGAGACTATGTGGCTTATTTCGCCGGACATAACTGATTCGAAATTGTGGAAAAACGGAAACCATTGAACGTAAATCAGTCTATATACATTCATATTACAGTATTATATGCGTTGCGACCCACTTTTAACAATTTCTAGGTCCCAAATGTTAGCGATTAAGCTCCTTTAACCCTTCATTGCACACAAATTTAATTGTACGCAAATCCATTTTTTCAATTCAGTCAATACTAATCCTTATAAGACATATGATCTGGTTAATTAAATGTTGTTGTTGTGTTATCTGGGAAAATGGTTTCTCTTTGTTGTGTATATATAACATCTTTCATCTTGTTAATCAGTTTAATGTTACTGTTTTATCTACAAAATGGCTTCCAAAGTGTTCATCTATATATTGTATCACATTTTTGTTAATTAATCATTATTTGCTTGATAACGATACCTGTATGTGTATTGAAACGTAGCATGTTAATAAAATTCAGAAGTAGTTTATCCATACAAGTGTGTTTGTTTTCAGTTAATACTAGTATACATAATCTTTAACTACCTTGAAATAATAAGATATTCTACTGACTAATTGTTCGGATTGGGGGAAAGGCAAGGTCCTTTGTACACAATGATGTGCCCATTTTAGAACTTTTAACAATTGGTATTCGATATACGAGTAGATGGCTTATGCCCGTCGTCATTAAACTACTCGTGTTCAGAAAATTATGACCTTAAACCTCCATTTCATTTCATTTCTATTACATTGATTTTACTTTCGGAACTAAATATATCCGTGCCTAGAAAGAAACTCACACTTTGACTTCATTTACAGACGTTTCTAGGTCGGTTTCTGCAACATCATTAACTTCAAAGGTTGGGTTAGCTACCCCATCATCAATGTCCGAATACCATAAATTGGGGTGTAAGCCCAATTCCAACAGGAATGAATCTAACAGTAGCAGACCTGAATGAAACAAAGTATAAAATTTGTCATACGCCCATGAAAGACAAATGGATGTTTACGCGCCAAATTCAAAATAAGATGAAATTAGATTTAGATTTTTCTATCATCAAGGTCACATTAATCAGAGTGTTTCGAGTATATTTTAATGTTTTAATTGTTTCTACCTTTACAATTTTAGTGACATAGTTTGTAGTTTTCAAATGTACTCACTCTTTCTTGTTCATAACATCATTTTCTTTCAAAACTTCATCAATGACCTGAAACAAGTTAAGCCTAGCAGACGCCACTTTGGGAAAAGATGACATGACTGTTATTGGACAGTTTAATTGGCTATCGAACATTATAACTATAAATTTTGCTTTTATTAATGGGATAGGACTAATAAATGTTGTGATTTACTCGAATAATTATTTAAAATCTGTCCTGGTAATTTGTTTTCTGTAAAATATGAAAGTTATTTTAATTACTGGTTATAATAACTCTATTGCTTTTAAAAGTGGAGATAGAACACTTAAATTCTGAGGTGACGAGTTTCCTTTTGTATTTCAGAACATTTATGTGACGATGTATCACAACTGTGTTTTATAAACAAGTTTTGTTGATGAAATTGATTCGCTCCAATTAAAATTATAAAACGAACCCAAATATTTGTGTTTTTTTCCTCTTTTCGAATTAAAGACCAGGGCCCGTATTATAAAAATTCTTAGAGTTTTCTTAACTTTTACTCTAAGACTTCCTAAAACAACATTTAGTTAAAAGTTACTCTTTAGAAGTATTTATAAAGTTACTTTTAACTAAATGTAAGACATGGGTACTAACCAAACTAAATCTGTCACAAAAAGAATCCCACCATGTCCAGTCGATATCTCCTTATCAACTCGTCATTGTTGGACTCCACTAAGATATCTCTTCTTGTTTTAAACTTACTAAAGCGGCGTACACGGACAGTCATGTTAACCAAGATAAGAGTACTTTTAACAAGTTAGGAGTGCTACAGGAGGACTCCTAAATATGGGTCATAGTTAGGAGTAATTCTTAAAGTAAAATGATTTATAAATAGGTCTTAGGAAAATCTATTTATAATTCATTTAGGAAAATCTACAAAGTTAGGAGTAATTTTTGACAGTTAAGAGTTGGTTCCAACTCTTAGAATTTTTATAAATACGGCCCCTGGACTTAATTTCAGAAGAAATGTTTCATCGCTTATGGCAATAATTAGAAATTAAGCCCAGGGCTGAAAAAAGAGAATTCCCGGGAGCTATCATTTCATTTTCATACCAAAAGTTAGCTAACATTTAATTTTTTGTGCGTAAGTAACGTACGGCATACACCGATTTCGGGGGAGGGGGACTACCGACAATCACTCACGCAATGTGGCCGCCCCCCCCCCCCCAACATTTTTTCGCTTCTTTGAGCTTTTGGCGACATTTTATTTTTCACTATTGAAAATTATTGCCGGGGCTAAAGCCCCCTTAGCCCCCCCCCCCCCCGGCTCCGCGGCCCCTGTCGGGCGGTGGCGCTACGAACTACTCCTATTCCAATGGTTCGTTCACGTGTACACCAAAGGAATTTACGAAAGGAATCAACATGTTGTATTCTGGTAAAAGGAAAATGACTATATTTTTCTATATAGATTATGTTATTATGGGAACATGTGATTCTACAATATTTTGCGGTACTTTTTGAATGAAGTTTATGAGTATTTAGCCTATTTCTCTATTTTCGATCGCCAATAAAAATAATCATAATGCGATAACAATATTTAAAAGTTTATAATAAAACAGTATGCCTGAAACTGGTATACTCAATCAAATGCATATTGCCCTTATACCGGTAACACTTAATTATTACAACAACCTGTGAAACATTTCCTCAATGGTCTTTTGGCATGGTATGAAGTCTCGATCATACAGTAATACGATAGTTATAACATACCAATCTGTTTTATAGAGGTAATACGAAAGCCTCCTTTTGAGTCTGTATGAGATGACTGATCTGGGAACAATTGGTACCTCATTTTACGCCTTCGTTTTTTAATGTATCCATTTAAACAAAACAGAAAGTATTATTTGTTATCCAGATATACTTCCAACGTTTGCAGACAAAAATAAATAACATATTTCTGATTTTATTGTCGTCTTTTCCCACTTGCACTGGTTGTACGCCATTTTGAAACGAGCTGACGAAGACAGCTCGGGTGGCGATTGTTCGACTCCGGGCTGCTCTGTCAGTACTATCATGTCACTCGATATTCACTCGGGAATTCACGGAATTCCACGATAAAAAACACGGTAATGTCGTGTTTCGTCAAAGCTCCGCGATGCGCGTACAGTATGTTTTGACCTTGACCTATTACTCAGTGATAAGCCTCCGCCGCAAAAAGAGTTCTTTTATTAGTAGTATAATGACTTCCTCGTGTGCGGCAGGTAAGTTTGCTGCTAAAAACACTGTTTTCCGTTCCAAAAAATACAAAAGTAATTTCCTACCAGACAACCATGGTTTCATTCGCCGAGACTAGATAATTTCTCTCGGTGTAAGGATATTATCGGTATTGATAAGTTCATACACTGTTGAGAAAATAATCCCCTCGGTTTGCTTAGCAACAAATCGAGCTTGAATCAATTCTGTACTGAAAATAAGAAAAATAATAAGAAAAAATTAATAAGGTTTTATATGAGAATTCATAAAATGGATATGTAAATATGTATGTGTATCTAGGTGTATGTACATGTATATCAAATAACTCTAGCTTTAAACAGACTTAGGGGGAACAAAGCGGAAAGAGTCTGGTACAGTATCAGAAATAAATTATGCACATCTGACGATATTCCTACCGACGTCTTCATCAAACTGTACAAAACCATTATCAAACAAATAGCAACTTACGCCTCTGATATATGGTGCAGAGCAAAACATTCGCAGTTAAAAACGGGACAAAATAAATCTATTCTAATTTATTATAAAAAAGCGAATCAACCACTTGGATGTATTGTTGAACCAAGAATCTTCCCACTAACTCTAGACAATTATACCCGCTTGCTTATAATCATAAAATGTTACGCGATGTCAGAATGAAACAATTAATATATCCTCTACTTTCAGCAGCAGATAAAACTACATCCTTTAAACATGAAAAATTATCTTGATCAGCTGCAATCAATAATTTAACATCACATATATTATCCTCTAACTCCAATAACAACAGATTGCGTACATATTTCATTTCAAAACCTACTGTTACAAATTCTGCAGACTATTTATATTCGATTAAAAATAGAGACCATAAGAAAGATATGACCACACTTAGACCCAGTACGCATCAAGTATGAAGAAATACGCCAAGCCCATTTATACCCAGCCTTCTCAGCAAATCCGAAAATTTGCTACAATTTTCTTAATATCTTGAACCCACCAAAATAGGAGCTTTATTTAAAGCGTTATGACATTGTAACGCATTTAGCTATTGGCTGTTAATTGGACTATTGCCCAGTCATAATTTGGAACAGAAATTTCCCTCCATTAAAGAAGTGTTTAGTGGGATTAGCTCTAAAGAAACGAAACACTGCGGGGAGTATGCATTTCACTTGCTATGTGATGAATTATACAACGTTAGAAGACAGGGAGAAGTGTGAAAATGATATAAACGTGTTAACTTTTGTGGTTTCAGCGGCGTTTAACTAAAATGTCGGGGAACTTTCTTGCTTCCTTGGTCACGTTGCTCCCATCGGGTTATTAAAAACTGGCATACAACCAATCTGAACGACAGACCCACCCAACAAACTATGCCCATTCGGGGACTAACATTATGATGCACTTTTATTCTTATAATTTACTTGCACGTAGGGGTCTTTATCAGTGTGACGAAACCGGAGGACCCAGGGAAAACCCAAGAGGTGACTCCTCCATGTCTCATAAAAGCTTGACTCACATGACCCACTGCCGGACCTTATGATGTAGATCACTCGACCGCCCCCTCAAGTTTGAGAGGGAATTTGTCAAAACCCTGATGTCAGTGACTTTCTGTGTCGTATAAATACAAGCACTTAAACTTTATTACTAAAGTTGTCAGAACAACCCACTCCTGTCCTTTCGTTTCCAAGGTAATAAAGTTAATTTGTGATAATAATGTTGAAATAGCAAGAACATGTTATACAAGATGAAGTAACACCAACAACAAAGTCTTTATTATTGATAACATACATCTCGAAATATTCTTAATCCAGTAGACATGGTACAAGGGTTAATCAGCGAAATGGATGTATGAGATGTGTTGTTGACGTTTGGGAGAGTAGACGAGGGGAAATGTGTAGGGAGTGATAGTTAGATGTATCATAAATGGTTAGAGTGACTGTGGTATTACGGTGAAATACTATGCCGCCACCGTAACACCACAGCTTTATGATTTGTTAGACAGGAGTGATGTAATAAGTCAGACAAAAATAAATAACATATTTCTGATTTTATTGTCGTCTTTTCCCACTTGCACTGGTTGTACGCCATTTTGAAACGAGCTGACGAAGACAGCTCGGGTGGCGATTGTTCGACTCCGGGCTGCTCTGTCAGTACTATCATGTCACTCGATATTCACTCGGGAATTCACGGAATTCCACGATAAAAAACACGGTAATGTCGTGTTTCGTCAAAGCTCCGCGATGCGCGTACAGTATGTTTTGACCTTGACCTATTACTCAGTGATAAGCCTCCGCCGCAAAAAGAGTTCTTTTATTAGTAGTATAATGACTTCCTCGTGTGCGGCAGGTAAGTTTGCTGCTAAAAACACTGTTTTCCGTTCCAAAAAATACAAAAGTAATTTCCTACCAGACAACCATGGTTTCATTCGCCGAGACTAGATAATTTCTCTCTTAGACCCAGTACGCATCAAGTATGAAGAAATACGCCAAGCCCATTTATACCCAGCCTTCTCAGCAAATCCGAAAATTTGCTACAATTTTCTTAATATCTTGAACCCACCAAAATAGGAGCTTTATTTAAAGCGTTATGACATTGTAACGCATTTAGCTATTGGCTGTTAATCGGACTATTGCCCAGTCATAATTTGGAACAGAAATTTCCCTCCATTAAAGAAGTGTTTAGTGGGATTAGCTCTAAAGAAACGAAACACTGCGGGGAGTATGCATTTCACTTGCTATGTGATGAATTATACAACGTTAGAAGACAGGGAGAAGTGTGAAAATGATATAAACGTGTTAACTTTTGTGGTTTCAGCGGCGTTTAACTAAAATGTCGGGGAACTTTCTTGCTTCCTTGGTCACGTTGCTCCCATCGGGTTATTAAAAACTGGCATACAACCAATCTGAACGACAGACCCACCCAACAAACTATGCCCATTCGGGGACTAACATTATGATGCACTTTTATTCTTATAATTTACTTGCACGTAGGGGTCTTTATCAGTGTGACGAAACCGGAGGACCCAGGGAAAACCCAAGAGGTGACTCCTCCATGTCTCATAAAAGCTTGACTCACATGACCCACTGCCGGACCTTATGATGTAGATCACTCGACCGCCCCCTCAAGTTTGAGAGGGAATTTGTCAAAACCCTGATGTCAGTGACTTTCTGTGTCGTATAAATACAAGCACTTAAACTTTATTACTAAAGTTGTCAGAACAACCCACTCCTGTCCTTTCGTTTCCAAGGTAATAAAGTTAATTTGTGATAATAATGTTGAAATAGCAAGAACATGTTATACAAGATGAAGTAACACCAACAACAAAGTCTTTATTATTGATAACATACATCTCGAAATATTCTTAATCCAGTAGACATGGTACAAGGGTTAATCAGCGAAATGGATGTATGAGATGTGTTGTTGACGTTTGGGAAAGTAGACGAGGGGAAATGTGTAGGGAGTGATAGTTAGATGTATCATAAATGGTTAGAGTGACTGTGGTATTACGGTGAAATACTATGCCGCCACCGTAACACCACAGCTTTATGATTTGTTAGACAGGAGTGATGTAATAAGTCAGACAAAAATAAATAACATATTTCTGATTTTATTGTCGTCTTTTCCCACTTGCACTGGTTGTACGCCATTTTGAAACGAGCTGACGAAGACAGCTCGGGTGGCGATTGTTCGACTCCGGGCTGCTCTGTCAGTACTATCATGTCACTCGATATTCACTCGGGAATTCACGGAATTCCACGATAAAAAACACGGTAATGTCGTGTTTCGTCAAAGCTCCGCGATGCGCGTACAGTATGTTTTGACCTTGACCTATTACTCAGTGATAAGCCTCCGCCGCAAAAAGAGTTCTTTTATTAGTAGTATAATGACTTCCTCGTGTGCGGCAGGTAAGTTTGCTGCTAAAAACACTGTTTTCCGTTCCAAAAAATACAAAAGTAATTTCCTACCAGACAACCATGGTTTCATTCGCCGAGACTAGATAATTTCTCTCGGTGTAAGGATATTATCGGTATTGATAAGTTCATACACTGTTGAGAAAATAATTCCCTCGGTTTGCTTAGCAACAAATCGAGCTTGAATCAATTCTGTACTGAAAATTCTGTGCGTGATATATATTAACTGTCTTCACAGATTCGGTGTATAATTAGCGATACACAGGTACAGTGGCAAGTGTTCTACTTTACAGACTAATACCTCAAAAATACCTCCGCGCAAAATCCCAGATTTTGGTACATGTAAAATATAAAGAAATAGTGCCCGTGCGCGTGCCAGTAAAAGAAAAACTAAGAGTTCGCGCATAATGCACGAACAGTACCCGGCGCGAGGTCATCTAGAGAGAGAGAAACGTGTTAAACGTCCACTCAACACAAACTACTAGTAGTTCATTTCGGCACCAACACATGGTTCAATTTATTTTAACAATTTGCGAGCGCTCAGATGTCTTTAGCAGTGTTATGAAACCAGAGGACCCAGAGAAAACCCACAAGGTTGGACAGGCGATCCTACTTATTCACAATCTACAAATAGCCTTAACATACTGTCGATCTACAGCAGGCAAATATTTATACTGCAAACAGCGATCCACCTACGTCATACGAGAATTTAACATCGTCCTGTTTATCCTCCATTTAAAACGCTCACGTGATCATTTTATGGCGGGGCCATGGAGGTGTGGGCGGGAGCTAGCTGTAGATAGGCAGCCTAAGTTTGAGGTGGCATCGTTTTAACATTGCAGAGAGGTCTTTAATTTTATCCTGACTAAGTAAAGATCAACTTGATATCGGAATGCTTTTGATTTTTGGCAAAGGGCTCGATAGATTTGGATCAGTATTTCTCTCGGGTCTACGATCAACTATTCTTACTTCAAGAACGTTTTCCGTGTGAATTTTTTTATATAAAACATGGTAAGGATGAATCGAAAGGTACATCATTTGTTTAGTTTTGGTAAATGGTATATCACTGTATTTATACAATTTACTCAATGATTGATAATCAAAAAAGTATGCACGTTTCATCTGAAGAACAGTTATTTGGTGCTTGCGATTTACAGATGGTAATACGGCAAGCCCAAGCGGAATTAATTGCAAGACCGTTTTCTGTATGGAAAGAGAAAAAATAGAGTATATAACAATTTGTTCTTCACCTTCTAAGCATTTTTTGCTATACGAAACGACATATGTCAATAAAGATTATGTTTCCACTGCTGCTCTGGTATATGGTTTTTTTCGTCTTGACATGTGAATTTTTTCCATCTTGACATGTGATTTTTTTAGTGTTGACATGTGAATTTTTCTTAGTGTTGACATGGGAATTTTTTAGTGTTGACATGTGAATTTTTTAAGCAGCGGAATAACATAATTTTTATTGATATACGTCGTTTTGTAGGTGATGAAACAAATGTTATATACTCGATTTTTTCTCCTTTTCCATACAGAAAAACGGTCTTGCAATTAATTCCGCTCTGTCTTGTCATAGTAATATCCTCATTAGGCTAAGTCGACCGAAAACCTCACATTCATTAGGCTAAGTCGACTGAAAACCTCACATTCATTAAGAGTGCGTTCAATAAGACTATGTACTGCATCTACCTCTTGTATCAAGCTATGACCTGGCTGACATAACTTTCGTGTTATCGAATTGACAAAGGGATGCCTCTTTTTAAAAAATCCTTCAGTGTCACACACATTATAGGGTTTCGATTCTTGGCTACACATGGGACTTTCCATCATCTGGCAGTTTCCAAAAATGATTGTGGATAAAATCTCGTTCGGCATCATTGAGAACCTTGGCACACTGAAATTTGCAGTTACCAATACCAATGCACACGTCGGCCAAATCTTCAAATGCTAATATCTTCGCTTGTAATAGAGTAATTTGAATGAAATTTTTAAATTATTCATTTTACATTAACAACTTTCGAACTAGTAAAGCAGGAATGGCTAGTTCTTATTTATATCTTTAATAATGTAACTTTAATATTTCCCTTAACGTCTTCATTTTATGTTCCAAACTGATTGGCTTGTCTATTTATAGCCTTCCATGCTACCGGGTCACGTTTTCATTTTCTATTGATACTCTTTGATCTGGAAAAATAATTAGAAATGTAAAAATAGCATTAAACGAACACTACTAAGGCAACTAAATATTAAAGGACCCAAGTCCGTAACTCAAAATCCTCCAAAATCTTTAACATCAAAAATACGAATTATTGGCCCATTTAAATCAACATTGATGATGTAAACTTACCGGGAAAAGATGAGCTTCTGATATCCGATATTTTAGATAAAATATTTTTTTTAACATTGGTACACGAATCGTGTATCATAATGCATGAGGAGCGAGGCTAGACATATTGCACCATACCATACGGCGTATGTTGACTGGAATAACCAGACGCTATAGAAATTTGCACTGGATTGAGACTATGTGGCTTATTTCGCCGGACATAACTGATTCGAAATTGTGGAAAAACGGAAACCATTGAACGTAAATCAGTCTATATACATTCATATTACAGTATTATATGCGTTGCGACCCACTTTTAACAATTTCTAGGTCCCAAATGTTAGCGATTAAGCTCCTTTAACCCTTCATTGCACACAAATTTAATTGTACGCAAATCCATTTTTTCAATTCAGTCAATACTAATCCTTATAAGACATATGATCTGGTTAATTAAATGTTGTTGTTGTGTTATCTGGGAAAATGGTTTCTCTTTGTTGTGTATATATAACATCTTTCATCTTGTTAATCAGTTTAATGTTACTGTTTTATCTACAAAATGGCTTCCAAAGTGTTCATCTATATATTGTATCACATTTTTGTTAATTAATCATTATTTGCTTGATAACGATACCTGTATGTGTATTGAAACGTAGCATGTTAATAAAATTCAGAAGTAGTTTATCCATACAAGTGTGTTTGTTTTCAGTTAATACTAGTATACATAATCTTTAACTACCTTGAAATAATAAGATATTCTACTGACTAATTGTTCGGATTGGGGGAAAGGCAAGGTCCTTTGTACACAATGATGTGCCCATTTTAGAACTTTTAACAATTGGTATTCGATATACGAGTAGATGGCTTATGCCCGTCGTCATTAAACTACTCGTGTTCAGAAAATTATGACCTTAAACCTCCATTTCATTTCATTTCTATTACATTGATTTTACTTTCGGAACTAAATATATCCGTGCCTAGAAAGAAACTCACACTTTGACTTCATTTACAGACGTTTCTAGGTCGGTTTCTGCAACATCATTAACTTCAAAGGTTGGGTTAGCTACCCCATCATCAATGTCCGAATACCATAAATTGGGGTGTAAGCCCAATTCCAACAGGAATGAATCTAACAGTAGCAGACCTGAATGAAACAAAGTATAAAATTTGTCATACGCCCATGAAAGACAAATGGATGTTTACGCGCCAAATTCAAAATAAGATGAAATTAGATTTAGATTTTTCTATCATCAAGGTCACATTAATCAGAGTGTTTCGAGTATATTTTAATGTTTTAATTGTTTCTACCTTTACAATTTTAGTGACATAGTTTGTAGTTTTCAAATGTACTCACTCTTTCTTGTTCATAACATCATTTTCTTAATCATCCTTCAAAACTTCATTAATGACCTGAAACAAGTTAAGCCTAGCAGACGCCACTTTGGGAAAAAATCACATGACTGTTATTGGACAGTTTAATTGGCTATCGAACATTATAACTATAAATTTTGCTTTTATTAATGAGATAGGACTATTAAATTTTGTCATTTACTCGAATAATTATTTAAAATCTGTCCTGGTAATTTGTTTTCTGTAAAATGTGAAAGTTATTTTAATTACTGGTTATAATAACTCTATTGCTTTTAAAAGTGGAGATAGAACACTTTAATTCTGAGGTGACGAGTTTCCTTTTGTATTTCAGAACATTTATGTGACGGTGTATCATAAGTGTGTTTTATAAACTAGTTTTGTTGATGAAATTGATTCGCTCCAATTCCGATCGCCAATAAAAATAATCATAATGCGATAACAATATTTAAAAGTTTATAATAAAACAGTATGCCCAGGGCCGGATTAACCATGGGGCACGGGCCCCAGGGCCCCCCACATTAGGTGGCCCCCCACAAAAAATCTCAGTTGCGTCCAGCCACCTCCTCTAGAAATGCCATCATTTCATAGCACCAGGGCCGGATTAACCATGGGGCACAGGCCCCAGGGCCCCAAACATTAGCCCCCCCCCCCACACACACACAAAAAAAACTCAGTTGCGTCCAGCCCCTCCTCAAGAAATGCCATTATTTCATAGCAGTCGCATGGATTGGTCCACTCAAATAACGCTAGAATGCGCTAATTGTCTGGGGGAGGTACTTCTTAATTGCTCCACACAAGTGCCTGAAATGCCAGGAAATCATGTTTCCAGCCTCCAATTTTTGAAAATTTCCAGCAAAATAAGGCGCTCCCTCCGAAAAAATTGACAACCTTTCAATTATAAAATAATGCACTTGATTATGATCACATAGTGAGGCACTGATGAGTCGGTCGGTTTTAATGGCGCCTACACCTGATCCAAACTTTCTTATATCTCTTATATGGAGGCTATCAGGCTCCACCACAGGCGCGGACCCAAGGTGCGGACACCAGAAGCAAACGCCTCTCCCAAAAAATCTGCCGCCATATAAAATACAAAATTGCCACTCAGATATCACCCCAATGGCAGAAAAACGTGTTTCCTGCATCGTTATTTTTCAAAATTGTCTGAGGGTGGAGCCCTGACAAGGGTGCTGTCCCTTATAGGCAAAGGGCCTCTCCTATCACCTCTTTCAGGGTCGGCGTCTGACCCACCACATGACATTAAAGGGTTCGTTTTGGTCGCCCTTTTTCACTTGACAAGACCTTGTTGGACTTTGGGGGCGCCGCCACCAAATTACATGATTAGAGATTTTCATTCTGGTCGCCCTATCCACGTCGCCTTGTGGTGTTTCGGACTAGTTCTAGTTTACAGGATAAGGAGTTTCTCATTTTGGTGTGCTTAACATCGAAATGAGAATAAACGCTGTCAAAATTGACACAAGGGAGCGACGTTGATTGCAGCTCCAAGTGGATGGAAAACGCGTTTGTGACAGTCTAATTTTCAAAATTTGCGGGGGGTTGGAAGGGGCACCGTTCTGCACTCAGTAACTCGGACATTATATTGGCGTTCCCTCGACTTTTACAATCCTACATACGGCCCTGCCCCAGACCTCTCTTGCGGAGCTTTGCGTCTTCGGCGCTCGCGGTCGGTGATCAGCCCCCCCCCCTACATGTTCCAGGCCCCAGGGCCCCCACCATGGTTAATCCGGCGTTGAGTATGCCTGAAACTGGTGTACTCAATCAAAATCATATTGCCCTTATACCGGTAACACTTAATTAGTACAACAACCTGTGAAACATTTCCTCGATGGTCTTTTGGCATGGTATGAAGTCTCGATCATACAGTAATACGATAGTTATAACATACCAATCTGTTTTATAGAGGTAATACGAAAGCCTCCTTTTAAGTCTGTATGAGATGATTGAGCTGGGAACAATTGGTACCTCAATTTACGCCTTCGTTTTTTTATGTATCCATTTAAACAAAATAGAAAGTATTATTTGTTATCCAGATATACTTCCAACGTTTGCAGAAGAAAAAAGTTAACATTGGGGGATAACTTAACTCGCCCCGCTGTCACCTCTTCCAGTGATAGAAGTGGACTAGGGAATATTCACTGCTGATCAGGTTGAAAGATTTCCGATCTGTTTCACAGCGATACAACGAAAGCCTTCTTTTACTCTCTGCAGAAGAATAAAAGTTAATATTGGGGCCTAATTTAACGTGCCCGCGGTCACCTCTTCTAGTTATAGTAGTGGACTAGGTAATATTTACTGCTGATCAAATTACAAACTTGCTGATATATTTCATAGCGATACCCCGAAAGCCTTCTTTTACTCTGTACAAAAGGGCTAACCCTTAGGTATATGTGTGGCTTCACATCATACGGCCTCGATAATACGTGTCTTGTTTACATCGATCGTAGTAACACAAACATGATACGGACAGAATTGGTGCCTTTCACTCATATTTCGCCTTCGTGTACTATTTTTTTATCCATCAAAAAAACTGTTTCAGAATTAATTAACTCACCCTGACGACACAGTATGGTAACGAATACTGATTCACTAACTAACTGTAGTGGTCCGTGGGGGTCGATCAAGGTTTTTTCTTGTTTGTGTTAACTTTAATGCACAATCTACGAACGAATGACCGGTTATGATTAAATGTGGGGGGGGGAGAAAGGAATGGACTGAAAATTGTTCTGTGCTAGCTATACGTAATAACCCCCCCCCCCCAAATCTATCTCTATCCACAATGTCTTCAGTGCAGTTAAATCCTAAACTTTTAGCATGTCATGTGTATACCCAACACTACCAGAAATTGTATGACAAGGTTGACCCCTTTATTTCATAAATTGACTGGTCTAATAATAAAGGTGTTTATTGTCTCGACCCCCCCCCCCCCCAAAAAAAACACACACGACCACCCACACACACCAATCCCCTGACCTCAACGTGTTAAATAAATCATTATTTAGATATTGTTATTCACAAGACAAGTCCATAATCAACTATGTAGACCATCGTCGGGAGGCTGAGGTTTTTACTGGATTAGAACGTTTTAAAATAAGCCTTTGTTAATTATCAATAGCAAATTCTAATCGAAATCGAACATGGTGGTCTGCATCCTTCTGTAAAATAGGTTATGTCCCATACATAACAGTTGACACGTTGTCCAATTTCATGCCGAATAATAAAAAAAAACCAGTTCCTTTAATTCTGCGATTACTATGGCACCTTTTGTCTGAAATATATTGGTATGTACTTAAACAACGTAAAAGTTACTAAAAGAAAACGTGCTATGCTTTGAAAGGTGCCAAAGGTGTACTTTTTTCTTGTGATATGGGAAAACAATGCAGCACGAATCAGTCGAAGCATTTCTGAAAAACTGCCATCTAAGTGCTGATAGGTTTAATGGAACAGATAAGAGTGAACGTGCAAGACAAACCTCTCAAATTTCTTGACCTGCGAAAGCAAGCCACCATTCACCAGCTGTTGAGATGATAAATTCTTCAAGCTCCTTGAAACAGATGATAACAGGGTCATCCCTATCAAGCTTTATGTATGCACTAAGCCATGTTTTGTTTGTGCGAAGTCCAATCAGACCTTGAGACTTATGGCATCCAATTAAACACCCTCGTTCGATCCCATCTATCTCTAGGTCTCTGAATTTGCAGCCTTCTCAGTTACAAACTTGGGATGGCTGCGAATACCAAGACGACCCCGAGAGATAAGATCCATAGGAAGCACCGGCGTTACGTGACCAAACACATACTTCCCGCCAGTAACTCTCAGTTACAGATCCACAATACGAGAGGTTTCCAATGAAGATAATCATGTGTGGTGTAGCCTTTGCTGTATCCAACAGACTAACATAATGTTGTTGAAGGAGCAAAGGCTCAGTGTCATATGTTAGCCTGCATGGTTGATACAGCACAGGCTACACCACACACAATTCTTTTATGAAGTAAATCACTTTCAATGCAGAGAAGTTCCAGTATACCAAGACGTTTTGAACGGCTGACCAGGCTGAGGATTGTCTCTTCACAGAACCGCCATCAGAATTTTCACCTTGGGTTCCCTAGTCATATCCGCTTGTTTTCGACAATGTTTCACTCGTTATTTTTTAAAAAATATGAAATTTCTTACGAGATTCTTTCCCACAACAAATGTAAACAGACCTCACGTGTGTAAAGGGACGAAACATCATGTCAACCGTTTGTCAGAGTATGGAAAGCGTTTAAGGACAAATGCGTAAGATGAAGAAGGGTGCAATTTATTTACATAAAATTAAAGGCAAGCATTTTTGTCACCACCTGCTGATTATCAAAAAAGTTTTACTTCATTCTTCATTATTTTGTGGCCTGGATTTTTGGCTGGCCCTAAGGCACGTGCCTATTTTGCCTTATGGTTAATCCAGCACTGGTGACGTCCACAAAATAAAGACATGCATGTGATCAAGCGACTACGTGGCATTGAAAGCTGACTGGGGAGGTAAGTGTGTGGGTACCACAAAACATATAGGTTTGTGCATACTTTAAGCTTGATGGTGACGACTTTGTTATCAACTGTTTTGAGAACGTTTCTGAGGCGTGATACTTACTGAATTATGCCGCCGTGACAATATTTCCGACCCTTTCGGCCACTAAACACACTGGTTGGCACTTGGACAAAGACATGTATTTGGCTGTGCAAAATCTCACTCTGCCTGGCCCTCGTGCTTTAACTAAACTAACAGAAAGTGGTTGTAAATCAGGCTGCACAGGGCGGTGCAATTCCCGGAATAATGGTCGACCATGTACATCTCTGTGCAAGGGTTTTGATAGGGAGCGTACCAATATGACCAGGGATGTGCCAGGGGACGACGATGATAGAAATTCCGTTGTTTTCGTTTCAGGCGACTTCTGGCGTGTTATGATATCTTTTTTGTTTTTGATATCAAACTTGTTTACTTGTCACAAACGTCAGATTTGTCTTGAATCTCATGAAAAATTTACCAACCTCCAGAAGCCACAAAAAGTGGTACTGTGTGATAGATTGCTCGAAGCTGAAATCGATCCGAGTTTGACACTGGAAATTGGTATTTCCAACTTGAATTCAATAAAAACTACTTTCATACGCTTTAAGTGTATTATTAGTCATTCGAAAAACCATAGGAAAAACTAAATATTTGACCTGTTATTTTCATATCTGTGGGTCCTGAGAACAGTTTGACAGGCACTTAAAAGAATCCTTGGCAATGGCTGTTCAACTGTCAAATTCCCCTTAAAGCGCAATGCTTGGACGAGGTTAAACCCCATTCGTTCCATTCAGTGGTATCGTTCCGTTTTACCCCACTAGTAACCCCTATACAACAGTCGATTCGTCAGCTACCAATTTAAAAGATCTTCAAATTAAATTACAACTCGATACTGGTATCTTACTCAACTGGTGTGACCACAATTCGATGATGGTCAACGAACTAAAAACTAAATGCATGTTAATAACTACTAAGCAGAAAAGAAAACGATCAAATTTATAGATAAAACTTCACAACTGACTGTGCGATTGAAAATTTTGCAACTTTTTAATTGCTTGGTGTCAGGTCGATAATCATCTGAAATGGAACGATCACGCAAATTATATTTAAAAAATTATCAATCAAAAAAATATTTCAGTTACGAAAACTAAAAGAATTTCTCCCATGCAAATTCCGATCAATATTTTATAAATCATATATTCAGCCATATCTCGACTACTGTTCACCTATATGGGCAAACTGCGATATTATATCTCTTAATACTCTCCAATGAAAACAAAACCGAGCATTCAAACTTATGTTAGGTATAGAGCACACAGCAGAGTTATCTCCTGGCATTGCAAATCTTGACTTAATAAAAAAAATAAGGAAAGGCATTTATTGAATATGTTCTCCTACCTTCACAAATTAATTTACCATCGTTGCCCTGAGTATTTAACTAATGTCCTTTCTAAAATATTTATTATCATTATGCAAAACCTTTGTTTCTGATTTTATGCATACTTGATGTTGTTAAAGGGGTTAACAGTTATTATTAGGTTCCATAACACAGGTAAGATCTATTTGATAAAGCCAACTTAAAGTTTTGGTCAAAGGTCACGAGATGTAGCCTAAACATGGTAAGCGCTAAACCCAACCCTAATCCTGGACCTAGCTCTAACGCTAATAGGGCCCATACACCATCCAACATGTTTGATCAAACATGTTGGATCAAATATGTTTGATGGATATTTGATGGCCAAAAATGTTTGACGTCAAATGTTTGATGGATCTGATTTCTGTTGATATGTTTCGTCAAACATGTTGGATCGTGTATGGGCTTCATCAAACTTGTTTGTCCAACTTATAAACTTTAGGTCTTCAAAAGTGTTCCCAGTTGCCAAAATCGCAGAGTTATTAAAAGTCTGTCAGTGGGAGATATGGCATCACGCATATTTGTATCTTGTTTTGTTATAAAAGGTCTCATAAGCTCCAAAAGTTCATCAAATGAATCTACGTCCATCCGCAAAAAAATTCTAAAATCACTGGGCTCAGTACATCGCAATTCATCCAATAATTTAGAATGGCCAAACTAATTTTTTGCCCACTTTTTTTTCTGGTTTTTTTTTTTGCAAGGCTATTACGAACTCTTGGCACAAACTGATGTTTGACTAACAAGTTTGAACATGTATGGGCAACGTCAAGCTGTCAAACATGTTTGATCCAACATGTTTTATCAAACATGTTGGATCGTGTAGGCCTATGGGCCCTATAACATTATTCGCCCAGGAGGGTTTTTTTTATCAACCGCTTGAATGGGTGAAGGGAAGTGACTCGCATTTTAATGCAGCTCGGGTGGATGAAGACCACTATTAATTTCCACATTGAATTCAATGTTAATTATTGCCTTTTTTGCTCACCTCAAACTTTGATATTTGATAAGGTCAAAGGTCATAGCCTAAAAATGGTAAGCGCTAATCCCTACAATCTCGCCAACAATCAAGTGCCCTTACATTATTCGCCCTGTCTGGAGCTTATTTTTTAACAACCGCTTGAATTGGTGAAGGGAAGTAACTCGCATTTATTGCAGCTCGGGTGGATGAAGACCACTATTAATTTCCACATTGAATTCAATGTTAATTCTTCCCTTTTTTGCCCACCGCCAACTTTTTCCAAAATGTTTGTTGGGCTGGATGCTTTTCACTTCAGAAACTACAGTTTGTATGAGGTTGACCACTAAATTGTTGAGATACACAAACCTGGCAGAAAATGTTAATTCAAACCGTCTTCGTCCATTCTACACAAAAACATAAAAAAAAACCAAAAAACAAAATATGGGCATGCAAAAGGACATGAAAGGGATACAGAGAGAATTGCTATAAATAAACGAACTACAATTTAATGGTGGTCTGCCTCCAGAGAGCGAATTCGTGTTGCACACTTTGTCACTCCCTGACTTGAAATTTCTTGCAAACGAGCGTCCAACTGATTTACTGTGTTGAACTTAAACAATGACGTTTAAACTATGGTAAACTGTTTTTTGATTGGTTCGTAGAATCAAGCCACGACCAAGGGCAGATAATTTGAATTCGTCAAAAAACCTAGTAAATGGACACAGGGATAAGTGGAGTAGAAGGCACATGCATTTATATCGGACAATGCAACATTCAAGTTTGGTTATAAATGTCAAGTTTGATGATATGCCTAGTTTTTTTTTACAGCTATATCCATCATTTATCGGGGATCACGGTGGCTAAGTGGATAAGGCGCTGGTTAACTCGCTAGCCTGGAGTTCATCTCGATTTTCCGACGCGATTTCCCCTTGTCAGTGATGCAGAAGGAGGGCCTGACAAGAACAGCTGTCTAGTCGTTCGGATGGGACGAAAAACCGAGGTCCCGTGTACACATTGGAGTGCACGTACAAGATCCCTTGGCAGTTGGAAATCGATATAAGAGTAGGCCGTAGCGACGCTTCCCGGGCAAAATTTCCCTCATAGCACACTGTATAGCGTTTGCCCGTCATCATGTTAAGCGCATAACAGTAGGATGTTAAATATAATATTGGGATCAGTAAATGCTCTGCCTTTGAGGATGGTGTTGGATTCGATAAGATAATAACAAGACCTGTTCTTACTTCACCATCTTGTAATCCACAAGTAGTCTTTTATTTCAAGGCACACATAACTATGTCTAAAGGGAAGTAATTCCATTTACAATAATGGACTCAGACAACTAACTACATGTAACATAACATCTCAATATGACATCCCCCTTGTTAAAAAAAGGTTCCCCCGGATTGGAGACAAAGGAAAGGATAATGAAATTGACAAACAATAAAATAAATCTAGCAAAGTACCAATACAAACGCTCACACATTCATACGAATACACAATAAGTAGAAAAAAATACACAATCAAAATTATTGAAAAAAATGAAGTAAGTAATAAGCTATTATGTAAAAGCTTTGTTTAAATCTGATACAATACAAATATAGCATTGTAACTATATATATGAGAAGTATGCAAGTTCAAATAGTAGACAATATAATATAATATGACCTTTCGAACAAATCAGAATTACTTTTAAACATAAAAAGCAAAGAAATATTACTATCATATATTTCAAAATAATAAATGCAAATATGCAAAGTATTTCAAGCTATTATATTCCATGTAATACATGTTTCAAAGCAAATAAGATATATAATTATAATCTTAAGAAATCACAAAGTGTTCAAAGCTATTATATTTCATGTTATACATGTTTCAAAGCAAATAAGATATATAATCTTAAGAATCACTAAGTGTTCCAAGCTATTATATTCCATGTTATACAGGTTTCAAAGCGAATAAGATATATAATCTTAAAAATACAAAGTAAAGCATACAAAATGCATAATTATAAGGAATAATGAGCGACCTTTCCAGGACTTCCAACAACATCAATAATTCTACTCTCAATAAGAGATTGGGCAATTTTACACAAACTGGCATCATGACTTATATCAAACCATTCTGATATTTTAGGTTTATTGACATCATATCTAACTAACAATTGTAAATTTCCACATTTGAATCTACCTTTAACAACATACAAATCTTTAGTTAAGCTTACATCTTGCATATAATGTAACTGATTACCTAACTGATTATTTGTCAAAATATTTAAATAAGCAAGATTATGATTACTTTCAATATTCTTATAAGACGTTGTCACAGGTATAGGAGTAGTATAATTTATAGACATAACATTGGAATCATCAAATTTAGGCAAACTAACACCATTAGCATCAGTAAATTCATAATTAGGGTGACTATTAGATATTACAGAGTCACTTTTACCTAAATAAGTTTTCAAACTTTGAATATTTGATAATTTCTGTGTAGGATGACTAGTTCGGATAAAACATGGTTTTATGACGTTCAACTAATAAGCTTCCGTGGTTTGCAACACTAATTAGTTTATGACTAATTTGAAGAGCTGAACATAATAGTTTAACTAAACTACTGGTTAAAGATGATTGAGCATCAGTGATAAGTACACTAGGTGGTCCAAATATACATATAATTTTCTGTATTATAGCTTCACAAATTGTTTCAGAATCCAATGTCTTTAGTGGTATACAAATCATGAAACGAGTTATTTCGTCACATGCCACTAATAAATGTTTAAAACCGGAAATAGAAGTAGGCATAGTTTTGAAATCAAGGCAAATTCTATCAAAAGTATGATATTCTTTAGGAATTCGTGGATGGAAAAGGCGTAAAGAATCAGTCTTTGGCTTTATTTGTTGACATTTATGACATGATTATATAGGTAGCAATTGTTTGGTACATGTTAGGTATGTAAAATAGTTTTCTCATTGTCAAGTATGTCTTTGTAATTCCTTGATGACTGGACAAAACACCATCATGATATAAGCTAATTAAATTGTGTGCAAGACTTTCTGGAATGGCTAATTGCAATGTAAAGTCTTTATCGTTATTATTATGTAGGAGTAATCTAAACAATAAATTGTCACATAATATGTAATCATCACTTCTGTTTTTAACTGTTTTAGCAGCACGTTTTGATGAAGGTAATATATTATGTACAAGATAGTCAAATATAGGTTTAAAATACACTGATGTCTCTTGTTCAAGTCTTAATTTGTTCTTGTCTATAGGCAAATTGTAATCTCTAAGAATTTTTCTCTTTATAACATGAACTAATTTGTCTAAATCCTTTTGTTTAGGAAAGTGTCCATGTACTAAACTATCTGTATTATGCACTAAAGGTTTAGGTGGTATACATAAGTCCAACGGAATTTCCACTGTATTGTCTCTACAAGTATCATTAATTGTGACTGTGTCAACTAATGTAGGTTCAATACATGTAGGTAGTTTAGGTGGAATATGAATGTGTTTAGTGGGTAACATAGGTGTAGGATTACTTATAGTAGGTGTGGGCGTACTTATAGTAGGTGTAGGATTACTTATAGTACATGTAGGTGTAGGATTACGTATAGTAGGTGTAGGCGTATTTATAGTAGGGAGAGGTGTAATAGAAGCGGGTTTCGCTTTATGAGTACGTATCGGTGGATGTGAAGTAAACGTAGGTACTCTAGCTGGAGTATCGGTAGTGGAACAAGTAGGTTTAGTAGGAATCGGTTGATTAGTTGACTGTTTAGTTGTAGGATATAGTGTTTTGATGGGAATATTCTTAGCTTTGGCATAACTACGAGTAACAGGGCGTTCATTAGATTGAAGAACAAATGAACTCGGCACAATTGTATCAATTTCAGAATCGTCTGAAAGTGGGTTACGTGAGAGATAGTCCGCCATAATAATATCTTGGCCTTTAATATATGTTACGCGAAACGAATAATATGATAACTTCATTAATAATCTTTGAAGTCTTGAGGTACATGGTTGCTTCTTTGACTGAAATAGTTGAACTATTGCACTGTGATCTGTAAAAACATCAAAATGTACTCCTCTTAATAAATACTGGAAATGAGAAACATTTATGTAAATTCCAAATAACTCTAATTCAGTTACAGAATAGTTAAGACATGCCTTAGGAAGGCGTTTTGAGTAATACCCAAGAATCCGATCTTGACCTTGTATACACTGTGTAATATACGAGCCTGTAGCTATTCTACTAGTATCACTGTTTAACTTTATAGAACCTGTTCCTGAAGGAGTATATAACACAGGTGGTTCAAGCAACATTTCCTTGACTCTGTCAAAAGCTGATTGTTGAGATTCTGTCCACTGAAATTTAGATTGTTTTCTGGCTATCATATGTAAGGGTTTTAGAATACACTGAATATAAGGTAAAAAATTAGCTATATATGTGACAGCACCGATGAAATGCTTTACATCTTTACTAGTTTTAGGTATTGACAAATTTCTGATATATTTACATCGGTTGGAGAAAGGATGTATAGTCAATAAATTCTCTTTATTAATAGAAAGATTATGTCCCATGTACGTTACAGAGCGGCGAAAAAATAGACATTTTCTTGGACAAATTCGAAGACCATATTTCTCTAAAGCAGAAAATAAAGAAGTTAAATGATGTAGATGAGATTCAATATCTGGACTAAAACAAATAATATCATCGTGTTGAGCAATTGAGAAATCATAACTATTGGTAACTGTAGAAAGAACATCATCAACTGTAGACTGAAATACTGCCGGTGATATGCTTAAACCTTGCGTTAATCTCTTGAAATAGTAATGCTTACCTCCTGCATATGATGATATACCTGTAAATTGCTGAGCATGGGGAGCTAATGGAAGGCTAAAGAAAGCTGATTTTAAATCAATACATGAGAGTACTTGAGGTGAGGCGTTACCAATACGCTTTAATGATTCACTAAGGAGTGGAAAAGGATGATTGTACCGTTTAATTCTAGAATTCAAATGACGGAAATCCACGACTACCCTTTTCTCAGAAGTACCCTTTTTCGGCAATATTAAAATTGGTGACGTGTACGGCTGGTGACCTATAGCAAGAATCCCAAGATTGACTAATTTATGTAATTCACTATCAATTATCTTTTTCTCAGGCTCTGTTTTTGGATATGGACGTATATAGAATGGATCTGCATTGTTAACTTCAATGTCAACCTGAATATGAGGACAATAACCAACTTCTCCATTTAAACTAAATGTATTTCTATGTTTGAACAATGTGTTATAAAACTGTTCTTGTTGTGTATCACTTAGTATACTCTGTGATAAATCTATACATGAAGTAAATGCATGTTTATCTGTTTCTGAACATGTAAAATTATTTGTTATTGAATCAACTGTTATATTAATACTATCACATGACTGTACATCATGTAAATAAGTGTAAAATAAACTTTGATCTTTTGTAATATGAATGGGTTTATGACTAGTATTACATATTGGAATAATTGACTTATTGCGATTTAATGATGTAATAAATGTTGAAGGACAGGATTTCTCTAAGTATGAACCTGTGTACATTAAAATTTGTTGACCACGAAATACTGATGGTATTTTCCCTTGTACTGTAATGTACTTAAGTTCTCCTGGTTTAACACACATATTAGAGGTAGGGTGAAATGAAACTTTAGTTTGATAAGTGGATTTACAATGTAATGTGTTTGTATTAAAATTTAGTGTACTATCTAAATTGGACAATACATCTTGGCCTATTATTATATCGACACCAAGTAAATTCTGAGCTATATAAGCATTAAAGGAAAACTGATGACCTTGAATAACAATTTCAACTTGTGTAGATTGGTAACATTGAATAAGTTGACCATTTCCTAATTTTAAACTAACTGGTTGTGACAACTGCACAAAAGTTGTACTATCTTTAAGAAACGAACATGATTCTAAAATCAATGACGAAAGTAAGGTTTTAGTAGAACCACTGTCAATAAGTATAGATGCTGAATGACCATCAGAAAGTTTACCGTTACAAAAGTTACGTGAATCTAATTTAATTGTTGTCCCATATGTTTTATTATACGCTAAATCAGGGAATCTATTGGGACTGTGATAAATTCCCTCTACCAAAAATCCTGTTGACGTTTTCTGTCTAAATCTTTCTGTCTATCAAAACATTGCTGCCATGTATGGTTAGGTTTCAAACAATATTTGCAAAATATCCATTGACTAGTTGAACTGCGATTAGGACTGAATGACCTTCTTTCAGCACTTGAATAATTATTCCGTCTATGACTAGGTGACTGGCTAAAATCGCGTCTTGAGTATCGGTCACGAGAATCACGTCTACTTGGTCGAGAGTATCGATCTTGAGAATCACGTCTACTAGGTCGAGAGTATCGATCTTGAGAATCACGTCTACTAGGTCGAGAGTATCGGTCTTGAGAATTTGGTCTGCGATAATGTCTGCTACGGTCACTCGAACCATGTCGATTGCAACTATCAGGAGTGGAGTCACGTGAACGATCACTATTATTTTTGTAATAGGTGTCATGGTTTGTGCTATCGACCTGCAGAGCAGCAAAGTCATGCTTTAATTCCTGAACTCCGTTATTTATGGAAAATGTAACTTCCTTAGTGTTTGACTGCGGTTTATGAAAGTCAAAATAATTTTGTACTTTCTTGGCAATGTCATCGACGCTTGCATGATCATCGACAGACATGACAACTGATGATTGACATGCAGTGGGCAACGTTGAAATATATTGATGCTTAATTTGCGGTTCTGTTATATTTAACTTTTTAGATAATTTTTGTAGTTTTGCTAAGTTTTCTTGTGGTGTGTTGGCTGTGTTGTATTTAAAATTGGTAAATTTGTTGTGTAGTACAAAATCTGTCTCATGTTCTGAAAATTTTGCCAAAAACTGATCTTTAATATCTTGTAGATTTTGAAAAGTTTTGCCCTCAATCCACAATCTAGCATCACCTTTAAGTGTGCTCTTAAAAAGTGTTATTAATCGGTTCCGATCAACCTCTGTTTGTGGATCAGTGTTTTCATCATTTAGTTTTAAACAATCTGTGAAGGACAGATAATGGGCTAAAGTTAAATCCCTATCTTTTGTTTCACCATAAAATTTCTCACCAAAATCAATAATCTTATTACCATTACCGTTGTTCATCATTAATTAACACAAATTAATATATATATGAAAAATAATGTAACTAGTAAACATGAATGAAATGCCAAAAATCTGTATCTAATTAAAATTGTGATTAATTAAACTACTTAACTAAACTACTATATCTGATATCATTATCAAATTATTATTATGATGATACTGTAACAGTATAAACTCCACACTAACTTCTTTGAAATTGTCTATAATAAAGCTTTAGGCCTACTAATAAAACTTAATTTGACTCTATAGTATATCCTGAATAATAGAAGCAAATTTTTTTTATTTTTTTTTATTTATTGGCACAAAATGGAAATAAATAACACACATTCATCCAATCACACACATGCACATGGTACTATACTAACCAGACATAATAATACTGGACTGTAAAAAGATAGTAAGCTGGCACTGCCAGGCAGGATACGCCCACATTTTCGAGAGATGGTTAGAGAACAAGCAAAACCGAAAGTGATTTTTCCTACAGTCAAAGGCTATAATTCATTAAATTACAATTTGATATGCGCAAATATCGAAAAGAATCAAGATCTTTAGGTTATAAACATGCATTTCAAGTTTCATCAAAATCGAATCAAAATTGTGACCTATACTGGGTCCACAACCTTGATATACCATATTTTAACACTATTAGAGTACAAACGGCAGCCATTTTGTCTGGCAATTATGGTCCGATTTCCCTGAAATTCAAACTCAACCTTCGGTATGGTGTAACGGTGATAGAGTCAAGCTTTTTTTCTATCGGATAATAATCATAACCTCCAGAGGGACCATAGGCGATTTTTCGGGCAATCAGAGGCCATAATTCAGAAAGCTACGATATGATATGCGCAAACAACGAAAGGGACCAAGATCTTTTGGTTATAACCATGCATTTTAAGTTTTATCAAAATTGAATCAAAATTGTGACCTATACTGAGTCCACAACCTAGATATACCTTTTTATAACAGTATTCGCGTACATGCGGCGGCCATTTTGTATGGCAATTTTGTTCCGAATTTTTCCGAAATTCAAACTCAACCATCCTTAGGGAGTAACGGTGATATAATCAAACGATTTTTTAAATCGGATAATAATTGTGACCTCCAGAGGGACCACAAGCTAAACAAAGACGATTATGCGTATAATCAGGGGCCATAATTTAGGAAGTTACAATCCGATATGCCCAAATATCGAAAGGAACCAAGATCTTTGGGTTATAACCATGCATTTCAAGTTTCATCAAAATCGAATTAAAATTGTGACCTCTACAGGGTCCACAACCTTGATATACCATATTTTAACAGTATTCGCGTACGAATGGCGGCCATTTTGTATGGCAATTTTGGTCCAATTTTACCGAAATTCGAACTCAACCTTTCTTAGGGTGTAACGGTGATATAATCAAACGATTTTTTAAATCTGATAATTATTGTAACCTCCAGAGGGACCACAAGCTAATCAAAGACGATTTTGCGTATAATTAGGGGCCATAATTCAGGAAGTTACGATCTGATATGCGCAAATATTGAAAGGAACCAAGATCTTTGGGTTATAACCATGCATTTCTAGTTTCATCAAAATCAAATTAAAATTGTGATCCCTACAGGGTCCACAACCTGGATATACCATTTTTTAACAGTATTCGCGTACGAACGGCGGCCATTTTGTATGGTAATTTTGATCCGATTTTTCCGAAATTTGAACTCAACCGTCCTCAGGGTGTAACGGTGATATAATCAAACGGTTTTTCAAATCGGATAATAATTGTGACCTCCAGAGGTACCACGAGCTAAAATAGGTGATTTTTCGGACAATCAGGGGCCATAATTCAGGATAATACGTTCCGATAGGCACCAATATCGAAAGGAACCAAGATCTTTGGGATATAAACATGCATGTCAAGTTTCATCAAAATCGGTTCAAAATTGTGACCTCTATAGGGTCCACAAGCTAAAAACGTGATTTTTCGTACAATCAGGGGCCATAATCCATGAAGTTTTGATCCGATACGTGCCAATATCGAAAGCAGCCGAGATCTTTGGGGGATAAACCTATATTTCAAGTTTCGTCGAAATCGGGTAAGAATTGTGACCTGTAGAGAGTCCACAAACAATTGTGGACGGACGGACGTCCGGACGGACGGACGGACGGACGGACGGATGTCCGGACGGACGGACGGACAGGGGCGACGACATAATACGTCCACATGAAAATGTGGGCGTATAAAAATGTAATACACTGTTGACTGCAACATTGTTCACAAAAAATGTCAATGAAAAGTTCTGTCACTGTGACGTCACTGTATGAAATTAAATTAGCCTCTTTTTTTAGTTTACTGTTGAAATTTATCAGCACATGTCTTTCCACAAAAAAATATCGTTTCAAATTTAGTTCTGGATTCGGGTCTTCTTAGGAAACTGGCAATTTACATGTAGAATCCTCATCATATCATACTGCTACTGGGCCACTGGCACATGTTCTTGATAATTAAAATACTGCAACACCATAAATCTTCTGAATTTAAACTTACTTGGTGGCAAAATGTTTACCAAGTTACTTCAAGTATCAAATTTAATATCTGGTTTCTCTGGAACATGTGGCTTTGATTTTCGAAATTTAAAAATTAAATCTGGATTCTCTGACTCTGGAACATGTGGTTTTGATTTTCGAAATTTAATCTGTCTCTTTCTGGTCTCAAAATTTCTTGATTTGTTGAATTATTTTTCTAAATATTACTTCTTGGCAGAGTAGGGAAACCTGGCATCTTCCACCATATAATATTGGGATCAGTAAATGCTCTGCCTTTGAGGATGGTGTTGGATTCGATAAGATAATAACAAGACCTGTTCTTACTTCACCATCTTGTAATCCACAAGTAGTCTTTTATTTCAAGGCACACATAACTATGTCTAAAGGGAAGTAATTCCATTTACAATAATGGACTCAGACAACTAACTACATGTAACATAACATCTCAATATGACATAAACCCATTTCATTCATTCATTCATTCATTCCATCATTTATCGTATGTTTGGTTCCAGTGGATGAGCATTAACGTGTTTACAAATGACACTCTCGGTTCGCCGTACCGAACAGCGGAAGACCACGAATAGACCTCGGAATTCTAACTTTCTCTCGTACGGCCACACAGCACCTGTAAAATTTTTCCCCTTGGTGTCGCTGTTGATTTTGCACGTGCATGCAGACGATATATTAGCACTGTCATTTAGGAGATAAGATCACTTTGGGCTACTCGGTCTTGGTTATGTAAGGCATAATAAAAACCTACCCTTGACGAAATCTCTGAATACATGTACTAGAGGTGAATTAAAAGCCTGTATCTTAAATATGAATAATAAAGAAATACACTTTCCCAAAGGCACAATAATTGGGGATCTTGATATAATGAAGGAAAAGAATATAAACAGTGAACATACTCACAATAAAAATATCAATCTCATAGATACGTCAGAGCATACATTTAATATAATTACTGATACAAATTATCAATAATTACCTGAACATTTGGATGCTTTAATGCAAATTATTTCAGTGGACATAAATAATCCCCAACAACTAAGATTACAAAATCTTTTATTTGAATTTCAAGATATATTCAAAAGTAAAGATGGAAGGTTATGTAAAACAAGTCTCACTGAACATACCATTAACAACGGGAATTAACCCCCAATTCAATTAACCCCTAGAAAGGTTCCACGTAGCATGATGGATACAATTGCAAGGTAAATTACACAAATGCTCGATAAAAACGTTGTCTAATCCAGTAACAGTCCCTGGTCCTGCCCTTTTTGTGTGGACTTCCGTAAAATAAATAATATTGCCATGCATGACTCATACCCTCTTCCCCAGATTAGTCAAATTTTAGAATGTCTTGAAAATAATAAATTTATCAATACCCTCGACTTGGGGAGTGGATATTGGCAAATACAGATGTCTGAACAGGATAAACCTAAAACTGCTTTTGCCACCCACTGTCATATTCCTGAAGCAATGTCCCGAGAAATCCCTCTCTAATCATTGCTAGATTGGCTCTTGATACTTGAACTTTTGAGGAAGTGTGTTTATTCTTTATGTGCTGGTTAATTGAGCATAAAAAACGTGAGCCAGGACGTAACGTTATGTAAACACGGTTGGCCTAATTTGACGCCCTGTTTTAAAGGTAGTGACTTTGTAACGCAGTCAGCGATTGGTTGTTAATGGGACTACTGATCAATCAGAATTTGGGACAAGAATGTTCACTGAATCCAGTAGTGAGTAATGGGATTAGTTCTAATCAAACGAAACAATGTGAGGAGTAGGCCCAAGGTAGACTTTTCTAATTCAATGTAGTGCCATTTGGCTTAACCAATGCCCCAACAACTTTCCAGCGATAGATGAAGATAGTCCTTAAGGCAGTAGAAACAATGCCTGTGTTACATAGACGACATTATTTTATTTGGCCAAGATTTCGATAGTTCACTTGAAAATTTAAGATCCTGTATTCCTGAGGGTGTGTAAGCTAACTTGAAGTTAAGACCAAGTAAATGTCAATTATTTCAGCCCAAGTTACTTTTCTAGGGCATAAAGTCTCTGCTAGTGGCATTCCATGTGACGCTGATAAGACAAATGTAATCGTAAATTGGCATGTACCTGAAAATATAAAGCAAGTTCGTAGTTTTTTGGGTCTAGGCGGTTACTATCGGAAATTCATAGAAGGATTTTCCGATATTGCTCTACCATTAACAAGGTTAACCCGTAAAAGGTCAAAGTTTAAGTGGGACGAGAAATGTCGAGAAGCTTTTGGGGAATTAAAGAAACGATTAATATCCCCTCCAATCCTTAGATACCCAAACCAAACAGACCCTTTCATTCTGGATACAGATCTTAAATCTAGAGAATCCAATGTCGGCGCATGGGTATGGAGATGGTATCCCCCTAAAGCATCACAGAAACTACCACTTGGATGGACGGGTCCTTACTTAATCATTCATAAAACTGAGTGGTCTTACTTACACTATGCAAAGGCTTATGCGGTGTCCAAAAATTAATGTACATGTTATGAAACCTCGTCAGATGATGAACCACATAGTTCCTCATCTCCCCAGACAACACATGGACGAGTTGTCTGTCCACGTCATATTGACTCCCCTTAAAATGTAAGATTAGGGAAGAAGAGCACAATGTTCACCCTCTGGTCAAGGAAATGACCATATTTATCCTATTTTAATGATCACAATTTTACAGAGAAAAGATGGATTCGCCTCTTGAGCTCTTGCCTAAACCTGATGAATGAGAAATAGGCATATGAACAACATTCATTGTTTATTTTTTTTTATTTCAATCGCATGTTACAAAAGCTAGGTATGTGTATTTACAATTGAGCATAAATAAGCAATACTTTCATTAATATTTATTTACATATTAATTTTTTTAACACTATTAATTAAACATAAATTTTGCAAGAGCTAAATCTACCTATTGCAGGTCTTTCTTTAGGGCTGAAATGTTATCTAAATTATTACTTAAACATTAATTAAACCATATAATCAACTCTAGATTTCAATTCTAGCCTGTGATATTAGGATTCGATTTGCTGCTCAACTTGTATGAAATGGATAATCGAGAGTATGTTTTTTTTTATCGTACTGATCGAGGCTAGGTGCAAATACAATTGCTAAAATCTCGGTTCGTGGTGGATCAATTTGACTGAAATTTTCAGCAAATTCCCTTTATATTATCTAGTTTTTAACTATTAGGGGTGAACTGCCAGTTCGTTATCAAATCTCCCATAATGTACCTTTAATTAATAATTTTTAACCAAAATAATACAATACTAAAATATTATGCATATTCCTTCAACATAACACACAGAGGTATTTAGAAATGAACACATTGGTGGTATTGATAAAATAGAATCCCATTACAAACTACATGCAAACCACATAACCTGGAAATAAAATGGTCCTATTCTAATCTTGATTCTCTTCTTACGCGATAAGAGATTATTGAATGTGGAATGAAATGAAATAGGGTTTAACATTTTAATCTTTTGCACCAACTGGGCTAATAAACACAGGGTATACATCATGCAGTTTTGTATGAGGGAAATTTTAGCAGAAGACTGTTACTGCATGGATCCATGGAATACAAGGGAGAAACTTATCTCAATAAAATAGAATACACAGCTCTAAGAGCCAGTCGAGCTTGAGTTACTCTTTCAAATGATAGTTGCCATTCCTCTTCTGGTATCCAATATAAATTAAAAGATCGCGCAACTGTGTCCCCACTAAAAAAAACAACTCTAAAAACGAGAATAAAATAGGTTTGACATTCAAAAAGTGACATCACTCCTCCGCATACTCCTCACAAAAATGAATGGCTCCTTTGAAACCAAGGAACAGTTCTTTATGAACAGTTTATTTTACACTAGTTTTGAAAATACATAAAATATATTGCTATCTTTCTGTACACATCAGTTGTATGTCTCTCTTACTACATATATACAATATATATTACTACATTTGAACACAATTTATTATGATTACAATTCGTTTTTCTCTATATAATTCATTTTATATACATTATACATTGATACTGACTATCAAATTAAAAACTGATCTAGTCGATGAAATATATCTGTTATATTGTCATTTGATGATTACACTCAATCGATAGTTTATAAAACAATTACTGTGATGACATCTAGATAAGAAACTAGAAATTGGCCAGATTCTAAAAGAATCATGTCTTATATCGCGTTAGACTAGATTTCTGGTGCCATAATTCGCTCTAAGAAGCATATCCATAAATTCAAAGAGTTCTTTGGGGAAAAAGTAAAGAGGGGGGGGGGGTGTATTTGAATTCTTTTTACACTCTTGATTCCTCTTTGACATTCTCCATACCTGGAATTTTACTCTGCCAATACGCGTTAGGATATACATAACAAGGTTTTTGATTGGTCAATAAAATGTGAAGTTGTCTCAACTATTCACCATCAAAGACTATCTTTTTTTTAAATAGTTCCTTGGATTTCATGTAGTCTGACAATTCTTGTAAAGATTTATATACTTAAACATGATTTTTATTGGTCTATTAGGTCAATCGATTTTTTGTCAGGAGATTGATTACAGAGTGTTGATATTTTGATTGTTCTTTTAAAGTGGCATAATAGAAAATTAAAGATCTGACAGGTTTTCTCTACAATAGTCAAAATTATAGATAACGTAAAGGGAATATGCTGAATATTTAAGTCAAATTACTTCACTTTGAACCAAGAAAATCGCATTTTAATAACACTGTAGCCTTTATGATTGTCTTGTTACCATTGTTACAATAATACACAAAGTCTTGATTATCTATTTTTAGTGTTAATCATCAGCCTATCTGCGTATTGCAGGTCTTTCTTTAGGTCTGAAATGTTATCTAAATTATTAATTAGACATTAATTAACTTATCCAGACCATAATCAATTCCCTATGCCATCGTTTAGCAGATTGGAATACATTTTGGAAATGATAATATGATGTGAATACGGATAATCAAGACTTGTTTTATTATTGCACCAAAGTAAGTAATGACATTCAAGTCTAGCCTATAATTGAATTGTTAACATCTTGGTTCAAAATGAAGCCGTTTGAATGAACTTTTTTATCATCTGGACTGTAATATTCAGCATTTTGACAAAAAAAATCAGCATTTTGACTGAAATTTTCAGCATTTTCTGTTCTCAAAATCTATTTTTTAACTATTATAACGAGAACTGTCATCTCTTTTATCTAATCTCCCATAATGCCTCTTTAATCTATTTAATTGCACAACATTTGGCACAAACATTACATACATAACATATTTATATATATATATATATAATATACAAGTTATATTTCTTTTTTTAAAAGCACTAATATACAATGAAATGAATGAATATTTTACAGTTTTTATGATTATATACAAATTACATACATACTTTGTAAGTTCATATACAGATATACAGTACTGGTCAATTTTGTAGGTTTGCGATAAAAACTTCTGATCAGAATTAAGTTTTACAATTGAATCTATCAGTATATAATAAAACTATATTTTAACAGATTATAAAAGATATTATCAATAACTTAGTTAGACCCACTAGTAGTTTCACATTAAATGTCCTCTCAGAAATAGTTAATATAACAGTAAAGAACTATTTCATACTGTGCTTTTCGTTGGCATGGCAACATATCTATCTTCCTCCTCCTCCTCTTTTTGCTCTCTTGCTTCATTGAGTGCAATGGTGGCTTTAACACTATCTATATCTTCATAGAAGTTTTCCTCGACTGGATGAGAATTTTCATAAGTGTCATTAGAAGCACCACACGGTGAGGGTTTGGGCAAATCGTATTCTTCATCGACTGCCATAACAAGTTTACCATACGTTGGATTGTTTAAAGATGCAGAAGGCAGCGATTCGTCGTGAACATAACTATTTTCCTTGTACTGCATGGTACAGGATGGATCAATTATGCGACTATTCTCATCATCAGAATATGGTTCTTGATTTGCAGCTTCCCCATAATATGGATTGGCATAACCAACACTTGATTCCTCCGCTGACTTTTTCCTTCGTCTACAAAAACAAAAAAATAATTATTTTATAGCCACATCATGCCAGAATAATAGTTAAATATAACCACATCATGCCAGAATAATAGTTAAATATAGCCACCTCATGCCAGAATAACGGTTAAATATAGCCACATAACGGTTAAATACAGAAATGGAATGAAATGGGGTGTCACTTCCTACTGTTCTGCATCAATGAGATTAATAATGACAGGCATAAACTATGACCAATTCGTCAAATTCCAAATGTCAAGGCTTTTTCTTATGTGCATTGCAACATGAGGTTTAACATATGGCTCAATTTTATTTCAATCAATTACATGGTTAACAACTTACTAATTCAAATAATGCAGATTATTGTCATTAGAATGTTCGCAAGGTTCTACAAAGATTAACGGAAATTCAACAGGCCTATTTGTTTCACTAATATAAACAACATTATATGAATGTCAAACATATTGGATGCTACATGTGGTCTAAATAGTGTTCACAAGAAATTGTGGATTACGAACAAACAGACATATGGGAGAGAGAGAAATGGGGTTTAACATCCACTCAACACAAACTAGGTCATTTTGGGACTAACATATGGTTTATTTTTATTTCAATAATTCGCTTGCTCGTAGGGGTCTTTAGCAGTAGGAGGAAACCGGGGGACCCAGAAAAAAACAATGAGGCTGGACAGACTACCCTACTCCTTACCACATACAACTGGTGATTCGAAACCACGCCATTCAGCTCAATGACAGGCTTTATGATACAGTGCACACGTGCTAACCATTAGGCCATCCACCCCCCCAATGCTGAGACGAGGCTAGCGACTATGACTTATCATGCATACCTTCTTATAAAACAGACAGCACCAAAACAAACACCAGCCATTAAACCCAGTAGAATACCTAGAACTAAAGCTATGGTTGTTCCTAAAATACACAAATATAAAATATTACTTTAAAATATATCAGGAAAAGATAGGTTGCCAGGCAACGAAACATACGCCCACAGTAGCTTAATCGTCCAGGCAGTCAACAAGAGTTGTCGCATATTTTACTTTTTTGGTAATGAAACATTTATAATACACAAAAATCTGATTAACCCTTGTGCGTATACAAGGGGTATTTCGCCCCCCCCCCCCCCCACACACCCATATTATTAACGTTTGTGAGGAACTGATTCATAATTGTCTGGCGAGAATTCTATACATTGTCAATTACCTAATGTCGAGTATTATGCTGTAAATAGAATGGGCATGAGGCAGTGGCAACATTCATCACTTGACAAGAAACTCGAATATCACGAATATACTTGTTCGTCTCAAGACCCTAAACTCTGTTCTGTGTATTAATCTAAAGTCAATCGGATATTAACTTTGACCTCTAGAGCATCCACAAGATCTTTTGAAGTGATCAAGGGTCATAACTCTGACAATAATTATCGGAAATCATTGAAAATTAATAGGCTTCTTTGTTTCATGACCTTAAACACTGTGTATAAATTTAAAGTAAATCTAGAGCGTCCACAAGATTTTTTAAAGTAATCACGGGTCATAACTCTTACAGCAATTATCAGAAATTGTTGAAAATCAATAGACTTCTTCGTCACATGACCTTTGACACTGTGTGTAAATTTGAAGTCAATCGGATCTTAACTTTTGCCTATAGAGCATCCACAAGTTTTTTGTGATCAAGGGCCATAACTCTGACAGTAATTAATGGAAATCACTGAAAATCAACAGGCCCCTCTTCGTCTCATGACCTTAAACACTCTGGATAAATTTAAAGTCAATTAGATATTAACTTTAGCAACGACAATATACAACCTACTTAGCGTTGCACACATGACGAGTCTCAGTAGAACCGAAATATTGTGATGACAAGAAACCTTGTTAAGAATTTACTCAAAATTGTTCACCTTAATTTACCTAAAATATAGCCCTTTATAATACTTTTGTTGTTCTTATGCATTAAATATCTCAAAAAGAAACTAGGTGCAATATTTTGAGTTTTAAGATCAAAGATATATCTCAAAAACAGTGATTGAAAGTTGTTAAATTAAGAACCTGGGAATGTTTTGTGAAATCTGAACCTGGAAAGAGATTGTTATTTCTAAAATCTTTCCTACTATACATTATGTAATGGAAAAAAAGATGTTGCTGTTCATAAATGCATCCATTTTGACCTAAACAAAGTAGTCAATCTTAAATAAGCTTGAATCTCTTTTATTCATCCTGAAGAATTTCGAAATTGAATTTTATGCATGTGTAAGCCAACAATTGACATTGATTACTTGGCTATTCTGTAACATGTCTTAATGTAGGAAAAGGCCCTCAGACAATTTGACTAATCGATGCTGCCAATATCTCAAGTCTTTAAAAACTGTAATTGTATTAATCGAATCAGTGTTTCATTGATTTTATCCATTAAGTGATTTTTTATCATTGAAATATGGTCCTGTGATTATCTGAGAAATTCAAACATAAGTCTGAAATAGGTGATTAAATTATCGTGCTTTTGTATAATAAACCAGTGATTGTTTTCCCATATAATTGTGTTAGTTCTGAAATTATAGTAGAAGGTTTCAACCGTTTCCAACGATAGTAAAAGAACTAAGTTGATCAATTAAAATATAATTAATTAATTAGAAATAAATAATAGCAAGGATCATTACAATAATCCAGTATGACCGTGTAATTTTTGTTTTGTTAAATTTGTTGACTTACAAAATTTGAATTTAAAGGAGCTAAATCGCTAACATTTGGAACCTAGAATTTGACACAATTGGGTCGCAACGCATATAATACTGTAATATGAATGTATATAAACTGATTTACATTCAATGGTTTCTGTTTTTACTCTAATTTCAAATCAGTTCGCCAAATAAGCCAGCAGTCTCAATCGAATGCAAATTTCTCGCGTCTGGTTATTCCAATCTACAAAGTATTTATTGCACATGGGTCTCCAGACAAGAATATGGTGACACCTTTTGATTTGGTGCAATGTGTCTAGCCTCGTTCCTCATGTCTCTTGTTACAGCTGGGACTGAAACGCATTATGGTCAAATGTTTATTTTGTCTTACATATTGGATATCAGAAGCCCATCTTTTTCTGGTAAGATCACAGCATCAATGTTGATTTAAATTGACAAATAATTTGTGTTTTCAATGTTGAAGATTTTGGATGATACTGAGTTAGAGACTTGGCTACTTTAAAACTTCTTCTTTGTTTAAGACATTTTTCAAACTGTAATTGTTTCATGCACTGGTTATGAATAAGAATATGGAATTCTGTTCATTATTTTGCTAACAAACAATAATGAGAATCTGTCCAGAAAATAATTCTAATGTGTGATAATCAGTGTCACTTTATTACTATTCAAATGCTTTATTGCTAGAAATTGATAATACCTCCTGGTGATAAATTTACTGAGATCTAATAAGTGCCAATAATTGGCATACACATTATCATTACTATTGTAAGCCCCCATTATCTATGTCTGCGTTTCTGTCCTCGGTTTTGCTAGTTACATGAAAACGTCGTAAATTATATGCACTTGCTCAAAAATTTACCACATCAGGATATTTGTTAAGATGCATCTAGGTATGTTTTGCCAAATATTTCATCATCCTATAATTGAATAAATCAATATGTAAAATATATAATCTATGTCCAATAATGTTTCAAAAGAATAAAAAAGTGTATTCTAACCTGTTGGCATGGCTTTATCTTCTTCTTGTTCCAACATTTGATGTTGTTGACCACCATCTACAATAAATACAACAATATCATTACATAATATCTACCACCTTGATAACTTAAAGATACATTTTGTAAGATTTAGATAAAGAGCTGGCCGTTCTTGCTATAATTGTTCAAAAAAAAGAGTATGCAAAATGAATATACTGAAAAGTTCAATCAAATTACTTTATTATGAGCGAAGATATTAGCCTTTGAAGGCTTGACAAGATATGTGAATTGTTTGTAACCACTGCACTGGTTGTTTTAAGCTTAGCCTCGCTTATCCATTGTTAAATTAAATCATTAAATGGCTGAACTCTTCTAATCTACTTAATATCGGAGAAATCTGATGACATCACAGTTTGATTATTGTCTTGTCATGTTAATAAATGATGTTATGTTACCATTTGAGGGACAGTGGAAGGAAATGGGATTATATGCCATTATTCAGTACAGTTAAGAAGTTAAATAAATGAAATGAAAAGGGGTTCAACATCCTACTGTTCTGCCCCGAACTAGGCTAACGAAGACGGGCATATACCATACAGTGTGCTATATCAAATTCCAGCTATCAAGGGATCTTTTATTTGCATGCCAATGTGTACGCGGGACCTCGGTTTTTTCTTCCATCTGTCCTGCATCATTGAAAAGGGTTGGAATCTCGCTGGAAAAATCTGGATGAATTTTCTCGGGCAATGCAGTGATCGAACACCCAACCTTTAGGCTAGCGAGACAGCCTCTTACCCACATAACAAAAGATCATTAAATTTGCACAGTCTATATCAAAGACACTTTATGTCTACTAAGAAAACACAAAAGTCTAAACACAGAAAATTTGGAACAACGTATAAACAGTTTTTACAAAGACGTTAGTAACTAAAGAATTGTTGTGAGTATAATACAGTCAAATGTTGGTTATATCGGACGGACGCGACTATCAATCACCCATTGTCCCCAACTACTAATAAAAGATGAAAGACAAAAGTTGACACTGACAACAACATGCGTAAACTATACATTCTTACTGAAAATTTGCTTGATCTGCTCATTTAATTTAATGTATGGCCGCTCAAGATCGCCGAGTTTTAACACAGTATTCCGAAAATTATAGGATAATAAGCGAGAAAGAATGCATGCTACATGTATTCTATAAGCTTTCCTCAACTTACCGTTCAAAAGAACATGTATAGGCCTATTATCATTATTAGCTCTGGTTGTCGTGGTAACAATGGGTGTTTTATTGTGAACTTTATTTAAGGAGGATCCTTTGTTTTTTATCATCAAATCTTGATAGACTATCTCTATTTTTTCTGCCGTTGTAGTTTGAGGTACAACAGTTGTACTAGAATGAGTTGTAGTCATTTCAGTCGTTGTTGATGTTGTTGTTGTGGAAGTTGTTGTTGTTGGCGTCATGTCTACAAATTTTGAAAAATAAACGGTCTTAAGGTAGGGGATATGCTGTAATGGTTACGCATCTTCAATGGGAACCCACTCAGTGGTATCCAAGATACACAGAGAGAGAAATGGGGTTAAACGTCCACTCAACACAAACTAGGTCTTTTATAATTCAATAATTTGCTTACATAGGGGTCTTTAATTAGCAGTGGGAGGAAACTGGAGGACCCAGAGAAAACCCACGAGATTGGACAGGCGACCATACACCTTGTCACATACAACCAGGGAATGAAAACCACGTCTGTTGACTCAATGACAGACACTATGATACAACGTGCATACACTAACCATTTGGTCATCCAACCCACTTCAGTTGTATCCATTTCATGTTGTAGACACTTAGAGCTACATCTATCCTAACAGTACTACTTAAACATACATTATGCAAGAGCTAAATCTGCCTATTGCAGGTGTTTCTCTAGACCTTTAATATTATCTAAATTAACTTATCAAGACCATATTAACTCTCGATGCCATCGCTAGCCTACAATATTTAAAGGATTGGAATACAGTTTTTTGAAAAATAACTGAGACTTTGTCATGATGATCAAGGCTAGCTTATATCACGAATCAGAGTTGATTAATTTGACTGAAATTTTCAGCATATTCTATTTATGTTATGTATTTTTCAACTATTATGGCAAGAACTGTAAACTCTTTATCAAATCTCTCATAATATCCCTTTAAAGCCTCAATACTATCTTAAGAACCATAATGTGTATTTTGTTAAATTAATTTTTTGTTTCAAAAACTATTTAAATGGCTTAATTCTAAACATAGTTACATGTAAGACCATTTTAAACTGATTGGTTTCTATTAATTTCACAACACCATTTTTATTTCTCTTAGATTAACATAGCTAGAATAGTCTTTACATAAAAAATAGTTTTGAAGACTTTATTAAATGTTCATGATCTACTACGCTTATTGTGTCTTTAATACTGGCTAGAAAATGCTGTGATGATTAGTAAATCTGTTATTAGTAGTGATGGTCCGTCCGACAAGGCCACAATTGATATTAGATATTGACAGCGAGATATATCAGCCGATCACACCATCTATTGAGATCTAAAATTATTGATGTATGAATGATAAATTAAATCCATCCCAAGTTATTTTATAGAGGAAAAAAATAGACATGATTAATTGCTACGCCAGATGGTCGGACAGCGGACGGACAGAATTGGCCAACAAAGAGGTGATGTAGAGGTCCATTATGTCAAAGAAGAATACATAATACACACTCAAAATGTGCAGGAGATAGAAAACAAAGGACAATTAAAGTTACAAAAGGTTTCTATTACATGTACACGTAGATATAAATTTCCTTACAGTTTATATACTTTTGATGATCACAATATACATGTAAATGACAGATAAAAGGATCAGAATCATCAGACTGGGCTAATGACTAACGGACATACATGTACACCATGCAGTGTGAAATGGAAATTCCAACTGTCAAGGGTTCCTTTATGTGCAAATCAATGTGAGTTGTGAATGGGAACCTTGGTTTTCCGTACCATCCGAAAGACGAAACATTGTTCAATGCTAAGCCCTCCATCCTACTGACTGACAAGGGAAAGCCAGCACTTGGAACAAACACAGGACCTCCCGAATAGCGACCCAATGTCTTTCTCACTGAGTCACCTCGCCCCCCCCCCCCCTACGTTAACCAAACCAGCAGACATTGAATACAATTGTATACGTACCATATTGACAGATAAAGCTATAGAGATAAGGAATACTGCTGCAAGGGTAATCATGCCACTTGCCACCATCACGATATCGTAGCTGAGCACAATCTTCCATACAGAACCAGCTACAACTTGGTTGTCCACTTGCCCAATTATTATAACCTATGCTTTCACCTAAGAAAAACACAATGTTAATTACATTTTAAGATGTCAAGACCAGACCTCTGTGATTTATGTCAAAAATTAAATTGCTGATTTCATAGGATTTGAATTTCAGGATTAAGACTTTTTCGATTCCCTTACATCCCACTGTCCAGGGTTTGCTTTGATCATGCTTGGAGTCAAACTTTTGAAAAAAATCAAATTGTTGATTTAATAAATTTTAAATTCCAGGATAGCAACTTTTCTGCCTATTCTTCATTAAACTGTTAAGGATCTGCATGGCCCATTCGGGGATTCGAACCCATGACATTATAGTCGAGATTCCAGTTACATTACATCAACTTTCATGGCCCCATAACAGAACACAATTTTTATGGGAAACAATCACTGGTTTTATTCTAGAAGCACAATGTTCGACAAGTATCCTCTTATCGTTATCAAGCACAATGACATTTAGTAAACTTGGGTTTAATTTCATGGACCTGTCTTTTATTGTAGTTTTAAATTATATTTAGATTTAAATTAAATAGAAGAATAATTGATTCCTACAAAATTCTGTAGACCTACGAAATAGAACACAAATTAATATCCTGCCAACCATCATGAATCAAGCAAACCTTTCTTCTCACCGATTCCCTCTTTGCCCCACACTTGCCAAGAAATCCTAAAAGACCTAAGGCTACTATAACACAAAAGATAGGTTGCCTGGCAACAAAATACCCACATTCAGAAACTAAGTCGTCTGGGTGGTCAACAAGGGTTTTAGCATATATTTTCTGCTACATGCTTATAACTCTGGCAATAATTTACAACACATAAAAGATATCCAAAACGTGCAAACCTGTGATCCATTTCCAATTCATCTCTCTATGCCTATCGGTGGCTCCAATCCAAACACCATTTCTATTCCAGTGTAATTTTCTTAAAGAACTCATGATAAAATTCTGTTCTTCGGCAGATTTAATAACCACAAGATGACCATGGTAGTTACTACAATATCTCTGGGCATCCGTCCATCTTCGTTCAAAATTATTAAACTGGTAACATTGTCCCTTGAATGTTTTCAAAAATTGGGTTCTGGGAACACCTTTGGGGCATCGATCAATGTCAGAACCTGTAATACACGAAATAAAAATAAGTAATTAAGCTGTTCTTTCATAAGCATACAACATTCATTTGTTTACAAAGATAGTTCACAAAACATACACCTACAGTAGCGCTTAGTCTACCAAGCAGTCCACATGGCAATATCTTTGGTAGACAGTATAATAGGCTTCTTTGTTTCATTATATACATGTACATGAATACACGTAGGCCTAATGCATATAAATTGCATACAGATCATATGATCCTACAAAGAAAAATAAGGGCCATAACTGCCCATAACCCTAGCTGTAATTTACGGAAAGTGCTGAAAATCAACAGTCAATTTTCAAAATTGTTCGTTTACCCACATGAAATAATATTGTGACAATGACAATGTGCGTTGCACCGTATTGCAGCTGTAGGAATGATGGACACTGTGTAATAACTAACATAATATATTGTCTTCATTAGTCTGTTTGGTCTTAATTAATCTGGTGACGAAAAGTAAAATTTAAACCCTATTGCATTTCTTTTCACAAAGAGGGACATCTATAATGCTAAGTTCTCACTGTCACACGACGTGTTACGATAGGATTGTCCCTATTGAGTTCACGCTCTGGTACGTGCAGATACGTTCTAGTACCAAAAGGATCACCATGATTACTCAACGACTAAAACCACAATTTCAATCGCAGTGGGAACCTGGCATAAACAGAGAAATGGAGTTTAACGTCCACTTGACACAAACTAGCCATTTCAAATTTATTTCTATAATTTGCTTGCCCGTAGGGGTCTATTGCAGTGGGAGGAAATCAGTGGATCTGGAGAAAATCAACAAGGTTGGACAGACGACCTGACTCCTTGTCACGCACAAGAAGAGAATCGAAAACACATCACTTGACCTTCTGATCCAACGTGTACGCGTTAACCATTCGGCCACCAACCACCCTGTCACTAATGAAATAAATAGACAACTACAGGAACGTCTCCTATTCAATAAATGCAAAACTCAATTCCCGTGACGAAACATCTCCTTGAAAAATACTCAGATAATCAATAAAATCTCCATGAATAGGTTCCTGCAAGTCTTCAAGAGAATTGGTTAACCGATTTAACAGACATTAAGTTGTTTGTATTTAAGTGCCAACTGCGGAGGTGTATTAAATGTGTGGTTAGTGAACACAGTAGAAGGGCATCACTGGATAACGGTTCTCTATAACCCTATTCAAGGATAAATCTTATTGGAGTACTTCTGGAAGCTGTCTTCATTCATGATGCTCATGCATTAGCCTTGAACATCACTTGTTAGTCATCAAGAAGACATTAACTGCTTTCTGGATAATTGAAAGTCCTAATAGAATTAGTGAGATGGGTCAGATTTCTGAATCCCTGGATTATTCTTGAATTATAGCTAGAAACAATATGTTATTTAGTCACGTCTAAATCTTTATACAAACGTACAATACTTAAAAAATGTTATTTGTCCAATCTGTTCACAAATGGGTCCGAAATTAAAAAATTACCCATTTATTTTTAGGGGTATATAAGATAGGAAAAGCCATTGTAATTTAATCCCCATGGAGATCGGGTGTTCAATCTCTGCATTGGCAGAGAAGGACCATCCTGATTTTCTGGCAAGGTTCCCCCTTGTCAGTAATGCAGGACGGAGGGCCTGACAAGGACAGCTGTCTAGTCGTTCAGATGGGACAAAAACCAAGGCCCTGTGTACACATTAGCTTGCGTGTAAAAGATCCCTTGACAGTCAGAATTCGATATAAGAGCGAAATTTCTCTCATAGCAGTAGCACACAGTATGGCGTATGCTCAACTTCATTAACACAGTTTGAAGCAGAACAGTAGGACGTTAAACCCCATTTCATTTCATTTGTAATTCATCTTCTAAATCATTATGGACGGAAAAATATTTCCAATACTAGACATCAATTCATCTATCATCAGTTTTCTTTTAAAATTATTTCTTTTCATGTTAAAGATGAGATGGTTGTGAAAGACGAACTGATATTGATTCCACTTGTTTTTCTCATGTATTTTAGGCTTGTATCCTGTGGGGTCACATGTAGTCTGGATATTTCAACAAGTACATGTATTATAGATATCCTTGACAACTGATATCACCAGACAAGACTTTTTCTTCCTGATTATACATGAATAACACAGAATACAACCAAGTATGAACCATAAAGACAAAATTCTAAATCCTGATAAAACGGTATCGGCGTTATAAGCAAATGGATTCACTATGTACAAAATACGTGAAAAACAGGGGTAACACTGTAAGCTTACCCTGCCTGGCACCACACCCGCCATAACAATAGTATACATAGAGTTGACAATACTGTAGATGAATTTAAAAATAAAAAATATTTTTATTTTGAATGTTCTGCCATTTTGACATTGCCCATTACTCGATCTGCAAAACGATTATCTACATTGCATCTATATCCCCCAAGAATTGTGCATTATCTAAAATCCTTTTGATATATAGATTGGTATGTTTTGTCTTTATAAAGCAGGAGTCACAACTCTTTTCACTGAGGCTGTTTGCCCCAGGAGGCTTTTGTTTCCAAAACCTTAGTTCCAAACTATTGCTTGTTGCTACACATACATGTACATGTGTACCGGTATATAATTTCAAAATATTACTCAATGAATGGTCTCCTTATTCTTTCTACAGAAAATTTAACAACAACGCTTTCATTTATTTAAAAGTTCACATAGCATTAACATTTTTTTATTATATGAAGAATGGAAGCAAGGATGTTGTCTGGACAGAAGTATTGTTATCATTCATCTTTTCTGACAGACGACTCCATTTTTATCATCAGAACCAGATACAGAACCAGTATATGTCTTTGATTCCTGGTTATAAAGGACTTATTGAATCAAACTATTGTATGACCATGTTGCCCAACAACATCATTGACGATGTTTTGTAGTTACGATGCTGGAATTTCCTGTACATAAAGACTTACATGTACACATCTAAAGTAAAATAAATGTGTTCTGATTCTTGCAAATGTCTGACGCCAACATCTTACACATGGACATCATACATCGTTTAATGGTTTGTTTTTACAACCAATAAATCTGGATTTCATTAAATCTTCACAACCAACTTTATGTAAAAAAAGAGAGAGAGACAGAGAGAGAGAGAGAGAGAGAGAGAGAGAGACAGAAATGGGCCTTGACACAAACTAGGTCATTTCGGTGCTAAAATATGGTTTAATTATAGTTCAATAATTTGGGGTCTTTAGCAGTGCGTGAAAACTAGAGGACCCTGTGAAAACCCTACTCCTTGCACGTACTGGGATATCAAAACCATGCCAATTGACTCAATGATAGACCTCATGATACAGCGGGTACATACTAACCATTCGGCCATCCAACCTCTAACTTTTTGTAAGAGATCATAACACAAGCCACCCTGAAGATTCCAACCGAAATGGGGTCTCGAAGTCCATACTATCGCCTGAATTAGCTATTTCCTTTATGTAGCCATGAGAGGTGTCATGCATGAAATAGGTTATGCTTATAGTACTCCTTTAGAGCACCTGATACCACTTCTAATTTATTTGGAAAAATCTCATAGCTAATAATTTTTTTCTTCTTTTTGATATGGCCTGATATACATGTATATAATTATCATATTGTCAGTAAATTACAAATCATTCTTTACACTATTCTTTGTTTCTAACATGTAGGCTACCTGTGTTAGCGTTGTAGCTAATATACCCATTTCATTCATTCATTGAAACAGGATTTATTTACTAATATTTCATTTTTAAGTCCAATATATTTTTTTGTGTATCCCAAAGGCTAGCTGTGAATTTTCACACAATACCCTTCCATGAATGAAAAAACAAGAAATATGAATTAACTTTGAAAAGTTTTAGTGCAATATCAAAAATGACCGACAGTAAAATTTTTGAAGTGGAAGCCCTGCTTGAAACTATACCCAACTTTCGAATTACATGTGGATAAGTGGGTGTACACTATGAAGATTGGATAATCAATACGAGACAGAAGATAGAAAAAGTTTGTATAATCTTTAACACTTTAAGAGCTTTTTAATTGATCCAACAGAGAAGTGGAAATCAGGTTTTTTTCTTCCATTTTAACCTTTTAAGTTGACTTAAACAAATAAATCCAGTGATTCTGTCTGGAAGTATATCTACAAAAAACCTACAGATTCAACTACTTTTTTAGGGAGTCATGTGACTTTAACGTTCGCTAGATCAACACATGGTCATTTAATTTTAGATAAAATTTGAATCAATCTGCATGTATTTGTTTTACAACCGAAATATGACTAGAAAATATTGGACTTAAAGTAGCCAAGTCTCTAACGCAATATATCATCCAAAGTCTTCGACATTTGAAATACTAATTATTTGTCAATTTAAATCAACATTGATCTTACTGGGAAAAGATGGGCTTCTGATATTTAATTTGGAGAGCATGCGCAATAAATACTATCGTTTTAGATTGGAACAGCAAGAGGCTAGAGATTGCCATTTAATTGAGACTTGCCCCATATTTCGCTGATAACTGATTTGAAATTTAGGGTGAATCAGAAACGATTGAATGTAAATCAGTTTATACATTTAATTTACATTACTATATGAGTTGCGGCCCATTCTTATCAATTTCTAGGTCCCTAATAATAGCGATTTAGCTCCTTTAAGGGTCATCATAATGGACATTACAGACATGTATACAGTCTGGGGGATGGACTGGACATACAGGCATTTGGGCAATAGATGTACCTTACGTGCAATGGAAATTGGGCAGAGTACACATACTGCTGAAAAAAATTAATGAATAATGTGCCAATCTAATCCACGTAACGATTAAGTGCAACAAAGCCCAACCATATGATACAAACAGGATTACAAATACAATACATGGTCAAGACAGGTTTACAGATTCTGGTACTACATAAACTAACAATGTTTTTGTCATGACAGGTGTAATAGCGTTGTCAACTCGATATTAATACAGATATTGGGATTATTTCTGTGTGTTTCAAAACATTTCAGGAAGCATTTACATTTCTGGGGAAGGAAATCTACACCGTAGAAGGTAACGCCACGCTGGCTGAATTTAGAGACTAATGTTTACCATGTAATACAGAGTTTTGGTGACGCCCTGAGTCAACTCCTTGCACTTGTATGCCCCCAATAATCAAGTATGGGGACTATTATTTACGTCAGAAATACACGTATAAGAAAGGATGTCAACGCAACGCTTGCTCAATGAAATGTGTGGCTGCTTTATATTCCCTGTTAGCCGCCCTCATAGCGTATCATGGAGATTACCATGCAAGCATATGAAACGTAATCTTGTTCATTGCAAATCACTTAACTTAATGTCTCGGAAATGACATAATTTCGATACCATCTTTGTTTCAAGTTTATCAAGAACTTTGTTTGTCATCACAGGAAATGGAGATGTACTGGGTTGATGTCAATACAACAGATTTCATTCATATGAATGACTTATTTAAATTCAGTTAATGACTTGTACTGATATACATAGTACAATGTACATGTAAGTGTAAACATAAACAAACTGAAACATATAAAATTAACCCTTGGATAACACACATGCTCATGAATTAAAATCCCCTGACTGTTTAAAAACAACAACATGTATGAAAGGAGCTAAATCGCTAACATTTGGGACCTAGAAATTCACAAAAGTGATTGGCAACGTATATCATACTATCAAATGAATGTATATAAACTGATTTACATTCAATGGTTTCCGTTTTTACTCCAATTTCAAATCAGTTATGTTTGGCGAAATAAGCCAGCAATGTCAATCATGTGCAAAAGTCTAGCGTCTAGTTATTTCACAATAGTTATAGACAAATCGCGTGCCAGAATACTTTTGATGAAAAAGGCTAAACAGGAGAATACATGTACATGTATAACCATGGAGTGTAGACTGCAATAACCAAATGCCAAAAACTGTCATTCAATTTGCATTAGACTCTCTGCATTTGGCCAGACATACATGTAACTGATTATATATTACAGTAAAAAAAGAAGCAATTGAAAGTAAATCAGTTTATATACATGTTCATGTATCTGACCCAGTGAACCAATTTATATAAATAAATGAATCATCCATACTCGATCATTATGATAAACTTTAGATTATGCACTTGGGTCTGTACTTGAAAGGCATGAGTTTGGGTCACTAAGTTACCTTATGTACAGGAAGCAAAACAAGAGAAAATTCAACATGATTCAAATAACTTTAAAGGATCTTATCAAAGAGCTACAGGACATAGCATATAGAAAATTTAACATATTTCCTAAAACATTAAAGGATTTGAGTAGGCCTACTCGATATAATAAATTTAATATAATTCCTGGAAAATTGAGGGCTCTTATTATAGTGTATCACATTGTTCAATGTTGATGATTTCAGATAATTCCTAGAACGAATCTTATTATCATGTGACAGGAGTCACAGGACACTATGTAACCATAATTCTTGGAACTTAAAAAATCTAATTATAGATTGATAGGACATCTGTAACCATACAGATCTATAATGGTCATATCATCAAATGATTCAATTTTCAAATATTTGTTGGGTTTCCTATGACACCCTCCATCAAGGATTAAATAGAAGTCTTAAAGTTGTCGCTCATTACGAAAAAGGATGTAAATAATTGGGTGTAATTACATATATGTAAGCCTATCCTTCCTTTTCATTAGAGGTGGAGTACAATAATATTCTAGATATTTTACTGTGCATTACATGTACATGTATCAAGTAAAACATTTAAATTTTATCTGTCACCAACATGGCATTATATTACACTGTACTTTTGATTAGCCCCCATCCAAATATGATTTTTTTAATAACATTCATGATGTTTCGTGGGTATTTGTCAATGTGAGGTAGAGGGGGTTGTTACATTGGGGTTAGGATATAAAATTTGTCGTGGAAAGACAATAAACAGAAGATTCTAATTTATTTGATCTATCAAATTGATAAACATGTAGCATAGACTACAATTTTATTTATCATTAAATTATTTTCTCATGTTATTAAGACAATACTAATGTAGTCTATGTGTATTTACATATATAAATACAGCATATTAATCTAAATATAAAATAGTGGTCTGAAAATATATTCAGTATATGCAACACCTGGTTACTGATGATATAAATCTTCCAATATGTAAATTAAAGCTACAAAGGTAATATAAAATAAAAATAGTTTGATGCACACTGATCAGCAGTGAATATTCGCTAGGCCGCTACAGTCACTGATAAGGATGACATGGACACGACTCAATGAGTTATAAATATTAACTTTTTTCCACCGACAAATTAGAATCTAAAACATTTTTTTTTTATTAGAAAAATAAATAAAGACAGTTAAAGTATTTATAGGTAAAAATTGTTTCCTATTTAGTTTAAATGGGTATTAAAACCAACACAAGGCACCATTAAATGAAATTGGGTTTAATGTCCCGCTGTTCTGCTCCTAAACATGAAGACAGCCTTACACCATACAGTGTGCTATGTGTGAAATTTTGCCCGGGCAGCAGCGCTACAGCCTACTCTTATATCGAATTCCAACTGCCACGGGACCTCGGGTTTTCATCCAAATGTCGTGCCCTCCGTACTGTATTACTGACAAGTGGGAACCACACCGGAAAATCTGGATAAACTCTCTCGGCCATGGCAGAGATCGAACTCACGACTTCCAGGCTAGCAGCCTTTGGTCTTACCAACTTATACCACCATGACTCCCCAAGGATCTGATAAACAAGGGATCTGGAGTGTTAAATTTAATACTCTCAAACAGAGTTCAAAACATTTAAATTTGAAACAATAACAAATTAAATTTGGGCATATTTATTTTAAATTTGGGCATATTTATTTTAAATTTGGGCATATTTATTTTAAATTTGGACATATTTATTTTAACTTTATTAAAAACATTAATTGTTAATGGTTGGGTTTATTTTGTAACTAAATGAGAATATTATCTTGGTCAAAAGAAGAAGAACATGTAGTTCTATTTAATAGTGTTTCTTCCTTGTCCATATAAAATACACAGCTTGGTACATGTATACAATCCTTTGAAATAACCATAAAGGACACTTTTCTTTTAACAGTTACCAATCCTTGAATTATTTTCACTCTTTATTCTGTGTGATAATTGAACCTGTATGAACTTAACATAACTAGTACATCTGACGTCACTGACCTTTAACACGGTGATGCATCAATGAGTGAATACGTAAATCAATAGTTCAATAAAGAATGTAAAATTGTTCCACCTTCTATTTACCCAAACCCTATCATGAATAAATGTTTATACATTATAACTCAGGCCATATGGAAAAATATTCTGTTTCTCAACAAATGAAACCGTCTCATTAATAATCAAAGATTGATGTTATTGACAATCATAATTGATGGTGGCTCAGAGAGTAGGATGCTGCCTTGCTAATCTGGATGCTACGTGTTCGATCCTGGCATTGGCAGAGAAAGTTCATTTTCCGGCTTGGTTCCCCCTTGTCAGTGGTGTAGGACTAAGAGCCTGATCGACAAGGGACAATGTACATGTATAGTTGTTTGGATGGAGCAAACAACCAAGGTCTTGTACATGTAAACACACACACACTGACGTGCACGTTAAAGAAACCTTGACAGCTTGGCAAAATCACCCTCGTAGCACACTGCATGCCGTATTCCTATCTTCATTATCCCAGTAGGAGCAGAACAGTAGAACGTTAAACCCCATTTTATTCAAAATCATAAATTATGCTGGATAATCCTACATTATACTATACAACAAGATGAGATAACATGTAAATTGAGTGCCTTGAAATGTTTATGTTTATGAGAAGGCATTACAATATAAAGAAGCCAGAGCCAACTGACTGAGTTGTGAAAAAAAATTAGATACATGTAGTGTAAGAAAAATTGAAATGAGAATTATCGGACATGTTAAACAACATTTGATATCCGTAATGTGTGTTTAAATTTGAATATCTTCCTTGCTGATAATGACTAATTACATACAATCCATTTCTAGGGAAATATTTCATACATCGGCCTACAAACATGTTCAGTGGTTATGATTATACATGTACATGTACCGGTAACAATAGAACTGTACATGTATGATATAATACGGTAGGGAATACCGTAATCAGTGAATAATCCTAGTAAAATTTCATGAATTTACAACACACGAAACCTAAGTAGAAACGATACATACATATATACATACAATAATACATGTTACAATAATTTCCTATCAAGCAAGAATGAATTAAGTAACAACAATGCCCTCGTAGCCTAATTAAGACTGCATAATATATGAATATCAAATTTTGGTGTCAACCCATGGTTTTGTCTTTTGACTGTGTGGGTTACATGTAACAGACTAACAGTGTAAAAAGCAATGCTATGATTACCCACTGTGAGGAATCTTTAACATGCTGCCCATACATGTATGTCGACTTCATTTTTCTGTCCAATCCGAATAACTAAACAGTTTTTTTGTTTCTGGTTCTGCATCCTGCACCAATGACAAGGAGAAACCAAGGACAGTTTGAGCATACATGTATATGGGATTGATTCAGAAGCTATTTGATTGTATCGTCTTCTACCGACAGCAAGACAAATAACCAATAATTGTGTTCATGGTTTCAATCATTGATTTAGTCCAATATCACACCATGAGGGTGACAAATTGATCACATGATTAACGCCATTCTTCACACAATCTTCTGAATAAAACAATCTCTCCCTGAACCATTTCCATTGTCATTGATTCTACATGTACAGTACCATGAATATTGTTATGACTAAACAAGCCTGAAAATAATGAATGAATGAATGAAATGGGGTTTAACGTCCTACGCTTAAGCACCTAACCTGGGCCAATTGAAGACGGGCATACGCCAACAGTGTGCTATGAGGGAAATTTTGCCCGGGCAGCGGCACTACGGCCTACTCTTATATCGAATTCCAACTGCCAAGGGATCTTTAACGTGCACTCCAATTTGTACACGGGACCTCGGTTTTTCGTCCCATCCGAACGACTAGGCAGCTGTCCTTGTCAGGCCCTCCTTCTGCATCACTGACAAGTGGAAATCACGCCGGAAAATCGAGATGAACTTTCTCGGCCAATGCAGGGATCGAACACTCGACCTCCAGGCTAGCGAACCAGCGCCTTATCCACTTAGCCACCGTGATCCCCAGCCTGAAAATAAGGCACCTGTCACTGACAATGTCCGGCAAAGATTCAGGATTTGTCAGGCAAAAAACCTCTGGTGCCTGTCATTTTGTCCGGCACTGATTTGTGTTTTTTATTGATATTATTTATTAATACATACATGTATTCGGCACTAAGTTGAAAATTTCAGGTACTGTTTCATTTTATTGGGGGTGAACAGACCCCAGAACAGAAAAAAAATTCAAACAATTTTTGTTGGCTGAAAAGGTGTTCATCAGGTTTTTGTCAGTGATGTGTAGGTCATCCGTATAATCATTCTGATGGGATGAAAAACACATTGGTATGTAAAAGATAAAAGAAAGAACCCTTGACAGTTTGACATGTTGTCGCTGTTGAGGCAAAATTTCCCTCATAGCACAATGCATGGAGTTTGCCATCTTCATTAGCCCAGTCAGAGCAAAACAGTAGGACGTTAAACCCCATTTCATTTCAGTTCAAACAATTTTCACATGTTATAATATAACAACTTACATGTTGAATATTTTGTTCAACACACATGTGGACTGAATAAAATAAATATACAGTACATGTGCATGTAACTGGCTCGGGTATTGTTAGCTTTTTCAAATTTCCATGAATATCCTCCATTTGGATATGACAAAAATGTACAAATTCTATGATAATCAACAATGTTTCTTTTGATAACAGTCAAGTGCAGGAACACCCCAATGAGGATTCAGGAAGAAACAATTTAAATCACCATTCAGTTATACAGAAAAGAAGATTTCAGAGATACAGCTAGCGGATATTATTTAACAAGCTCTATATATTCCTTTCTTAGTTGTTTATTAACCATGTACATGTACCAACCCAGACACTTGCCCAAGGATTTAGCTACAGGAACCCAAACACTTGCCTATTATGGATTTGGCAACAATAATCCAGAAATTTAAAATTGCCTAAGGATCTAACAACAAAGAAAACACAATCGGAAGCTTTCAACGCATAGGAAACATTGATCTGGATTGTGGAACATCCCCCACAATTGCCATAGATGTACGGTTCATGTACATGTACTTCCATATAGTTACTGTCCCTTTGAATTTTGCCTCCCTGTGAAAAAATTGTTGACCATTAAAACAATGGATAAACATTATTCGTCAATTTTACAGCACCTCTGAGAACACTTCCCACCCGACATGTTGCTCTGAACTAGTTACAGCCCTGCTACATGTACATGTACTGCCCCTTATGTAAGATACATGTAGACTCTATGAATGCAGGCCTACTATTCGCAGCTGGTTATCAATTATGAAACATCTCCCACAATCATTAATTACCTTTAGAGTTAATGTCCCTTACGTAAGAATTGTTTTTTTTTATGAATACAGGCATACTTTTCACAGCTGGATATACATAATGTACATGTAGGGGGGTTGGATGGCTGAAAGGTTAGCTGTATCATAAAGCCTGCCATTGAGTCAACTGGTGTGGATTTCGAATCGGCGGTTGTACATGGCAAGGAGTAGGGTCGTCTGTCCAGCCTTGTGGGTTTTCTCCGGTTTCCTCCCACTGCTAAAGACCCCTATTCACAAGCGAATTATTAAAATAAAATTAAACCATAGGTTAGTCCCGAAATGACCTAGTTTGTGTCTAGTGGACGTTAAACCCCACCTCTCTATATATACATAATGTAAATGCATGTCTCTTGAACCACTTGACCCATTTCCTGATTAGTTGTATAAAGTTCAGAGTAATTTGAGTTGATATACGTTTTGTATTGTAAAGGTTAACAACCAAATCATAATTAGTTTGTATTATTACCCTGCTGTATGGTTCTTTTACTATCACTAACTTCCGGCAAAATTTGACATTATAAAATCTAATATTTCCGTTTTGTATTATGAATAATGAAATTAGAACGCACATTGGTTAAAATTATTGGCTAACAATTGTGTTAAGTTATGAGGGCTTTTATTCCTGGTTTCTAGTTGTCCCGATAACATAAGTGCAGGGGTGGATCCAAGGGGGGGGGGGGGCACAGCCTCAACGAGACTGGTCATCACTGTTCAGCCCAGCACCTGCAGCCAGCAATGTATACAATTGCTTTAGGAATGAGGCTCAGGCAAAGACTCTGGGGACCACACCGAACAACTAATGCATGCAGCACTCTGATGATTACCATTTGCACTTAACTATCCCCCCCCCCCTCCGATCATGGATCCAGGCCTGTAGTGGGCTTGTAAGACATCAGAACAATTGAAATTAAGACAAAACTTTATAAGAACAAAACAATCAAACATACAGGACCGATATATATACATGTACATTGTACATGTACATACCAATACGTAGTTGATGCTGACCAACCAGAGATACCCCTTACATGTGTAATTACATAAAACAAATCTAATTTAAGTTAATTAAAGATTATAAAGATAATGCTAATAACAACATTCAAAAAGACTAATTTACCTGAAAATTAAAACAAATTGATTAATTGATTACTGGATAACTTATTAAGTACCGATATACATGTATACATGTACAATACAATGATTTCTTAGGTTTTAAAAGGTCTCCATACTGATACAATAATGTAGCACTGACTCTGAATGTAAAAAGTAATTACATGGTAAAAAAAAACATACAGAAAATGTTATTGCGATCGGAAGATCAAAGGCTTGAACTAGAAAAAATTCTATAGAAGCATGTATTGATATTTACACCACTGGTGATATTAAAGTTGTTAATGACAATCAATAAACCAATCTTCATTTTTAACATTTTATCAATAAGACAAATTGTAGTCAAATTGATGAAACAGAACTAACAAATCATAGCACTTGGAGAATTAAAAATCGATCTTAGGCTTCGACAACTGAGTATCTTCCTAATATTACATGTAATTCAAAAATAAAATCTTCTAGATACTTGCTGTAAGGGGAGAGAGAGAAATGAGGTTAACATGCACTTAACACACAAACCGGTCATTTTGGCATTAACACAAGGTACAATTTAATTAAAATAATTTGTTTGCGTGCAGGGATATTAAGCGATCCTAATACTTATCACTTTCTAGTGCAGGATCCAAACAACACCCACTTGAATCAATCACAGACCTTATGATCTAAGGTGCATGTGTCAGGCCAATTGGCCTTCACCTCCATCTCCAGTTTAACAGCTGTGGGATGGAGATTTAGGTGAAGGACAATTAGCCTTAAAAGGTCACAGATAAATGTTTGTGGGTGACAAGAGGCTTAAAGGAAGATCTGAGAACAACTGATATCCAAAGATACATTAAGGGTGATAAGATAAAGAGTGAGCTGTTCTCACTATAATAGTTAAAACTAGATAATGTAATGGGAATTTGCTGACAATGTCAGTCAAATTGATCCACTCTGACTCTGAATCGAGATTTTAGAGATTGAATTTTGGGCCTATCCACAATTATTACTAAAGTCGGTATGATAAAAAAAATTATCCAGTTGAGCAGGAAATTGGATCCTAATCCAGTAAATATCGCTGGCTAGCTTTGACATTGAGAGTTATTTATGGTCTTATCATGTTAATAAATGTCTAATTAATAGCTTATATAACATTTCAGGCATAAAGAAAGAGCTACAATAGGCAGAGTTAGCTCTTGCATAATGTACCAGCATGTTTAATAATGATGATTCTTATACTGGAACTAAAATTTGTGAATTGAAATGCACATCCCAGCCAAAATATTCTACAGTTCACCGTGACCAATATACATGTGTATATTTTGGCCAAAGTTTGATTTTTCACTGCCAATAATTATATTCCTGTTGAATGTACAATGTAAATGTACCGTTATTAATAAACATACATACAAAGCTTAATACAGAACTATGGTATATATTAAGCATGCATATATATACATGTACATATGTATGTATTACTGTTGTAATCACAGTTACATCTAATAAAAATATATATATATTGTACCTGGTTGTACTATGTACGCGCTGTAGGTGCAAGACATTAAGTAATATATTGATATTTCACGAGTACAATAGCTTGAGGGCTATACATATGTATATTTTACACAATGTCTTGCACAAGACCATTAAACAACAATATCCAGCATGTGCATTTCAATGAAACATGTAACACTCATCCAATATTGCAACTAGTATAAATACATGTACGCTTGGCACATTGCTTGTACCATTAATTGAAATAATGGTATGCCAACATCAAAGAATGATGTCACATCTGTATTTTGAATACAAGTAACATTTAAAACTACTTTAACCTAAAACATAATCTGCACAAATAAAGTGAGTAAAACTTGTGAAGAGTATTATCTATAGGGTATCTCGAATGTTACAAATGTTTAAATTAATAATATCTTTCAGACTTTGTCAAACTAACCATTTTCTTTTAAAATAATGAAAGTTTGCAAGAGATCGGAAATCCCACAATGGCTTTAATTGAATAAAACAAAGGTGCAACAATAATAAGTTTAAATTGATTAGTCAAGTTGCTGTAGTTTTTTTACTTTCAGATGTTGTTTTGAAGTTAGTGAGTTTCATCATGCGTTTGGAATAATTACATGTAGCATGGAGGATATGGATAATGATCTAGAACTAGAGAAGGTCAAATTACAACTACGTAGATTTTCTCTAATGTGATAAACAACCAATATTCACAGCTGTTTTTTAAAAAAGAAAATATAATCAATTTGACAGTCAGGGACACTCAGTGAAGAAACTTTAATTATAGCGAAGTTACGCACGTCATACACTCAAAGAAACACATCCTAGATTAAACAACTTTATTTTTTACACAGTCTTGCTTGGGAACTACATTACATTACTAATACTTGTAGGCTTATATACATGTATAAGGGCAGGCAGAGGCAAGCTTTTTTGTCAATATTCAAGCATTAATTTTTGTACATGAACATGTATTCATATCATGTTAATCTCTATTTTCTTATCCCTTCTTATTGACAAAGTTTCAATTCCAAACTCATGGATTTTCTCTAGGTCCTCTGGTTTCCTTTCACTGCTAAAGACCTCTACGTGCAAGCGAATCACTGAAATAAAATTGTAGCAAATTGAAGTGGTCGTTCAACCCCATTTCTATCACTCCCTGTTCAAAGTCATGCTTTCAGGCCACTTCTAACTCTGTACAGTATACCCTTGGTAAGCATAGAATAACAACAGTCGCATTGCTAGATAATCAAAATTAAACATGTTTGATACTCTTCCTCAAAACCTTTTTGTCTTTGGTCAATCAAATACTGAGATATCACATAAACATTAGATAAACATCATAAATTGCTGAAGTATAAGTTTATCTAGTTCTCACGGTTCCTGCAACTTATCAGTTCGGTTACAGGAGTAAATTCCAGTTTTCATGCTAACATCATCATGTACATACAATGTACATGTTCAGTATTTGCAATGAATTGCCTTGAAAAGTTGCTCAAAAATATTTTATCTAAAACCCATGTAAACAGATTAACCACTCCCACAGGAAAGGGGTCAGACTGTTACTTAGTAAGATCATTAAAAAGATAAATTTCTCTTTTGAGGAGTTTGTAATAGATTGGCTTAATGATTACTGGTACATCTGTAGGACATGTAACCTTATAGATGGATATTAAAAGCCATGTTCTGAATCATTAAGTCAAATACCGTCTCTTACTTGGAACTATTTTATTTACATACATGTACATGTATAATGTGGATCATGTAGAATAAAAATAAATATATCCTAGTCAACATTTGTAGTCATTTGGCACTTATTTTGTTTAATCTGTTTGGTCTGAAAACAACTTGACATATGGTACACATTCGTTAGATATACATGTATACTGTATCTTACTTCTACATGTATTAGCATCAGTAACAATTGTTATAACTCACAAACCACAGAAATGGGATTTTAAGGGGAAGAAACCACAAGAGAAAACTGAAAACACTTCTAAAAATAAACATTTTAACAACAAGTGGTGTCAGGTTAATCCCTCCAGCCATATGGACATACATGTATCCTCTTACAAAATTGACTTGGTTTATAAACCTAGTTTATTCCATGTGGCCCTATTTTATTGTGTACATTCTTTCTAAAAGAAAATCTTTGAGTGGTACATGTACACTACATGTACATGAACCAATTAATCTTTGGATGACAAAGATTAATAAGGCTAATAATGTTCCACTACAATAAAGAAATTATCAAATATTCCTCATTTGGTAGTAAAGTTTAAAGGTATATTATGTAAGATATAGAGGTGGAGAGCTGGTTGTTCTTGCTATAATGGGGAGCTGGATGGCCGAATGGTTAGCACGTGCTGTATCATAAAGTCTGTCATTGAGACAACTGGTTTGGCTTCGAATCCCAAGTTGTACCCATCCGATAGCATCAAGAGTTCATTATGATCTTGGCATGTTAATAAATGACTAATAGTCAATGTAACATTTAAAGCCTTAAGAAAGACCTACAAAAGGCAGATTTGATTTTTCACTATGTGTATATATGTGTATATTATACTTTTATTCAAATAATTGTTACCAAATGAATCTGTTATGGCATTACATGTACTTTCTTCATTAAACCAAACCAACCATATGGAATACAATCACTGTTTATTATACATACAGTTTCATGTTTCTGCAACTTACAAGTGTTTGAAATATCACCCCATACATGTACATACATGTATACATGTAATGAACCAATGATTGCATTCCATATTATTAAATATTAAGGGTTGCTGTGGTTTACGGAAGTCCGTAATTTGACAACAAAATGATTTGGCAATTTGGCAATTGTGTGTAATCACTAACTGCCACTCAAAGATTATAATATAATTAGAGAATCATGTAAATATATATTATGTAAATAGTTATTGTGTTTAAGGATGCATTATGCAACAGCTAATCTGCCCAATGCAGGTCTTTCCTCAGGCATCAAATGTTATATATAAATTATTAATTTGACATTTATTAACATGACAAACCATAATCAATTTAATAAACAATCAGACGGTTGTGATTTTCAATGGATTGGAACCTGATCGCCATTTAATAATTCAAAAACAAAACAGGAAAATCAATACTTTGTTTATTATTGTAACAATGGTACATGATGGTTGAGTAATTTCACTGAAATTTTCAATATTTTCCTTTTTCATTATCTACATGTACTTTAAGTATTTGTGAGCTACATGTATGCATTACCGGTATAGCAAGAACAGAAAGCTCTTTATCTAAATCTTACATAATGAATCTTTAATCGCTAAATGCAACTGAAGGATAACCAATAACGCAGGCCCCGGCTAAGGCCAATAATTTGGCTGCAAGTAATCTTTTCTCCAGGTGATTGCAACCCCTGGACCCTCGTCTATAGGGACCTAGCATTGAAGCCCCCCCCCCCCAATCAAGAATTGCTTCCGCCGGCTCTGTAATGTACATTTACACATGTATCTTCCTCATTACAGTGTCATACATGTATAGCGTGGGTTTGTTTTGCAGCATGTTTTTATACATGTAGGTCTGATATAACGTGATGGGATGTAAACTGAGTTTTATGCCATTAAAGCACTGCATTTAATTTTCTCTAACGGAAGTCATGCTCTATCTAAAAGTCAACACACCCAAAATATAACCCGTTAAACATGGCTTTAAGCCTCAGATGACTACCACATTTACCACAACTCGGGTTTCAACATAAATTCTATGGCATTTGACAGCACATGTACATATTCAACCATTAATGTCTGTACAATATTTACATGTAATGCCAATCAACAATGCCAAGTATTTTGGGGTGATTTCCTTAAATTAAAGAACCCCTAATAATTGTAATCCTAATTTCCATCAAAGAGACATTAACTCTAGTACTCTACATGTAAATGTACATACATGTATGTTTTTCAAATCCTTTGACGCTTGAGAATCATTCTCAAAAATTTAGGAAATCCAGAGTTTGACAGACACCAGACTTTCTGTAGAAGGGGTACATTTCGGCATGTACTTCATGTATGCACCAGTCGGTAGCAAAGATTCTCAGTATTCAGTGGCAAAGACACATATTTTACTGAATAAGTTTTAATGTATATTAAAGTAGATAAAGTACAAGTACTTCTTTGTTTACGGTAGATAAATGCATAAATAAATAAAATATACGTCCAGGTAAGAAAATCTTCCACTTAACTTCATTATGACGTACATTAAATTATAAGCTAGCTATCTGCCTTCTAAGGGCGTCTTCAGATATTAATAATGTATACAAAATATTACAACTACGATACATACATTTGTATATATATACATTTTTAGAATAATAGGTATCCATATATTTGGCCAAAGAGAGCCCAGAGGACATGAGAGCTATTTTATGCCGACCCACAGGTGGCAACTGCCCACTACCTTTGACATGCAGTAAAATGTTTTTATATCAGTACACCAGATAGAACAGGGCTATATAATCTGTGGTTATAATCCATGGTTCACATAGTCAATAAACCATGACATGTCGTGTAAGAGGCAAGGTATGCCTCATCTTGCTTGAACACTTTACCACTTTTCATTGTTTTGAGAACTTCACATGCCTAACAGTTGTAAATAAAATGAAATGGGGTTTAACGTCCTACTGTTTCGCTCCGAACTCGACTACATGTAATGCAAACGGGCATACACCATACAGTGTGCCATGAGGGAAATTTTGCCAAGACAGTGGCACTACTATGGCCTACTCTTATATTGAATTCCAACTGGCAAGAGATCTTGTCCGAACGACTGGACATCTGAACTCAATAAATCAGATTATCGACAATATCCTTACATAATAATTTTATTAATACCCATTATTTTCAGACTTTCTGTAGAAGGGGTACATTTCGGCATGTACTTCATGTATGCACCAGCGGGTAGCAAAGATTCTCAGCAATCAGTGACAAAGACACATATTTTACTGAATAATTTTTAATGTATATTTGGCCAGAGAGAGCCCAGAGGACATGAGAGCTCTTTTATGCCAACACCCAGGTGGCAACTGCCCAATACCTTTGACACGCAGTGAAATGTTTTTATATCAGTACACCAGATACATGTAGAGCAGGGCTATAATCTATGGTTATAATCCATGGTTCACATAGTCAAGTTATGCTTAATCTTGCTTTCAACAATTTACCACTTCTCATTATTTTGAGAACTTCACATGACTAGCAGTTGTAAATGAAATGAAATGGGGTTTGACGTCCTACTCTGAACTGGGCTAATGAAAACGGGCATACACCATACAGTGTGCCATGAGGGAAATTTTGGCCAGGCAGCAGCACTATTGCCTACTCTTATATCAAATTCCAATTGTCAAGGGATCTTTAATTGACAGACACCAATTCTGGAAATATGTCCTTGTCAGACACTAATGGTTGTACATGTACTTTGTAATCAGATTAGCCACAATATCTTAACATAATAGTTTTATTAATACCCATTATTTTCACACTAGTGAACTGTTATAAACGCTTCAATGGAAACTTCCTGACATTTCTAACAGATGTCTACATTAATTTATATGCTGTTTTTATAGTCTAAATAAATCCTGGCATATAATTCCATACCGGTATGTCAGATCTTGTCATGGGTATAGAGGATATCATGGAAATATATAGAATACTGATGCCAAATTGAGGAAATATCTCCAACCTTCTTAGAGAAGAATGTGTTTTCCATTGAATCACATGAGGCACTACAAACGAACTGGTTGTGTGATTTCAAAATGTCATGCAAACACTGAAATAGTAAATGCAGTCCTTTTGGTGCCACAGGATGTTTTCATGTGTCTTTTTTATATTTGCAGGGTTTTTTTTTACATTAAACAAGTCACACGACTACGGTACTAAGAAATAATATTCAACGAATATCCAGATTGTATGCTTGTACATAATAACCTGGTTTGTATGTATATGGAATAAACTGTTTGACATCACATAATCCTGACATATTTATAGTTGTATACACAATATTATTATAATGTAGGTATAATAACATTTATAATGTAGCTAGACTATGGTAAAACTTGAAAACAAAACAAACACAAACATTGTCAAATAAACACTGCCAATTTGGTCAGCAGTATTAGTAGAGGCCTATTCATTAGTCCCTAGTAAAACTGGCATGTTGACTTTATCAGTGAATAAGCTATGGAATTTAATAAATATTAAAATTAAAATAACACTGAGCAAAGGGATTGTCCAAGTTCATAATCTTAATCTCAATGACAACAGATTATCCTTAGCTGGAAACCATTCTATAAAAGCTAAATCTTGCGAAAGTGTATTAGTCATTTTTTAGGTTAATTGCTCAGCCATTATGTTTGAAACCATTCATATTGTATATACATGTATATATTGATGTTTATTTTGATAATTACAGTGTATGGACTATTATTATATTGTTTACATATTATGGATATTATACAAAATAAGTTTATTAAATAACAGGGTAGTCCTATTTTATATATAGGCCTACATGTATATATATATATTATAAAGATTAAGCATGTACATGTAGATTGTAATAAGGGAGGTTGGGGTGGCCTAATGCCAGTAGTGGTCTAGAGTGTTGCTCTTTGAGCTCTAGCTGATCGGTCACCTCTGGTTTGCCGTCATGACTCGATCCCTAGTGTCATGCGACTTGAAGTTACGGGCACCATCTCAACCTTGTGGGTTTGCTCAGGTTACACGGTTTTGCTCCACAGACCCCTAAATGTTTTTGATATCACCTTGGTGGAATTAGACATGTATAAACCATTATACACATACACTGTACTGCATATCAAGTTGAAATAATATTGTCAATGTCTTCTGTCTTTATTCAAATTATTGAATGTAAATTTGGGTGAATATTTATTATCAATATCGATCTCATTTATATCCAGTTGACTAATAAAACCCCAGACATATTTTAAATACATGTAGTGTAGTATATATATTGGAGAACAAATCTATTGTTAAGTTTATCTTATGGTGAATACAGTATACATCACATGTACTATCTCTTTATGTAACCCACATACTATAGGGCCTACTGATAAATATATTAGATATAAGTACAGACATGTCAATGTCTCAATGAAGTGTTAATGATTATCATTCAGCCAGAGGCATAATTGATCCTTGGAAAATGCTTCAAACCCAGTTGACACAAGATATTCTATGACTATGACATCATTTATTTTATATAATTGTTGTTGTAGGTCTCGACCTGTAGGACAAACGGGCACTCTCAAATAGGGATTGAAGGACAGAACGATTTGTAGTCTACTCCCAGGTCCCAATTCACCCATAAAGGCCATATTGACGTTTTTAGTGATCGCCTTCACTCCCATAAATTACTGATAGGGTCTACAATTCACCACGTATTTCAGTTAGCGTGCATTAGGTGTTGTAATGCTATAGCATTTCGTCATTAAAATGCTCATACAGACATGTACATAGTAGCCTACATGTATTTTGTAAACATTGAGCAACCTCGATACTACGATAACGATAGAGACGAAGTACCGTTATTATTACTATGCGATGAATCCATGGCCGATTAAAACATAGAGTAACTATATACTCACCAATTGCCGAAGATAATAATCCACAGAATAAGAAGATGGACGATAAAACGTATAAATTCATTTTCATAATATTATTGCTTTAAGAGGGAAACCCTCACTCTGTGTAGGAATGAAAATATCGCTAAAATATTTGACTTGATTCAACTGGTGTCTATCAACGATATTGCCCTGTTTTCAATGGGTAACCCGCATTCAGCGTTCTGATTGGCTAAACTATTTTTAGATAACCTTTCCGTGATTATCCCCACTAGAAAGAAAATGTTCGGGCTTATTATATTAGCTGATGTGTCCCCTCCAAAATGAAATGCGCAGTTAAACAATTGAACAATACACGATCATAACACAACTGAAAGTTAAATCATTTACGAAAAGGCTTTGCTTTACTTCAACGTTACGTTTTAGATAGATATATAGATTTTGTTACATAAAAAACCCTTTTAAATTGCATTGTAAATTATTAATTACAGTCAGTATGATAAATACGGTACATTATTTTATGGTACGAAAATAAAAAAAATAACAACATATAAACCGCATGCCATTTCACGGGGGTTTTGGTAAAATTAAGAATGGAAGAAAAGCAAATTCAAGAGCAAACACACTGCGCTTGCCAGATAAACGGTAGGAAAATGAGGGTCGCCAATGCTGGAATCAAACAATTCACTCGAGATTTAAAAGTAATGACAGCAATACAACTTCGTATCACATTATAAATATGACAGTTTATTCAAGAGTTTTGAAGAACATGAAAAAAAGGGCGGATCTGGGGTCTATAATCCCCCAATGTTTTGTATTGCTCTGTGCAAGCAACATATTGTATATAGAATAGACAATGCAAATTTATTGTATCAAAGTTCAAAGCATAAACCGATGATGATGAAATAGGGTTTATCGTCCTACTCTTCTGCACAACCTGGGCTAATTGGAGATTGGCATACGCCATACAGTGTGCTGTATGGGAAATTTTTGCCCGGGCAGCGGCGCTACGGCCTACTCTTATATCGAATTCGAACCGCCAAGGGATCTTTTACGTGTACGCCAATGTGTACACACGGGACCTCGGTTTTTCGTCCCATCCGAACGACAAGGCAGCTGTCCTTGTCAGGCCCTAGTTTCTACATCAATGACAATAGGAACCACGCCGGGAAAAAAGCATGGATTGGATCCCAATTGTCGTGAAGGTTCATACTGAAAAGGGTAAATCTCATTGAAAAGTATATTAAAACTTTTAAAGTTGATAACATTATTTTATAGTCTCCTCTATAAGCTCGGTTTAAAGTAATCTAAAGCACTGGGGGCATTGCCGGGGTGGGGTGGTTCGGGGATGTCTACCCCCGCCGACACGAGAACTATTTTGAATTTCGGGAAACCCTATTTTTGGAGTTTGAGTTAACGCCTTATGATTGGTATTACTTAAGTGTGATGGTTAATTACAAAAGATAACATGGTACCGTTGAAGGTCCTCCGTCGCAATTAGTTATTAATCGTTTCCGGATCCAGTTAAAGGAGTTTATCATCCAATAGTACATTCTACAGTATATATCGCTTTACATGAAGTTAATTTGTCAATCAAAAGAGAACTACTTTTTTATTTTCAAAGAACAGTTCATTTTCTACACCCGTTAATATGTGCCACGTCCCCCAAAACAACATTCCACATGATGATCCCTGACTGCCAGTAGGTATTTTAGAACTATATATGGTTGGCATTATTTTTCGGCGGGGAGGGGGGGGGCGGCTGGCTACCTGTTGTGGTCTAGATATAGTAATCTCGTTCGCGGTAAGATAGCAACATCAATGTTGATTTAAATTAAAGGGTTTGGTGCCCGAGTGGTTAGCACGTGCGTGCTGTATCATAAAGCCTGTCATTGAGTCAACTGGCGTGGTTTTTGAATCCCTGATTGTACGTGACAATGAGTAGCAGGGTCGCCTGTCCAACCTTGTGCATTTTCTCAGGGTCCCCCAATTTCCCTCCACTGCTAAAGGCCCCTACGCACAAGCATTTATTGAAATAAAATTGAACCATACGTTAGTCCCGATATGACCTTGGTTGTGTCGATTGGACGTTAAACCCCACCCCCTCTCTCTCTCACTCTGATTTAAATTGACCAATGTCGAAGACTGCGGATGATACTGAATTAAAGACCTGACCCCTTTATTCATTACTCATGTATCTTGTTATGTTTTATGGGACCTTTTATCTTTTTTTTCTTTTGTTACTGTTATTTATTTCTGTAATTAATGGCTTCACGGTAGAGATCATATGTATAGTAATATGCGTTCGCGCCTTCGCGGTCATGTGGAAGCTCACCGTCAAAAACTCCCAATACGTCCAACGACGTGTAACGAATACTCTCTTCTCTTGCTACACATTTTGAAAGCCCTGTTTGTAATTCTTTTCGCTTTTCGTTTGGCTTGGACACATGTGTATTTATTTTTATCTCCATCGATACCAGGTACAACAATGCAACAGTTCATTTCAACATTTTATATCAAGCACTGGATACATAGGTTACACGCATAGATTACAATGCAAGTCATTCTCTACTCTCCCAACACCCACCATTAAGCAGTTTACTGACGGAATGCCTACATCATATTGCATTCCTACGGACGTGCGGACGGACAGGGGATACGACAATAGTTGTACATGTAATTTGCTTCTTTAGATCATATAGGGATAGACACGCATTGGTGTCTTGAGAGAGAGATAGGCCTATCATGTAGATTCGTTTGGAGATACGACTGGGGTTGAAGAGACAACATTTGGAACTAGAATGCCCCGCTAGGTCGTCTGTCCACAATTTGTTTTTGTACACTCTACAGGTCACAATTCTTATCATATTTTGACGAAACTTGCTTTCGATATTGGCATTATCGGATCGAAACTTCATTGATTATTGCCCTTTATTTTACGAAAAATCATTATTTATCCGATTATATCACCGTCACATGGTAATGGAGGTTGAGTTCGAATTTCGTGAAAATCGACCAAAACTACCGGATTAAATGGCCGCCATTTGTACGCTAATAGTCTTTTAAAAAACATGGTTTATCAAGGTTGTGGACCCTGTAGATGTCACAATTTTAAACTGATTTTGATGAAACTTGAAACGTATGTGTATAACCCAAGGTCTTGATTCCTTTCGATATTTGCGAGTATCGGATCGTAACTTCCCGAATTATGGCCCCTGAGTGTACGCTAACATCGCCCTATTATAATCCGATTTAGCAAAACCGTTGAATTATATCACCCCTAGGTGGTAATGAAGGTCGAGTTCGAATTTCGTGTAATCGGACCAAAACTGCCGAACAAAATGGCCGCCAGTTGTACGCGAATAATGTAAAAATGTGGTTATCAAGGTTGTGGACCCTGTGAGAGGTCACAATTTTAATCTTATTTTGATGAAACTTGAAATGGATGTTTATAATCGGATCGTAACTTCCTAAATTATGGTCCTTGATTGTACGAAAAATCGCCTTTTTTAGCTTGTATGGTTCCTCTGGAGGTCACTATTATCCGATTTAAAAAAAAACCTTTGATTTTATCACCGTTACATCATAGGGCGTTCAGTAGGGTTTCCAAATTATGCAAGACGGGTAAAACGGCAGCGGATCGTGTTAACAAACGTGTTGGAGATATTGGCTTCAGTCACGTGAGGAAAGGACTGTTGGCATCATCGGCATGTGGATGTACGTAGCCTACATAGAGAGAGGGGATAGGCTTTAACGTCCACTCAACACAAACTAGGTCACTTTTGGACTAACGTATGGTTAAATTTTATTGCAATAATTCGAGCGTAGGGGTCTTTAGCGGTGGGAGGAAACCGGAGGACCCAGAGAAAACCTACGAGGTTTGATAGGTGAGTGCATGGGCGGCGATTTAGGGGGGGGGGAGGCAGGTCCGCCGCCCCTTAGAATCGGAAGGGGGGGGGGCGAATATGTCTCTTTCTCCCATGATTTTAATCGCCAGGGCAGAATCAGGTTTATATCTAGATGAATGTCCTGTATTATGGACCTCATAATACTCGTCTAACTATTATCTACATTTATGAAACATATAATAAGCCGACAGGTATTTTATCTGGTTTGTTTTCAATCTTTAAAAGAAAATGAATGAAATGAAATGAGGTATGACGGCGTCAAGGTCACAACACGGTTATCACTTATGTCAGAAAAGGAAAGGTTTTAGTTTCGTTTCGTGTCATTTTATTTTCTTCCGTAGTTCTCAGATCATGTAAATGTTGCGATTCGACCTTGGTGAATTTATTAAAACGATTATAACGATTGTTCTGCACATTGTGTTTAATTTATTGAGAGTTTTACCTGTTATCACCAAGCTATCAGAGACCTCACCAAATTCAGCTTTTAATTATTTCTTTAAAAACAGATTTTGTGAAGTAAATCAATATATGAATTGAAACACTTATAATAAATGGGAAAACACATTTATTGTGAGCTCTATCTGTTATCACCCAGATATCAAAGAAGTCTCCCGACTCAGCATTTACTTTTTGTTTAAAAAGAGATTTAGTGAAGTAAATCTATATATGAATCGAAACACTAATTGTAAATGGAATAAAACAAATAATAAAAGGACATTTTTTGTATGCGATACAAAATACATATTGTCTCAGGAAAATGCTCCCCTCCCCCCAGCAAAGATTCCTGGATCCGCCACTGGTGAGATGATTTTTTTTATTTCAGGGGGGGGGGGGCGACGCTCCCACGTATTCATCTACATGCATGCCAATGGACACGCAGGTTTATAGACCATTTAAACGACTAGGCACGCGCCAAGTATAAACGAGTTCTATCCCTTAATGAAATACACGTACTCCAAACGCGCTGAATATACAATTATTATTAACAACAATATTAGGCTTTTTGTTCATAGATGTTTAGTACATATATTTAAAGTGGGGGGTCTTCACTCTCCGGTTTAAAAATGCGCAATTTTCAATTTAACGCACATGGATTACACTCTACAGATTACATCGTAATATGGGGATGTTTATTTCTCTTGTGGCCTGTGTCAATGTAGGGGTGGATGAGTTACCTCCCATGAAATACACACAGAGGATTCTCGTTTGAACGTCCTAGAACTGACTTCTCTCAATCCCAAAAGTAGCCTACACCCCATGAGCCTACACCACAAGTGGAAATGGTGATTTCTTGTAACAACACAAAAAACGACTTCATACGATAATATTTCAACCTGCAGCTATGACAGCTGACGGAGAAATCGCGTTTTTCGCAAAAGCCCTTATTCTCAACTTGACTCAAGGTTGTTTTTTTGAAAATATCGGATACTTCTTTCGGTTTCCGGGACATTTTTAACGCATGGCTTGCACATGATTACATCACCACAAAGTCTAAAAAGTCAAACAGAATGGCAACAACCGTGCACAATGTTATGCAATAAAATAAAATGCACTGTCCTAGGACCAACATTAATCGATTAAAGAAGAATACAAAACTGTTAGTTGCGTGAACCTAGGCCTACCTATCGGGTAAGCTCATGTTTGCTATCGAACCGTGAATAATTCGGCCACGTAATTCATTTAACGTAAGATTATCTGGTCCCCAAATCACATTCTTAATTAATTAACAATTTAAAAACCATAACAAATGGTCAACCCAGTAGGCTATAGACCTCCAGTGTTCAACAATTTGTAATAAACTATATTATTAAGAGACGAGGGAACCTAGAAATTTATTTATTTATACAAAACAGATGCCGAAATGTCAGCGTATGGGTAGTCTTTATCACCCCAAAAAATATATAAAAAGTGGGTGTAATATATAATTATTATTACATAGTATTTATAGTATTTCATATAACATGTTCAGGAGCACAAAAACGACAAGATTATGGACATGTTGACGATTGTATACAGAATCAGTTAAAAAAGCCTGGTTAAATAATGTGGTTTAAGTTGATTTTTTTAAAAAAGAATAAAGGATGTACAACTAGATTATTCCATTAAACAGGTGCTTGATAACCAAAAGAGCGCTGACCATAAGAGACTACTTGAACAGATCTGGGCTTTAAAAGTAGTTCATCTGATCGATGAAGCCTACGTATATAATGTTCAGTCAGGTGTAAAGATCTGAGAAGTAAACATGAGCTAAATTATTTAAACGTTTAAAAGTACATTACGAGACTATTGTGGGCCTATATACAAAATTTAAACCAAAGTTTTTAAAATATAATTCAGGTCTGTGAATCTAGACAATGATTATTTAATTGTGCTCCAAACGGTGCATGGTAGTGATAATGTTAATAATTGAGGGGGGGGGCTGTCAATTTGCTATTTTATTGGTAGATAAGATAAGATGAGATTTTATGGTATCATTGCATCTACCAAGGACAGCATACACATTCATGCAATTATTACATAACATCTTTTGTGGTGATCCTTTATGGATGTACAATCTGATATAATAAGTCTAGAAGGTTCAAAAGATGGTCGGTATATTTATAATCAGTATAAAGCTAAAACGAAAATTATCTAAACTAGCCTGTAAAGTAAACAAACTATTTCTACCGAAAGTATTAGTATAATAAACATATTTTATCGAACAGTGGTGTTGGTTAACAGGTAACTCTGGTGCTCTTTCTTGGAGACACTTATATATATATATGAAGCAACCTGACTAGCAATTTCGTTTGGGAGATTTAAAACAGTAGGCTAATCATATTGCACGAGATGTGTGGATTGCTTTTGGAAATTGGCGTAAATTTTGAATTTCTAAGATTGTTATATCTCTACTACACTACAGTCAAATATGAAATGATATCTACATGTCGTATAACGTTTTTAGGACTCCGAATTCTGTCTTATGGTTTGGATTGTTCGTACTTGGTTTTTATTTTATTCATCTTCTATTTGATTATTATTAAATTGTTTACATAAATGTGCACGTGGCGGAATATTTTTATACCTAGATGGTGTGTGCTCAGCCTAATTGATGTCAACGCCTTATTATGGGCCTAGGACATGAATTTGGAAATTTCGCATTTGGAATTTGGAATGAGCCTTCTGGGCTTTCGTAGCTCCGAGCGATAAGTACGCATGCGCTGTGAACATTCTACGATCGGACGTCAACAAAACATTTATTTTCTATTTTGCTTATATAAAAGACAGTAAGAGATTTTAGATTAACCTGATATAAACAGATTATAAAAGTACATATTAATCGCAAGTAATCCATTTCTATGGTTTCAGAAGTAGCAAATTCTAATCTTTACAAATATGCATACTACGTTGCATCTGTGATAAGTGACGTCACTATTTTATGTGTACAGTGGGTCAATGGAGGTGTAAGTGAACAGAAAACTCTTTTATTTACGTAAACAACGTCCGTAAATTGAACCGTTTCTGAACAGATATAGAAAATAATGGCGTATCCATAGAAGTCGAGGGTAAGTAAGAGTAGCCTGTCCCCTTATTTAGTTGAACTTAGATTGAGTATAACGCATACATCAGCATTTTGTCGAGGTGAGTGTGTCAACTCAATCATTGAATCAGCCAGGGCAATATCATTGGATGGAATCGTTTATTTTTATTTTTAAAAACTAACACACCAGCCTACGCGGACAAAGCCATTAATGGCATATATATTATACATGAATAAATAAAACGGGTAAGCTCATATACACAGTCATTCTACCATATTGATTTTGGATCGTGTGGAAGTTCAGACGGGAAACCATTTACCATGGACATCCTACTAAGTTGTGGTGTGAGTGTGTCAAAAGTTTAAAATACTAGACCTAGTCCAGTCTGCAGAGTATGTCCGATTTCGACGAGATCTTGTGCAATGAAAATCCTTACTGAATTTCGGCGTGCAACCCAACACTTCAAGCATGAAGGAGATAAATCCGCAAGTGATAAATTATATTTCTGCCTGGTGTGTAATTTCAAAAAAGTACCACTGAAATTCAAAATTATAGCAAACAATGTTAGTACGCGTACATTAGCCACACATGGCAATTTGCCAACCAAATTTGGTCAATTTGCCAACCAAATTTGGTCAATTTGACTCGCACAATGAGTCACTTCACTGCTTACCATTTATTGTAGTTGTCTCCCTTGCATGTCGGGTATCGTTATTATTGAATACGGATCGACAATGGATTACCGCAACGACATAGCATAGACATCATTGGATTACCGTATACGGAAAAAATGGCAATTAATAGCACTGACCAATAAAGTAAACTCGCTGTGTGCAAGGTAAAAATGTTGTGCCAAATCGGCGTGCATATCTAAAGAAAATTCGCGTGCACCGATTTCTGAAAAAAATTACTCGTGCGTGCACCATACTCTGCAGACTGGGACCTAGTTAGTGTAATACCTACTACTAATTACTAGGCGCTGGCTCGCTAGTCTGGAGGTCAAATGTTTCGATCCCTGCATTGGCCAAGAAAGTTTATCTCGATTTTCCAGCGTGGTTTCCCCTTGTCTAGTTGTTAGGATGGGACGGAAAACTGAGGTCCTGTGTTCACATTGGCGTGCACGTTAAAGATACTTTGACAGTTGGAATTCGATATAAGAGTATGTATTAGCGCCACTGCCCGGGCTAAATTTCCCTCATAGCACACTGTATGGCGTAAGCCCATCTTCCATTAGCCCAGGTTAAATGCATAACAGTAGGACATTAAACCCCATTTCATTTCACGTCAAGGCTTAGGTACATGTACGTACATGTGTACTTTAATGATAATTTAGATGTTTACCATCTCCGGCCATATATTTGTTTGCAGCTTTCATTTGTTATATGAAACAAATGGCATGTGCATTGTTTACAGAAAACGAACTGGTTCGGGCAAAATGATACCTTTTACTAATTTTAATACACATTAACACAAAAAAGTAAATATTTTTTGTCCTACAAGTAGCCTACTTCACAAATGTCTTTATTCTTCTAATACATAAAAAAATGTTTAAGAATTTAATTTGTCGGATGAAAGAGTTTAATATTCGGTACTCATTAAGTTTCATCGATGTCATCCTTATCAGTGACTGTGGCTTAGCGAATATTCACTGGTGATCAGTGTACCTATATATACGCATGTGATAATTTGTGTATGACAAGTGTCTGAAGTCCAGGCTTGATTTTAGAGCTGGTATCTTTTAGAGCTTGAAAGGTGCATTAGGTGGCTGAATGGTGTTAATGGATTTGTAGGCTCGTAAGGTGTCTCATTGAGAGAGAGAGAGAATGGGAGAGAGAGAGAGAGAGAGGGGACCCAGAGAAAACCCTGGAGGGGGGACAGGCGACCCTACAACTTGTCACGTACAACCAGGGACCAGCCAGTTGACTCAATTTCAGGCTGTATAATACAGCACGCATACACTAACACTAAGTCTAATAAACTGATTACATCATTAAATTTCTTTAATAGGATGACTATAATACTATTAAGGCAATCAGATCACATATTACCTTCATTAATTCAAGAATCTGTCTAATAATACATGTATTACATAAGTTTGTTAAAGTGACATTAGATAAGATTAGATAAAGAGCTGACAGTTCTAGCTACATGTATAAAAGACCGATAAGAAAAAGGGAATATGCTGAAGATTTCAGTCAAATTTCTTCTTACAGTTTAGGGATATAATTATAGCCCAGCCTTGATTGTCAATACAACCATCATTAATTAACTCACAAATACCATGATCAACTCTTGACTACCTATTTGTATTTTTGCATAATTGCATCAGCCACAAAATATATTTAAAACTACTTTTATCGCAGCTATCCCATGGCATCTAGAGTTCATCGTGGTCTTGGTCAGTTAATTAATGTCTAATTAATAATTTATATAAACAACATTTCAGGCCTAAAGAAAGACCTAAAATAGATAGATTTCGCTCTTGAATAATACCTGTTCAAATTACTCGTTTCACATAACAGAAGTGTGTTGAATGTAGATTATATCCTACATTGTACCTACATGTCAGAAACTAAATTATCATGGTTAGGTAGCTAGTGTCATTATTTCATTTCTTTTAATGGAGAATGAAATTTATCCATTTAGAATTAGATGAATCTGTTGTGTATTAATGTCACCAGCTCTACTTTCATTTTAATTTCTATTTTTGTATCACACACGTAATTAGATCACAAGACATGATTGATTTTTATCATTGATTTATATATTCAGTATTCATGTATACGTACAGTAAGTTTATTGATTGTAGTCATGTGATGTCAACTTCCTGTGTAATTTCCATTCAGAATATTCTTTCATTTGTGTCATGTAGAATTTTGATTGGTGATCACCAGTGATAGAGTGCAGGGTACAAAGTTCAGAAAATAAACATGCAGAAATGTGGGTTTACATGTGGTATGGTAACCAGTGGGTGCAGTTAGTGGTGGATCGTATGATAGTCTTTAAACTTATAAATATTCATTAGTAGTGTGTAAACAGGTGGTCTCCATCAGTTTCAATACTTATGAATGTAGATACATGTTATGCTGGGATATATATCAATCAGTTTTAAACTACCTATTTTGATTGTAAGTTTTTAAGTTTTTCAATCTGTATAATAGACTTATTAATAATACAGTATACATAATGAACACTGTCTTTATGTTCAATCATTGTTTGACATTCTGTTAATAATTATTTTATCACTTGAGAAGACATCCACATTCATGTGAACATAAGTAGAGAGGAAGAGACAGCCACAGGATCTTTGAATTTGATTTTGTAAATGTATCTTAATATCCTTTTTGGGGTTAGGGTGGGGGTGGCGTTAATATTTAACTTTTATAGTTTATCCTCCTGTAGCAGTGTCTTAAAATATGGCACAGGGACACTGCCATCCCTCCTCTCCCCACTGACGGGATCACGATTGCTAAGTGGGTAAGCCGCTGTCTGACTCGCTAGCCTGGAGGTTGAGTGTTCGATCCCTGCATTGGCCAAAAAAGTTCATTCAGATTTTCCAGCGTGGTTTTTCCTTGTCAGTGATGCAGGATGGAGGGTCTGACAAGGACAGCTGTCTAGTCATTCGGATGGTACGAAAAAACAAGGTCCTTGTACATATTGGCATGGAAATAATAGATCCTTTGGCAGTTGTAATTCGTTGCTGCCCTGGCAAAATTTCCCTCATAGCACACTGTATGGCGTATGCCCAGAGAAAACCCTGGAGGGGGGACAGGCGACCCTACAACTTGTCACGTACAACCAGGGACCAGCCAGTTGACTCAATTTCAGGCTGTATAATACAGCACGCATACACTAACACTAAGTCTAATAAACTGATTACATCATTAAATTTCTTTAATAGGATGACTATAATACTATTAAGGCAATCAGATCACATATTACCTTCATTAATTCAAGAATCTGTCTAATAATACATGTATTACATAAGTTTGTTAAAGTGACATTAGATAAGATTAGATAAAGAGCTGACAGTTCTAGCTACATGTATAAAAGACCGATAAGAAAAAGGGAATATGCTGAAGATTTCAGTCAAATTTCTTCTTACAGTTTAGGGATATAATTATAGCCCAGCCTTGATTGTCAATACAACCATCATTAATTAACTCACAAATACCATGATCAACTCTTGACTACCTATTTGTATTTTTGCATAATTGCATCAGCCACAAAATATATTTAAAACTACTTTTATCGCAGCTATCCCATGGCATCTAGAGTTCATCGTGGTCTTGGTCAGTTAATTAATGTCTAATTAATAATTTATATAAACAACATTTCAGGCCTAAAGAAAGACCTAAAATAGATAGATTTCGCTCTTGAATAATACCTGTTCAAATTACTCGTTTCACATAACAGAAGTGTGTTGAATGTAGATTATATCCTACATTGTACCTACATGTCAGAAACTAAATTATCATGGTTAGGTAGCTAGTGTCATTATTTCATTTCTTTTAATGGAGAATGAAATTTATCCATTTAGAATTAGATGAATCTGTTGTGTATTAATGTCACCAGCTCTACTTTCATTTTAATTTCTATTTTTGTATCACACACGTAATTAGATCACAAGACATGATTGATTTTTATCATTGATTTATATATTCAGTATTCATGTATACGTACAGTAAGTTTATTGATTGTAGTCATGTGATGTCAACTTCCTGTGTAATTTCCATTCAGAATATTCTTTCATTTGTGTCATGTAGAATTTTGATTGGTGATCACCAGTGATAGAGTGCAGGGTACAAAGTTCAGAAAATAAACATGCAGAAATGTGGGTTTACATGTGGTATGGTAACCAGTGGGTGCAGTTAGTGGTGGATCGTATGATAGTCTTTAAACTTATAAATATTCATTAGTAGTGTGTAAACAGGTGGTCTCCATCAGTTTCAATACTTATGAATGTAGATACATGTTATGCTGGGATATATATCAATCAGTTTTAAACTACCTATTTTGATTGTAAGTTTTTAAGTTTTTCAATCTGTATAATAGACTTATTAATAATACAGTATACATAATGAACACTGTCTTTATGTTCAATCATTGTTTGACATTCTGTTAATAATTATTTTATCACTTGAGAAGACATCCACATTCATGTGAACATAAGTAGAGAGGAAGAGACAGCCACAGGATCTTTGAATTTGATTTTGTAAATGTATCTTAATATCCTTTTTGGGGTTAGGGTGGGGGTGGCGTTAATATTTAACTTTTATAGTTTATCCTCCTGTAGCAGTGTCTTAAAATATGGCACAGGGACACTGCCATCCCTCCTCTCCCCACTGACGGGATCACGATTGCTAAGTGGGTAAGCCGCTGTCTGACTCGCTAGCCTGGAGGTTGAGTGTTCGATCCCTGCATTGGCCAAAAAAGTTCATTCAGATTTTCCAGCGTGGTTTTTCCTTGTCAGTGATGCAGGATGGAGGGTCTGACAAGGACAGCTGTCTAGTCATTCGGATGGTACGAAAAAACAAGGTCCTTGTACATATTGGCATGGAAATAATAGATCCTTTGGCAGTTGTAATTCGTTGCTGCCCTGGCAAAATTTCCCTCATAGCACACTGTATGGCGTATGCCCGTCTTCATTAGCCCAGTTTTGGAGCAGAACAGTACGACATTAAACCCTATTTCATTTTTCCCCACTGATCAACTGTGTAGACAGGAAACAAGAAAACAAAGCCACAATGTTTTCATATTAATGATAGACATGTTTTATATATTCAATCATGTCTGTACTTTCACTGATTTTTTTTGTTTCAATGATTGTGGTTTACTATGCAAGTCATATAGATGTATTGCTGAACTGTACGTCAGTCCATTTTATGTTTATATAAATGATGTCACAAATTACATGATGTACTAAAAGTTTGTTGATAACATATGGTTGTAACAATAATATTTGATGTTCTACCATAAATGGCAAACTATTTCACAACACTAATGTGAAAGCCTTCGTTAAAACCACTGTATGTATTGTATGACGTCACATCACACGGCGTCCATAACACATGCATTGTTTACATCTGATGAGAGTATTATCCTAGAAACATTTCATGTTAATAAACTAGTAATTGTTATTCCATAAATAGTGTTGTTAGCGTGTTACTGTTCAATTACTAAATACCACTTAAAGAAGTACCCTGGTACATCCCGTATCCGATGTAGTAATACAAACTGCAGCCAGGGTAGAATTGGTACCTTTTACTCATTTTATTCTCTAGTATTTCATGTGCATGTACCCATTTACACTAAATAGTTTTAGTACTAAGTATGCAAATATAGTTCAATCATATTGATTGTCTTCTTGCTAATTGAAAAACAAAATTCAGAATTAAATTTTTGGGAGAAGAAAAAAGTAATTCGGAGGGCCTAGTAACTCGGGCTCATATTAATTGTCGTCTGCTTTACATGGCGGTCTAACGCACACGTTTTATATCATATGGCCTGTTATTGAGTCAAAGCTTGTAGATGTCATGACCAGGTGTAGTGTTGTCTGAACAATCTTGTGGGTTTTCTCTATGTCCTCTGGTTTCCTCTGGCTACTAGCCTAAAGACACCTACACGTAAGTGAAGTACATGTATTGAATTTGAAATAAAATTATGCCATACGTTAGTCCCGAAATGACATGGCCTGTATTGAGTGAACATTAAACCCTATTTCTCTGTGTTATATGGGGGGTTGGATGGCTGAATGGTTAGCATGCGCACGCTGTTTCATAAAGTCTGTCATTTGGTCAACAAGGTTGGTTTCGAATCCCCGGTTGTACGTGGCAAGGAGTAGAGTTGCCTGTCCAACCTCGTGGGTTTTCTCAGGGTCCACCAGTTTCCTCCCACTGCTAAAGACCCCTACACACAAGCTAATTATTGAAATAAAAATAAACCATATGTTAGTCCCAAAATGACCTAGTTTGTGTTCTCTCTCTCTCTGTGTTATTATGTAAGTACATGTAATTTATTTGTTACTATCTAAGTTTATACTGGTAATGTTATTTTGTTATTAATAATTAATTTATAATGAGCTTTTAACACTGATTAAACGTTAATGAAATCTTGATTGTAAAATGATCCTGTTTAGTGAGGATTTTTTTATATGATATCTCTTATAAATCAATTTGTAAATGAAATGAAATATAATGAGGTTTCACTTCCTACTAAATCAATAAGTACTATTTATGTTTTCTGTGAATTTTATTACATATGACAAGTGCCTAATGTAGAGTATATTTGGTCTTTGGTGAATGTTGTGGCTACCATTCCTTAGTTTGGATGGCAGATATGATACGGCTTTATTTATCACTTCCTGTTTTACGGATGTACTTTGATTTATTCACATTTTAGCCTACTTTACTTATCACCTACATGTATGGTGTCTTTTTCTTTGATAAATAGTGGAGTTTAATTTGTCAATTCATTGTTCATATTCAAAAGCAAACAAATATAGTTTTACATGACAAATTTTTGACCTCATTAAATGTGACTGTATTGTAAATGTATAAGTGTATATAGTATAAAAAACGATGGATGAATTACCATCAAAGTTCAGTAGATGAAGAGTACATCTATACTCTAATTTCTGTGTAGTAATGTGTTCATTGTTCATTCAAGACTGTAGGATGTAGGTAGGCCTTTAGTATTAGGGACTATATATACACGAAGGTACATGTATATTATAAACAAACCATTGTGAACCACCTGACCTGAACATTCTTTTAATATTGATGTGATTTTCTTTATGAAGTAGTGGGGTGTAGTATGTACATGTATAGTAGATTATCTACTAGATAGGACTTTTATTTTCATATTTTGACTTAGTACACACTAGTACACAGTCATGGATGTCCTGTAATTTATAAAAGTAAAAATAGATTGACACCCCACATTAACCCAGTTTCTTTATATTTCATTAAGAGTTAAAAAAAACAAACTAGAAACAAATCCGCTTTATATTGTACATTGGCCTTTTTTTTATATATAAAATTTGGTATAACTGTAAACCCCAATTAATAAATATTAATTCATACATTGTTGAACTAGATGTATACAATAATGTACTTTAAATGTACACCCAATAATTTTATAAATCCATTTGGATTTTAAACAATCATATGAACACACAAGTGTCCTTTTTATACATGACCATATATATGTCAGGCCACGAGTAGGTATACATGTGTAAGTAAACCAGTGAAAATTATATAGGTATTTATATTGATGAGATAAGATATGACAAAGGTTATTAGTTCAGTTAAAGGTTTTATTATCATTTCTATTTATAACAGTGATAAAAATACTGGATTTTACTTGAATTGTTTTGTATTAAGTGTTGTTTTTTTTTTGTTATACATGTACTTACGATGGCCTACACTACATGAAGATCTGACTGGTTGTAGTGGAAGGTCACATCAGATGTCATAGGTTACCCACAGTTCTGTGCATCGCACGCCAAGAACTCGTCATAACAGACTGTTGCATTGGCTTATTCCTCAAATTAACCAGAACGCGGCATATATATAACAACTTTTTCCTTGAATTATTTTGTATTAAATGTTGTTTTTTATTATACATGAACTTACGATGGCCTACACTACATGATGATCTGACTGGTTGTAGTGGAAGGTCTCATCAGAAGTCATGCGAGCGGCTTTTGACCCAGCGAGACATTTTTAGTAGATTACCAACAATTCCAACTCGCCGTAACAGACCATTACCCAGAATGCGGCTGATATATAACAACTCTTCCAGATCCTATTGTTGTTAAGACAAGTATATAAAAATTTTGAACATGCATCCGTGTTTTAATCAGATTGACGCAGAAACAAACTCAAACATGAAACACATCATGCACGACATTGAAATGCCCGTAATTAATAACAAAAGGTACTATGAAGTACTAAGACTTTGACCCTAATTAGATTGTTTTGTTCATGGAGTCTAAGCCAGACTTTTTTAGGCAATGTGAAACCCTGGGAGATTACATGTACATTGTAGGTCTTCAGCAACCCTTCTTGATAATTGCATTGGTGATAGTGACCAACGAAAAATCCTGCTTAAAATATATGACCACTGAATCTCCCGACCGAGTCCAGATGTGTGCAGAAAAACAAATATTTTGTCTCTCCACTGTTAATTTAGTAGCAAACATTGTTCATGTTGACCAAGCAAACTTGTAAACTCAAATCTTGACTGAAAACAAACTTGCATGACTTGTTAACTACATGTAGTTGAACTCTACTTCACAAAGTCATCAATCTGATGCATGTACTAATTTGTAGCTTGCTCTGATTTCCCCCCCCCCCCCCCCCCCTGGCAAGTCTTGAATTCCATGTTCTTTCCTGCAAGTCTTGAATTCCATTATAAAGGGGATTGGATGGCCGAATGGTTAGCACACGTAGGTGCTGTATCAAACGGTCTGTCATTGAGTCAACTGGCTTGGTTTCGCATCATCGGTTGTACGTGACAAGGAGTAGGGTCGTCTGTCCAACCCCGTTGGTTTCCTCTGGGTCCCCCGATTTTCTACCACTGCTAAAGACCCCTACGCGCAAGCGAATTATTGAAATAGAGTTACACAACATACCATATATTTTAGTCCCGAAATGACCTAGTTTGTGTTGGGTGAAGTTAAACCCCATTTCTCTCTCTCTCATGCATGTAGCTGCTCTGATTTTTCCCCCAGCAAGTCTTGAATTTCATGTTCCTTCCTGCAAGTCTTGAAATCCATGTTCTACCAGTCTTGCAGACATATCGGTGATACTACATGCATATGGGGATCATAAAATCTGAATCCCAGTATGAAAGTGGACCAAACTGATCTGGGGCCTGTTTCATAAAATTTTAACTAAGATAAAAACCAAATTTTAGTAATTTAATTGGTTAATATTAGATTGATTTTAGTGCTTAACCAATCAAAATTGAAGTATCTACTAAAATTTGGATTTTATCTTTAGTTAAGATTGTGAAGCAACGGCCTAGTATTCACATAAATATTATATATAACCCTGTCTAGTTTGTTGCTGAGTATTATCTACCGAAATTTTGAGATACACTGTATTATAAACAATTATATGAATGTACCAGTATGTACGTCATGTATTTATCATGCAGATGTGAAGTTATAAAAAACATTGCTTGACATCAGTAGTGTGCTTCATAACAGGAAAACACTAATGATTTTAACATTTACACAATATGTATTTTTTGCTCAAAATGAGTGGGGTTTTTTTTCATCTGTCAAGCCATTAAAATCTGTATCTAAAGCTCAATAAGCAACTCGTAGACTAGAATATTTTCTCAGTAATTGTGATATACAGAATATTTGCGTAATATTAATGAGGTTTTTGAACACAGTTTCCGGATAATTAGGATAAATGTATTCCATTGTTACTGTTGTTACATATTCTATATATTTTTGTCTCTGTGTAACATCCACATGGTCATATTCGTATTATTTACTTGATTGATAAAGACGAGAGTATCTTCGTCAAAACATTGAATAGTAATAAATTCAGTAATTGTGTATCTCTGTGTTAAGAGAGATTGAGAAAAGGCAGTCAACGTCCAGGTGTCACAAACTAGATCATTTTGGGACTAACATGCAGTTCCGTTTTTTTTTATTTTCATAATTTTTTTAGCAGTGGGAAAAAACCAGATAAGTGACCCTACTGTTGTCACGTGCATGGAATCGCAACCATGTCACTTGATTCAATGACAGACCTTACGATTTAAAATGAACACGTTAAACCATTCGGCCAACCAGCACCCGACCTTGTGTTATTTAATACATCATTACAGCTATGTTCAATTAATAAATGACTTGATATTTTGATGAATTTATCATTAGGTAAATTATGATTTTATGACCTTAATTAAGTGATCAGTTAGTTTGAGTACAGCCCAGATATAATATTAATTAGGTTATTTATATCTGAATGTAATACATGTACGTTACATGTTTCTCTTGCATTAAATGCATATTTATCTGATACATGTTTGTCAGACATGTGATCATTTATTTTGGGGGGTTGTGGAAAGTAGAACACAGACTTTCACCTACTTAAAAGCAGATAAATTAAATACAATCTCACCATCTTCGTTAAAGTCAAAATAAAGTATGGAATTCAGTTGATCTGATGATTCTAGTTATCCTGCACCGAATGAAGTTAAAGCTACAGTTATTCTTTAACAGTGTAGGACAGTGTATGTATGCAAATAAGTCTTTAAAAAATGCAACTGTTACTTTAAGGGAAGGATGTTGAAATGAGCTCTATCACTACATTCTTTTTGTCAGTCCTAGTAATGTCTTTCCATCCTGTTTGTTTCCAGGAAACAAATTGACTTTATATTTGATATACAGAGCTAATGAATATTGATGACTGAGCTATCGGATTAAAGATACATTATGTTAGATAGAGCTAAATTATCTGTCTATTGCATGTCTTTCTTTTGACCTCAAATGTTACATAAATTATAATTAAAGCGCTAGATCATCAAACATGTATGGTTGTGATTTTGAACGGATTGAAAAAGGAGTGCCACTTAATATCATGATTTAGAATAGACAATTGAGAATTTGTTTATTATATATAAAAACAACTGTAGCAATGAAAAAAGAGACTACTCTATTCTTCAAACAGTCATACATGTACATGTTACATTATAACTTTGCTCAGAATTAAGTATTTGACAGAACATTTCAATATTCCTTTCATTATCTATTTTAAAGCTATTGTAGCAAGAACTGTCGGCTCTTTATATAAACCTTACAAAGTGCATCTTTAAATTTGATGTAATTTATTTTTTAATGAAAGTCTTTTTGAACATTATGTTTTAGAATATTGTTTTAATGATTTCAATATATTTTTTAAATGAATATTCCCAGCGGCTTTTAATAATGCATATATGATGAAATTTTTCAGTCATATTGTCAGTTTAATATAAAATTCATAAAATGATGTAATTTGAGTTGTGATTACGCTTGGGGCTGTTTTATGTTTGTAATACGTGTCATAGATGATCAGTTAATTTTCCATGTCTAATAGTCGATAGAAAGGTAACAGATTGATGCCTGTAGAAATCATTTAATTAAATGGAAATTTAATTTGACACAAGACTTGGCCTGAAGTATAGCTTCATGTGTGTATAATAATATATTGAAATAGAAGTTTTTTAATTAAATATAGATTTGATATGACAGTAAACCTGTCCTGAAGTATAGATTTGTAATAAAGAATAGTAATATAAGGTTTATTAAAGTTATGGCAGTTTTATTGTGATTATTAATACAGATACAAATACTATGGTTCAGTGCACCTGATACTTGTTGTCATTCTATTAATAGAAACAGTTTATTATTCAACAGAAGATAGATATTGATGATAGTTACATGTACTTGGATCAACCTTTAAAACAATTCTAGGTACCCCTGTTAAAACGAGCTAAACCTCTAACTCAGTATTACCATAATATTTTGAAATAAAAAAACACAAATTATAATTCAATATATTGGTCCATTTCAATCAATATTGTTGTTGTTATCTTGCAGTGAAAATATATGATCTTATATCCAATATTTAAGACGCAGTACATTCATATTATATATTAATATGTGCTTTTAGACCCATTTTCAAATATTTTAGGTTTCCAAAGAATAGATCTCGCCTTTTAAAGCCCTTGATTGAAGTCACTGATCGTCATTCGGACAATATTTGATTTTTCACGACTTACTTCAAATTGTAATTTACTTCTTAATTAAAAACAAAAAGCATTAGCTTGTCCGTCTCAAAAAACTTTTATTTTAAACAAGAATTTGTTCATGAAGAAGTAAATATAATATTGTTTTAGCTGTACCAGTCAGTGGCAAGGAGTAGCGTCGCCTGTCCAGCCTTGTTGGTTTGCCCCTGGGTCCTCCATTTTCCTCCCATTGTGACTTATTTAAATAAAATTAAACCATATCTTAGTCCCATAATGACCTTGTTTGTGTTGAGTGGACATTAAACCCCATTTCTCTATATCTCTCTTATCATTCAGTTCAAACTAACACTGCTGGCACCACCTACATGTACATGTATCTGCTTCTCTATCTTTACAGATGTAGCACTTTATATTAATGATTACAATTGTTGATTTGTTACTGGTGGTTTTTATTTTCACAAAATGAGTTAATCAGAATAAATGGTAGCTATGGTTACATCTTGATTTAATTAACTATGAAATGTTTAGTTTCTTTTGTTATTGATTTTAATTTCGCTGAAATATTTTAACTAAAACATGGTCGGATATTCCTTCAGAAGTCATGGTACCTAGTAATCTAGAAAAGGATTGTAAATTTGTAGATAAAGACCACATAGCTTTTGTCATGCAATAAATTATTTGATTTTTGTGCAATAACTAGACATTAATAATTGTGACATGGGCATCCTTAAATTGCTGTATTATGACTCTACAGAAGCTCACTTAAACACCTAGTAGCTTACAGAAGTCACAAGCAATGATTTACATGTACAGCTTCTTGTGAAAATTTAATGCAATGAAGAATTATTCCAGACTGTCACTGGCAAGGGGAATAATTTGGTTTGTTATCCTTCGCTGAATGAAGTGACGGCAGGGATCCTTCACCCGGTTTGGTGTCTGGAAAATGTCCTGAAGTAAAAAGAATGTTCAAGATATCTTTCTCAAAATTTGTACATGCCAAGCGATTATTTTAATTGACAGTTATGTCAAAAAATAATTTTTGTACCCCCATAGGAAGAAATTTGACATACATGTACATGTAGGTTTTCTTGGGAAAAAAAAATTGACAACCAGGTCTTTTTTTTTTCATTTTGACAATGATCTTAAATTTATCAAATATAATAATGTATTATTATTTAAACTGCAATATTCTGTTTTGTTTCAGGATCCCATTGATTGAAAATAGATTAAAGGAAACTAGTGATTTATACGACTATTTAGTTTAATTATCCAAGTGATACTAATAAACATTTAAAATGGATAACTGTGGTCCTATAAGAGCGTTTATTGAAACAACAGACTCGGCTTCAGCACCAATCGGTACACAGCCCTCAACATCGAAACAAACTAGTGCTAACTCACATGTGACTTTAAATGGCGCCACTAATATGAATACAGACTTAATAGAAAGTGATTATTCCGATGCAGAAGAAGATTTGGATATTGGTAGTCCTAAAAAAATGCATGTCGGTGTTCGTCGATCAGAAGTTGGTCATCTTCTCAGATCAGAACAGGTAGGTTTCTCTAGTATAATGTGTAATTAAAGCTGATCATCGTCACTTTCATTATTCTGACACAGTCTCATTTTTCAAGAGGGATAACGGTTGCTAAGTGGGAAAGATGCTGGCTTGCTAGCTTAGAGTTCGGGCGTTCATCCAGATTTATCGGCATAATTTTTCCCTTGTCAGTGATGCGAGACGGCGGGCCTGACAAGGTCCTGTGTACACATTGGCGTTCACGTTAAAAGGACCCTTGGCAGTTGGAATTCGATATTAGAGTAGCCTTCATTAACCCAGTTTAGGAGCAGAACAGTAGGATGTTAAACCCCATTTCATTTCATTTTCTCATTCTTCAAGAATTAATTCAAGCTAATGATCATTGGATTGATTCAAACTAAAAGTAACAATATCGAAAGGATAAATTTTTGCTCGTACAGTGGCGCTACTGCCTACTACATGTATCTTATATAGAATTCCAACGCTACCTTGATTCTTCATCCCATTGAAAGACTAGACACCTGTCTTTGTCAGACCCGCTGGCCTGCACCACTAACAAGTGGTGAATGCCAAATGTTAAATGTTGTGGAATTTTCATCTCATAAAATACTATTTACTGTACATAATTTAACTATTTTTGGATACTAGACATCCATCATTCATACTAGGGTAGTTTGCAACAGATTAAAAATCCATCAAATTACGATAAGTGGCTTTAAATGTAGTTGTGTGATAATAGGACATGATTCCCAATAGAAATATTTACTAACGTGTCAATGCGGTTTATATACTAACTATTCGCTCTATTAGATCGGATATAATCTTTCCCCATTTAAATAATTATGTCACTTGTGTTTTGGTCTAAACAGAGCTATTTTCCTAGAAATAAATTATATTGTGTTGATATCCTGAAAATGGGGATAATAATAATAATAATAATCGCGTCATTTTACAAGGGTAGCAAATTAGGACTGAGGCCTTGTGTTATACATGTATATGCCTGTTAACGTTGTGAGAAAAAAAAACCCTGTAAACATTGGAATATAAACTTAAACATTCAATGTCACATTTGGATACATATTCCATGACCTTTATTTATATGAACCTGTATTCTAAAAATATATTTAAATTTTTTTTCATTCAGAGTCGACCCCATGACAGCGACACAGAAGAGGAGTTTCACGATCCATCGATGGAAATTTTAAGCTTGCCAAGTAAATGTGCTGAACAGGCCGAAGAGTTTGTGCGTAAAGTTTGGGAAGCTGGATGGCGTGTTGTTCATCATCATTCGTTACCAAGCTGGCTCAAAGATAATGACTTTTTGCTCAGAGGTCACAGACCTCCCACATACTCGTTTGGTGCTTGTTTTAAATCTATATTTTCAATCCATACAGAAACAGGCAATATATGGACACATCTTTTAGGTTTGTAGACACAGTTTATGGTATTATTATAAAGTAAATTTGCAATCACTTAAAGTGTCAAAATTCCCCAGACAGGTCTGGGAAATGATTTTAGTTGTACTTTACAAAATGGCAGGCACTAACGAACAAGCCCCTGATATTTTGTATTATAAATATTAAAACTCTGATACAGTAGAAACTGTCGCTTCTGACATCTTACACAATCTTTAAAACATGCCGGCTTACACAGCATGACTGAAAATTCAAAACCGAAAGTATTATTGTACCTTAGCGTCTTTAATTTGAGCGAATAATTTGTGATGATTAAAATTTCTGTATATATGTAAACATTTGGCACTTTACAAATGTATCTTCATCATGTACAAAAAAAATGTGCCAGACAAAATGACACACTACAAAGGATTGTGTATGTCAAAGCCCATATTTTTACTAGGTTCTTTAATTCCACTTTTGCCCTATTACAATCATGGTAACTTGTATAAGGATTGCTTAGTACCATGTTTGGCTTATGTTAAACTTTTGTTTTGTGTTTTGGGAAGAAGAGAATTTAGTTGATTGTCAACAATGACTGTCCATTCAGACAGTGAGAAAAGGTTTGACAGAATTATAAATTTTATATGCTGAACAAATTGAGTTTAGTTTCTTAAATGCTTAGAAATAAATTCAGTGGATTCTAAGTGTATGAAGACTGTAGTATTATACAAGAAATTCATAAAAACAGAATCACTCTTACTGATTATAAACAGATTTTGTTTTATTAATAACATAATATATGTATATTGTTTCAGGTATGATAGCCTTTATAGGTGTAGCAACCTATTTCCTTACTAGACCATCATTAGAGATACAATGGCAGGAAAAAGCAGTGTTTTCAGCATTTTTTGCTGGCGCTATTTTATGTATGACCTTTTCTTGGATTTTCCACACAGTATTTTGTCATTCGGAAAAAGTTGGCAAACTGTTTAATAAGTAAGTTATGTTTTCTTTTACGTCAGTCCCAGGCAAAATTAACCAAAACTACTGCAAAATCTAGCACCTCAAACTGAATACTCTGTGAATCTGTCCGTTAGAGGCAGTCTAGTAAGCTGTAGTTGTGCGTAGAAGGTCACTTCTCTCTAATTTTTCTAGGAACCTTGGTAGTTAACATTTTGATGTACCAAGAGCTAAAGGGTTAATAGAGATTTTACTGTTCTGATGTATGTTTTGACTAATTTATGATTTTGTTTTCTATTTTTTCAGATTGGATTATTGTGGTATAGCTTTATTAACGATGGGATCATTTGTACCATGGTTATATTATAGTTTTTATTGTCGACTGGGACCTAAAGTTGTCTACCTTGTTCTTATATTCGTACTGGGAACAGCATGTATTATTGTTTCAATGTGGGATAAATTCTCAGAACCAGAATACAGAGCTGTTAGAGCAGGTAGGTCCATCACCTTATATCTATTCATGGAAAGATTGTTAAACAGCATGAAAGTTGGCGGAGATAGTTCATCAGGATTTTCTGCCGTGGTTCTCCTTTGTCAGTGGTGTAGGCCACAAGGCCTGCCAAGGGACAATGTATAGTTGTTCGGATGGGAATAAAAAATGAGGTCATGTGTACACATCGATGTGCACATATAAGAACTTTTAAATGTACATGTAGCATCGCTGTCCGGGCAAACTGCTTGCGTCTCCCCGTTTTCATTAGCCCAGTCGGAGCAGGACAGTCCTCAGTATGATGTTAAGCCAAATTTTTTTTTATTTGTGTTTATGTAATACAAATTTTGTGTTCATATAATGTAAACACCTACGCTTGTTTGGACTTAGAGTGTCAAGGATGGTCCTCACGTTATTTTTTGTCCCATCAAAATGATGAGATGGTTTTCCTTGCTATGTCTTCTGACCAGCACTACTGACTGTAACTGACACCTGGAATATCCAGGCTGGAGTGAAAATCGTGAGAAACACTCTCAGCCAAAACTTGGATTGAACTTGGGTCAGTAGTTATGCTTATCACATTTATTAAAGTTTAGCATCTAAAAAGAGATAATAAGACTGGCGTGAAAGTTAAAGTGACTAATTGTATATTTGTTGTTTATTTCCAGGGGTATTTATAGCTCTAGGATTAAGTGGTGTTATACCAGCTATGCATTATGTTATAACAGATGGTTTCTTCCACGCCATAGATGATGCAGCTCTAGGCTGGTTGGTTTTAATGGCGGTCTTATACATCACTGGAGCTCTTATTTACGCTTTCCGCATTCCTGAAAGATTATTCCCCGGAAAGTTTGATATTTGGGTAAGTAATGATAGATTTTCTAAATTGTTGTTCAAATGTAATTAATGTTGTATTAGGGTTGTTTCAAAACACTGGAAACCCTGATTAATACAAACTCTGGCTTATTCAGAGAAATTTATGTTGCTTTAGTATTTTCTTTGAAAACCGAATGTATATCTCAGCATGAGTTGGCAAAAATAGTTGAGTTGTATAGTCAAACCAATTCAAATAAAAAATAGAGTTTTACTGATAGGCAACTATTGTCAATGTAATTGTGCTATTTTTATCTGGTGCCCACGTTATGGTTATTTACAATTTGATAAGCGCCAAATTTTGACATTAAAGAAAAAATCTGTATAAATTAGACACCATTCCAATCCAATGCATGTGCCGAGGGAGGCGAATAGAAATCTGTACTGTATAAATTAGTCACTATTCTTGCAATATCACTTCGGTGGAAGCGGACATTAAATAAAGCGATTTCACACACAAATCCAATACATTTGATTTCAAAAGCATAAATCTTAATTAACAATGATATTTGGTGATTATTCACATTGCTAAATTTAGAAAGGTATTCATTTTGATGCTTACATTTACACCAGGGAGGGGGTGGGTGGGATGGCCTATTGGTCTAGAATGCCGCGCTTCAATCTCTAGCTGGACGGCCACTTCTGGCTTGCGGCTGTGGTTTCGAGCCCTGGTATGAGTGTATGTGGCATGGAGGGGCGCCTTCTCAACATTGTGGGTTTCCTCCCATTGCTAAAGACCCCTACGCGCAAGCAAATTATTGAAATAAAATTAAAACCATATGTTAGTCCTGAAATGACCTAGTTGTGTTGAGTGGATGTTAAACCCCATTTAAAAAAAACAAAACATTAACAGCATAATTAGAGGAAATAAAGAATTTAATGATATTGTTATTTGTTACATTTGCAATATAATGGTGTGTAATGAAATGAACAATTGAACAAAACGTTTGGGCTTTTGGATATTGATTTTGATAACTTTTCTATTTCAGTTCCAGAGTCACACAATCTTCCACATGTTTGTGATAGCAGCAGCTTTTGTTCATTACCATGGTATCTCAGAAATAGCCAACTACAGACTTACATTAGGCGATTGTCTTGAATCCGAGATTGAATAGATATAATAGATACATATATTTATTATTATCAATTGTTATTATTATCATATTGTTATCTTTTAAATGCCTATAAATACACGAAAGTGAAAGTAAATAATCATACGAATTGTAACTCTTGTAACTCTTATGTACAGTATAACGGGGATTTTCAGAGTGAAATATTTGTTTTTCCCCTTTTTGTTGGAATGGTCATGACAAACAGTTTGTCTGTTACTTATACTGGTTAGAGTTTTGAAAATGGCATGGATGTCATTTGAATTACGGACCATTTAATTTGGACATTTTTGCATTTGCATTGTTTTGTCTTTTTGAATCCATCCCCTAAATTTTGGTGATCTGTTTCATTTTTTGTTCTAATTAATTTTGAAAACATCATCGGTTGACCAATGTGTAGATTATGCATCATTATTTTAAAATTAAAACATTATTTATATTTGTATGTATAATGTGTCAGATTAATTAATGTCTTTGAGAGAAAAGCACAAATTTATTTTATGTAATAAATTTTGTTCAACAGAATGGTTTACATTCAATATATGTTCTTGGTTAAGAATTTATCATTAGTTGGATTGACGAATCACATGTAGTTTGTAATAAAAGTCAAGCATGAAAGTTAAATCTGAGAATTGTCAACTAGAACAGGCGATTCTGAATCTAGCCTGGAACCAATCTTGGTTTTATTTTCCTGGGTCAGGCTGTTAATAATCCATATCAATTTTTGGACAAAAAGTTATCTTTGTGTTTAGTGCTTTTCCATCATTATTGACAAGTGCATCATTTATTGAGAGAAAGTTATACCACATCATGTAGATAAGAGAACTTAATTGAAAATTTAAAATAAAAAAACAACATTGTCTTATCGTTTTTTTAAAATATGAACATAATAGATCATTTGTGTGGATGACTACACATGTATATAAATTGTACATCGTTATAAGTTATTTTGGTAGACATTCTGTTGACCTAAAACAAGCAGGTGAGAAGTTGTCCTTGGTGTTTTTCTGTACATTTTTCGATTACTTTAGAAATGTTTGTGAAATCAATATGCAGACATTGGACGTGGTACACTATGGATTGTTTTAGCTCCACAACTGCTATTAAATATTTAGTTTTTGACTACACGTAATTACGCCATGCTCTTTTTTCATTTTGTTAATTTAGTTATTTGGATTTTTTTTTTTGGTCCTGTTTTTTTTTTATGGTAGTTTCTGTTTGTGTGACATAGTTGGATTACAGAAAAAATTTTTTTTTACTTTTTTAATCGAAGAAATGGATTGATTGTAACCATTTCATGGCTTCTTGAATATATTTTTATCACATAGTATTATGTAAAAGGAGCACTGATTGGTTAAAATTCTTAGATAAAAAGTCTGTTTCGGCTCTTCTTTGGTTGGAAGGTGATTTCAAAGAGAACAAACTTGAATGATAAGCTTTTCCTGTTCTTGTGTCCATTGATTAAAGCTGTTTAATTTCTAAACAGTTAGCTATTACAGCCATTTTGATACTATTGATGCCATTAACAAGAGTAACATAAAATAGTTTTAGGAATAAATGAGACTTTTTTTTAAAGCTGAGGAGAGAATTCACACACATAGACTAGTACATACAAAGACAATTTGTGTTAAAACTGATACATACACAACAGCAGAAGTCAGAATTATAAATTGTGCTTAAATTTGTTTGTTCCTTTTTTCTTTAAATGTTTTCTTAGCAATAAACAGAAGATATATATATTGATTTTGTAAATAGTAAATAGTGATATGTAAATAACGGAAAAATATCCCAAAAGTTATATATATATATATATCTGTATATGGTTGTGTTGATAAACTGTGTTCATATCAGGTCAGATCTGGCTTTAAACAAAATCGTTGAATGATTTCATTTTTGTTTTGAAGTTTTGATGAGAAAAATATTACTTGATGACCCATGATTTGATATGCTTGTGTACATAATTGGCAGAAAAAAAAAATGAGTTTAGAAATTAGATTTAACTTTCCGTATATACGTCAACTTGCCTTTTATCTTTAACTGTTTGAAAATATTCTAGTGTAGACGTGACACCCGAGGGTAAACCGGAATTCGGTTAATTTGTTCTTTATAATTATCACAAAAATTGATAGATTTGATGTTATAACAGTAACAGCATGTAGAAAGTTAACTTGAGATCTTTCCCATACCATTACATTATCAATTTATCCAATGTAGTTTCTTATATTAATTCATCTTCTAAATGGGCCTTAGGGCATACCATGATGATTATATTCTTTGAAATGTAAAACCATTTGTCTAGTAGAAATTTATTTTTGCTTGCAGTGGTTATTTGAGATTCTAAAAACAGTCTTCGAAGGCAAATAAGTTTGTTATAATTGAGAAAAAGTGTGGGCTTTTGGCATCAAATGTTTAAATTTTTGTGACAATTAGGCTAGGTGACGGTTTTCCATACTAAAATAATTTTGCAATTTGATTGTTATCACAATATTTTTAGCTTTTAATTATAATTGTTGTAAAACTAAGATCTAAAGGTAATGGTTTTAGTAGTACTTTAGTTTTGTGAAAAGAAAACAATTTGTTATAACATATTTATAAGATTTTTCCCCTCATCAGGTTTACATAAATTGTTGAAGCAGTCGCAAGATAGTGTTTAAAAACTCGAAACCAAAGCTTTGTTAATGAAATCAAACCGAAAAGTGATAGATTGTTAAATATAGATTTGTATTAATTATCAGAGTATTATGTTCTTAGATTATTCAATTTTAATAGGCGATAAAACCACTTTTTAAATATATCATGTTAAATGCATTGTGACATCATTATATCTCACTAATCTACTGTTTTACTACATTAGTATAGGGAATTTTAATGTAGCAAAGCAGACAATATATACTATTTACTTGCGTACATAAAACAAAATGAAGTAGATAATTATAGCTATCACTGGGTATACAAAGGAGTTTGAAACATTAACACACTGCGTAACTTAAGTGTACTTGCCGTCAGATTTCTTAAGCACCTCGTTTAGCGCCTATAAATATATAAATAGTTTTTACTTACATGAACATGTGATATAAATAAAAGTTAAATAAATATATCTATATATATATATATATTTGTGTATAGAAATCATTGTATACAGATTTGTTAGTTGAACATATTAAAATGTCAAATATTTGCTGCATGAAAAAATTACAATCGACCTAAGTTTTTTTTTTTAGTTTTTAGAGTCATTCAATTTTTGCTTTATGCAACTTGTAAAATATTATTAAAAAAGATTTGCGTCATAGGTGTTTTTTGCAACTTAATTGTGTTGGTCCTATCAATAATCCTATTTTCAATGACTTCAATATTATATCATTCCTATATCCCTCATTATATATATATATATCCCTTCATGAATTTTGTATAGATATATTCATAATATATATATCAGCAAGATTCAGTAAATGAATTTCTATATATAGTTTCTTTTTATTTGAAATAAACTGTATAGTATAAGTACATTGAATATATTAGAGCTGGAGTAGATATGTATTTTTATTTTATCCCTTGTCTTAAGCGCCTGATTTTGCTCTTTTATCCAGATTGCCTGATTAATCAGAATTACTGAATATTAATCACTATTCTCATGGATCCGTATAATGAATATACTATAACGTCCATGCCATTATTCAGCCAATGAATGAAGCATTTATAGTTATTGGTTATCGACAGGATTGGCGTGGGGAGGGGGAAATTCTACATAGAACTTCTTCGTAGTAACCACACATATCTTTATTAAACTAACTTATTGGCTCTAAATTGTCAAGTGTAATTGATCGCTTGATGTTATATTTCTGCTAAATGTAATTTGACAAAGGAGGAATTGTATATGTCAAATATAGTTAATTACAAGGGAGCTAACAAAAAATCATCTTGACTGTTTATGTTAGGGTATTTTATGCACATAGTATTAACTGTAAATATTTTAAATGTTTTGTCACTTGATTCCGAGTGTATCATAAATTTTTGTTGACATATAAATTAATTTGATTTCAACTCCGTCACTTCATTAAACCACAGATATTTCGATAAAAACTCTTTAGTTGTGGATTCAAATGTAAAAAAAATGCTTAAGTAGGCCTACATGCCTTTTTGGGAGTAATGAACTTCTGAAGTACTTTATGGACGGTTATAAGGAAAATTATCATATATGAACGGAATCTGAACGAAAGAAAATTACTTGCATGTATTTTTGTTAAGGCTAGAAAAAAATTTCTTATAAGTTTAATAAATTGATGAAAAGTCTGACATGTACTTCTTAAAGATCATACTGAATATAATGCAGATCCTAATAAATCTCACGAAATTCTCAAATTTATAACAAACCACATTTTATTTGACCTTAAAAATAAAAAAAACAAGGGTTGAACCAAAGTATTTCGATTCGTATGGCCTGAAGACTGATATAGATAATAGATATGTATAAATGTTGAACTTGAATTTAAAAAAAAAAGTTATTATTATTATTATATGGTCAAACAGAATAAGTTCTAATTTAACAATAAATTATGTAAAATTCCAAGTGTCTTTATGTTTTATTTCAATAAAAGAAATATGCTATAGACTGTATTAATGTTTCTGGAATTAATGCCTGATATTTGATCTCCAGGGCAGCAGCGTAGTTACAGGTGCAGTATCAAAATAGTGATTTGTTTATAAACTTCAAAATGTACTCTAGTCCAGGGATCTTACTCGGCTGATTATAGTGGGCTTATATTCTGGCAAGTTTGTTTTTCAATGGATTATGAAATCTGTGAAGGCCCTCTTTCAGAAATCTTAGATACACTACTACTGAAAAACTTCAATCCCAGTACATGATGATCATGGTGGTAAATGTACTCTTGTAACAGTGGTATTACCACACTTAAACAGGTCAAGGAGTAAAGTTGCCTGTCTAACCTAGTGGGTTTTCTGTGGGTCCTTAAGTTTTTTCCCACTACTAAAGACCCGAAAGTGCAAGCCATTTTTGAAATGACAGTTTGTACGGTCCTCCTTGGGGGTGGCTAAATGAGGGAGTGGCTACCGGTAAATGAAATGAAAGATTAGATGGGCATAGGACGTACAGTGTGCTATGAGGGAAATTTTTACCCAGGCAGCAGCACTACGGCCTACTCTTATATCGAATTCAAACTGCCAAGGGATCTTTTGCATGCATGCCAATGTGTACACGGACCTCAAATTCTCGTCCTATCCGAATGACTAGACAGCTGTCATTGTCAGGCCCTCTGTTCTGCATCACTGACAAGCGGAAACCACGCCTGAAAGGAAAGCGACAGATTAATATTTATGACTCATCCAAAATTAGAATTCAATCCAAATGAATGAAATAGGGTTTAACGTCCTACTATTATGCACCTAACCTGGGCTAATGGAAGAAAGGCATACACCATACATTGTGCTATGAGTGAAATTTTGCCTGGGCAGCGGCGCTACAGCCTACTCTTATATCGAATTCCAACTGCCAAGGGATCTTTTACGTGCACTCCAATGTGTACACGGGATCTCAGTTTTTCGTACCATTCGAATGACTAGGGGAAATCAAGCCAGAAAATTGAGATGAACTTTCTCGGCCAATGCAGGGATCAAACACCCGACCCCCAGGCTAGCGAACCAGCGTCTTATTCACTTAGCCATCGTGATCCTCAGAATTCAATACAAACACAACTTAAGAAATGTAAAACATTAATAATAATATGTATTAAGTGAACAACAAAACATATATATCTGTAAATATATAAAGTATAAAAAAAATCGATATAAATGTTGTATCCATTATCACTGAGTGTCAATAATTCGTCTAATAATATATTTCAACAGTATTGCTAGGCAACCAAAAGTATGCACACCAGCAGCTTTGTCTTTTATACTGTCAGCTATTACTCCACTGAATAAAAAAACAACCGTCTATTTGGAGCATTTACAGAGGGAATACTCATTGAACATTTTAGAATTTAATTCTCTAAATCGTAACAGAATGAAAATGGTGAGTTTTAGGGCATTTGGGGCTACAGCCCATGTGTCGACTTTATAAGAAATTATTTCCAACAACCATGTCAGCTGGAACATGAAACATATTCAATTCTGTGCCAATATTTGCAATTTAGGTCTTTCGAGACAAACAATCAGGCATCCCCAGAGTATTAAAGTCAAGGGAAATAACTCTTTAACAGTACAAAGTAAGTTCTAAAGAGTTTTGATGATTGGGGCAATAAATCTGTAAATATATTATGTGAAGTCTGACTTTTGATATAGTTACTCCTAAAGATTGACACACTCACGAAATCAATCGGCATCGAAAATTGCCTAGTGTGCCCACTGTCATTTGACCGAATTATTCGTTTGATATATTTGGCTGAATTAAATTCATCTATTGTGTTTGCTTTGCTGAAGCATTCGCCCAATTGTAGAATTCATTAGCCAATCATCACTCAAATCGAGGAATGTCATGTGAATGTTTAAAGAAAATGTCGCTCCCATGTTTAATCATTTAACGTGATAGGTGATGCAATCCACTAGTAAATCTGGCAAAAAAAATGTGTCCACTGCAATAGGACTAATGAAATTTTCTAACAGATCAAAATTTCGGATCTGTGGTGCGTTGTCAGACGGGCGTGACGACAATAAACATGTACACTCATAATTCATACATGTATAAAAATGATATGTTACACAAACGATTGTGTTAATAATTGCGTTCTCTCAGTACTAAACTAACAACAGATACATGTATAGTACTTACTAATTATATACATTGTAATTGCAAGGTCTGGTGTAAAAGGAAAATAAAAGAGATGTCACAATTTTGAAACATGATTACCGGGTATCTGAAGTTCTTACACAATTTTCTTTGATGGAAAATCATGTTTCAGTTAGGCGGCTTGAGTAGAAAATTTATAGATCTAAATCTGATCAAATTAATGAAAAATCTTTCAAAAAACAGAGTACCGTATAGGAAAGAGCTACATGTAGTGCACTTCGGAGAGATTGACCAGAGAAGAGTGTTTTTGCTAAGCCGAAAAGGCAAAATCTATCGAGATTATATTTTTTCTGCACAATTTGTAGCCATGTGCTTAGAATTACTCTGATTTGCAAGATTTAATTTTGGTGTCTGGTAGCGCAAACAACAAATTAATTCTTAAACTTAATAAATAATAAAAGACTAAATCTTGCCACAGACATAGGACAAGCCATCCAGGAATATATTCTAAAGTTATCAATCCCATGATATTAAATCTGTAATGACTATAATCCCATGAACACGCATCAAAATATCGTAAAACTAAACCACAGGTGAACTCCCATACATATATAAATAGGATATAAATAGGAAGTCTATGTTTTATAGTATAGTCGTGCTTGACACAATATCTATATATTTGTTCCACGAAGAAGCTACAACTTCCATATATGAAGAAAGAAAAAATGGTGGAGTATCCTTTTAGCATCCAGTTTCCTTCTGGTTTAAGAATAAAGTCGAATAATGCTGTGAAGACAATTTCATCCAACAAGCCGTGCATCCCGTAAAAATAGAATCTGGCCCATGATGGCAGAGGATATGACTTGACTTGTGACATTTCACCTGAATAAAATATATAGAAATATTTAAATATATATTACAGTACTAGAGACACTCCTGGAAATAAGGCACCTTGCCACAGACTTTGTCATTTAAAAATTATCACACAGCCGCGGCATACATATATTATCAGGGGCGGATCCAGAGAGGGGGTTTGAGGGGTTGAACACCCCCCCCCCCCCTGCTCTGCCACAAAAAAATTTAAAAAATTCAACATCTTTTATGAGAGTTGAGTCATGACTTTCATTCGATTGTGGACAAAAACAAATAGTCACATATAGCTCTGGCAATTATCCAAATTTGTCGACAGCATAAATTGCCGTCGGGACCAATTGACCACACAGCAAATCGCCTATTGACGACGACAATATTTTAATACCGTACAGTATGAAAATATAAGTTTATTGAAATTTAAAGAGTTTTATTAACGCTGTTCGACTGTTGACGTTGAATATTGTTGTGTCTGCTTTTTTATTTTATCGACAGCGTTGATAACTAGCCTTATTGTCGAATTTCCTTCCTTTCGTTTCTCCTTTTTCTCGCACACCAAGTTGCAAGTAACGCACCAAGTTTAAAATAAAACACATAATGTCGTCAGGAGGGTAAATCCGATCATTGATTTTTGCTCTTCATATTGTAAAATGTTAGGAACAACCATAATATGGTATCTGAAGATAATTTGTTCCTCACTTGTGAAGGGAGCATTCCCCATCAACATTTTAAGGACATTTTAAGCGATTTTTAGACCTGTAGTCTTGGAATTTAGCTTCCGGAAATACGTCAGGATGCACCAAGTTGAACCTTATTTACCAAATTTTTCTGGGAGAGCACCCCCCCCCCCCGAACCCCGCATTAAAACGTTTACAACGTTTAGCGACTTCGGCAATTAGTTAAGCAGTTATCTAACACACACCCCCCACTGCAAAAAATGTTGGATCCACTCCTGATTATTATATAAGATACATGTATATACTTTTTGTAACAATTTGTCCTGTACCACTGAACTTTCTCAGTCAAAACCGGGATTGAACCACTGCCAGTGTGTCAGTCCCTTACTCATGATGGAGCCACTGTGGCTCATGGGATACATGATGACTCAGTGGTTAAAGCGCTAACACACTTACGATTAGGTCCCAGGTCAAAGAATAAGGCACTGATGCACTAATCAGGAGGTTCCAGGCCAAAGAATACAATTCCTCAGGATTTTCAAGCCTAGTTTCATTGGTTAAGGACAAAGGGCCTGTCCAAGAAAGTTGTCTAGTCATTCAGATGGTAAGCCAAAAAAAAGTCTAGTGTGTACACATACGCCTTGACAGTTGAAGAGAAAACGCTGCTTTCCTGGCAACATTTTACTTCATGGCACTTGGTGCATAAAATTATGGACCTAATAATAATAAAAGGTCTATGATCAAAAAAGATATTAATTAAGGTACCCGGTAGCTGCATTTCATTTTATATCAGATATATATAGGGTCTATCTTTCATACAACTACTGTCTCAATAAAAAAAACTTAATTCATTTGATGCGAGGACCATTTCCATTGTTATAAAAGATAGTTATGACTAGAGCCATTTAATCATTTATGTCACGACCCATAAACATACAGTACAGAGAGGGCAAAGTCCAAAATACTTATAGTAGGCCTACTTTACAGGTATCCCTAAAAAATATATTACGACATAAACCCATACTATTACGGTATCTAATCTAAATAGGTTAATTACAATAAATTATTATTATTTATATTATATAACCAGCTGTAGCTTTACCTTTTTTGAAGAAAAACAATCACTGAATAAGTGAATAATAAGGATAGGTTTATTAAGAAATGTTCATCGACAGCCCTTGGCTTCGCAAGTCATTCTACACTAGATTAGGACTAGTAGATATCACTCAGTTTACATTGGTGATCAAGGTCAATCAATTCATTCAAGCATAGATCGTGTTTCTGTTTCACACCTCAAGTACGGTAACTCATTCGGTAGTCACTCATCCAATCCATCGACTCGAACTGCCTTTATGTAGGCCTATTGTTCAATATATAGTCTTTTCTTAGTCGATAAATTCGATACGCCTTTCACAGCATTTCCAATTAAAAACTGGGTAACAACAAAACCCACTTAAAACACGTACATTTATCCAATATCAGACTTCTGTTCAATTCTTGTTGCCTCCATGATGGAATAGTTTGACCTAATTATACAATCCATTATTAAAACAAAGAATCAAATTTAAACCGAAACGAATTGTCATATTATCACACATGAAATCACTCTTTTTATGCTCACTTTAACTTCATGTATCTAATTAAATAGGTATTTCTTATGTGTTCGTTCGTTTACGGTAGCCTACTAGTACTATACGATCGTCAGGCGCGAATACAACTAGTGGGGGGGGGGGGGAGCCGCCCCCCTATGGCCGTTCTTGTCGGAATTTTTCTGTCTGCGTCGGAAAAAAATCCGTCAGCTATACATGTATTAGGCTACATGCTTGCATTTTCGCCGGGAGAGAGTTTTAGTACGACATATCCTCTCAAATTCGGCAAAGAGATAGCCTAGTTAATGTCGGCTGGAAACTCTTAATTTTCCGACACATTCGCCGCCTGCAGGTCATAGAGGCCTAAATTCATTCTCACAGCTTCTAATTTTCGTGCTCTCCCCTCCTCCTGCTACGGCAGTCGGCGATGACCTTCGTTCATTCAATCATTGCATTTTTGTTGTCGGAAATTTATCTTTCTCGCCCCCCTATGTCGGCTAAATTTTGGTTTCTGGCTTCGGGCCTGTCAGGTGCCAGGAAATCGCATATGGAATCTTGTCTTTAAAAAAATTCTAGGGGGAGGCCCGCCAGTGCCTTTCCTTCAGTCGGACTTTTTTCTAGAATTTTTTAAGGCAGTAGGCCATCGATCTGTTCCTGATGATTTAGCAGACAAAAAAACCCATTTGAAGATCAGATGCCAGGAAATCGCATATATATAGGCCTATGGAGTCTTATCTTTAAAAAATTCTTCACATCTGAAGCGCTCATAACATAATTCGGGCTTCGCCCTCAAAGTACGCCCCCTCCCTTTTGTAATACTTGACCCGCCCCTGATCGCTTGCTAGATTAGATAGGCCCACAGATTTTATCCGGACGGACCAGACATTGTCCATGGAACAATTCCGTTGACCGTGCCTTTGACATGGCTAAGTTATAGGCAACACTGACTCGCTTGGAGATCGATCGCGGGTTTTCTCCCGGGGTTGGCCGAGAAAGTTAATAGAGATTCGTCGGCGTTGGATAGATAGCCTGGCAATTAAGCACAAGTCGTAGACCAACTCGTTCGGATAGGACAAAAAAAACTAGGTCCCATGTCACATTTGACAATTTGAGTGCATGTGAAAGATCCCTTGACTAATGACTAAGTAGATTTAACCGTATTTATTCACTTGCTTCTATCTGATATCCGAACATGCTGTATAAAGATCATCCTTGTTAACGGGAAAGGGACAGCGTTAGGATTTCAAGTAGTTTTCGTAAACTTAAATTAAACGGCTTTATGTGCAAGTCCGATTATCTTTGTCGGTGGAACGCAAGTAATAAGCGATTGTCTCAAGAGCGGCGAAAGAAAAAATAATAGTATATTCACCAAATATAAAAAAAAAACAATAAAAGAAACCGCACCTTTTCCCGGACTTATCTCGCAATCTCGAGTTGGGGGCCCCGCACTGGACTCGTGGGCTCTATCTCAAGGGGTTCATATAAATTTGTCTCCCCGAATTCAGTTTTATCTTTCAACTTTATTGTTTGAAATTTTCATAAAGAAATTTGGTTCACAGATTCGCGTCTCTTGCGTCCCCGCTATACTGATTGCAGTATAAAATGTTCCCTTTTTTGCGCGAAAAAAACGAAATCCATAAACTAGCTATCTATCAACATACTGTCCTAAAGAGCAGAACAGTCATATAGGCTGATTGTCGGCGGAGAAAATGATCCATGTGAAATAGCTTGTGAACTTCCTTCTATTGGCATAGACCCAGGGGCGGCGCCAACAGGGGGGGGGGGGGCATTTCCCCACCCCATAATCTGGTATGCCCTCTGTTTGCCCCCCCCACCAATAATTTATAAATAATTTATTTTACAGCAGGATGGGCTTGTAAGAAATCACTCTCTGACAGAGTAGGGATGTGAGATTTAATCACCGTAGAAGGTATTGATTACCGAAACGTATCATAAATTCTAAACAATAACATGTGAATCACTTAAAAAGTGTTTTTTACGATCCTCAAAGTTTTTGGGGTATAGGTTCAACGCGGCGTGAATATGCATTCACTTGATACAGTCAAACCGTTCGTTTGACACCTTCCTCTTTTTTCGGATATGCTGGTGATTTGGCGACGAACAGTATCTGGTCAGCTTTATTTATCTCGAAGACCAGTATCTGAAATACTGCCAGACTGCATTTCCGGCAGTTTATTTAATAAAATATTGTGGCGAAAATATTCATTCAATTTAATTCACCCACTCCGTCGGTTTGCCAGTTTCCTCTCTGGTCGGATAAACTACTGATTTGGCGACAGGCGGTATCTGGTAAGCTTGTTTCATCTCGACGATCAGTGCCTGAAATACTGCCAGATACTGCATTTCGGGCAGTCTGTTTTTCAAATTTTCGGGGGCTTTGTTGGGTTTCGCAAGTCCGTTCATTTGACACTTTCCTCTCTGGGGTCGCATAGACTAGTGATCCGGCGACAGACGGTATCTGATCAGCTCTATATATCTCTACAATCGGTGCCTAAATACTCCCAGACAGCATTTCCGACAGCCTATTTTCCAAAAATTTCTTGGGGAGGTCCCAATATCCCCCTTGCACAAGGACTCCCTACTCTGGCACTTGTGAGTGGATTTCGTCGAGGTTCGCAAGTTCGTTCGTTTGACACTTTATCTCAACGATCAGTGCCTGAAATACTGCCAGGCTGCATTTACGGCAGCCTGTTTTCAAAAAATTTCTGGTGGAGACCCCCCTACCCCTATTTGAAGCTCGTGCCTTTGCCCCCTTAACCTTGGACTTTGCCCCAGCCTTGCCCCTCCAACCACCGGCGGCTAGCGCCGCCACTGCATAGACATCCCACGAGAAAACCACGCAGCAGGTGAGAAGGTGGGGGTCGTCAGATCGAGTTCATCTCGCGGGTATTTTGTGGACTCATCCAGACTACTTCACAGTCAAAAGGGCTGAACTCAGAAATTCGCCGTTACTGGGATACAGCATCCGAGTAATTTATGGCCAATTTTGCCCATTTTCAGGTCATTTTTGGTCAATTTTTAGCCACCTATTGTGGCGAGTGTAGGGTTTGGGTGGAAATTGTTGTGATTGGGGATATTAGTGGGCGTCTTTCTGCGCCCCAGTGTGAATACCATAAAGTCGCATCTAGTCTCTGGGTGTAATGGTCAGTAAAATTGTAACATATAGCGAAAAAAACGGAAAATATGCACCTGCGAAGATTCGTTTTATTTTCTATGATGCGGGGGTAGGTCCAAATATCGAAATGGTTTTATGCACAGCGTGATACCCTCTATCGATATACAAAATAAAATCTCTGTCACCCCTCTTCAATCAATACGAATTTTCCCTATTGTAAATCTCTGATTCTCTACGAAATGGCCTGTAGATAGCTGAACATTTTTGATATGCCGTCTTCTATCTATGATTGGTTATCGGCTTGTGTTGTGAGTTTTGGGCTCATATTATTTCGGTTTCAGAATATCCAAAAATAACATCAAACTTGTTGGAGTATGTAATGTTGCTATCCTGTATACATAGCTCTACCCGTATTTCGTTATAAAATTCGTAGTTCGGCACGAATATCCTCAATCAGTGCTAGGAAAAAGTGATATTTTGATAACTTATTTATCAGTCGGTAGATAGATATGTCAGTATTTTTATAGACTTTTTCAATTACTGAACCATTCCATTTTTCATTGACATGTACTTAATATTATGTAGAGCGAATCTCCTTGAGTGATTTGTCAAACATTGGTTTTCTGAACGGGCCTCCGTAGCTTAATGACGTCACACCCAAGATGTCTGCGCCCACAAGTAGAAACCTGTAAACATCAGATTATCAAGAAACGACTGTTTTGTGTCACTTTTACCTTTGTTGAGGACACTGTCAGGTTTTTTAATCTTTCCACACCCATTTCATTAATTTGTTTCTGAAAAATATCAAAGATGCCAGTCTCTAATAAACACGAAGACAAAATGTTCAACTTGCAATCTCAATTGAGAGAAAATCAGGCGGATTTGACAAGTTTCCTGGGAGATTTAGACAAATGGACAGCCGACATCAAGAAAAAGGACGAGAGTTTGCAGAGACAAAAACCGGCTTATGAACAGGTACTTTTTAAAGGAGCTAGGTCGCTAACATTTTAGACCTAGAAATAAACACAAATGGGTAGAAACAGCGCATATAATAATGACATAATGATAATGTAATATAATAATTATAATACCGGTAATAATAATAATCGCAACATTTTACAAGGGTAGCAAATTAGCCCTGAGGCCTTTTTCCAATTTGGCCCTTGGCACAGATCGTGCGAATGATTTCGATCATTACTGCAGGAAGAAACCAAAGAACTCGGGGGGGGGGGGGGGGGAAACCTGCCTGATCAGACGGGAGACCGAATATCCCTCTCACTTACAACGATAAAGTTCTTGGCCTGAGCTGGAATTGAACCCTCGTTTTACTACAAAACTTGTGCTGCAGGGAAGAAGTGTATCAAAATTGGTAATTGTTCAAATTTTGGTCAGGTTTTTAAAAAAAACAGCTGCTGTTGGTTATTTTTCTGTTAGCTCAGCTGTAATGGAGGAAGAAGCACTTCAAATTTTGTTTCATATGAATTACAGCAGGTTACTGTACGTATAAGATACTCTTACTAATATATGCACATATTTGATTTAATTTTCATAATTTTAGAATATACCACCAGTCAGAAACAGTCAAGGTAAAAAGAAGAAAAAAAAGAAGAAGAAAGAAGATTCAGAAGGAACGACAGAAGATAAACCAAAGCGTATTAGTAGTTATGATTATAGATCATGGGATAAATTTGATGTGGTATGAAATTAAAATCTTCTATTTTTATACGCCCACATTGAAATGTGGTCGTATATTGCCGTCGCCCCCGTCCGTCCGTCCGTCCGTCCGTCCGTCCGTCCGTCGGTCCGGCGTCCACAATTGCTTGTGGACGCTCTAGAGGCCAAAGTTAATATTCGATTGACTTTAAATTTATACACAGTGTTTAAGGTCATGAGACGAAGAAGCCTATTGATTTTCAGCGATTTCCGATAATAACTGTCAGAGTTATGGCCCTTGATCACTTAAAATAATCTTGAGGACGCTCTAGAGGCCAAAGTTAATATTCGATTGACTTTAAATTTATACACAGTGTTTAAGGTCATGAGGCGAAGGAGACTCTCGATTTTCATCAAATTCCGATAATAACTGTCAGAGTTATGGCCCTTGATCACTTCAAAAAATCTTGTGGACGCTCTAGAGGCTAAACTTAATAACTGATTGACTTTAAATTTATACACAGTGTTTAAGGTCATAAAATGAAGAAGCCTATTGATTTTCAGCAATTTCCGATAATAACTGTAAGAGTTATGGCCCTTTATCACTTAAAAAAATCTTGTGGACGCTCTAGAGGCCAAAGTTATTAACCGATTGACTTTAAATTTATACACAGTGTTTAAGGTCATGAGACGAAAAAGCCTATTGATTTTTAGCTATTTCTGATAATTACAATCAGAGTTATGGCCCTTGATCTCTTTAAAAAATCTTGTTGACGCTCCAGAGGCTAAAGTTAATAACCGATTGACTTTAAATTTATACACAGTGTTTATGGTCATGAGATGAAGAAGCCTATTGATTTTAAGCGATTTCTAATAATTGCTGTCAGAGTTATGGCCCTTGATCACTTCAAAGAATTATACACAGTGTTTAAGGTCATTAAATGAAGAAGCCTATTGATTTTCAGCAATTTCTGATAATTACTGTCAGAGTTATGGCCCTTTATCGCTTATAAAAATCTTGTGGACGCTCTAGAATCTAAAGTTAATAACCGATTGACTTTAAATTTATACACAGTGTTTAAGGTCATGAGACGAAAAAGCCTTATGATTTTCAGCAATTTTAGATAATTACTGACTGAGTTATGGCCCTTGATCACTTTTGTGGATGCTCTAGAGGCTAAAGTTAATATCCGATTGACTTTAAATTTATATAAATTGTTGAAGGTCATGAGACGAACAAGTATATTGAGTTTCAATGAATTTAGATAACTTGAACAGCATGGAGGAGAACTTTATCAAAGCCAAACAAATTCCAATGATTTTCTGATAATTACATAATGAGTAGTTACTTTTAATCAGATTTTAGTGTATTATAAATGTTTCATTACCGAAAAAAGTAAAATATGCGACAACTCTTGTTGACTGCCCGGACGATTTAGCTGCTGTGGGCGTATGTTTCGTTGCCTGGCAACCTATGTTTTATTGATTATAAAGCTATGCCAACTTGTGAATATTTCTATTCAGGGTCTAGCCTGTCCAACCACGTGGGTTTTCTCTGGGTCCTCCGGTTTCCTCCCACTGCTAAAGACTCATACGTGCATGCAAACTATTGAAATACAAATTAAAAACCATATGTTAGTCTCGAAATGACCTAGTTTGTGTCGAGTGGAAGTTAACCCCCATTTTTTCTCTCTCTATCCAGGGTCACTAAAATGAAATATGCAACACATTTTGATATTCCACCCATTTATTTGCGAACTCAATATCATCTACAGTCTTGGACATTGCAAACACAACTTTTTGGTCAATTTAAATCAACATTGATATTGATATCTTACTGTGAAAAGATGAGCTCTTAATATCCAATTAAGACAAAATGAAAATTTAAAAGTTGGCTTGAAGTTACTCAATGAACAAGGCTAAACCTATCCAACAGGCAGGAGAATACTTCCAGCGTAGGCTGGAATAACCAGATGCAAAAGACTGCCATTTTGGACTCTTTGTGTATTTTGCCGAACATAACTACTTAGAAATTACAGTATAAACAGAAATGATTGAATGTAAATCAGTTTATAGACATTCATCCTACATCTTGTTAGATTTTGTTTTAATTTGTACATTGTACTAATTGTAGGATAAGGCGTGTGAAGATATAAAAGAAGATAAAGATGATGTATCACTGTCAGATTTAGAAACAGATTCGGAAACGGATGAAGAATGGGAAACAATTAGATTACAACAACAGGCTATTGAAGAAAAAAATAAAGTAAATAACCAGATTAAAGGCCACCCATCGAGTATTTTTAGGACAATATATAATTTTTAAAGGTTTAATCCTTGCTAAATTTTCTCAATTGTTAACAGTAGACATTCTTTTAGTTATTAGCTTGGATTCAATCAAATTAAAAAGAACACATCAGAGTATTTTACCCATTACTTATAGATGACACTGGCTTGTTTATATTTTCTACGAAATGTTGTGAATTTTATATTCATTTTATTTGTATAAATTGGTTACATTCTATTCCACATAATGAATTGTATACAGGTAATTTCTCAAGTCCTACAATAACTAACATTTGATTTAGATCTTACTCTTCAAGGATTTCCTTAAGTTTAAAATTCAGACACATAAAAATATAGTCACTGTTCCTACATGTGTGTTTCGTTATTTTTTTTTGAAGAAATGAATTCTTACAATGATGAATTATGTGTTTATTTACTTTTTTCAGGGCAATGAATATTTTAAAAAAGGGGAATATGAACAGGCTGTTGAATGGTACTCTAAAGGCATTTTGTCAGACCCTACAAATGCCTTGTTACCAGGCAACAGGGCTATGGCTTTATTAAAACTAGAAAGGTAATTGATAACAAAAATGTTTTTTCAAACAAATTATCATGGCATATAGTTATTATTTATATGTCAAATTACAAATATAATGACAATGTAATAGTATGCGGTTACCGATATATTGGTAAATGAATATCTATAAAAAGGAAAAATCCAATTTAAGTCAGTTTTAGTATTATGTCATATTATATTATCTATAAAAGGATAAAGACAACAATATATAAATTGAGTTTTAGAATTATGTATCTTTAAATCTACCTAAATTCTTGTTATTCAGGTATGCTGCTGCTGAATCAGATGCTACACAGGCCATCCAATTAGATCCATTATATATCAAATCTTACCTAAGACGAGCTACATCTAGGGTAGGACTACAGAAGTTTGATTTAGCCAAAGATGATTACAAACGAATATTAAATCTTGACCCGCAAAACAAAGCAGCAAAGACAGAATTGGCTAAATTAGAAAAGGTAATTTTTGTTTTCTATTAATGTTTTTCAAGAACAGAAACATTAATTAAAGTAAAACATTATTATCATCTGAATGATGTGGATGATTCGTCCCAATACTGTCTGTCATCGTTGCAAATGACCGTTTGACGATTCCGGACATAGAATTAATCACCATCTTATATTTAAACAAATTTCTGAAGATTAAGTTCAATAGTGGTAATAAAATCAGTTGCAAGATCTATGTCACGTATACATGGCGAAGACTAGGGTTGCCTATGTAATTAAACAAAAATAAAATTTACACAAAATCGCAGTGAATTCCAGATGCATATTGTTACATGTATTTCCCTTACAATATTTCTTGATTAAAGAAGACCCTTATCGCAGAGATGAAATAACATGCTTGTAAATTTCTAGCACACTCTCTTAAAGGAGCTGAATCACTAACATTTGGGACTTAGAAATTGTCAAAAGTGTGTCGCAACGCATATGATACTAGAGAATAACCCTTGGGTATTTCGTAGTTAATTATACTTTTATTCTAGACTACATGAAGAATGATAACATCTGAAATAAACAATAGTATAACTATATAAGTATGGTTTCATAAACATGGTGAAATATAGAAATATGTGGCACTTATGGTTATGCACACTATTGATGCCTATGGCTATAGACAGTATAGAATATTAATTACCGCAAAGAAAGTTCAAAAGAAGAGATGCCTGCTTGTTGGTATCTTCCATTTTGTTCACTGAGCAGATAACTCTATTTTAATGTCAAAGGGTTAAGACCACTAATTATAATAATTCTCTAGATACTGTGATATAAATGTATATAAACTGATTTACATTCAATGGTTTCGGTTTTTCCCCAATTTCAAATCAGTTACGTTTGGCGAAATAAGCCATGCAATCTCAATCTAGTGCAAATTTTTATAGCGTCTGGTTATTCCAGTCAACATACGCTGTATGGTATGGTATGTCTAGCCTTGCTCCTCAAGTCTCTTATAAGAAAAACTGGGGCTGAAGCGCATTATGCTACATGATTCGTTTACAATGTTAACAAATTATTCCATCTAAAATATCGGATATCAGAAGCTCATCTTTTCTAGGTAAGTTTAGATCATCAATGTTGATTTAAAATGGCCAATAATACTTGTTTTTGATGATAAAGATTTTGGACGATTTTGAGTTACGGACTTAGGTATATATGTTATATATCATAGGAGTTAAATAGAAATATATATTTTATATATTATAGGAATTAAATAGAAGTAGTAAAGATAGAGCACCTGTATCTAGTATAGATATTGTAGAAGAAGGAATTGTTAAACCTATTTATAAACTTCCAGAACAAAGATCTAAGGTAAGTCATTAAAGTGATGTCATACTTGGCAAGAAGTGTCAGGCCCTCACAACTAATTTTAGGCGCATAATCAGTGGATAAAATAATGATGTATTTTCCTTAAGATAAGAATATGATGAATTTGTCAGCATATAATTTGTGATGTTTTCAGTAAACATACATTAAGCAATAGCTAAATCGGCCCCTTGCAAGTTTTTCTTTAGGCCTGAAATGTTATCTAAATTAAACATTAATTAACTTATCCAGACCATAATCAACTCTTGATGGCATCACTTGCCTGTGATATTTACTGGATTAGGATCCAATTTGCTGCTCAACTTTCATTACTCATGAAATGGATAATCAAGATTTGGTTTAGAGTGGATCAATTTGACTGAAATTTTCAGCAAATTCTCTTTACATTATCAAGTTGTTTACTATTATTTTGAGAACTACCAGCTCTTTATCTAATTCCCCATAATGTATCTTTAAGTAAATTAAAAATAATTGGAATTGAATCACAAAATGTCATTGGACCTTTTGAAGGTTTGTCGGAATTTAAATTAGAACTCTTAACGGTCATTTTTAGTGCCGAAAAACTAAGCAGTGTTTGCAGTCTTTTTAGTTTGTTGTCATTTATTTATTGTATCTAATCTGTCTTATCTTACAGAAGCCACTAAAGAGGATTGAAATACAAGAAATAGGTATTGAAAAAGATTCAAGTCGTGAAGCCGCAATAGCCAAAACAAAAGCTACACAAAGTGTTAAATCTAAAGAACTAATTGAGAAAGAAAGTCGTCGGTTTGAACAATTGATAGCAACGAATAGTGAAAACACAAACCCTGTGGAAAAAGCGAAATCCGAAAAATCAAACAGAATGAAAATAGATGATCAGGAAGACACAATATCAGAAATTTCAAGCAGAAGTAAAAGTGAAGAAGTGGAAGAAACGATCTCGAAGAAACCAGGCCGAATTAAAATACAAGAAGTGTCATCATCTACCGATGAAACGGTGAAAGCGTCTAATCCGAATAAGTGTAATAAAAAACCCAAAATCTCCCCAAGATCGGAAAAAGCAAAACCTCAGCCATCTTCACAAATGAGTTCACCTCGAACCATTGATGTTATGGAATTGGCTAAACAGAAAACTATTGCCACAACATCATTTCAGTTCATAGCCGATTACAAAGAACTGAAAAATAATCTGGAGGCTTTTTGTGAATATTTCCAGGTAATTTGAGTTTAATGCTGATTCAAAATATATCCAGAGGGAATTCCCCTTGTCAGTGGTGCAGAACAGAGAGCTGACAAGGAACAGTGTCTAATCATTTGGATGGTACCGAAAAACAAGGTCCTGAGTAGACCTAAATATAAAAGAACAATTGGAAGTTGAAATTAAAAGTGCTGTAGTTAGTTCATGGGGAAAAAAAAACCTCATAGCACACTGCATGGCGTATGCCCAACTTTCTTGGTCTGATTGATGCATTTCATTTATTCTAAAAATTCCTGTGTTTATATGTTTTGGTTGATATTTTGAGTAACATTCTATTTCTCTAATATTCTTTGTAATAGGTTTTCTTTGTTGATTATATATGCAAATTTATGTTATCTTTAAAAATTATTTAAGGAACATTTCTTCAATTTACAGATTGTTTATATTAAAATTATTGTTTTTAATTTTAGAGAATCAATCCTACCACCTTTCCAAAACTATTTGGTGAATCCCTAGATTCAGATGTCCTTCTCAATATATTCGCTGTTTTACAGAAGCACTTTCTTCCGTAAGTATATACATTTAGTAAGCGCAGTATGCCACCATTTTTTGTTAAGTTCATTTTTGAAGGAGATTTTTGCAGAAGATAGCTAATCTCCAAGGTTGGATTTGATTGGATTTATTGATCCATTTTGGGACTGATATACCTTTTAGAGATTCAACTTTCACAATATGATTCAAATTCTGTAAATGACCATCAACTGTGTCAAGTCATTAGACTTTTTTTGTGTTTTAAACCTTGTCAGGCCCTCAATAATGCACCACTGACAAGGGGAAACCACGCCTGAAAATCTGCGACCTCTAGACTAGAGAGCCAGCGTCTTACTCAATTAGCCACCATGGTTCCAATTTGTTTATTAAAGGGACAGTCCAGTATTATACAGAGGCTCAAAAATAAAAGTCTGAGAATGTATGAAAATAAAACGCCAAAATATAGGGGAATGGTGTATATACCTTGTCTCAAAATTTCAACTCAAAATATTGAGTCATTTGGACGTGAACGCCAAAATTGCTTATCCGGACACGTAACCCTTTTAAGATTGATGGTCATTTTTTTCATTTGGTGACCTTATAGTCGATTAACGTTTCTTGAGAGGTCTATACAGTGAATGACCCATGTACTGTACTTGATAACAAAAGGCAAATTTTACCTACATATTATTTTTATAGAAAATAGTCTGGTTTTATCCAGATACTGTATGATACAAAGGTCTCCATTTCCAGATGCAGACTGTCAGGTTTAAGTTATTTACAAGCGTATCACAAAAATCGGGTTAGTTGATCGGCCTTAGATAATGGGTTTTAAATGATTTTAACACAAAATTAAGCAGTTTTATTCCCCAAAAAGTTATCGGGATTGGCCCTTTAAAACATTTAGGCTATGTTTGTGAAGCTATATATAGATTTATTTTCTTTCAGATCAAAGAAAAATGTTTACCAACATTTAAAATATTTATCAGAAGTAAAGAGATTTTCTATGACTGTCATGTTTCTGTCTAGTAAAGATAAACAAGGTATTTATATCATATTTTTTTTTATCAAATCTGAAATTACAGTTCCATATATTATTGGGTCTTTTGAAAGTGATGATCAAAATAGTTTTACAGAATTTACATATGATATTCTGTATTGATAACGTCACTGGCTCACTAGCCAGGAAGTAAAGTGTTCGTTGCCAGTGTTGGCAAAGATAGTTCCCTAGGGTTTTTTCTTTATAGTTTCCCCTTGTCAGGGGTGCATGACGTAGAAACTTGCAAGAAACAGGGTCTTTTCATTCAAATGGGACGGAAAAGTGAGGAACTTGTGTACGCCTTGGCGTGCACATAAACGAAACCTTAACAGTTGGAGTTTAATTGCTGTCCAGACCAAATTTCCCTTATATCACACTGCATGGCTATGTCCCGTTTCATTCATTCTTTCACATGTAATAAGTGACATGCTAACTGTGACTAGTGCACTATAAGAGGCTTATATAAATGCTTATCAAGACACTGTAGCTGTTCACTTGTAGTAGCATTGCATTATGGTTAACAATTTGAATTAAGTTATTGGACACAGTGTATTATTGAAATGTTGTTGGTAATAATATTTTTGTTTGTTTACTTTTAGTTGTGAAAGAATTATTTACCGGTATGCAAGAAAACAAGATGGCGTCCGAGGCTGAAATAAACAAATTAAAGAAAATATACCAGATATAAACTTGTTAAATGTGAAATATTTATAACAACAATATTAGTTAAATACGACATCAATTTGCATGCCATAAATAATTTCAAAGACTTTCAAAGTTACATTTCTAATATTTATAAGTACAATCGGTGTTATGCTATGCTAAAGATTCTCATATTGTTTGGAGAAAATGTCTAAATTATCGGAGATAAACAAAACACATCAAGATTTCTTAACCAGCTGGCTAATGTGAAAGTTCTGGATCATAGTATGGTGAAATAGCTCCCCAATTACTGCTTCTACTTCCATTCACTTTGGTTCTTATAAATGTGAGTGGAACAATGTTTCAAAGAACTATCATTGAAAACACATTTAATTTGTTCTTTGTTTTGTTATTAAATATATGAGAAATGAATAAAGTTTGGTGATATTAAGCTGGTGGTAATAATCCTAAATCTGAATCCAATTCTCTGGTTTAGGACATGATATCCAAATGTTGATTTAACACACCAGGAACGATCAGAAACCCCAAACTGCTAATCAGATGTGGGATGTAGCCAATAAGAAATTGTTGTCTATTTGATATTGTGTTGGCTTATGTGGTTGTGGCAGTTGTGTGAAAGCTGTGATGTATGTCTTCTGGTGGTTGTGTTAAAACCGTAGGGTGTATGAGATGTGTTGGTTTGAGGGGTGTGTGGTGGTTGTGTTAAAACCGTAGGGTGTATGAGATGTGTTGGTTTGAGGGGTGTGTGGTGGTTGTGTTAAAACCGTAGGGTGTATGAGATGTGTTGGTTGTAGGGGTGTGTGGTGGTTGTGTTAAAACCGTAGGGTGTATGAGATGTGTTGGTTGGAGGGATGTGTGGTGGTTGTGTTAAAACCGTAGGGTGTATGAGATGTGTTGGTTGGAGGGGTGTGTGGTGGTTGTGTTAAAACCGTAGGGTGTATGAGATGTGTTGGTTGGAGGGGTGTGTGGTGGTTGTGTTAAAACCGTAGGGTGTATGAGATGTGTTGGTTGGAGGGGGGTGTGGTGGTTGTGTTAAAACCATGGGGGATGTGTTGGTTAAAGGGGTTGTGTTGGTTGGAGTGGATGTGGTAGTTGTGTGGTTAGAACATTGAATTCACAGGTTGGTTTCACAGATCGTTTCGAGCCCAGTCCACTCGCCATTTTGTTCGTCATTCGGATAGACAAAAATCCTTGATCCCAAGAAAATATTGATAGGTTATAGGATCTTTTTGGCAGTTGAAATATAGGATCTATTTGGCAGTTGAAGTTCGGTGAAAAGTAAACAGAAATGCTGCTATCCAGGCAAAATTGACCACCTCACATAAACTGGAATGTTTCTGAAGTATTCTTTTGACAAAACGTTAAACCTGTTCAATCCCATACCATTCTTTATTTTATGTGTGCAATGTTGGCAACATTTACCCATTGTACCACCCCAAGAAAATAAGACCATAAGAAGGAATTACATAGAAACAATTCCTAATTCTAACAAAGCAACAAACCCCAATTCTAACAAAACCAGTAGTAAAGATGTACTTTTGCCATAATTAACATCCAACAAACCAGAAAAAATGTGACTCTTTTTCATATTTGGATATCAATGATATTCCCATTTCTAACAAACTGAACGAAGAGAAGATAAACACACAATAACACTTTATTACTATATACCTTTTATATATATTATATACTATAAATCTAGGATAAACTGATCAACACCACGATAATAATCACGATTTAAATAGTCTATAAGTTCGCTTTTTGTCACCCATAAATAATCTATAACATTATCTTTATTTATTGTAACTTCTCCTTCCTTATACTTGGCCTTGAAGAAAAATATCTGAAATACAGAATTAATAAAACAAAAGGTCAATATCCAACTTTACACAATAAGTGATTTAAAAGAGGCAGATGAAAAATTCTTAGAATTTTTAATTTATCTAATCTTTGTAAATAGAATACAAGAGGAGGAACAGTAAATACTCCCTTAAAAAAGTAGCAAAGGCTGGACAGGCCAGTAACTCTGCGTAGCTGCTGTATCAAATGATAATACCCGCGAAGAAAGAACACATAAACAAATATTTAAAAGATTTAACATTCACAATATTGTAGTTTTTATGGGATTCAAGATCTCTCAAATGATGATACAGAGATTATAAGAAAGGATGGGGTCTCACCTTGGATCCTTTGGTTTCTTTATTTACTGTTTTAGGATAATTATATTTATAGAAACCACATGGTGCATTTCCATAAAATACAGGTTCTATTTCTTCTCCACAACTTGATTTTAATGCTCTATTAGCTGTCTGTAAAACAAATGCATATACATTAAATTACCATGGAGATATACCTTAATCAAAGTTACAATTTCATATTTTTACTTTCTATTTTTAAAATGTATTAAAATAAAGCCCTAAAATATATGGTATCTATGAACAGTCCTACCTTGTTAAAGAATAATCCTATAATTCACTATTGCCAGTTGGGAAATTTGCAAAAATATCATTTTCAACTTCAAACGTTTGAAGATGGCTATTCCAAGGTGGGGAATAGAAAAACAAGGGAGATAATTTGGAGGTTATTGTGTTATTATTTCAGGTGTAAATGAGTTTTAAGTGTGAGAATGACACCTATGGTCATATAAAAGTGATTTGACAACCTATTGAGCAAAAGACATAAAAATAATTATGTTTTGACTTTCTTAGAAAATATTAATTTTTGCTTTAATCAACTTAATTCTCAGAAGATAAAAATACAAAACAATTTTCTAGGTCATCGGTCAATAAGATAAAGCCTTACTGTAGGCATAGTGACAAATTAACAACCAAAATAAGTGAGAGAATGAAAAGACAAGACTCTACATGAAGACCCCAATTTTTTGGAAAATATCTAATTTTTTATAGTATTAACATAATTCAATTGATAATTTAATTCAGAAACCAAAACATTGACGGAAAATAATCTCTAAGCACGAATGCAATCAAGTTCAAATGATATGCAACATTAATAGGTGGTACTGGCTAAAGAGAATGACAACACTGGAAATCTTTATAAATACTGAATGACATGGATTGAAACAGTTTTGAAATGAAATGAAATAGGGTTAGACGTCCTACTCCTCTGCACCTAACCTGGGCTAATTGAAGAAGGGCATACGCCATACAGTGTGCTATGAGGGAAATTTTTGCCTGGGCAGCAGCCATCCAATCCAAACCACTAGACAGCTGTCCTTGTCATCTGCATCACTGACAAGGGGAAACCACGCCGAAAAGTTGAGATGTACTTTCTTGGCCAGTGCAGGAATCGAACACCCAACCTCCAGGCTAGCGAGCCAGCGCCTTAGTCACATACCAATGTGATCTCCCGAACCAGTTTGGAGATCCAATATTCACAATACTGTGGTTTGCATGGGATTCAAATCGGATATCCACCAAATTATTTTAAGCTGTTCCTTCGTTTCAAATGGAGGGTGGGTGAAAAAGTGTCTCAAAATTGTGATCATTTCATACCTCTCTCATAGATTCCCCTGACACCCACGAACATTGAGGTAATATCCATTTTTCTGTATTTCCTAATTTTTGCTTGACGATTAATATGAGTTTTTCATCTAATTTTCTCTCTATAGATCTTCTGTCATCTGCTTTATCTGCTTCTAAACAAATATAAAATCAAGATAAAATTAAGACCAGATCTAACTTTTTCACCTTCCTGTAACTGTGGTAAATCATTTCCGCATCGTTATTAAGAAACTGTTTTTTTTTTAAAATCTTGTGATGCGTCGTGCGGCCAATTTTAAGTGAAGCAAGAACATTTTTTTTTAGATGGCCTTACCAGTAATAGTGTCGGCAGTGATAAATACTTTTGCTTCAGATTCCCAGATATCTTCTATATCTAGTGCTGTTTGTCGAGTTCCGTCAATTTCTGTTTCTTCAAAATCTTCTTCTTTCGATTTTTCTGCGTATACACTGTAAAAATACAATATTCTTTTATTTACACAATCTCTAAAGGTCAGCTGAAAAGGTGTAAAGCTTGGAGTTGCATGTCACAAACAACAAGATAATCTAGACTAACATAATCAAGTACTTGATAACAATTGCTTACACAGAATTTAATTAGTCTATGCAAGTTTGTTCCTTAAATATTTATCCATTGAGCTTTCAAGCAATAAATTCTACATTTCAATTTCTTCAAAATATTTACTAAAGGAGACTAGAAATGAACTGAACTACTTTAACATGCAACTGTTCTGTTCCTACTGTCCTAATGAAGATGGGCATAAAATGGGGAAAAATTTGCCTGTGGCAGCCGCACTATGGCCTACTTTTATATCATATTCCAACTGCCAAGAGATCTTTTACATTCACACCATGGTACACGTGATATCGGTTTTTCATACCATCTGAAAGACTAGATAGCTGTCCTTTTCAGGCCCTAGCTCCATTCTGAACCACTGACATGGGGAAACCACGTCGGAAAATCCTGATGAATTTTCTTGCTTAATGCAGGGATCGATTAACACGCAACCTCCAGGTTAGCGAGCTAATATCTTATCCACTTAGCCACTGTGGCGCCCCCTCATGTAGACTGAATGACTGATATTAAAATAATTCTATCCAGGACTTACAAATCTTCCTTGTGCCTTAATTCATGGTCTGACAATAAACTGTGTTCATTTTCTATTTGACGGATCATGGTGTTATATTTTTCTTCAATTTGATTTTTTTTCTGTGCAATTATAATTGGTTTTCTCTCCAGACACACAGCTCCTAATAGATCGTATCTATCCCCTGTAGCCTGCGTAACATTTGTACTACTAGATCTTCTTCCACACTGTCTTCTTAATACGTCTGCAATATATGATAATTATAATACCGTACATCAAATAATAGTCAATCAGTAGGGAAAGGCATGAGGCGGGATCCTGCACATCAATAATATATTTAAACTTCTCTAACATTAAAACTATCCGAAAAATAAACGCATGTCTGGGGCTATTATAAACTAATAAACAAACACGCAGGCCTACCCTTTCTCACGATTTATTATATCTGCCTGTGTAATATTCTATTACAAATCTGTTCCCCCCTCCCTCTACTCACTGCTGCGATTTGGGTTGACCTTACGGCTGAGGGTTAGGGTAGGGGATCCGATAGGATCTTTAGGCCAGGCGGAGTAGGGGGGCTAGGTTATTGCGGCCCTAGGACCCTCGCCTATAGGGACTTTGGATGGAACCCCCAAATCAAGACTTGCTTCCACCGGCCCTGATCTTAAATAATAAATATATTCTTATTATATGGGGGGGGGGGGGCATAACATCTCCATCCCCTTGGCCCTTTACTTCAATAATTTGGCAATGCAATATTATCAATCACATCAGTTTCTCTACTAACTAAATATTATATTAGATAATGAATAAAGGGTTTCTTTAATTGTATACCTCTACATTGTGCTTTACTGATAAACCTGACAGTTCGTCCATGAAGCAAAAGAAGAGACTTCAACATGTTCATGGATGTCGCCATCTTTCTGTATCACTGGACATAAATTCTACAGTCTGGAAAAATCAAGACAACAAAATTGTAAAGAGAGTTAACTTTTCCTTATCGGAAGAATGTCCTACGCATGTCTAACTAAAGAGTTGTTAGAAACAAACAATTTGTGTAAATAATCAATGAAAAACTGTGAAAAATATGTGAAATCGACAAAAATATGACTTGATTTCGATATTAATCAGATAAGATGAGTTTTGGGTAAGTATAATTGCCTTGATCACACCTCAGAAAGCAAACAACAGTGAATTGCGCTCGTGGCCTGACAACCGTTTTGAAAAATTAAATTGTTGACATTTGCTTCGATTGGTTCAGATCAGGTTTGGTCATGTTCGGTTGATTTTAAATATTATTTCTAAATTTGTGTCAGATAAAACAATAAAATGGGTAACATTCTACATAATACATGAATTTCGTCATATTCATTTGTCAGTTTTTAATAAAATGATTTTGGTGGAGTGGGACTGAAACCTAATTCAATTTTAAGAAGAAACATTGGAAAATATTTATTTTAATTTAAATAAAACTAAAATCTAACAGCCAAGAGTCTACCGTTACCGTACAATTATTCCTTCTCAAAATACCATAGTTTTAAAATTTACCAGTTCATTTGTTTGTACCATGGGCATACGGTGACAATCCACAGTCTAGAGTTGAGTCAAAATTTCAACAAATTCTACATCCATAAATTGATTGTAACTGCATGGTCATATAACAATAACAGAACAGATGTCTTATATTATTTTCTTCGACCCTTTTTAAGTAAAGTTTAAAAAACAACCTTTGTAATTTGACTGTGTCTAATTAATTTGCCTACTGGTTAGGTTATTCCAGCACTGCACAATACAAATAAATAATGCAGTGTATGAATTTAATTTTGCAAACTAGACCTCCACTCTGTTGACACAGTAGGCTACTTGAGAGAAACAAACAATTTTTTTTAACACAGTTATAACTGCCTTCTAATATTCCAAAGGTCTTTTATTTTCCTAACCATTTTGAAATATCACTGTTTAAAAAAAACGAGTCAGGACTGTCAACATGGAAGAAGCTTGCTTGGTTATCTCCTGTAGTCCTGCACTATAAGTTATAACACAGCACCGCTCTCATCAGCAGATGAATTGGTGTAGGTAGAGTTACTATAAATATCACTAGTAGGCTACTATTGAGGGACCAGTGTCCAGTAGTCATTCCAAAAGCACAAAACTAGCAAAATATCCCGTCAAGGAAACAATAAAATGAAAATGAATTGGTTTATGATTTACTGTTATTAATGTTTACCGGTCCAAATCCAATTGACAGATGCCAAGATGGTTTAACAGATCATGTGAATATGTAGATTTTTAAATACTGGTTATCAGAAACTCTGTATACTCATTACAAATAATGTAATTTGCTGTCTATTGGGGGAATTACAAATACATGTACAAAAAAAAAACTTTACTGAAACTGTAAACTAAAATGGTTTATAAAGATACATTATGGGAGCTTAGATAAAGAGCTGGGAGTTCTCACTATGATAATAGCTCTAGGCAGATTTAGCTCTTGCATAATGTACTGTATGTAAAAACTTTGATATTATTAATAAATAGAGAGACTTCTAAGGTATTTTTTTAAATTTCAAATTTGCCATGGAAAGGCCCATCTCACCAGTAGTTGGTGTTAGACCGTGCAAGTTAATGCCAGTAGTGCACCTGAAAAATATTATCATATGAAACAAGTGTTAGAAGTATCCACTTCACAAAAGAACAACTAATTAAACAAGATCGAGGCAGCAAGTGCTATTATGAATATTTGAATAATTGGCTTTGAAAGATGTATATTATATATAGTACAAATAGTAGTACTAATCTATACTACCGGTAACACATTTTATAATACTGTACTAGCCTAAAGTATTTAAAAACATTTCTTATTGCAGTTCATCCACCAAGTCTCGCTTTCAATTTGAAACAACAAAAAATAATGGAAAAGCAGGAATATTCTTTTTAGGGAAAGGTTTGTATATAATTTCATATCAGTATTACTGACAGTAAAGTCTGCAAAATACTGATTCTATTTTTTAAAAAAACAACAATTTTTTTAAATGTTCTGCAAATAAGTAAGTTAACATTAATAGTCATTTGAATAATATATTTTCTGTTTTTATGACCTCACTATAGCTGCATAATTTTTTATTTTTTTTATTTTTAAGATATTAAACCAAAACCAACAAGAAAAGTAGGTCATATTTTTTTGCATTTCAAGTTTTTATCTGAGACAATTAATTTTTTCATAGTATTTTGATAAATTAATTTGATAATGTAATTTATATATAATTCTCACTTATGCCTCTTTTCTTTTTAATCTTACATGTGTCCATTTGACAGAAATTAGTTTATTTTGAGACTTTATATCTACAATTTGCTTTCTCATATGGGTCTTCATAACTCAGAAATAACCCAAAGATTAGCCTGAGTGATCAGTGAACCCTACCTCTTGTCACGTAAAAGCTAAACGTTGAAATATTTGAAATAATAATAGGCCTTATGATATAGAAAACACACTCTTCCCCTTCCACTTTAAATCTTGAAATTAAATTGTGTAATTAATGAGCTTTGATGTATTTTTGTACTAATGTTACAGTATGGTTATAAAGAGAGAGCATTAAGACATCCGATAAGAAATACAGCAAGTAAAACAGAAAACTATGAACTTGAAGAAACACAAATAATCAACAACAAGAAGCCCTTGAAACCTGATAAAAACTTTATTAAAAAGAATCGTGATAAACTCGCAGGGAAATCAGTTCACAATGAAAAAAATAAACCTTTAAATGGTGGTACTGTGACTTTAACACAAGAACAATTAAATGCTATTTTAGAATCTGTGGGTAATTTAAGAGAAGGAAAAGAAAATGCATTACGGATAAGTATCGGTAAGTGTCATTCTTTAATTAAGAAGAGAAGCATTTTGAATTAAGAGGACAGTTATTGTTCATTTGATACCACTTACGTTATTAGAGGCTGCAAGCCTGCTGATGGAATTTGAAAGGACTGTTATACCCATTTGACACCACTTTGCAATAAGTCAGAATACAAGAAATTTCTATGTTGGGCTGTACTGTTATTGCTTAATCCAAATGGTAATGTGTCTGTAATTAGTATAATATAATTTCCAACTCTAATTGAATGCATGTTAATTTTGTTATGGTAGATTCCGGCATTCAGCCATTCTGATATTTAACCCATATTCAATTATTTGACCCATTCATAATCATTTGACCCATTTAGCCAAAGACGTTGTGACATTTGACACAGTTAAAAATAAACTATTTAAGAACAATATTCTGAATCTCATGTAACCTCAAGCGTTGTCTTCGCAATTTTTAACTTTAGACACTAAAAGTAATGGTATAAAAATAGACTCTCCAAGAAAAGATGAAGATCCCAAGTCATCTAGGTCAGAGAAATCGGTTAAAATTTCCAGTAGAAGAGATAAAAAAGAAAAAGAAAGAAATATTGTTAGTTTATTGTTAGATCAGGAGAAAGAGTAAGTAATTTATATAACTCATTACATGTATATATACATGTATTACTTATATAAGAATATATAACTTATATTATATTCTATTTTGACCCTGTACTAGTGACCTGTCTTGTCTAGATTTCGCTCCTGGGTGTTGGCCAAGAAAGTTTAGTGGAATTTTCAAGCATGGTTTCTATTGCCAGTAGGGCAGGACGGAGGGCCGGACAAGGTCAGCTGTGTACATATTGGCGTGCACATAAAAGATCCCATTTCATTTTATTTCTTGTCTAGATAAACCTAATGCTGCTTTGGCTTCAGCTGACTATACATATGTATATACCTAAGTCAACTTTGTCTACTAAATTAATGTTCAGTTAAACCCCTCTGTTTATAATTGTTAATGGATAACAATATTACAATGATGTACAGTCCCATGCCTGTAATGAAGCAGGCTTCACTTCATTAAAAGTGAAAAAATGATTTCAAAATAATACAAAAGAGTTGTAATTTATTCTATTTTAAGTAAACTTGAAGATGATAGAAAAAGTGACAACACAGATGTTGAAAACTTTAAGAAAGATATTACAGCAAGAAAAGAAAAAGAGAAGACGTCCCTGGAGGAAAACCAAAGTGGAAAGATAGAAAAACCTGAAACCAGTAAAGATGTTAAAAGTTCTCCTGAAAGAAAAAAGAAATCCGAAGAGTTGTCTAAGTCAAAAGATTCACCTTTAAATATCCCCCCTGTTCCGCTTTCACATCTCACAGTAGCTGAGAAAAAACGTTTACAATGGGCTCTCGAAAAAGGTTAGTTTCCTATTTTTATGACAATGGAATGGAGGTTAAAATACCTGGAAGTTCTTCTTGGTCTCAGCAGAGATTCAAACCCATTTTCCCTGGAAACTTTGTAAACTTTTAAAAACAAAGATTTAGGGTTGATTAGATTGGTTTTACAGTTGCTAAAGTTGCACTTTATTGAAATATTAACATATTAAAGATGCAGTATGCAAGAGCTAAATCTGCCTATATTACAGGTCCTCACAATATACTGCTTAATGCTCGTCGATAATTAGATCAAAAATTAGATATTTTATCCTACTGACTTAAGTAATGATGATCTTGGCTAGCCGAAAAAATTCAATTGCATAAATCTTGGTTCAAAGTGGATCAATTTGACTAAAATTTTCAGAAAATTACCTTTACATTATCTTGTTTTTAACTGTACATTGAGAATGCCAACTCTTTATCTAATCTCCAATAATGTATCTTTAATATCTGGTTTAGAAACAGATTGTAACAAAAAACCTTAAAGATCAATAATGTCAGTTATAAAACATTTAAATTGAGACATTAAAAACTGCTGACGTGTGACTTTAACTAATGTAAAGAGCTATTATAGTGGTTTTTTTGTTCTTAGTTTTCTTTCTTCTAGTAAATATTTCATATGATTCTTAAAACAACATTGTGTGAATGATGCATAGCTTGTAAAGCATGCCAATAAAGTCAGGTGGTTTTTTTTAATTCACAGGTGAAACAGAAAATTATGATCCGTGGGGTCGACCCGGCGCTGGTGCTCCACCTATAAAACCTCCTGAGGTAATATCCTGTTATATTCTGTTACATAGAAATATTTGTAAACAACCAAAGTTGGATACAATTAAACCATTACTTCATGTCAAAATACCTTTAAATGTTCTTTCTATACTAACTTACAATAATTTTACGACACATTTCAATTCATTAATAGAGGATATTCTAATAAATATTGATCATATTGTGTATTAATGAAATAATATTATCTTGAACTTTATGAAATTAATGCAATCTGAAGAAGGTGAACATAAATGTATATTTTGAAATGGATGTAGGGCGACTCATGCATTCGATAGAAAGTTGGTCTCGACACAGCTAATATGTATGCTTTAGTTGCGTGCCTCAAAGTGATTTCTTGCTACCCCGCAATCTCTCTGAGTCTATAGATAGCCATGGCACGTGCAATTCTCTACAAATATATCAACTATTACAGCCGTAAAAAATCTTTTGTTGACGATTTTGAAAAGCAAAAAAGGATTGATATATATTTAAATATTGTGGCCTAATTGTCAAGATATTTGGAGATATTTATTTATGGTGGGTCACCCTAATAAATGCAACCTTTCTTTTCCTCATTTCTAAACATAACACTGGGTGGCATCTTTTAACTTATGTAGCACCATGGGCCTTTCTGCCTGACGTGGAGAGTTGGACAATAAAAAAAAACAGTCGCCATACCTACATACGACCCATGCATCATTTCTTACTACATATTTCTGTAGCCTTGTGATCGTCAAGAATTTGTCTCTAGCTGTCTTTGCTTCTACTTCACATTGTGCGTTTGCTTCTTCTTGGTTTCTACAGACATTGTCTTCTCAGTTATAACAATGCAGCAGTTTGTTTTTACATTTTATATAGCATAGCCAGATACATGGTTACAAGCATAGTACATATTACAATATTAACTAAAGTCATTCTCCATCCCAGTCATGCAGCCTCGCTGGGCGAGTTTGCTGATAGAAGCTCTTACATCTTTCCCCTTAAGAGCCAAGCAGTCATCTGGCGAATTCTCATGAGTATCATAGTTTTGTATCTGTTGGTTTTGGACATTCAATTATCTAATTGGTCAAATATTGATGTAAATAATTAAAGAGATTGGGTAATTAAGCCCAATGACGTCGAAACCCACCCTTATATGGTTATATAGAAATTTACTTAAGAACATTCCCATGAAATATCTGTTAACATGTTGTTTACATATAGAATCAGCGCTGTACTCTTATTAAATATAACGATATATCATTTATACCCTAAGTTGATTTAAGTACACACTACACACTATACATAATATATATGTGAATATGTTTGAAACACCTAACTTGCAAAATATTTTATTTAATTAATGAAATACAGCTATCTTATTTCTCGATTCCTTGCCTATAAATTTTAAAACAATGTCGCCACAGCTATATTGCTACACTTAACAAAGACGATATACAGAATAATTCTTTAATTTACAATGTGACACTTATCATGTTCAGACAGTCCTTCAGTACTTATACATTCTTTCTTTGAATATAATGTGAGATATTTTATAACAATACACAAGTTAGATAATCAGATAATAATAATAATAATAATATCTTTATTCCTACTTAATTGTACACTTTCAAAGGGAAAAAAATAACAATGAAAAATTACATAACATGTACAATAGTTCATTAGGTATTTACAGTTAAAGCTATACACCATTCTTATGAAATACACAAATGATCAATGATTTCGCCAATGTTAGGGTCTTGTTTTTAGTCTCTAAATAAATATAACGACATCATTGTTATATTATCAACATTGATCAGTGATTAGCCTATCAACTGATTAATCATCGCTGATTAATTTGTCGTTTTTAGAGGCACATGTATTATATTTGACGAACATCACAAATTTACTTGTGGCATTATTATATACTTCATTTTGTGAAACGTGTATTAACAGTATGTGAATAAAACATTCTCTTTAGTGATGAATTTTTTTTTTTCAGGAGGAAGATAAGAAACAGAATAATTTACCCCAATTTCCTGAAGCCAATAAAACTAGTCCTAAACATATAACAAAATATTCTGCTAGTCCAAAACAAGATAAACAACATCATTATGGCACTCTTAATATAGGGGTGAGAATAACATATTAACCTTGGAACTTATGCAGAAAAATTTATACTATAATACTTTTAGTATGCAGCCTTTGCATTGCCAAATATTTAACGATTTTTATACTAATCCAATGACATGATTACATCCATAAAATATTATAGTTTAAGTTTTCCATATTCCTGAAGCAGTGGCCCGAGAAATCCCTTTCTGGCCATTGCTGGATTGGCTTCTGATACTTGAACTTTTGAGGGAGTGTGTCATTTCTTCCTGTTCAATCAAATCTATCACTTAAGTAAAGCAACATGACAGTCCTTCATTTAATCTTGGGTCTTCCATAAAACTTTGGACAGTGATTTAAGGTATTAAAAAAAGTGTAAGTCTATTCGTCTCCATACAGTATTGTTTATTTTATGTCAATGTTGATAGCCTTGTTTTTGACGCAATTAATTTTACTGCAATATTCTGTGCGCCATGACGTAACATTATGTAAACATATTTGGTCCATTTGACGCCCTTTTTTTTTCTTTTTTTAAAACAATATGTTATTCAGGTTGTCTGAATTGGATTGGGGAACAGGCTTAGCATATGAAATACCCCTCTCGCTGTTTTAAGGGCAATGCGATTCTACACTATTTCTGCTATGCGTTGACCTAAAAAAAATTGTTTTCATGTATTGTTTTTTTTTTTCAGCATTTATTAGATTCAAATGATCAACAATCTAAAAAAGAAGAAAATCAGCGAATTTTACGAGAAGAACTTGGTAAGTAATTATAAAACGTATTTCTTTAAAAACAATTTATATTGATTTAAAATTTAAAATAAATATCTTAGTTTCTGATTGATCTTATCTATTTTTATCTATTTTAATCAATACTAAAATGGACTCAAATTGATTATTTAATAATTATTTAAGAGAACAAGACTTAAATATCAATGCTAGAAATTGGATTTAACATCCACTCGACACAAACTAGGGCATTTTGGGACTAAGACATGGTCCATTTCTATTTCAATAATTCGCTTGCGCATAGGGGTCTTTAGCAGTGAGAGGTTAACCAGAGGACCCAGAGAAAACCCCTGAGGTTGGACAGGCGACCCTACTCCTTGTCATGTACAACCGGAGAATGGAAACCACGCCAGTTGACAGACCGTATGATCTCTCAGGTTTGATTCAATCGGTTTAAAAATAAGTCCATCAACACATTTTACCTAAAACTAATGGGTGGCTCTGGCTTGTTTATATTGATTGCAGAGGATACTGAATGTTGATAAATTTTGAATCGGTCATATCTTTATAAATACCCAATGGAATTGTTCCATATATGGCCTGATATTTCTATCTGAGTTCATTTTCACATTGACAATATTATAGTTTGCAAGGATTTAAAAAAAAGAATCATTTACCCTAAAAAAAAAATTCTTTTTTCAATGGATACTCTGTTTGGTTTATAAATGTGTATTTGTATTTTTTTAAAGCTAAACAACTAGAAGAGAAGCGTTTACAGAAACGTCGACAAAGAGAACAAGATAATCTAGATGATACGTTTGCTAATCAACTGTCCAAGGAACATAGACCTGCTCCTTTACCTCCACAACCGGCTAAGTTTGTTTCTTCTACTGCTAGTAAACAGTAAGATATTGATATATTTATTTATCTATGTAAAGTTGATGATATATATTTATATACTAACCATATCTTTTTCTGGAAACTTAAATGTTTTAAAATTAATGACCTGAAATGTTATCTAAATTGATTAACCTGTCCAGACCATAATCAACTCTTGGTGCCATTGCTAGCCTGCAATATTTAGCGGATTGGAATACAGTTTGTGAAGGTTAATTTAATGTAAAAATGGATAATCATGATTTTGTTTTTTATTATACCGACTTAAGTAATGATGATCGAGGCTACCCTCAAAATCAAAAGCTAATAGCGAGAACTATAAACTCTTTATCGTATTTTTCATAATGCCCCTTTAACAACAATTACAATTATTTAATCTTAAAATTGATTGTAACTTGTAAAAATTAATATCCATGCTAAGATACAGTTATTCCTAAAATCATAATTTTAGCTTACTATCCATTTTGCAGGATTTAGGATTTTATAAAGAAGTTTTTTGAAATTATTTGTAAATAAAACCGTGCGACCCCAATCATTTTTTAGATTTTAATATTATTGTAAAAAAATTAAAAGAATCCTGAAGCCATATTCCAAGATTTTGTTTACAGCTATTTCATGGTCTTTTTTTAGTCATGATATAATTTTATAGAATTCTCACTTCAGGAGATTGGTCATGTGATATTAGATGTTTAGACAAATTTATTATACCATGCTTTGTGCTTAACCCAGGCATTTCTTTTATTTATTTGTTTTTGTATTAGCAATACTCCACGAGAAGAATATGAACCTCAGGTACCCAAAGTTAGCCCACGCTGGGTCAAAGATCAGAAAGTTCCACCAGCAGCAATGAGAAGTTCTTTTGCCTTTGGAGTAAGTTAATAAAATGATCGATATATTTAAAATTATACTTGTATTTATAATTCGCTACAGTTCATAGTGTATCAAAATATTGAAATTAAAAGAATGAAGTTCTAAAATATTAATCTTTACATACTCAACATAGTGTATTACATGTATTTTATGAAAATTCCTCCATTTTTGATTTTGTAGGGTTTGGCTTTAGATGATACAAAATACAAAGAAACTAAAGAAGAAGAGAGGAGAAAATGGTTGGAAGATTTAGGTCAGTATAAATCTGTACATTAATATTATTGGGAAATGCTAATTGTAGGATGGTTTTGAAGGTTCGGAAATTTTCGGTGTCCAAAATGGCTGCTTTATATAAATGAGTATTTTGGGGAATACTTACCTGTACACTGTACCCTAACCCCTTTAGAAGGGGTAAAAGGTGAATTAAATCCAAGTTCAGTCTTCTTAAAGTGGTTAGGGTTAGGATAAGGGTTAGTATTCTCGAAAATTCTCAATTATATAAAGCGTCCATTTTGGACTCCGGAAACACCCGAACCTCCCCAACTGGCCTACAATTAGCATCTCCCAACATTATTAGACATTAAATAGCCACTTACTTACATTTGGTATAATAATAATATATAGATTAGTTTACTATATAACAGACTGTAACACCAGAAGCTTTGTTAATAAAACATCAATTAAAATATTGGATGAATGTAGCCTTTTCATTGGCTCAGTACTGGGTACACAGTAATCGTCTAATAAAATAGTTGCATTCTTAATATGGTTCAATTGTAAGTTTTCTTGAATGAGATCCTAGAGATTGTTTTGGCCACAATCTGAAAAAAGTGGGTTTATCATTTGAGGCAATGTCATAGTTTTAATTGCTGAGTTTTAAATTTTACCATCCAAATTGTTCAGCACTTCAATCCCCTTGTCAATTTTTCAAAACAGAGGGCCTCTTACAAAACAGCTAGTTGTTTAGATGGGACAAAAATCGGGCCCTATTTAAACTTTGGCGTGCATATAAATGAAACCTTGACAGTTGGAATTAGGAATAAGAGTGGATCTTAAGATTCTCAAGATATGGGAGCATCAGAACCAACAGAGATGCCACATGTAACATAATTTGTGGTTTCTTCTATTTTAGAAAAACAAAAGGAAGAGAAGAGATTATTATCAATGACAAAACAAGAAAAACAGAGACAGCTAGATGCTGCAGATGCGGCTGTCTGGGCTGAAAAAGTGTCTTCGAGAACTGAGAAGGTGTCTTCGAAAACTGAAAAAACATCTCACAGACCCACTGCTGTTGCTTCACAGTTATCTCCACGCTATACATCAAAAGCTACGTCATTACAGCAACATAATATTGCTGCTACATCTCCACGTTATGAATCAGGATTACAGCAGGATTCAGCTAGTCATGATATGGAAGTTAAAGATAGTGCTAGAGTTAATAGTGCTCCTACAGAAACACTTTCCTCACCGTAAGTCTGGTTAATTATTATGAAATAACTGTGGCATACATGTACACAATGTTTAACATGAAATTATTGTGACATTAACAGTAAACATGAAATTACTGTGGCATGAACACTAGGGTAAACTTTACAAGCATGAAATTACTGTGGCATGAACAAGAGAGTAAACAGGGAATGATTGTGGCATGAACACTGTGGTAAACTTTACAGTCATAAAATTACTGTGGCTTGAACACTAGAGTAAACATGAAATTATTGTGATATTAGCACTAGAGTAAATATGAAATTGTTATGACATGAATTTACTGTGCATGAACACTATTGTAAACCTTATATATAACCATAAAAAATATTGTGGCATGAACACAATAATAAGCATGCAATCATGGTGGCATAAACACTTTCTCAAATAAACAAGAGATTGCTGTTGGATGAACACATGGTAAATATGAACTTATTGTGCCATGGTCACTGGGGTAAATATGAACTTATTGTGCCATGACCGACCACTGTGTTAAATATGGAATTATTGTGGCAACAATACTTTTATCACTAGTATTATCAGCATGAAATTATTGTGGCTTAAATATTGTCATGAACATGAATTTATTGTGGCATGAATTATTATGGTAAACATGAAATTTTTGCTGCATGAATATTATGGTAAACATGAAATTATTATGGCATGAATATTTGCATTTATTTTATGCCCACGATTTAAAGAATTTTAAAAAACTGACCACATGCTAGAATGTACACACACGCATTACTATGACAACCAGAGACAAACTTTTCACATTAATACATTTCTTTAATTTAGGACTTTAATTAGAGGACAGAATGTGATAATAGATCCAGTTACGATGAAAGATCTAGAAATAAAGAGACAGCGCCACCTGGAGTTACAGGATGCTATTAAGAATCAGATAGATGAGAAGAAGAATATGGTCCGTTTAGAACGTGAGAAAAAATGGGCAGAAGAACAGGAAGAAGAGCAACGTCTACAGAGAGAACGGGAAGTTATACAAAAACAGTTTGAATTCGAACAACAAAAAATACGAGAGAAAGAGGTTGGTGCTTTAATTCAAACTTTTCAATCCCTTTTAGCCCCACTGAGCATAGCACCACCACCATGCACTTTAGTGATCTACATTGATGATAAGAGATTTAAAAGACATGAAAGGCATAAATGTGGTCCACAGAGAAAATTATCTAGCCAAATTAATGAATATTAATGAATAGGCCTACTCATCAAAATACAATAAGATTAGCTTGTCACATAAAAATACATCAAGTAGTTTTAATGAATTTTGCAAGTGAGGGTAAAATATAGAAAGGTTTTGATGCTTCTTGAAACATTAGTGAATTACAAGAATGTAAATTGTCGGTCAGTTTATTCCATAACAGTTTGGCGCACTAACTACAAGATCTTTCAATGTAGGCCTCCTTCCATTAAATAAATATCTGATCTTACAGAAAGAGTAATCTTACCCTGTCATACTTGTTTCATCCTGTAGGCTAAATGGCTCAGGATTTAGACTCATCAATGTAAACTAAGATTGTATTAAGGAGCCATGTTTACTCCAATCATGGGAAGTAACTCTAGTACAAAATAGGCCTGTATATGGAATCAGACAACTGATTATATAGTAAGAATATATTTTGTTACAATACTGTCATAGAATTTCATTTATTGCAGCAAGCTAGAGATCAACAATTACAAAAGTTAAAGTATGCTATGGATGAAGCTCAAGGTCGTGCTCTACATGAGAAACATTTAAAACGTATGCAGAGATTACAGCAAGGTGGCCATGATATCACTAATCTTAAAGCAAATTACGATGGTATGTAGTCATTTATTGAAATTATAACTTCAAATGTAGGACCACTGATAACAAATTCGGTACAGAGTATCTAAATTAAAAAATTTCATTGAACAAGGTTTTTTTTCATGAAAACTAAAATATTTTAAGAAAACTGAATGTTCATTGGGTGACCTCTAAAATTTAAGTACTGTACAAATATTAGCTCTGGACCAATAAAAAGGATTCATTCTTAAAATATTAATTTTAAGTTTTATTGAATAAAGCCCCAATATTCTTAAATTAAAGGGGAGGTTAGATGGCCAAATGGTTAGCATGTACGTTGTATCATAAAGCCGTCATTGAGTCAACTGGCGTAGTTACAAATTCCGGATGTACGTGACAAGGTGTAGGGTCGCCTGTCCAACCTCGTAGGTTTACCCTGGGTCCCCAGGTTTCCTCCTACTGCTAAAGACCCCTACGCGCAAGCAAATTATTGAAAAATTAACCATTTGTTAGTCCCGAAATGACCTAGTTTGTGTCGAGTGGATGTTAAACCCCATTTTTTCCTCTCTCTTACCCCCCTACCTCTTCATTAAAGATACATTATGGGAGATTAGATAAAGAACTGGCAGTTTCACTATATAGTTTAAAAACTATATAATCAGAGAATTTAGCGATTGAAGTTTCCGCCTAGCCTTGATCATCATTACTAAAGTCGGTATGATAAACAGCATAGTCTTGAATATCCATTTTATCATTAAATCGTGAAGGAAATTTATGCAGCAAATCGGACCATAATCCACTAAAGAGCGCAGGCTAGCGATGCCATCTACAGTTGATTATGGTCTGGATAAGTTAATTTTAATGTCTAATTAATAATTTAGAAAACATTTCAGGCAGATTTAGCTCTTGCATAATGTATGTTTAATAAAATATGACTCCATCCTTCTGGTGCATGGGGGTTGGGATAGCCTAGTGGTCTAGAGTGCCGCGCTTCGACCTCTAGCTGGCTGGCCACCTCTGGCTTGTGGCTGTGGTTTCAAGCCCTGGTGTGAGCATATGTGGCATGGAGAAAGGGGTGCCTTCTCAACCTCGTGGGTTTCCTCCGGGCACTCTGGTTTCCTCCTACTGCTAAAGACTCCTATGCGCAAGCGAATTATTGAAAAAAAAATTAAAACATGTTAGTCCCGAAATGACCTAGTTGTGTTAGGTGGACGTTAAACCCCATTTCCCTCTCTCTCTCCTCTGGTGCATGTCATTTCCCTTGTGTGTTTTTTTTTAATTCCGGTATTGTATTATTCACACATGTCTGACACAAAGTTAATAAATGTCAGATATTGTTTCAGTAGTGCCTGAGATGCAATTAAAACCATTATTTTCAGGCATGTGCCGCATGTAGAACATTCATTATGCATAGACACTGTAGAGATTAGTATACTAATAATAGGTTACTTATAGATGCTATATTATTATTATATTATATATACTGAAATAATTGCTTCATTCTAATGTATTTGTTTTATACAGAAATATTTATATAGTTGTCTTCAGTCTTATTCAAATCAGATGTAATTCAATTTCTTTTTTCTTTCTGTCAGTTCTATGTTTTGTATTAAACCATTAGTTAAAGATGCATTATGTAAAGATATGAATGTTTATAAAGTCTTTCCATTTTATGGTTGAATTATGGAATGATGCTAATGTTCTAATCTATTTAATCCCTTGGCCATCCGATCACCTGGAGAGTAGATTTTTGGCCTGTCATTTAAATACATGTCTAGATAATAATTTATATAACTTTTGAAGTAAAAAAAAGAAGACTAAAAATAGGCAGGATTAGCGCTAACATAATGCATCTCTGATATTGTGGGGTGGCAAAAATCAGAACTAAAATAATTTGAAGAAAAATAAATATCTGTATTTGATTAGATTGAATATTGTTAGTTTGTAGATAATTTGCTAGTATTATATTCATAAATCTACACCTTCAATTTAGCAGACGCCTAATATCAATATAAATATATACATATATAAATACTTGTATTTTTCCCACACAATGTCTTTGCTTTTAGTCCTGTCACCATCACCATCTATTCCCATTGGACGATCCACAGCTACATCAGTTGCTAGGCAACATACAGACAATCAGAATGGTAGAGTTATAAAGTTGCTTGAGAGTTTTCCACACTGCAGATGATCGCACTTTTGTTAATTACTAAAATGTTTAAAGCACCCAAACATATAATCATTCATACACCTTTAGTATTGTTCATTCAGGCATGATAAACATTATGCTTGGATCCAGCACATTGCAAAAAAAGCACTTGGTTGGTAATTGTTTACTCAAGCATGAAGCACATCACAAATGAAACACTTAATTTGTAATCTTCATATCTAACCTGCACTTGCAACATACTCCTAAAGTGCTTTTTCAAAAAAGTAAGTGCAAGCATCATATATGCATAATGCTTGAATTGGAACTCATAACAAAGCCCTTGATTGGTAATCAAATTTAACCAGCGCTCGCGCTTATGAATAATGCTTGCAGTGTTGGCGAAAGTGCTCTTTCATAGACCAGCATTAAATCCTTCATTGATACATTACAAGTTTATCATGGCACCATTATTTTTATAGACACAATTACTCGTAACATATCTCATATACCAGTAATGAGAACAATTGGAGCATTTTATATTTTAGAACAGGGGGGTTGGATGACCGAACGGTTAGCATGTGGGCGTTGTACCATAAGGTTTGCCATTTAGTCAACTGGCATGGTTTTAATTTCTTGGTTAAATGTGACAAGGAGTAGTTCGCCTGTTCAACTTCATGGGTTTTCTCCAGGTCCTCCAGTTTCCTCCCCAATGCGCAAGCGAATTATTGAAATATTATAGGACCATGTGTTAGTCCAGAAATGAACTACTTTGTGTCTAGGGGACTTTAAACTTCATTTCTCTTTCTCTCATATTTTGAAACATAATCAATAGGCTTATTTTGTGAGTATGCTTTTAAAAGATCTGCATTTAAATTTGATCCCATTATAATGTAAAGTATATTGTTATCTCATCCTCATGTTTGCTAGATCAACTGAAATCAGCTTGTAATATAATCATCTTGTTTTAATGTTGTTGTTGTTAATAATCATTTAATATACAACACATGCCATGTACTAATTACATTTACTTATATTGACAATCTTTATGGACATATTATATACCCTTCAAAAAGAGAAACGCATATTGACATTTTGTCGGTATACCCTTGCTCTACATCATTGCTAAAGTTAACAAGACTGTTCTCCATGACATTAAAAACAAGTAAGATTAATGGAAACAATGAACCCGTTCAAATAAAAAATTGGCTATTTGTTTCTCTTTTTTTTTTGGAAGAGTATAAACAGGTAGTACCGAAATCACCAGAAACTACATTCTCCCTCTTGATCACCTCAAATCACTATAAATAGCTTCTCCTCCTTGATCACCTCAAATTGCTATAGATAGCTTCTCTCTCTAGACTACCTCAAATAGCTATAAATAGCTTCTCCCTCATAAGTCGAGACTATCTCAAATAGTCTAGAAATTATATCGTGACTGTATATACACCACTTCTATGACTCAGACAAGTTGAGGTAATCTAGGGAGTAGTAGTTTTGAGTGGTTTCGAAAACGAGCAACAAAACACCATGATTTTTTTTCAGAGAACTGTTATTGAGGTTAAGATATATACTATTCAAAAAAAGTAGGGGATATTTGATTTTGGGGGCATAATACTAAAATATGCAAAAAAGTCACTATAGAACCTAACAGAAGAAACATTTCCAGTTACATGTGACACCCAAACGCACAAATATGCAGGTGATGCTTGGGATCATCATTGGGGGTCCAACCTAAGATTTGCACGACTCTGACTTTGAATGTTACAGTCATTGTGGCATTGAATTCCGGGGTGGAAACACCAGTTTGATATTGTTTGAGTGACCAGAAAACAAATTTTGATATGCGTAGGCTTACCCAAAATAAAAGGTTACGTGTCCTTGGAATGCTACAGATAGGCACAACACAGGCGGTTGTGGCGCGGACGATGAATGTTTCTCAGTCTGTCATAAGCAGGCTATGGTCCAGATACTGTGATACACAATCTGTACAGGACAGACCAGGCTCAGGTCGACCAAGGGCGACAACTCAAGCCCAGGATCGATTTATCCGTACCTTGGCCCTGAGAAATCATGTCATCATAGCAAATCAGATCAGCGCTCGTCTTCAAACAGACACTGGTGTGAGAGTGAGTGGCCAGACCATTCGGAATCAACTGCATAGGGGTCACCTTCGCGCCTGACGTCCTCGCGTGATCCCTTGTTTGAGAGATCATCACATTTAGGCAAGACGGCATTGGTGTAGGGATCGTCAACACTGGGATAATCGACACTGGAGCAATGTGGTGTTTTCAGATGAGTCAAGGTTCAATGTTGATATTTTGAACAGACGTACGAGGGTGTGGCGTGATCGAAACGAGCGCTTCCAAGACGTTAATGTTATCAGACATGATCGATTTGGGGGTGGTTCTGTTATGGTGTGGGGAGGCATCACTGTTGCTGGAAGGACGGCTTTACATGTTGTTGCAGGGCATGTTACAGGCCAGTACTACCGGGACAACATCTTGGCAGTCCATGTTGTGCTGTTCGCAAGACGTCATGGCCGCGGTTTCATCTTCCAGGATGACAACGCAAGATATCACAGGGCCAAGATCGTTACAGGTTACCTCCATCAACAGAACATCACCACATTACCTTGGCCAGCACTGAGTCCTGACCTCTCCCCCATCGAGCATGTCTGGGACATGCTTGGACAGAGGTTATGTCCACGTCAACAACGTCAAATGTCCAAGAACTTGCTGCTGCGTTGCAACAGGAATGGGACAATCTGGATCAAAATGACCTTAGATGTCTCATTGGGAGTATGCCACCTCGGATCAATGCTTGTTTGGCAAACAGAGGAGGATTTACTCGTTACTGACTTTGTTGTGATGCTGTGGTAACTTTGCTGTTTGACCCCAGGTATCATTTTACCCTTATAATGGTTAGTCTGTGCCTTACTTCGTCTAACGATCATTTGGAATAAATCGATGAATGTGAACTTCATTTCATTATGTCATTTGTTTCTTCGTCAGTTTCATTAGGTGACTTTAATAACACTTAAAAATCAAATATCCCCTACTTTTTTTTAATAATATGCTTGGTTTTGTTTATCTCAAAAAAAATAATTGTAATTAGATAAGAATGTAATCTCAACAAGTAACTTCCATAGGTAACATGTTGGCCTCTTAACTATGATATCTTGGATTTTTGTATCCTGCTTCAAATCCTGACTAAAACAGAATCAATGCTTATTCATTCCGTTTAAATGAATAACTGAGGTTGAGGTTGAACTGTGTACTTGGTATTGAGAACAAACCATTCGTAGATGGAAAAGTTAACAGGAAATGGCAGCATTGCACATTCAATGATAGAAATGAAAATTACCAGATGTTAGTCTCAAAATAACTGAAGTGTTCTGCGGACAAAGCATGAAACCCATTACATTTTGTGTATAAGACACACTGAACTTAAGATACCATCCTTTTCCAATTTCCATAAAGAAAGACTGTAAATTAAAGGGGCATTTTTTCAGATTTGATAAAGAGCTGATAGTTCTTGCTATAATAATTAAAAAATAGATAATGAAAAGGGAATATGTTGAAAATTTCAGTCAAATTACTTTATTCTGAGCTGAGTTATTGCCATTAGAAGTACAGTGTAGCCCCGATTGTCATTACTACTGTTAAGATGATAAACAAAGTCTTGATTATCTATTTTAAAATTAAATCATAAATTTCACAGCACTTATTATTATAGCACTCAATTTTTGTCAGGTTATTTTGTGTCCTTTACGGAGTTGCTAGCAAACTACAGCACTTAGATGTGACATCATTAATTTTAAAGTCCCTCCAGTGGCTGCCATTTTCTTTCCAAAAATTAATAACATTGTTTGATCCTGTATTGTGTTAAACATTTTATTCATCATAGTTTGAATTCCAGTACAGTATAACTTGCTCAGCCGTGCACTTCTAATCAGCGATCACTTGCTTCAACAAGCTTTGCGGTAGGGGTTGGGGCAATATTGTATACCTCTAGTCAAAGAGCACCTCCATTAAGCAAGCATTTTTAAATTTCCCTTGGGTGCTTGCTTAATACAAGGTCTACTGTATTTATTATTTTTATTGAATGTGATTGTCTGTATTACTTATGTCATATTTATATGTGTTGTTGGAAGAGCATTTCCGTATTCAAATTATGGTGCAAGCGATCAAATTTTATTTAATATAGAAACAAATGTATCTTTCATAATCCAGTCCTTTTCCAGTTAATTTTTTATGTATTTAAATTTAACCTATTTTACCTTTGCAGCCATGACACCAAGAGTGCAACCAATGACAACCCAACAGCAATCTGCATACGTTCCACAGTTAAACCTTACGGAAAGAGATATAGCGGTTGATACTTCAATACGCTCACATCACAGTGATGTAGAACAAATGCCAGAGGTCACTCAAAGTAAAGAACTGGTTCATCATGATGATTACATCGAAGATAAGATTATCTCGTATCGTAACTTGAGTGACCCTCATACAGATCCCTACTCAATAAGGAGACATTTTGGTACACAAACGTATACATGTAAATATTGCACCACTATCTCTTTCCACCATTATAATATTTATATATTCAGTGAAATCATACCATAATATTCCTATTTCCATGGGAACCAGGTGGGTTGGATGGTCGAATGGTTAGCAGTTAGCACGTGCACGCTGTATCATAAAGCCTGTCATCAATTCAACTGGCGTTGTTTCGAATTCCCTGTTGTACATGACAAGGAGAAGAGTCGCCTGTTCAACAGGGTGGGTTTTCTCTGGGTCCTCTGGTTTCCTCGCACTGCTAAAGACCCCTGTGCGCAAGCGAATTATTGAAATAAATAAAACAATATGTTAGTCACGAAATGACCTAGTTTGTATCTAGTGGAAGTTGAACCCCATTTCTCTCTCTCTCTCTCCATGGGAACTGTGGATGCTTGGGTCCACTGGAACGTAACTTTCTGGGTTTCAATCATTGTATTCAGACAGGACTGACAAGGAAATTGTTTAGTTCAATGCGTAAATTTTAATATCTACGTAAAATAATTTCCCTTCTTGGAAAGGTAATGGGCTCTTTATAATAACCAATAATTATAAATAGAGATCAGTCGGATTTCACTGAATATATCAAAAAATGACAGAGATATATATATAGTAAAAAGTGTCAAATTTAAAAAACAAATTTGATAGATTTGAATTTTACAGTTTGGTGAACCATTTAAAAATGGAGTTCCTAATTGGGTCTTGATTTATTAGTTACTATATATATATATCTCTTTTTTTGAAAATTCCTGTAATTGTTTTGTTGGTAATAATATATTTTGTATTTGTTGGTTATATTTATTTACCGGTATATTAATTGAATGTTGTGTGTAATATATGTAATTATTTTATAACCCCACACTAATATTTGTTATAATCATCATACATCACATCAGACCTCCACACTTCACACGGTGCATAAATTTGGCGGCTGCCAGAGGCAAAATATTTTATTCAAAGATGTTATCTAGCTATGGACAATGTTTCTACTAATTTTTAGTATATGCGCAAGATATATTATGCCTAATAAAACTGTGCTGGCAAATATAAACAGTTCATGATGCATCTCATGTGCACGTTGTATCATAAACTCTGTCATTGAGGCAACTTGCGTTGTTTCAAGTCCTCCTTTGTATGTGAGAAAGGGTAGGGTCACCTGTCCAACCTCTTGGATTTGCTTCAGGTCCTCCGGTTTCCTCCCATTATTAAAGACCCCTACATCTAAGCTAATTATTGAAATTAAATAGAACCATGTTAGTCCCGAAATGACCTAGTTTGTGTCGAGTTGACATTAACTTTACCCCATTTCTCTCACTCTTTCATGATGCATCCATTTTTAAGTGACATTTTCTGTGCAGATTCATTCACTTTGTGTGTTTGCAGTAAAATGTACATGTATGGGAGTGTACACACATTGACAACACATCACTATATGTTGATAATGATGAATCATGAGTATTTATATTAATATATCACACTTTATTTCACTACCCTCTTTCTATGTTGTTTGTCTAAGTTTACGTTTCTTGGTTATGTTATGTCTTAATGTCTTAAAGTGGACCTTAAATCCCATTTTTCTCTCTCTCTCTCTATTGATATTTAACTCTTTCCGTACTTGTATCTGTGGTCAACAGCTTCCTGTAATAATTTCTATTATAGACATGTCTACGATTATTAAATTGGGGTTCAGTTATGCAGAAAATTAAGTGTGATGACCAAGTGACCTGTGTAATGAGAATTCCTTATTCCATGAAAATTGTTTTCTGTTGATGTATTTCTTACTTGCTAAATGCTACTTAAATATGATCTTTATTCATCAATAATCGATACGGTCATCAACTTACTGTACTGTGCCCATTCCTATTAATAGGATGCGGCCAAGGTCACTGGGTTTCATTTCAAGTGTGTAATGACAAGCTATACTGTAGGTCACCTTGTTCCAGTAAAATTGAAATATTATGGTAGTGTATAATCCGAAGATCGAAGATCGCAGATCGCAGACCTGTATAATCCGAAGATCGCAGACCTCAACTATAATCCGCAGACCCCCTATACTATATTCCGCAGACCCCAACTATAATCCGCAGACCCCCTATACTATATTCCGCAGACCCCAACTATAATCCGCAGACCCCCTATACTATATTCCGCAGACCCAACTATATACTGCAGATCCCCTATACTATATTCCACAGACCCCAACTATAATCCGCAGACCCCCTATACTATATTCCGCAGACCCCAACTATAATCCGCAGACCCCCTATACTATATTCCGCAGACCCCCTTTAAAGCTTCAATACAATGTTGCAAGGTCACAGTAATTTGACTTTATGTTCAAAGCTTTGTTGGATTCCTTCAAACATCAGGTAGTGTATAATCCGAAGATCGAAGATCGCAGACCTGATGTTTGAAGGAATCAAACAAAGAACACTCTTTTAAAACTCGACTTTTGTAGAATTCGCCTTCCCCGATAATTTTTTTTACAACAACAACGTTCTCGTCATGCGATGCTTTAAACACTGTGCCAAAGGCACCACTCCCAATTTCTTCTAAATTTGAAATGTCTTTCCATTTAAAATTTGAAAATTTACTAAGATTCTTATCCTCCTTTACAGAAATTCGGCAGGTATTCTAAACATAAGAAGAAATATTGTAAACCCTCTCTCAAGAGAATCAAATTTACAACTGAAGAATATATCATTTAATTTATGTAATACATGGACAGAGTGTGTGAAAGAGGCTAATATTCTATATAGCCCAGTGAATAAGGGCAATATATGAACCATCTGATGAAATTTTCGTTATAGTAACACCGAGTCAGTCCTTTGAAGTCAAAGATCAATCGAATTCAAAGCTTTGGACATAAAGTCAAATTACTGTGACCTTGCAACATTGTATTAGGAATTCTGAAAGTGTGAAAAATTAAAAAAATTGAAGCTTTAAAGGGGGTCTGCGGAATATAGTATAGGGGGTCTGCGGAATATAGTACAGGGGGTCTGCGGATTATAGTTGGGGTCTACGGAATATAGTATAGGGGGTCTGCGGATTATAGTTGGGGTCTGCGGAATATAGTATAGGGGGTCTGCGGATTATAGTTGGGGTCTGCGGAATATAGTATAGGGGGTCTGCGGAATATAGTTGGGTCTGCGGAATATAGTACAGGGGGTCTGCGGATTATAGTTGGGGTCTGCGGAATATAGTATAGGGGGTCTGCGGATTATAGTTGGGGTCTGCGGAATATAGTATAGGGGGTCTGCGGATTATAGTTGGGGTCTGCGGAATATAGTATAGGGGGTCTGCGGATTATAGTTGGGGTCTGCAGAATATAGTATAGGGGGTCTGCGGATTATAGTTGGGGTCTGCGGAATATAGTATAGGGGGTCTGCGGATTATAGTTGAGGTCTGCGATCTTCGGATTATACAGGTCTGCGATCTTCGATCTTCGGATTATACACTACCAAATATTATACATATATGCTATCGCCTTTGTTCAATAACTAAGAATTTGTATAAATGGATTGTAAAGTCAAGTTGAAGTCCACAGTGAATCTGTTTTTATTGTCCTAAAAGGAGCTAATTCTTTAATCCTTGGCACAACTAATAAGTCGCAACACAAATATATATATTACAATCTACCGGTACATCAGTTTTGTTCTCCCTTGAGATATTTTTTGCCTCGTTCATCGAATTACATCATTACAAATGGCGCTCAAAAGTATTCTGGCCAGTGAATCGATGCCTATTTAAAATGTTTCTAGTGTCGTAGTAAGTATTGGATATCAAATGTCGTTGCAAGATAACAACATCAATGTTGATTTGAATTGACCAATAAATTGTGTTTGCAATGTTGAAAACAGTGGATGATATTGCGTTAAAGACTTAGCTACTTTAATCGTAAAGACTCTATTTAATATGTTTTTCTTTTAAACGTCATTTCACTTGAAAGGTATTGTCAAGTCTAGTTGAAGCCCATTGTGAATCTTTCTCTATTCTCTCATTAAATATATAAGGACTCTTATCTGTTTCATATGTTTGTCTTTTGATAGCCATTCCACTGGGAATTTAGGTTATTATTAATAGATGTTTTTTTCTGTTGATGTTTCTAGTCACAGATGAGAATGGTGTTAAGAGGGAAGTAAGTGATGTCAGAATAGAATATAAGACAGATAGATCTCCTCACAGACGTAGGAGAGATGTCCCCGCCACTGAGGCAGACACAAATGAAAAGAAAATGGTGGGCACAACAAAATTAAAGAAAGTCAGACTGAAGAGTGCTGCACAGGTCAGAAAATTTAAGACAGAGAAACCGAAACCCAAAGAAAAATTTGGCTGGAATTATAACAATCAAAGAGTGAAAAAGAATGTGAAAAATTCCGAGAAGGATCCATTTTATCAAGAGAAAAAATGGGAAAGTCAAGCAAGACATGCAAAACGAGCAGCACAACTTTACAAAATGGTGGAAGCTAATAAACAAATTATACCTTCAGAATCACGCAGTCCATCCCCTCGTAGAAATAAATCTTTGTCACCTCACAGAAACTCTGTCAACTCCCGACATGACAGAAGCTTGTCTCCAAATTTCCGCTCAGAAACCAGACTCATAAAACCGTCCGATGTGACACCCCGTAGAGGAAGATCCACGTCTCCTCTTCCGTCCAACAGATCTCGTCATTCCGAGGAACTCAAACCGTTTCTAGATGATCATGAACGTAGATCTCGTCTGGATCATTACAAACATAGACCTGATCATCATGGCAGATATGAATCACCTCCTGTGCCAGCAGTTAAACACAGAAGACCTCATCAAAATGAACTGGATAATGATGACTATGAGAATTATAATGGTAGATCACATTATACAGACTTAGATCCTGTACGTCCTCCTGTATACGACACAGATTTCATTCCATTCACAAGAACGTCAGAGATTTTAGACCCGTCCCATGCCGGTGATCCTCTGCGCGTGTCACGAGAGAATACACGAGTAAGAAAGGGGCGGAAGGCGTATAATGAGAATCAACAACCAGCTGATTATGGTAATAGAATAGATATTTATGAAGATAAACGAAGAGATCCTAATCAAAAGGTATAAACATTTATTTATTATTAACAAAGAAAATGTTGAAACATGTTTTTAGATTAATATGAGGGTGAATGATGTCTCTAGATCCAAAATCAAGTTACGTGTAGGTGATAAATTACAGGAACTTTTGAGACAGCAGTGAAAAACTTTAGCTTTAAATACTGATTTAATCGTGTTAGTTATTATATTTTGATAGGACCTTATATTTAATTGTGTTAGTTATTATATTTTGATAGAATCCCATATTTAATTGTGTTTCATACTGACATATTTATATTTTAATATAATAATTAAACACGTATCTATATATTTTGATAGAACCTATATTCGATTGTGTTACATATTTATTTATTTATTTGTTTTGATGGAGCCCTATATTTAATTGTGTTATATATTTATATTTTGATAGAATCATATATTTGATAGTGTTATATATTTATATTTTGATAGAATCCTGTATTTAATTGTGTTATATATTTATATTTTGATAGAATCCTATATTTAACCCGGGTTTAGTAAAAGATCATCCTACTGGTCGACAAGATCAAATATTACAACAGCTGTCTACCTTAAAACAGGTACTAGAAGTGATATATATTATATATTATTCTATAATGTAGGGGGTTGAATCCACAATATGATTTAATTACTTCTCATTTGTCATTAAGAGTTTTTATACCCAATTGCGCTTAATTACATAATAAGATTATAAAATACAGGCACGTGTCCATAGGGGGGCTGGGGTCTAGGACGCCAGATCCTCCTCTTCTTCCACAGAGCATATTATTTTTCTTTTTTAACATTCATTGAAATAGTGTCGGACAAGAACGTATGAACCATTGCTGTTGTTTTGGCCTCACCCCCCCCCTAATCCTATGTATTTATACACCTAAATAAGCAGGAATATTGTTTCAGAGCTTCTGATTTCATATAATTCTCAGATAATCCTCCAGGACCTCTCTCCAAACTCGATCTTGCCTTGGATCTCTTCTGCTCGAATTCCTGAACACTTCCCTGAATTTGTTACTTGTAAGATATATGTGAATGATCTGACTACTTGTACCTGGAGAATAATTGAGAGAGAGAGAGAGAGAGAAAAAAAATGGGGTTTAACCTCCACTCAACACAACTAGGTCATTTCGGGACTAACATATGGTTTTAATTTTATTTCAATAATTTGCTTGCGCGTAGGGGTCTTTAGCCAAGGGAGGAAACTGAAGTGCCCGGAGGAAACCCACGAGGTTGAGAAGGCGCCCCTATCTCCATGCCACATACGCCCACACCAGGGCTGGAAACCACAGCCGCAAGCCAGAGGTGACTGGCCAGCTAGAGGTCGAAGCGCGCCACTCTAGACCACTAGGGCATCCCAACCCCCCAAGAATAATAAATGTATGTTTTATTGATCTTATCACTATTTTCTCATTGTAGAGTTTAATGCAGAGACAGAGAGAGTTAGAGACATGTATGTCACCTAGTGATTTCGAACAGCAGTAATATTACCAATCATGGAATTGTTCTTAATATCAAATTTTATATAAATCAAAATATAGCACTTTTTTATTTTCACCATGTTACACTGGATAGTAAACAGTAAAACTACTTAACTTGAATAATTAAAGTAGACAAATGTTTATGAAACGATGCAAGCTCGATTTTAGTGTATCACAGACATCAGCTTGGTGAAATGAAACTTTTTTATAATCATTAAAACAAAGTAAATCTCCCTCACTTTTATATGTCACCCTATTGTATAAAGTTTATTATACAAATATTTTAATTTATTTAAATGTTGTACATGTATATTTAATTGTAAATATAATGTATAGTCGAGTTTTATAACTAAAGTGCTTTAATTACTAATACTACCTTTAAAGATGTATATAAAATACTAGTTTTTATGTAGAGGATTGTGTAGAATATTGACTCATCATTGTATAAGTGTGAAACATAACAAGAGAAAATCACCTTTAATATTGTTATATTGAAGGGCTAAATCTTATATTTGTGATATTGAAGGGCTAAATCTTATATTTGTGATATCAAAGGGCTAAAACTTATATTCTTGATATTGAAGAGCTAAATCTTATATTCTTGATATTAAAGAGCTTAATCTTATATTCTTGAGAGTTAAAACGTATATTTTTGATAATAAAGAGCTAAATCTTATATTCTCAATATTAAAGGGCTAAATCTTATATTCCTGATATAGAAGGGCTAAATCTTATATTCTTGATAATGAAGAGCTAAATCTTATATTCTCAATATTGAAGGGCTAAATCTTGTATTCTTGATACAGAAGGGCTAAATCTTATATTCTTGATATGGAAAGGCTAAATCTTATATATAGAAGGGCTAACTTTAATCTTATTTATATTAATGATATTGACTGTTTTTAATGTTGGTACTTTTCATCTTGAAGCTGGATTTTTTAATTTGACAGTACTTTTAAGAAATAAGTAAAGTTAGCACAACCTAAATTAACATCAAATAAGGATTTACTTTGATTAAATACAAGCTTAAATAGGCTCTATACTACATGTCAGTTTGTTCATTAATTTTAATTTTAAAATATGAGCGCAAGTTACAGATTTTGGTTTTGTTTTTGGCTTAAATTTAAATTGCTCAACCTGTTCTGTATGTTTACTTAAAATATAGACCATCTTCACATTTAATTTAATCAACCATTTAATTTTGCCCTTAATCAAAGCGGTTGTGTCCGTGTATTCTGTGATGTGAAAGGGAACCTGTAACTTAAATTTAAAAGAACATAATAGGAGAGTATATGTATATGTGTCTTTAGTTTGAAAGAACATAATATAATCTGTGATTCTGTGATTATTCAAATATTACTTATATTCCAACAGCTATTATATTTATATATCATTATATTCAATAATATTATTAGTACATGTATTTCAATGTTTATCACATGACAAATGAGCTTTGTTCTGGAAGTTATTGACACCATTCTAACCTTTTAAAATCTGTTTAATTTTCGAACATTTAACTCCGAACATCAAACTCTGCTTAGTTAAATTGTATTTTATGAAATCAGAAACAAAGCATTGTTGTTTACTAATTTGACTGTTAAGTAAAATGCCAGGTTGTTTTGGGCTTTATTTCAAACATGATGAAGATAGAGTATTTGGGAAAGGAGTTCTATAATTATACAACCACACCTACATGTATTGGTCACAATCATTATTTTGTCTATATGTGTATTTATGTAGAAATGTAGACTGCAGGTACAGTGCAAGCAAGTCACTCACTTTTGCCAGCTGATCAATTTTTTACTTATTTGGGGTGTTTTTTTTCCAATTGGCACCAATTTTTTTTAAAGAATATGACAAAATGGAGCCTTATCTCACTTTTTTGAAAATAAATAAACTGCTTTGAATTTTAAAGTTAAGTATTTAGAAATTTTAACACATTGAAATACATCTAATAAGAAAGCAATGGGTAGAAATATAATTTTATATACAGGGAATGGTTTGATACTGGAATAATAGGAGAAAGGGGACTTGTGGTTAACTTATAAATTTTTTTTTTAAATGTTTGCTATAAATATTTTACTTTCTAAAGGAGCACCAAGGGCATCTGTAGTTCAGCTCTGAATGTAGGTCTTATTACACTTGCCTCATTACACATAAAGGAGAGTGTAATAAGACCTACATTTAGAGCTGATCTAGGGCATCTGTAGTATAATGTATTTGGAGGTGGTAGTCATGCCTCTTTCTGTACAGGAACATCTTTATAGTTATATAACCACAATTAATTCAAGTTCAAGTTGATCTTAATTATTAGCTCCACCCATTACACTTCTACATTTTTATTATTTTATACATTCAAGTAGACAGATGAAAGGCAAAAATATTATCAATTAATTTGCTTTTATAATTGGATCTGATGCCAAACTGATATTTTTACCTTATAACTGTATATATGGTAAATTTAAGGGCTGTTGTCTCATAGAAAAAGTCTTATTATTATTCTATCCGAAGTAAATTTATTTTATGATCTATTTCTGTTATATCTATTAATATAAAATAAACTATTATAAATTAAAAGAAGAGTAGTTTTATCTGCATTAAATTATAGATGGATTGTAGCAGTTTCTAGAACAGTTGATAACACTTCCCTTGAAAGAGGAGGGTGTCTATAAGTATAGTGTACATTGTAAGTTTATTCTTACTCTTTCTAGAATACCTCTAAACCACTAGATGACCTTTCTCGGTCAACACAATGCACTTTGGTGTGCATGTAAAATAACCCATGGCAGTTAGAATTCAAACGCAACATTCCCCTCATTGAACACTGGATGGCATATGCCCGTCTTCATTATCCATGTGGATTCATTTCAGATAGACCGAATGAATGTCAAAGTCTATAAATGAGCAATTGGCATGAATAGAAATTTGAAAACAAGTACGATGGATCAGGAACTGACAATGTTGGATGAAATTCAAAAATCTAAATCACCAAATTGATGAAATTAACATACTGATGCTTTTTCGAAGAGCGGCACCCCAAGAAGAAGAATAAGATGAGTAGCGGTTACATGTTCTCATACATGTAGTGATATATTTGGAGATGGAAACCTGCCACACCCCATCCCGCTGGAATGACTGAAAGAGAGAAATGAGGTATAACGTCCACTAGACACAAATTAGGTCATTTCGGGACTAACATATAGTTTAATTTTATTCCAATAATTCGCCTGCCCGTAGGGATCTTTAGCAATACCATCCCGCTGGAACCATAAAGGTATAATATTAAGGTCAATGAACCCTTTCTGGTCTTGACTTGTTTAAATTGTATAACTGATAATAAGTCTATTTTATACCAGCTCAAATAATAAGCTAAACATCACGATAAATGTCCATCCAAAAACATAATTCCACAAATATTTTGTTATGTTATGCTTTATTTTACAAAGTCAAACATTATTCTGTCATTTGCCGGAACCCATCTGAACTAATTAAACTGTAATACGCCTTTATCAGATTTTGAGTTAAGTCGAAGATCATGATGTTTGTCGACGAAACACGTTAAGATCCTGTTGTTGTTTTTTTTTGTAGTAATCTTTTTATTTTCGTAATTACACATTATTGTTCTCACTTGATCTGGTGAAATATTTAAAAAAGACGTGATATTGTTTTATTTTTACTCTGGAATTACAGATATAATAAGATTCCTCTAGACAATCAACTCCATTATAGGATCAATTTAATACAGATCATATATGAGTTACATTTATCTCCATGTCAGGTTTTTGTACGCAAATCTGTCATGTGGTAATAGCCAATATTGTCGTCATCCAATTTGGTCTGTCCGTTGACCCGGGTTATTTCTTGTAAATGCTATAGGCTATACCGTTATTCAGAAATCTGGTATCCAAGTTGCTAGGATTGGTCGAGTCCCAACAAGGAACTCAATCGAAATGGAGTTTTTGTTCCTATCACTGAAATGATCAATTGTTTTTCCATAGTTATTGTTTCTGGTCCAGTAAACATTAAAGCTATCTTTCAAAATGCAGTTGATGGGCGAATATTCGTTACCTAGCAACAGCATGTCTACAACATGCTATCTCTAAATGGGGGCGAATGGTTAGCACGTGCGTGCTGTATCATAAAGCCATTGAGTCAACTGGCGTGGTTTCGAATCCCCGGTTGTAAGTGACAAGGAGAAGGGTCGCCTGCCCAGCCTCGTGGGTTTTCTTGGGGCCCCTCCCACAGCTAAATACACCTACGCGTAAGCGATTATTGAAATAAAATTAATTACCATGTTAGTCCCGAAATTACCTAGTTTGTGTCGAGTGGAGGTTAAACCTCATTTCTTTCTCTCTATCTATCTCTGAATGGACGATATCCCTGCTCCTTCTAGGTTAATAGGGCCCATACACGATCCAACATGTTTGATAAAACATGTTGGATCAAACATGTTTGAAAGCTTGACGTTGCCCATACACGTTCAAACTTGTTTGTCAAACATTAGTTTGTTCGTCAAACAGTCAAACATGTTGGATCGTGTATGGGCTTCATCAAACTTGTTTGTCCAACACATGAGGATGTTTTCAGTCGATCTTATCTATCCGGCTGCTTCTGAAAAAATAATGTTGACAAACAAGTTTGATGAAGCCCATACACGATCCAACATGTTTGACTGTTTGACGAAAAATATCAACAGAAATCAGATCCATCAAACATTTGACGTCAAACATTTCTGGCCATCAAATATACACATACACGATCAAATATCCATCAAATATGTTTGATCAAAAATATTTGATCAAACATGTTGTATCGTGTATGGCGCCCTTAAGTAAGGGACTTCAGTCTCTGGCGATAGTTGTCTGATCATATTATTCAGAGGAACACCGTTACGGACTTCAGCTGAAATTCCATAGCTGGTATTGGGTATTTTACTCAGGGCCGGATTAACCATGATGGGGACCCTGGGGCACAGGCCCCAGGGCCCCCACATTAGAGCCCCCCACAAAAAGCTCAGTTGCGTCCACATTAGAGCCCCCCCCCCCCCACAAAAAGCTCAGTTGCGTCCAGCCCCTCCTCTAATAATGCAATCATTTCATGGATTTGTCCACTGAAATAACGCCTCCAATTTCTGAAATTCACACCATCGACGCTCACGGTCGGTGATCAGGAGCCCCCGCACGTTCCAGGCCCCAGGGTCCCCATCATGGTTAATCCGGCGCTGATTTTACTCCACAAATTTAGCGAAAGTCCGTACCCCGCTCTTTAATATCAATTGAAGAAAATTCCCAACACCCTTTTGCAAAACAAACGTACACCACTGATATTATCGAAAAGTGTTCTCTTCCAGTAGCATATGGAGTGTTTGTGTCTCAGCTAAGACGTTACGCGAGAGGTTGGTCATTTTATTCTGACTTTTTAAGTAGATCGAGGCATTTGTCACCTAAGCTTCAACTACAGGGATACTTGCGAACTAAACTTAATAAAACCTTTAAAAAGTTTTATGTCCGTCATCTCGACTATTATTCTAGACATAGGCCTATAATTATTTATTTGACGCGTATACTATCTCCCTGATAATGTCGTACGTAACTAACGTGACGAAAATTAAATGGTTGCTGGCTTTTTTTTCGCCCGAATACAGTGAATTGCCATTTTGCACAGTAATCCCTACCAGAATTTCGCTATTTCTTTTTAAAAAAATTGCTTTAAAGTTTTAAATTTTTGTTTAGAACTAAAATGAATTAGCTATTAGTCAATCCCCACTCTAAAAACATTAGCAGAATTGATTGTGTGTGTGTAAAATAGACCCGACCGAAGCACAAAATAGGGCGGTCCCCGCGTGTGTCAAATATCCGTTTAAACTTGCTAATTCTGTTAAAATTCCATTTTCTTCCGGGGATTTACTATATAATCTCGAGTTGTGTCCGTGTTATTGGACAGACAACCCTGATACGACGCAGGTTTTCTGTTCGTCGAAGTCATACATTACTTCCGTTCGCCCGTGGCGTTTAGATAACGTCATGTCGATATCATGGCTATTCACTGTGTCAGAGTCACTTCTCTGCAGGTAGGGTGAGTCTGTCGTTCAGTCAGATTGTGATAATGTCTATCTACTACATCGTTAACACAGTTCATCACGTGTATTTTGCATACCGATAGTCCATTGGCCAATCACGCTATTTTACCGAGATTTCGCCTTATAGTTTGGATGCAGCTTGGCGGGTGTGGCGCACCAGGCAGTGTAAGCTAACTCTTCCGGACACCTGTTACCACTGTTTGTCGTGTATTTTGTACATAGTGAACAGTCCATGTTCTGATTACACTATTTTGCTTGATTACCGTTTTTTTAGGACTTCGAATTTTGCCTAATAGTTTGGATTGTTTGACTTGGTTTTATTTTATTTTTATAGCACACGTGGTTACACCTGCTATTCAAAATCAATTCTCGATGAAAATGATTCAACTGAAGATTTCGACCTTGACAATCCTCATATTGCGCTGTTGACACTACCAAATGTATCGAAATGTACGACGTGGTCGGTGTTGTTCTGGCAACACTCCCCTTCCCTTTCTATACATGTACTTGATTATGCTAGCGTCAGACTTTAGTACAGAAAGCGCAGTTCGGAATTTACACTCAAGTTAGACCTGTTTAACAAAAAAAAAAAACAACCCCAAAAACCTTTAAATTTAAATTATTTTTTTTTATTTTATTGATTATGATGAGCGTGAGAATTTTTTACCCTTCTTTATATATAGAGAATAGACTTACATAGATATATAATTATAGGATAATAAGTCGCTATTCAAATAATAATAATAAAAATAATATTATATGTACGAAGAAAGATTAATTCAATTCATAAGAAGTCATCATTGCATGACATCTTTTTTTTAAATTCATGTCTTCGTTGACTTTCGTATGAATAATCCAATGATACACCTGCGTTGTACTTCATATATACAACAGCATACAACGAAAGTGGGGGATCACGTGGCTAAGTGGGTAAGGTGCTGGCCCGCTAGCCTGGGGGTCGGGTGTTTGATCCCTGCATTTGCCGAGAAAGTTCATCTCGATTTTCCGGCGTGGTTTATCATTGTCAGTGATGCAGACGTAGGGCCTGATAAGGACAGCTGTCTAGTCGTTCGGATTGGACGACAACCCGAGGTCCAGTGTAAACATTGGCGTGCACGTAAAAGATCCCTTGGCAGTTGGAATTCAGTTACTGCACGGGAAAAAATTTCCTTATAGCACATTGTATGGCATGTGCCCGTCTTCAATTACCCCAGGTTAGGTGCGGAAGCATAGGACGTTAAACCCCATTTCATTCATCCATGCACCGAAAGTACGGAATGGTATCAGGTGTTCTACAAAGCGCACACTGCACATTTTATTTGGATTGATTCAGACCAAAGACGTGAAAATCTTGTGTAAAAAATCAACATTTTGAAGTGTGCTAACTTAGTTAAATGTATTTCTTTATACTGGTTCAATGCTCTATAAATTATTAATTAGACATTTATTCACAAGGCGAGCTAATAATCAACTCTCTGGTTGTGGGTTTTGAAAGAATCGGATTGAAAGAAACACGGTCGCTATTTTTAATTTAATTTAACAATGGATAATCTTGCTTATTATCTTAACAGCAGTGGCAATGAAGATTGTTAAATAAAAAACTATAATTAATTACGTTCTATTTGACCAATTAGATAATTGAACTTAAACCCAAAGCTACAAAACTAGCATTTTCTGAGTATACATCAGACAACAGCTTGATTCTAGAAGGAAAATATGTAGCCATTTCTATCAGCAGACTCGCCCCAGCAATGAAAAAATCATCGACCTTTTTTTCTATTAACGATTAGAGAAAAAATGAGATCCACACTGCTAGAAAAGTATTTTCTCGTCCTTTTCTTGTCCACTGCAGGCACGAAAATGTTCCCGAAGATCTCTTATGATAGGTATGCCCGAAACTAGGTATATTGCCCGAAAAACGCGTTTGCGACCGTCAAATAAACCAAAATTTTCTTCGGGGGGTCATTCACCTCTCAAAGAAAACGGCACCGCTGTCTATAAACTCGAAAAATTTCGGGCATTCTAGTTTTGCTTCCCTAACTGTCATCTAGCCCTTATAAAACAATAATTTTACTTTCTTGTAATTGAATATGACGAATTTGTACTGAGTTGACTATGGATTAAAACATTTTGTCTGGAGATACTCTACTTTGTGCGACATTTTTCGGACATCGATTATTATATGTGAATGCAGATGCAACAGTCTGATTTGATGATTGGAATTCAGAGTAGGATTTCGGTTACAAAAACATTGGATACTTTTTGAATAGCAGGAAAACGCGTTTGCGGCAGTTACATTTTCAAAATTTTCTGCTAACGACCCGTCTTCGAGGTTTGTAAAAGATTGATTGGAATTCGAGTCAGCCACCTTAATTAGGTTATATTAGACCACTTTGAAGTTGCTTTGTTCACCGGCTGAAATATGCGGAAAACGCGTTTGCAGCAGTTAAATTTTCTAAATTTTCTCCTAACGGTCCCGTCTTTGAGGACTGTAAACGATTGGTTGGAATTTTCTTTGTTCACCGGCTGAAATAGCAGGAAAACATGTTTGCAGCCGTCAAATATTCCAAAATCTTATTGGGGGGGGGGGGATACAAGGTCGCTGATGTCTGTAAACCCGAAGTTTTTTCGGGCATTTCGGGTGCTGCTCCCCCAAACTGTCATCGAGCTCCTACATTCTGCTATCCAGGGGCCCCGGAACCCGGATACCAGGGTATACAAATGGTACCCTGCCTTTTTCGGGGGTATACATGTATACCCATACCATAATTATGAAAGTTTTCAACCTTTTTACTAGTCAACCTTTTTGCTATCTATGTATCCAGCTATGATATATATAATGCGGTGATTCCTGGTAAGGCAAACGTCTTAACAGCTGAGACAGTAAGGACATTCGAAAAGTCAATGAACAATTACAAATTCTATACGATCACAAACCTACTAAGATGTGGCGATCGGTATTAGTAAGCGGGCCGCTTTCAACGTATGACAAAAGACCTATGGTACTACACATGGTTTAAGTTAATCTACGCTAATATCTACTAAAATTGATCATTAGACATTAAACATGCATTATGCAAGAGATAAATCTGCCTTTTAGTTTTCAAATGCTATATTTGGGAAATGTGACGATTCTGGATGGCCATAATAGCGTATCTTTGACTCCATGTAGAGACTGGACGTCGTTAACTATTATATATGAAATGGGGTTTAAGGTCCTACTGTTCTGCTCCCAAACTTGGCTGATAAAGACGGGCATACTCCTTACAGTGTGCTATGAGGGAAATTATGCCCGGGCAGTGGCGCTACGGCCTACTCTTTTATCGAATTTAAACTGCCAAGGGATCTTTTACGAGCACGCGAAACGGGACAACTGTCCTTGTCAGGCCCCCCGTCCTGCATCACTGACAAGGAGAAACTACGCCGGAAAATCTCGATGAACTGTCTCGGTCATTGCAGGGATCGAACACCCGACCTCCAGGATAGCGAGCCAGCGTCTTACCCAAATAGGCACTTGATCCCCCTATGGCCCTATTATATAAATAAATATTGCTAGACGGTGCATATACATGTGGGTTAAAAAGTTCGTTTGTGCTCGGCCATCTAATGGAATGTTTAACCTCATATGTGGCTAAATTTGTATTCTTCCAATTAATACAAGTGAGATTCCTGACAGGAAAATCTTTAATCAAATAGTCTTGTCAAACCTCGCCGTTTGAATATCTTAAAGGCCTTAATGACCATCTTTAGTAATCTTTTTGATAAGTTTAATTTCGTTTCCTGATTTTACGAATCTCTTCAACATCTCATTTTTTTTTGCACGAGAGCGCTATCATGGACCGTGCTTATGAATAAAGTGCTATGGAGAAATCTGTATCTTTATTTTTTTTCTATATATTGGTCGAGGGTTAGAAAATAGGCAATTATAACTACATTACGTTTGCATTAGAAAACCGAGGAAACCCGATCGAGTAAGAGGAAAGAAGTTATATTCTTAATACCAGAACAAATTTCTTGAGTCACGTCGCCGGAATAAGTCAATAAAAGGAATTCTCCCGAAAAACGTAAATGAGGCTGAACAAATTCGTTTGGTTCCTTTAGATCTTCTGCTTCAATGCCGCCATATTGATTTCCCGATTGTGATCAGACCCAAACATGAAAATAACCCACCAAAAATCTCGCCGTATGTTTTTGGTAGAATTCTCCGTGGTTTAACCATTCCTGAAGTTCAACCAGTCATCCGTCACTGTTAGAAACGATACCATATCGATTTACGCTCAATATTCTATTGTATGGCAGACCAGTCGTGCAATCTCATTTTCTTCCTTGTCAATGTACTCTTTGATACGCCAAACATGTACTGTTTGTCTGTTCGATGAATATCAAAATAAAGTTTATAAGGAAAACATGGGGACATGACGTGAAAGATATATTGTTGAGATTTTGTTACCGAGATAGGCCTAATAATATTCTGATCTATTTTCATCCCTTATATCCAAGAAATATCTGAATATAAATAAGTATAAAACGAGAAAAAAGAAAACAACAAAAGCGTCTCTCCACTAGGCGTCTTGATCTCGCTTTAAGACCGTATAGATCGCTTGGCCTCGCCTTAATTTCGTACATAAAAGCTAGATATTGTAAAATTAGCTACCGTGCCTTCGGGGACACAGGGAAACGTGTAAGCTACTTTTTTAAGAAAAGCTATCTGATTCAGCTGTATATGGTTTGGTCATTTTTGCCAGTGCAATGCAATAGATTGCATATTATTGACACTGCTGCCCTTTCAATGACTGAGCGAAAAATCCCATAGTTATGGCACTGGCTTTCTTAAAGGGGCCATCCCGATAACACTTTGGGGGATAAAACTGCTTAATTTTGTATGAAAAGCCCTTAATAGCCTCTAACTTAGATCTGAGCAACTTCTTCAAGCTATGTGATACGTTTTCAAACAACTTCCAATCGCCGGTACGGCTCGGTAGCCTAAGACTTGTGTTCTGGTTGCATTACACAGAAGTGTCTGGATAAAAGAGTCTATATTATGTGCAGCTTTCAATCTAACCCTATTGACTCACTTTTAAAGCTCTCTTTTGATTAAGTTAAAATTGGTATCATAACAATTTAAAAGAAAAACTTAAAAGAGCTAGTGTCCAGTTAAGCTTTTTTTGCATTCACGTCCAAACTACTCAATATTTTGAACTGACATTTTCAGACAAGGTAAATACACTATTCCTCTATATTTTGGCGTTTAAATTTTATACGTTCATGAACGTGTAATTTTCAGATTCTTTGAAATTCGGGCTGGTCCCTTTAAGCACACGAAAGTCAGTCGCCTTACAAATATTTTCGTCAAAGACTTAGAGATAACGGGTAAATCTTTTTAAAGTCGTTTTCAGTTTTAAGGTTTTGTAGAAAAGAGGTGGCTTTAATAATGATGAACTATAAACAAAATGTCTATCTGGGCGTAATTAATTTCATGTGACGTAAGCTGATATCCCAATCAGCACAACTGTCGTTTAATCCAATCGAAATAAATCATTTCCCAAGCAGCCCTCCTTACTATACTACTGTAAGAAATATCAAAGAAGAAATCAATCGTTTCCCAAGCGGCATTCCATATTCGATATTTTCTTTGTGTCGTGTGTTAATCAGCCTCGAGCATTTTAGTATAATAACCAGTAGTCAGAGTGTGTACAAGAAAACAATCGTTTCCCAAGCGGCCTTCCATATTCGATATTTTCTTTGAGTCGTATATATGAGCCTCGAGCATTTTAGTATATCCAGTAGTGAGTGTATACATTCAACTTGACAGAATGGATAGATGCAATTAACTGGATACGTTTTAGGACGGACGGAAGGAAGGAAGGAGGGAAGGAAAAAACGAATTAATTTACAAGATGAAGGATATTAACTGTTACATCATATTAACTTTACTTTTTATTTTACAAATCTATCAATTTACCGAAGGTAAGATATTTTTACGTTGATATATAGGCCTATATATATTTATATTATATTATTTACTTATCTAGATCTAATTAAATACTCAACGGTTTAGAAATTAGTTCAGCTTTTTAAACATTGCACTAGAAGTTTATAGCTGGCCCGGATCCATTCACTTGATTTGATAATTGTTTATTTTTTGCAATGTCTATTTTCTGTCTTGTCCGCAGGTTTATCTTGTATATTTTTGTTTTGTGTGTAGTGCGATCCTTCTGCACTTACTATTAGAAGTGAAATACAATGGGGTTTAAAGTCCGACTTTTCTGCACCGACAGAGATAATGAAGACAGGCATTATACTCCATACATGAGGACAAATTTGCTACGACCTGCTCTTTTATTTTAAGGTATTTCAACAACATTTGACCTCGGTTTATTGTCTCATCCGAACGACTAGATACCATCATTGCCAGATGAATACTATGCATAGTTAGCTCTAAATGGAATAGTTTGAATATACATAATTTAGACTCCTGCCCTTTTACAAAATACCATAATTCCTGTTTTTACAACGACCATATTCTTCAGTGACATTGCTTGATAAAGGCTACCTGTAAGAGTACTGAAACGGTGCATGTAATAAACGATAAAATTGTGTCATTGTACATTTTAAAGGACCATTTTGAATGATATCAATGAATTGAAAAGCTGTTTTAATTTCAAATCTTTATTGATAAATATATAAATGCATGCTAAATAATCATATACGTGAATAATCAGGGATTCTGGAACTGAATGCAGCAAAGGAATAAATCTTGAAGATTTTAGGATTCTCTAAAACCGAATCTTTGACATGAGAGAATGAATTTTTTTTATCATTTTGTTTTTTTTTTAAGATCCTTGGGCCCTTTTTATGGTTTCGAAATCAAACACCAAATAGATCTGATTTTAGTTTTTGGGGTTTTTTTCCGGATCGTATGTTATACTAAATGCTGAACATCCAGAACATTAATCCTTACGGGAATCTGACACTGATGTCAGATTCATTCGGATACCAGATCTATCGGTTAATTCCGCTATACAAGATCGACACAGTATGGTTTCCATTGTTTATTTATAATTTCGTGCATTGTTTATTAATGGTAGAGTATACCTCCTGTCATATATATCAGCTATAAACACATCATCCTACTGGACAACATGTCATCTATTATTATATCTATTTAATTATGCATGTAGAAAGTTGTAATTTCTTAACTCAGCCGTGTCTTTAAAGCCCCAATACCACTCTTGTTGTAACTGAATAATATGCCCAATCATTATTCTCGTCAACGAATTGTACTATTTTACAATATTCCAATTAATTTTGATGATACAAATTTCATCTTAACACACCGAATTTAAACAATTGGAAAACTTCAACTACATGGTAACAACTAACAACATGGTTTGAAAAGCTTTACGTAAACACTTTCAAATGCAACTTGGATTTAAACATATTATCGAACCCTCTGGACAAGTAAGATAGTTTGTAATGGATAATTTACACAACAGGTAGGACACTTAAACATCTAGTAGTTAAAATAAGGCTATTTTGTTCTGGACCTGTCAAGCCAGCAAGATTGGTATTGTCCCTTTGAAGATCAACTCGTTATTCTAATATTATGCTATTTGAAAAGAAATACTCGTGGAGTATCTCTACCATGTTGTGAATCTTTTGTTGCGTCGTGCACTAAGCAGAATGCGCATATTTAATTTGTGGTGATATGGGCTAGACCCAATATATTTAGCCAATTGCCCTAATCAATCAAAATAATTTTGTATTCGGGGCTTCACTCCAAACAGCTTTACCTGCATAAGCCGTGCAATACGAACGGTCTGGCAGGAACAGAGCCTAGTCGTTCGGATGAAAAAAAATATCGGGATCCCGTGTACACGTAAAAGATCCATTGACAGTTGGAATTCGAAAAAAAAGTTGGCCGCAGCTGTCCGGACCAAATGTCCCTCGTAACATATTGTGTGGGGTATGTCCGTATTCATTATCCCAGTCGGTGCAGAACAGTAGGATATTAGTCCCAAATTTGATGGGTCTACTATTTACGAAACACATACGACTGATATGTATTCATATTCAGATATAACACGCTGGAAGCTTAACATTTACAAATGAAATATAAAATAAATACAAATGTTTGCTAATGTAAATCTTTCAAATCTGAGTCAATATAAGAAAAATATAAATGAATAAATAGAAAAAGGGTATTAACGTCTAACTTTCGGTAACCAAGAATAAATGACCTTTTATTTGAGATAATATAATCCAATGGAAAACTAAAAGTGACATTAAAGAATTAAACGAACTCTTTGAAACCGACACTCTCTAATTCTTATAAAGACTTTCTAAGTTTGAATAGATATGTAAATGTGCACATACTTCACACAAGTGAATAGTCCGCAGTCATACAAAACGTTTTATAAAGAAATTTGGAATGCGTTTAATTAAAACTCTAAAGGATTTATTAATATTAATTTCAAAAATAGTTAACAGTTATTTGTTTCATGTGTTGGTGTGGAAGGGGACCGGAGGACCCTGAGGGAACCCAGCAGGTTGGACTGATGACCCTACTCCTAGTCACATTCAAGCGAGGGAATCGAAACCCCTCCACTTGAATCAACGAAATACCTTGTATTTTAAGATGATGTCCCTATTCTTGAAAATACTAATAATCAGGTGTTCTAGAAAAGAAACATAAGCATACCTTACCGCGTACACAACACCCTTCGGTTTAAAATAGCCAATTGAAGTATTGAGGATTTTTGCTTTGTTCCCTGAAGTTTTATACAAATATGATTATCATTTTATAATAGAAAAACAAACCAGTCGAAACACTTCAACTATGCACTCTGTCACACCATGAATTTATTCAACTCATACTTGAAATTAGACTGGCGTTCAATACATACTAGGTTGGTTTCTTTCAATTCGACTATATGGGCTTTTGTTTGGGGAATATAGGGTTTTCTTTCTCTTCGTGCGTTTATTGAGATAGGGTATTTAGAACAGTTCATATACTATATTATATATTTTACGTGAAGTATACATATACTTATACTACTAATTGGACTTTTTATGTAGCTATATTTCTTTGATGTGTGTACAAATTGCATTTTGAGTATGTATTTTATTCAAATCTCATATCCAAATAGCAAATGAAATTGGGTTGAACTGGGCTAATTGAAGACGGACATACGTTATGCAGTGTGCTATGAGGGAAATTTTACCCGGACGTGTCTACGGCCTTGAAACACGAAACTGACTTGCTCGCATAAGTATTAATTTCGGCTTTCTGTTACTGTTTTTCTACACTATCGAATTCCAACTGTCCAGTGATCTTTTACGTGCACGCCAATGTGCACACGGGACCTCGGTTTTTCGTCCCACCACAACGACTAGACAGCTGTCCTTGTCAGGCCACCCGTCCTGCATCACTGTCAAGGGGGAAACGACGCCGGAAAATCTAGATGAAATTTCCCGGCCAATGCATGGATCGATCACCCGACCTCCAGGATAGCGAGATTGCGCCTTACCCACTTAGCCACCGTGATTTGCCCCTCCCCAATAGCAACACACGGCTGATTATCTTCGGTTAATTAATAGATGCCTGGTTGATTGATTACGGGGGCTAACGTCTGCTTCCACCTGCGGTCATATCGCAGCTATGTGTTTCCAAAGAATCATACAAGTTCTCGAACTATACGAGGCAGTGACCGGTGGCCTTTAGTGAAATACGAGCCCAGGAACCCTTTAGACTAGACTCGACTAACTGTGTAAATATGGTTTTGAAATACCCGGTGAAAATTGACAAGACCGTAGTATTATTAGCTACAAAACACTTGAAGCCCCAAAACCACTTTTGTTGTAACTGAATAATATGTCTAAATCGTTATTCTGGTCAACCTTTTTTTACTATTTTACAATATTTCAATTAATAAATGATTCAAATTTCATCTTAACACACCTAACTTTAAAAATTGGAAAAATTCAACTACATGCCGTAACATGGTTTGAAAAGCCTTACGTAAGCACTTTCAAATGCAACTTGGATTTAAACATATTTTCGAACCCTCTGGACAAGTAAGATAGGTTGTAATGGATAATTTACACAACAGGTAGGACACTTAAACATCTTGTAGTTAGAATAAGGCTAATTTTTATTTCTGGACCTGTCAAGCCAGCAAGAGTGTTATTGTCCCTTTAACAACTAGTTTGTTCCATAAAACTAAACCCCATGGATTAATTAGTGATTCGAACATCCCACCGATGTTTTTAGCAATTCGAAATAGCATTGTGTTTTAAAGACCTCGAAATTGTCATGAAGCAACCCAACATCTAGCCTAAAAAAAACTATATTTTTTTCCATCTTTCATACGAGATAGAAATAAATCATTTTGCGCCTACCAAGTCTTTTATGTAAATGTCAGAGATATAAAAAGATTTACCACGTAGAATCTAGATTGATTATAAATGTCGATATTTAAATGGTCGTCTGAGAATAATGCTAATCACTTCGGAAAAAAACACCAAACTTGTTGTACATGTCTTAAAGGCTTTTATAGAAACACTCATGTGACATAATTTGGTTTTGTCATTAACTGAATTATATACACGTCTGTAACATCCTTATGCAAATTAGAGATAATTTAACGCTATTTTAATATACGTTATGCAAGAGCTAAACCTGCATACTACAGGTCTTTCGTTAGGCCATTGATGTTATATAAACTATTAATTATACATTTATTAAGATGACAAGACCATAATCAACCCAGATGCCATATGGTGGGTACGATGTTAAACAGATTTGAATCCGATCTGCGATTCAACGGCTGTTCATAAAAATGGACAATCGAGACTTTGTTTATTATCGTTACAACGGTAATAATGATAACCAAGGCTACAGTGGGTTTTTTTTTTCAGTGTCCAGAGTAAAGTAATTTGACTTAAATTTCCCGCATATTCTTACGTTATCTATTTTTCCACTATTATAACCAAAACTGCCAGCTCTTTATCTAATTTTCCATAATGCAACATTAATATTATAATTAGAAAAAGAGTTGTTGCTTAACTCCAACAAATATGTTGTCAGCACAGTATTTCAATTTGTTTTTCGCTTTTTGTATATTCCATTTTTTATACGCCCACTTTTTTGTTCTAAATTAGGATTGGTCAATAGTCCGATTAACTACCAATCGCTAACTGCGTTACAAAGTCATTACCCTTAAAACAGGGCGTCAAATTGGACCAAATATAACGTTACGTCATGGCTCACGATTTTATTATGCCCAATTAACCAGTACATAGCAGAATATTGCAGTAAAACTAATTGCGTGACAAACGAGGCTATCAACATTAACATAAAGTAAACAATACTACATGGAGACGAACAGACTTTCGCCGTTTTCAATACTTTAAATCATTGTCAAAAGTTTTATGGAAGACCTCAGATTAAACGATAGACTGTCATGATGCTGTACTTAAGTGATAGATTTGGTTGAACCGAAAGAATAGAAACTACCTCAAAAGTTCAAGTATCAGAAACCAATCCAGCAATGACCAGAGAGGGATTTCACGGGCCATTGCTTCAGCAATACGCATGTAATTGGCAAACATCAACATTGATGTTTCAATTTGAAAATGATATATTTGCCAATTTCACAACTGACAATAGTGAATTATAGGATTAATAGGATTGTTTCTTTAAAAATTTAGGACTGTGTATAAACGTGTTTTGAGGCTTTATATTAGTTTGACATAATTTAAACGTATGACGAAAACAGGTTTTATCAAAGAGTACTGTTCGTACATACGTAATAAGAATCCAAGCACACCGAGATAGTGTAACCCGGGTCTATTTTTTGTGCATATCAGAACCGAATTTAATTGTCTGAACGGCTGCCGTTCTGAATATATGCGAGATATTTTGTAGTGTAGAAAAACAAAATCAGAAAGCCGAAATTAATACTTATTCGGACAAGTCAGTTTCGTACTTCAAAGCCGAAGATACGCACCCCAATCATTTACACAAGTAATAAACCTTTGCAATCCAAAAAGAAAAAAATGTAAAACTCAGGGGGGGGGGGGAGCACCTGGGTTTAGATTTTACTTCTTGAAATCTTAGCATCTCAATAATTTGTACAATGAATAGGATCTATTATTATTTCGTATGTTCTATAAAGTGGGTGGAAAAGAGAGTAGAAAATACTTTCAAGGTCAATAAACCGAAGTGGACATATTTATTATTAGGTTTCTGGTTTCGCCATGTGTAACGGAAACGTATCTCGAAATAAATCTGGAGTATTTTATATAAGATATCTGTGAAGTGGTTTTATAAAATGGTTTGTATATTTTTTATTTAAGATCTATTTTAGTAAATTGTATGCAATACAGTATACTGGATAGAAAATGTTTTGTGTATATGAAATATAGAAATTTAAAGAGCGTAATGTTTGTTTTTTTAAAATATGCATTTGATAATTACTAACATGAAAATGAAATACAATGTTAGCTGTATGTAAACTTCCAAATGAGTAGTGGTATCATATCGTCTTTAATGCTATCTACACTATAAACTATGTAACATATTACGCCAGAACGGCGGCAGTTCAGATTTCGGCTGTGTTATGCACGCGATTTCGCCGAGATTATAAAAAGATACGTGCACACAATATAAAGTACGCTCTTCCTCTTGCACGACACATGTCACTATACTTATAGCGTAGTGGCACGATATAACCCTATATGGACACAAGCGTAGCTATAAGTAAAATACTTTGGGCTTGGATTTCAGAAGCCGAAGTTACTTTGTAGAAAATAACCTATCGATAGATTGTTTCATTTTATTTTTGAAATGGTGTTAAACTTCTTTTTAACATTTAACTTTGGCTATTTTGATAAGGTCATTAATAATGGATTGGCCAAATTTCTTCAGCACCATTTTATCCTTCAACTTAATATTATAGACTCCAACAATCATACCTACATATAAGGTAGAATTCTTGAATACATTTTCAATTCTCGATGATATTTTGGCGTGTCGAAGCTCTTTCCCCTAAAGCAATCAGTAGTACGTTAAAAGCCCATTTCATTTCAGTTCATTTCATTTCTTTTCCCACAAACGTCCAATGGACAATGTTTTGAATCGCAGATATACCATTCATAGGTTCAGCTCTGACGAAGAACATAGGTGCCTTTTGCACATTGGAGTGCACGTCCAAGAAACTTGACAGTTGGCATTCGCAGAACAATACTCAATAGGTGGGGATGCCCTTTACCACCTCACCCCCACCCCCATAGAAAACTGTATGGCGTATGATCGTGTCGATTAACTAAAGAAAAGTAGGACGTTAAAACTCATTTGAATTCTATTACATTTCATACTAAGTTTAGAAGTGTGGATGCTGTGATGTATGTGCTGGTTTAGGACAGTTAGAAGATATAATTTCATATCTAACGGTGTATTTCTAAAGCAAAAAAATTGTAGAAAAATTAATCTGGCGAAAACTTGTTTTAATATCTCCCCAAGATTATACAATATCGTATTTACTGAAATATATGTGGGGTTGTCGTGTTGCGAAACCATTTAGGTCTTGATTCACCCGATTGCGTGGCTCGTATATATAACGTATCGTGACCATTTCAGGATACCGTTGTACAATTAGAGGTCTATCGGAAATCGTTATTTTTTGTCTTGTCCCTAAATAATTACCAGTAATTGTCAAGTACCGAACTTAGTAAAATAAGTCAAGCCTTAAATTTTCTACTTTTCTCATAAAAGGTTATAATTTGAGTGAAAAGTGAGTGGTCTATGTTTGACGACTAAGCAATTGAATTAAACTGAGGTTTGACGTCCTACTGATCCACTCCGACTGGGTTACTGAAGACGGGCATACGCCATACATTGTGCTACGAGGGACATTTGCCCGATTAGTGGCGCTACGGCCCAACTCTTATATCGAATTCAAACTGCCAAACCGTCATCAGTCGGAGTAGAACAGTAGGACATTAAACCCCATTTCATTTCATTTCCGACTGCCAAGAGTTCTTTTACGTGCAGCCAATGCGTATATGGCGCCTCGGGTTTTCGTGCCATCCGAAGACTATACGTTGTCCATTGCCAGGTCATCCGTACTGCATCACCGACAAGGGGAAACCACGCCAGAAAACCGCGATTCGCCCTCTCCGTCAACACGGGGATATATCACGGGGCCTCCAAGTCATCAGTACTGCAACCGTAACTCTCTTGGACGACAAAAGACCTTTCAGAGATACTGGCTGTGAATGATTAATGACCCATATGGATCATTAACAGTTGATATTAATATATCTATATTATATTACAGAGGGTTAATTGAACTAATAGTTGGCCTCTTACGTATTTCTTCATAAAGGAAACTACTGTATAATTGTCAATTGGTGACTTCCGGTTTTATAATATACCCCAGTGATACATCTGCACTCAACAACAAACTGTTATGATTACTGTACCTACCAAATAACAAACTGTTTAATACTCCTATATTATATTATCAACCTATAGTTTAATACGAAACTTAATCTGTCTCTCTACAATAATACAGTTTGACAACAGACACGAAGTTAGTTGACCGCCATTTTAATTCTTACATCGACGATTTTAGTCGAAAACACTAAGAATACTTTGAGAATATTGATCAAATTTAAACAGTTTATGTTGTCCGTGTGTGTATGAAAGATCTAATACATATATATTAGAATTTCACTATAAAATAGCACACTAATTTGCCAATATGGTGACAATTCAGGGCAGTGATCGGTTCTCAAAGGCTTCAAATCAATTTTCAAGGTATATATTAATTTATTTTTGAGGGCTGTCGGGTTTGATCTGGATGTTAGGGTTAGAATGTCCTTCGAGATTTTGGTGCGTGGTTTCTCCTTGTCAGTGATGCAAGAAGGAATTGCTGGAAAGCAGCAGCGTCTTGTCGTTGGTTTTAAACCGATCGAAATGCAAGCCGAGAGCTGATGTAAAATGGGCTTTTTTTTACCCCCATTAATTACGTGTTAAATAATCAATAGCACGGTTTAAGCCGATGAAAATGAATTATTGTCCGAAAAATGCAAATTCCATTCCAAGTGATATAAAAAATCGAGGCCACTGCCATGTCAAAAGTCTAACCTATCATAGAACGAGTGCCAATCAAGAAACTCGTTACTGGTGATACGCGGAGACAATATTATTTTCACTCCAACCGTTCTAGTATTTATTTCCAATGAGATGTAAATGTACATCTCGTTAAAACGGCTAAACAAGGCTGAACTGTCAATCAAAGTGTTAAAATGGCGGGAAGTTGGTTGTAACTGGCGTGAAATATCAATACATAGACGAATAGATAAAAGAAAGAAAAGAGGAAAATGGCGAGACTTGTTATTGACTTGTGTTAAATCATCAACGATAAAGGAGCGTATAAGATAGGATCTTTATTAAGACTGACATCATCAATCAGATAAATCAGCCATCTTGTTTCTACGTCATAAAATAGATTGTATTTAAATCAATATGTTAGATTTGGCCGCTATTTTGACTGGTTATTAGATTTGTTGGGTATATTTTATTTAAGGCTCAATATCACTCTTGTTGTAAATGAATAATATGTCCAAATCTTTATTCTGATCAACAAATTGGAATATTTTACAATATTCCAATGGATTTGTGATACAAATTCCATCTTAACACACCTAAATGATATAATTTAAAAAATTGGAAAAATTCAACTGAATGATTTGAAAAGCCTAACATAATCCTTTTCAAATGTGACTTGGATTTGAAAATATTTTCGAACCCTCTGCAAAAGTGAAGTAGGACGTAATGGATAATTTTCTGGAGCTGTCAAGCCAGCAAGAGTGTTATTGTCCCTTTAATGTAACGGTGTAGTCAGACTGATGGAGAGATACCCAACTAATTTCACGTAGGGGTGTCAGTAGATAAAGGGGTGGGGTACAGGGGCGTATCCAGGACTTTTTTTGCAGGAGGGGCTTTACCAGGTTCCTGTTTATGAACTTTAACAGGTGTCAATACATACTGCCATCATAGTCTCCCAAATACGAAAATATCCAACACCCCGTCAATGGTAATTATGAATTATAAGGATCGCATATATGTGAATCAATTTCATTGATGCAAAGCATTAATAATTAATTGTGATATCACATATGTCTAAATCATTATCGGGCGCTTTGAATGCCCACCCCCTTCCAGCATCTGATGACACTTTTCTCATAAAAAGTGCTGTTTTACACTTTTATGGAGCTTAGGAAGGGTGTGCAGCTTCCCCCTCCCCTACTCAGAACCCTCTGGATCCGTCTCGCTTACTAGCAAACAGTGGTTCGTGAAACCAAAAAGGCAGGTGGAATTCTGGGAGCTGATATCGAAATCGACGCTCCATATTATAGAAAATAGCCTAATTGTAGACCGACTGATCAGTGCCTTAAGTGCATTACTGTGTGATCTTAATCAACTGCATTATTTTATAATTGAAAGATTAATTGTCAAATTATTATAGGGAGATGGTGTGTGTGTGTGTGTGGGGGGGGGGTGCAATGTACCCTATTTAATCAGCGTACATATTAATATGTTCGGGGACGGCTGTGTAGTCTCATACAAGATTAAGTGGGAAAAAACGAGTAAATGTTTGATTTCTGGTGTTTGCTAGTTCATTATTCCCTTTCTTTGATTTCTTTGGCGGAAGATTAATCTTACTACATTCTTAGTTTAATAAATTATTAATCAAATGTAATCGACAGGTCATTAAAACAGGTTGATTGAGGTAAACAATCTTATTTTATTCTCTCACAAACCAACCAGACTCATCTCTCAAATGATTGTTATACCACGTCAAAAACCTCTATAGACATTGGTAAAATCAACAATAGAATCGATATGTTCGAGACTATTAGGTATGTTTATACCAGCCTTGAAATAAAGAACAAAAATTGGGTCGTATTGTGCTGTGTTGATATACACAGGCAATTGCGATTATTGTTATTCCTTCTCTTTCATAACGGAATTTCTTATGAGAGAAAGAGGGAGAGAGGGAGAAAGGGGTTTAACGTCGACTCGACACAAATTACGTCATTTCGGGTCTAACCTATGGTTCAATTTTATTTCAATAATTCGCTAGCGCGTAGGGGTCTTTAGCAGTAAGAGAAACCAGAGGACCCGGAGGAAACCGATGAGGATGGACAGGTGACCTTACTGCTCGGCACATGCAACCAGGGAATCGAAACCCAACCGCTTGACTCACTGACAGACGTTGACTATTCGCCCCCCCCCCCCTGGAATTTCTTATGATTTCTGTATACGCCATACAGTGTGCTATAAGGGAAATTTTGCCCGGGCAGCAATTGAATTCCAACTGCCAAGGGTTCTTGTACGTGCACGCTAATGTGTACACGGGACCTCGGTTTTTCGTCCCATCTAAACGACTAGGCAGCTGTCCTTGTCAGACCCTCCTTCTGCATCACTGACAAGAGGAAATCACGCCGGAAAATCGAGATGAACTTTCTCGGCCAATGCAGGGATCGAACACCCGACCTCCGGGCTAGCGAACCAGTGCCTTATCCACTTAGCCACCGTGATCCACCTAATGATGTCTGTGCAGTACAGATGGGTTTCACTAAATAGGCCTAATGTCCATGTTATCGTTTACTTAATTTGCGGCGGGAATCGTGAATGAGGCAGGATATGTTATTATATCGATTATAAGTTTTTGTTGTACTTGTGTATACACAAACACACAAAGACAATAGTATAACAAATAGCAGGAACGGATCCACTTTCAAGAGAATTATCGACAACATGAAGACAATGGCCACTTAAATAATAGATAGTCAATTGAAGGATCATAGTAATTAAATGAAGGATCCCTTGAAACATCTCATATTCTGAGCTACGCCATCTTGTATTGACATATTTGAGAAAATGGAGATATAGTGTAGTACTATAGAACTCCTTGGTCAATATAATTCTGTCTGAACCGTTAGAAATCTGTCATCCCCATTTCTTATTTAAACCCCACCCTTACATCATTCAAAAGTAAACCCACTATAAGGATTATGAGCCAAGGCCACCAAGGGCTTGTTTCACGAAATTTTAACAAAGATAAATTCCAAATTTTAGTATTTTGATTAGATAATATTAGATCGATTTTATTGCTGAGCCAATTAAAATTTAAGTATCTACGAAAATCAGGATTTTATTTTTAGTGAAGATTTCGAGAAACGGGGCCCTGGTCGTTTTTCAGCAGTTTATTTTACTTTTAACACAATCTGTTCATGCAATACTGGAGACGATCTCCGGATTCTATAAGAATCCCCAGCAGTCCTCCACTGCCGCCTTTTGTAATTGTTGCAGTAAATAGGTTTAAGATGAACAAGCAAATTGTAATAGACCAATAAAGTTTAACATTAAATTCAAACACATGGCTTGATAGAATATGTGCTTGCAGCCATGTTTCTGTCCATGAATAGAGCGAAACAATGAATAACAACGTGCTTCAGGGAGTATTTCGTACCGAAGTAAAACGGGTTAATTACCAGAATTCTAGACATTTTTAATCTCCACAGACCGACACACATACGTAACGTACATATCAGGAAACCTCAGAAGAATCAAATTGATATGAAGGAAAAAGTACATTTTATAATCATGCTATATTACTTATACTGCTCAAGAAGGCAGTTTGACATGACTTTGAAGTTTTAATGGGCTTCTCACAAATTTTACACTTATGAATATTGATATTTTGGAGAAGGCCACCAATGTTTGCGGGTTACCTTGACATTCTTGACGACCGTTGTCACCGCTACAACGTCTTACTTTTCTGCTTTAATTAGAGAATCTAAGCCGAAGATACAGTGTACCTATGAGGGAAATCTTTAAATTTTTAAAGTAGCTAAGTCCGTAACTCAATATCATCCAAAATCTTCAAAATTGAAAACACGATTTTATTTTGCAATTTAAATCAGCATTGGTGTTGTGGTATTTCCAGATGAACTTTCTGTACAAACGTTGGGTCGAGCCACTGTCATGTAGCTCTCAAAATGGTATGTAACTGCCGTAACTGTTTGACCTAAAGTACTATAACAAAATACCAAACTGCCAACAGTTTAGTGCATAGAGTTTGCCATGTTAGTGAAACCAGGGTTGGACTGGGTCACTCCTACATGTAGACCCAATCCCGTATTTTGTATATAATTCTGATATATTAATAATAATGGCTATGTGGGGTGAGTATTAGTAGCCCTGTATCGATTGGTGTCATCTATATAACATGTCGGTTATGTCGAAGAAATCGTTAGCGCCATTGTTATTATTCTTCATCTCTGTTAAATAATACTATAATCTATATTCACCTAATATCCGATTCTCTATTCTATATGGGGGGTTGGGTGGCCGAATGGTTAGCACGTATGTGCTGTATCATAAAGCCTGTCATTGAGTCAACTGGCGTGGTTTCGAATCCTCGGTTGTACGTGACAAGGAGTAGGATCGCCTATCTAGCCTCGTGGGGTTTCTCCGAGTCCTCCGGTTTCCTCCCACTGTAATTATTATAGAATACAGTATTTCATAATGTCCTTGGGTGCCACGGTGGCTCAGTGAGTAAGACGTTGACTTGCTAAAGCGGGGGCCCAGTCTTCCATTCCTGAGTTGACCGGGAAATTCATCGGGATATTCTGGCGTCTTTTCCCTTTGTCAGTGGTGCAGGGGGCAGCGTATAATCGTTTGGTTGAGACGAAAAACCAAGGTCAATGTACACATTGACGTGCACGTAAAAGAAAACTTGGAAATTTGAATTCGATATAAATCCCATAGCACACTACACGGCGCATGACCCTATCCATCAGTACAATCGGAGTATGGAATAGTACGTTACACCCCATTTCATCACATTCGTGAACTTTCTGTACAGACCATATATTAAATATGTTTTGATTCCCTGGGGTCTACTAGTCAAGTAATCAACGGACTGATGAATTGAGCGAATATCGATTATTACATAATTATTCTACCAAGAATTAATTGAAATTCACGTATTAAAGGCACGTGTATCCATGCTTACAAACGAAAGAAATTTCTTAATTAGCCCAATTAACGAAGATGTCGTTATTAATATTTTACCTGTGGTAGTAGTGTAGTATAAATATTAAAATCAACGTAATAATATCCAATGTTTACAATCTCCTATATTACGACTGTCTACAAGTATTATTAGGGAATCATCCAATCTTCCAAATTTCAAAATAATAAGTTTGAAAACTCAGATTTTTGAATAATGTTTGTTGACAGTAGTTTAATATGAAGACAAACACCGGACACACTTATCGCTGGTACCGATACATAAACTAAATTAGTATGGTAACAATTAGTAAAATTAAAGGTTGAGTATGGCGAAAATGTATTGTGGCTATATTTTAAACGTTATTTCATTTCATTCATAGTAGAAATGGTTTTGAATATTTTTGAGTCAATTTCGTTTTACTTTAGGTCACTTTTTTGTCTAACACAATTTATTAACCATATTGTACAGGGGCCTGTTTCACGAAATTTTAACTAAGATACATTTGATTGGATAATATTAGATTGATTTTAGAGCTTAGCCGATCAAAATTGAAGTCTGCTAAAGTGTGGATTTTATCTTTAGTAAAGATTTCGAGAAACATGGCCTAGATACAATATATAATTATGTGATCTGAAAACAAGACTTAGCTGATAAATATTCATCTCCCGAAGGTCCTGTTTTACGGAACGAACAATTGGGGAGACACGGCAAACCACTAGAACTTCTCAATTAAATATTTTTGTTATTTCATTACAGGTAAAGTTATTTGCTTTCGTAAATTAAAGAAGAATCACAAATGTGCTGGAATAATCAGAAAGGTATCATTTGAAGATGGTGAAGATTGCTGCTCAAAACGAGGCTTAGGATTTGCAATTCAAAAGGTAAATGAAAATACGTGTAATGCCTCTACTGCGAAGCTTTTGTCACCGATTTGGGGAAGACATTATCCCAGATTATGGTCTAAAGCAAGGTGACTAATAAACCAATGCGTTGGCTTGGGCAAATATGATTCTAACCAATCACAGTGACTTCAAACAGATCTGAGAAATAATAAAGACGTGATAATATCGAGAAGTAGTGTTGACCAATCACATTTTAAACCGAAACGAAATAAATATTGGATTTGAATAATAATAATAATAATAATCACGTCATTTTACAAGGGTAGCAAATTAGGCCTGAGGCCTTTTTCAAATTTGGCCCTTGGCACAGATCGTGCGAATGATTTCGATGTGTGTTTTTGCTACGCAATTATTCATGCTACATTATTTGTCCTTCGGCCAACCACCAACCCCACTGTACAGGCAATGCACCGATAACAACATCCCTAATAATACCACTTTATCGAGACTTGTACTATACCACTTTCGTCTCTGGTAGAATTGTTCTTGTTTCCATGGTTCCCTTTGTTATTGTATGTTCATCACATAAATATTCATAAAAATATCGACAGGGGTATTTATCATTTTCATTTTTAGTTTGAAATTCTGTTCTATCATCCATCTATTGTCATTGGAGACTTGTGTATCTCATGTAAGATAGATGACTACCAATTCAAACTCACGACATTAAACCGATACGTTTGAAAATAGACCCAAAGCGACCACCCTAAGCGACTGCGTCTAAGAAGCTATATTATATACTGTAATCCCGCAGAGAGTGTATAATAAATACCTCTTACACTATATAGTCTGTCAGGCAGAAGTTCAGGAAAATGTCATTTCGAGAAAAACATATAAAAATCAATATACGTTTGAAATGTTTTAAAAGATAAAGTCGGTGGTAAGCATAAGATCGATAGGCCAACTTCAAGTGTCATTTGGTCCATTAGAATTAGCAAGATATCAAAACCAGTCTTATTTATCATCAATTCTTGTAGCTTAAAGGAGCTGAATCTCTATTCTTTGGCACTTACAAATGAACACAAATGGGTAGCAACGAGTATAATAATGTAATATGAATGTAAATAAATTGATTTACATTCGATCGTTTCTGTTTTTAATGCAATTTCTAATCAGTTATGTTTGGCGAAATACGCGAAGAGTCCGAATTGAATGTTAGTCATTGGCGTCTGATTATTCCAATCTATAATGGTGCTATTCTCTCGTTTATTACACATGGCGGTCAAAGGCATTCTGATACGCGATTCGTGTTCCAATTTCATAATTTTCATCGTGTCTTAAATATTGGATATCAGAAACCCATTTTTCCTTGACAAGATAACAACATCAATGTTGATTTAAATTGACAACTAATTCATGTTTGCAATGTGGAAGACTGTGGATGCTATTAAGTTAAAGACTTGGCTCCTTTAATGTTAAAATGGATTAGAAACGTCTCTAAGTATTAGAGTTTCACTATAGTTCAGATGGGTGCACAGATATATTTATCAATATTAACCACATCTGTCAATTTTCATTTATGTATAATGTTACGTATTATCAAACTAATCGAAAACGTCTCTATACAAGAAATAATGCATACAGCTTAAATGGAGTGATTTATTTATGTATTGTTTACTGTTTCAATATATATGCTAATGTACATTGTGTTATGTTGTATGCTGTTTCTTGTCTTCATTTTAATACAATTAAATATCTTATATTTTCTATTAACAATTGCGTTTCAGCATAAAATTGGTAAAAATCGTTTTCGATGTACACCATGTTCAGATTTAAATAAGAATCCATTTGGTAACCAACCACCTAAATTAGAGCCAAAGAAAGGTAAGCGAGTAATTAAGTCATGGATTGTAAAAGTCGTCTGATTATATCAGATCCTGTTCTTATTCCAATATTCCCCAACTTCAGATATGCCAGGGATTAAAGTCCCGTTATGGCGTTAAGAGCTACCCTTTTGAATACTATCCCTTCTTTACCTTTGGAGAATAGTGGCTAGTGACTGCCCCCCCCCCCACACAGATGACAGTTGGAAATCCAATCTGATTAAAATACAGCTCTATATTTCGTTTCGTTTTTTATACTTTCGATGGCCTACACTATATGACGATCGGATCGGTTGTACTGGGAGATCGCGTAAGGGGTCATACGATCGATTTCTGACCCTATAACGTCAGGCATTGATTAATCAATCAGCGTTGACGCATCTAGGGGTTTACTCACAGTTCCGTGCAGAGCACGCCAAGATCTCGCCGTAACAGACCGTTTCATTGGCTAATTCCCCACATCAACTAGAACGCATGTTATATAACAACTCTTCCAGGTCCTAATGTTGTGAGGACAAGTAAAACGAATATATTGAACTATAAAAAAACGAAACGAAACAGGATCTGTGTCTTAATCGTTTTGTTGGAAATCGAAGACGACAAGGCCAAATGGTCGCTGTTTAGGCAAACTTCACCAACCCATCGCTTTCTACACCCAACCACAGAAATAATAACCACCATATAAACCATTCTTTTATTTTCACAGATATACTATCTCAATTACCTACAACAACAGATAGACCAAAAGTACAATGGGGAACATGGAGTCCCTGTAGCGCGTCATGTGGTGCTGGGTGGAGATCTAGATATAAAGTCTGTGATAATTGTGATAGAAATAACTACGAGAATGTCCAGTCTCGGCCATGTATGGATAACTTCTATTGTCCAGGTAAGTTGATGAGTATAAGTGTTGGTGGCTGGATGATCCATGGTTTGGATATTTTGTTTCATCGAGCACCATTCATCACCATACGGGATAGTTTATCCTACGCGAAGGACCACACTTTCAACATAGATACTAGATTGTGGTTAACCAGATTCCAGCGGTCTATCCGTCTTATGTGTCTGAATAAACTGGACAATGCTAAGTTCTACCCGATTGGCCGAAATATCCGGAAACAGTGAAGACTGTCAAATGTTCAATCAAGTTCAGATGATGCAGCTTGGCGCATTTGATATAAGCGTAATAAACACTATTTTCTTTATAAACGACGCAAGCATAAAATTTAGTGATAGCACATACTTATACTATTGTCCATGGTAATAGCTGCATATGAATAATCTTTCATAAATTGGAGGGTTGATACCACTCGGCAAACCTCGGCAGATTCCGGTATACCACATCTAGCCGCGGCTGTATAACGGTGATATGTACCCACGCCTATACAATTGCGATGCGTCACCGGTTTACTTATTAGGAAAACTTGCCGCTTTTAGAAATATAGTTCACACAACTGCACCGTTCGAAGAGTATGTAAACTTTTCAGTGCAAACTTGTCCGTGTCTAAAGAAAATCGAATAAACTTGAAAGAAAAACAGCTTCAGACTTTGAATTCTTTGTGTAGTAAAACATTCTTCAAATGCGTCGTCATGGGCAACTGCGTTGGTAATCCGGGAACTTGAAAGTAGTCCCAATTGCGGACACAAGGCTAGATGTAGGGTACTGGAATCTGCTGAGGTTTGGCCGAGTAGGTTGCTAACATCTAAAACAATAAAACTTGGTGGACATCTAAAGCAAAAAATTCCAGAAGATTGAGAACAACTAAAGCAGTAAAACTTGGTGGACATCTAAAACAATAAAAAAAAAAGTGGTAGACTGTTGATGATATTAAGTTAATGACTTGGCTCCTTTAAACTGTTAAATGGATTAGAAATGTCTGTAAGAATTAGTGGACCACACTTTCAACATAGATAATAATTTTCTTTTTTCTTCACAATAGTTGATGGTAACTGGGGCCCTTGGTTTCCATGGCATCCATGCTCAGCATCATGTGGTGGCGGAACAAGATTACGTCAGCGGAAATGTAACTACCCACCACCCGCATATAATGGTAAAAACTGTGAAGGTCTGGCAGAAGAAAATAGCGAATGTAACAGAAAAGTCTGCCCAGGTAATGTTGGTTTCTTAACTATATTATTTTGAATACACTGTATATACAAAATCTCGGGTATTTGAGCATTGACCAATCCTCTTGAACTTTGTATTGGGGCCGTAATCAAGAGGGTTGTGCTACTTTCACAGGTGTGTAGCAGATGTGTATGTTGTAAAGTACTGTAGAATGTGTACGCGAGATAGCTTCCGCTTCAACCGAGATTATATCGCAGACAACACTGTAGAATCGCGGTTGACGCTTTTATAACAGTGCCGCGTGTTCACTCCGCCACGATATGTTGGCTGAACTAATATCGCTATGGCGAACACTAATTTTTTTGTCAATTTGAATCTTCCAATATCCAATATTTAAGACGAATTTTAAATTGGCACACGAATCACGTGCAAGAATGCTTTCGAGCGCCATTTGTAATGAAGCGATACGATGAAGAGGGCTAAACCCGGAGAATACTACCGTAACTGATTTGTTTATACTCGTATACATTCATAATACATTATACCATATACGTTTCGACCCATTTGTGTCCATTTCCAGGTGCCAAAGAAAATCGATTTAGCTCTTTGACTACATGTGTTTAATATATGTCTGACTTTTAATTTCACAGTTAATGGTAAATGGAGTGACTGGTCTGAATTCTCACCGTGTAGTGAGACATGTGGTCAGGGTATGATGAGAAAGACGAGAAGATGTGATAACCCAGCACCTGCTGGAGGTGGTCGACAATGCTCTGGTCAGAGTGTAGTCAATAAAAAGTGTGAAACAGCTAAATGTCCACGTAAGTGTAGTTTGCAAACAATTTATATCTTAAATTCAATCGTTTCTTTATAAGCTTTTCATAAGCCATGTGAGCATTTTAGTCAGAAGGAGAACTACAATCAAAGCCCTCGTTATAAGGAAGTACAGGATCACGTAGTAGAAATTATATACAATGACACATTCTAATGTAGTATGGATATTGCCAACGGTTAAACTATGTGGATTTTAAGTATGGTACCAGTTTGATCTGTTATCCCGAAAACATTTTGGTATAGTAACAGGGATTTTGCATTTGTAGAGAATGGAGGTTGGTCGTTGTGGTCAACTTGGGGACCGTGTAAAGTTACATGTGGTAGTGGATATCGGACGAGGACAAGAACTTGTGACAGTCCTCCAGCCTTATATGGTGGTGCTGAATGCGAAGGGAAATCTGAAGAACTTAAAGAGTGCAGAGTTGAGCGGGCTTGTCCAGGTTAGCAAATCAGAAATTGTTTTTTTTAGATACAGAATCATGGTTTTGTACAAGTGTTTAATATAACACAAGACCGAATGTTTTGCACGAACGGGGGACAACAGCAAATAGAACACTCTATTCAGAGAGCCATATCAAATGGTATGCAAAATAGTATCTGAAGAAATTTAACAGATGAGGTTTTCAGTTATGCAAAGGTTTTGTCGTTAAACTGGATTGGATATGTCAATTAGTCGTAATAGTATAAACTGTAAGACATATTATTGGACGCGGTAAAACCTACTTTAAGATGGTGTTACACCCGGAAATCAGGTGTTAAATGATTTCTTTTGTTCTGATACAGTTGATGGCGAATGGTCACCGTGGACAAACTATGGATATTGTCGAGCAGCAAAATGTGAGAAGGGTTACCAACTACGTTCTAGGAGCTGTGATAACCCCAGACCACAGCACGGAGGAATACCGTGTGATGGAACCGCCTTCGACAGAATCGAATGCTTTAATGGGCAACACTGTCCAGGTAAGAATTGTCAACTATGTTACCCTCTAAAATAAGAAGTGGCTTCAATCGTTCAAAGTTTTTGTTATGTGTCCAGTTTTTCTTACCATCCGAATGACAAGACACCCTTTCCGTGTTGGCCCCTCCACCAGACACCACTTACAATGTGCAAAAACAAAAGAACGTTTGTGCCCTTCATTTCCGATACCCATATCTCTGTTTATATTACATTAACTTTTAAGTAAAATATCTCATGTTTTGCACGACGTCAAGTCAATATAGTAAAAACGCGACTGTAATACAAAAGAAAGGCTTGCCACGGCCTGTGAAGCCATCGATGCCATATTGGTAAACCCAATAAGCTTCCTGAGCGGGACGCACAGTGTGTTGTTTTGAGTCGTAGGTTTTGAGTATTATGTGAAATAGGATACCCATGTTGCGTAAAACTTTGATTCCTTATTTTATAATCTAACAGTGAATGGAAGTTGGTGTAGATGGGATGATTGGTCGGTTTGTTCGGGACCATGTGATTCTGACGATGCTCTCCAGGCTAGACAGAGAGAATGTGAATGTCCAAAACCACAGCACGGCGGATTAGACTGCGAAGGTAAATTTTGACTACCTTTACTCACAAGACCTGATAAACATCTGTTAATGTACCCAGACAAAATGGAAACATTCATTGTAGTAACTCATGGTCACCGGTCTGGCTTTCGGATCTTTCTTTTCAAACATTTTAACTTTCCTCTCACATACCATAATATATATCCTTTGGAAGTCCCATAATGTCTAATAATCGCATAGTAATATATGGAGTGGATCCTATCAATTCTGAGTACTACTGTGCAGGCTTTGTGTATTCATTCTGTGTCTTTTAATGCACGCCATTGCTGCTTCTGAAATACGGCACATGTGACGCTTTGGTATAAACCATGGTTTGACCACAAGCAGAGGTAACAACTATTTTTTAATTTTTAATAGGAAAACATTTAGAAGTGAGAAAATGTCCAGAATGCGAAGCAAAAACAGAAAGACCTGGTAAATATTACATCCATTACATTCAAAACTGATAATACATAAGAGTCTTGAAAAGAGCTTGGGCGTGGTCATCAATATGAAACGTTGTGCAAATTGCTTCAAAAGTTTTAAATTTATTCCATCAGTGACCACTGTGTTTTGGAATATAACAGGCTTATAGTCGATTCTCAATACAACCAATGGCCTAAACTGGATTTCTACAGAGGACGAGTGGGGCGTACCATTTAAAATCAGCTAAATCTATATTATTGGAGATTGTGGGAGCGCTGAATTTTAAAGTTAAATACCACCAAAAAGCATTAATTGGTGGGTTAAGTTAGTTATTGGAGTTTTCTAGATACAAAATTCAGTGACATAATTTTGTAATTTGTCCTTTATACATCTACGGATATCGGATAAGTTTAAGAGACGTTCCTTGTATTCTTGTAGTTCTGACAGCCGTTATACAGCTACAGGCTAGTAAACCTTGCAGCGAGAGACTGGATGGTGATGATGGAGAAGGAATCTCGGGTTTTGGTGATGCAGAATGCGAAGAATCAGAAGAGGTAATATGCACCAGCAGAATATTGTTTTAATTATCCGTACTACATATTATCTTTACGTATATAGTCGGTGGGTCGGGTTTTTACGGATACTGCTCGGATTGTTGCAAACCCTTGGTCGTGCGAAAAACAGCTTAGGTCCAGGACACAAACTTAACCATTAATCTGTTTTATTTCCGTCAAACCGAATAGTAATTATTTCCAGATTCGGGGTCTATTACGTTATGTTTCCAACAGTTTTTAATTCCGAATCTGATAAATGAATTCCGGACTTGAATAAAATTCGCAATTAAAGGCAATCAATTGAATTGCCCATCTTATTTGTTGTTTTTCAACCTATTTTCAATACCTTATGACCTTTAATTATTTGTTTCAGATTGAAGAGGAGACAACTCTTATAAAAACAAACTCGCCGTGAAACGTCACCATTCCACTATCAGCACCATTCATGTTTTACATCACTTGTATATAATATTTACGTCACCAAGTATTTCTAGATGTACATCGTAGAAGTCTTATCAGTGTTTTACAAACGTGTGTTTTCCATATTTTGATAAACAAAGCTGGGATGTGATATTTAAACGATATCTTACCTTCTGTTTCGAGATACAATGCATGATGACTTGTTTTATAAGAATTATAACTTTTGCGACAATTAAAATTATTGATAACACGTTTTGATGGTCGCAGGGTTTGTAAGTCAACAGACAAAATATGCAGCCCAAACTGTCAATGTATTGATCAGACACATTTTCTGATGGGACTTGCATGGGAGCAAGGCTAAGAAAGCTGAACGATTAGGGTTGATCACTAACCACAGACCTCGGGCTTGATGCCAACGACTGCTTTTTTTTCTTATTACATTCATGTAGAACTTTAAATGTCGTTGACGATAAATGTGATTAGATTCCGTACAAAGTGCCACAAGTTATAAATGTTACATTGCTCCATTCTAAATGTCTTTTAACGTTCTCACCAACATATAACCCTTGTTTAATGCTGTAATACCAATGCTTATGTAAACCGGTCCCGCCCTTGTATTTGTTTCACACCTATTTGATTAAATAGGGCTTACGTGTATAGAACCTTACTACCATTAACATTGCTCGTGCATTAATTTAGGTCAGTGGCCAGGTTGTTCTTACGGTTATCATCGTCTGACCCCCCCCCTCTCAAGAACCCTTTCAAATGAAGGAACCCACAGATATGGAACTAGTAGTCTCAGACATTTAGCCTCCATTTGTATAGCGCTGGTAGTAATTTGGGTTAGCGTTCAGGTAGTCCCCATCCTAGGCATCTCCACCATACCCTGGTCTTATCCAGGAGGTCTGCTGGTATTCAAATTATCTGCCCTTGGTCGTAGCTTTAATTGTACCAAACAACAAAAAACAATCCAATCTTTTTCGCTCAATTAGGAGAAAGGTGGCAAAAAACTAATGCAAAAGATGGGATATGCACAAAAAAATGTCATAAAAGATGCGATGTTGTATGTCACTTTCGATGTATTTAACATTTTTTAATTGATAGATAAAATAGCACAATTATTAAGGTCGGATAATTTGAATACGTGTCTACCACATGGATAAACCCAGGGTTTAAAGGAGTGGAAATCCTATTACGCCTGCTTTCTCACATTTTAATAAATAAGTCACAATGGAAATTGTAGTAAAATGTCGAATGTGTACATACATCATCAAATTCATATTATTATTCATATAAAACTTTCTCTGCTGTGTTTTTACATGGTTTTCTTTCTGATGTACCAATCTTGTCAGTTTTTCTCAAATAAATAAAAATCTAATTTAAAAAAAAAGTTGAAAGAAATACAAAAAACAAAATCCAACCAAAAGAAACGCCCAGCGGTTGCCGGACAAGATAAGCCCACATTGGACAAGATAAGCCCACATTTTACAAGAGATGGATAGAAAACAAGCTAAAACCAAAAACGGTTTTTCATTCAATCAGCGGCCATAATCCAGAAAGTGATGGTTTGAAATGCCCAAATATCGAAAGGGACTGAGATCTTTGGGATATAAAGATATATTTTAATTGTGACTTCTAGAGGGTCAACCTTCGTATTACATACCTTTACGCGATATGCTTAAAAAGAGCGTCCATTTTGTCGGGAAGCTAAGTTTCGATTTTCCCGAAATTCGAATACAACCCGTATTATGGTGGAATAGTGAATCTGCAAGCTATAAAACCCCCAATTTTTCGTACAATCATTGGGGATGGGGTGTGGGTGGGGGTGATTATCCTGGAGCTTATGGCCCGATATGTGCGCATATCGAAAATAACCACGATCTTTGGGTTATCAGCATATTTCAAGTTTCATAAAATTCGGATCAAAATTGTGGCCTCTAGAGGTCAACCTTGATGCACCATATTTTTTTTTTGGAAATGGGGTTTAACGTCCACTCGACACAAACTAGGTCATTTTGGGAGTAACATGGTTTTTAATTTGATCAATAATTCGCTTACACATAGGGGTCTTTGGCAGTGGGAGGAAACCGGAGAAAACCAACAAGGTTGGACAGGCGACCCTACTCCTTGCATCGCACAACCGGGGATTCAAAACCACGCCATTTGACTCAATGACAGGCTTTATTATACAGCGCGCACCCGCTAACCATTCAGTCATCCCCCACCCTATTTGCGTATAAAGGGTGATCATGTTGTCCGGTAGCTACGAGAACGTAGCTAAAAACGTTGAGATATACTGATGTGTTTGTTTTTAGCTACGATTGGTACCCATTTTTTTTTATTAATACATGTATCATCTTTAAAACAAGATAAGTTTATGCTATTATGTCTAATTAAACTTGCAGAGGCGAATGTAGTGGCACACCTATCGCCTAAGTCTAAATATTCACGTTTAAAGTAATGAAGCGAGGTTTCTGTTTGTCCTCCAGCGACACGAAGATTCTTACATAGTTACACTGCTTTGCACATGCGCCTGTAATACACGCCCCTTTTATCATATTTATCCTGACGGATACGATGTCCAAAAATGCCTTTTTGATTAGCTGTTATAAAAGCCTCATATGCAGTTTAAAAAGATGGCGGTCTTAGTAACGGCTTAACGCCTCGATTTTAAATACGACGATTTGTACCCGTTTCAGGTAAGATAATGTCCTTAATTGTGGTTGTGCGTGGCGGAAATATTATAAATAATCGATCGCTGCTTCGATAAAAAATGCTGTCAATTTTGTGTAATTGATGCGGGAGTGATTCACGACGGGCAGTGCAACGTTGGAGGTAATGGCACCAAATCTTATCTCGAACCACGGATAGGGTGAAGGGATAAGGTTCGGTATCTAGCTGTCCGGCAGTTTGGGTCCGATTTTCACGAAATTCGAACTCAATCAACACAACGGTGATTATTCTAAGGTTTTGATTTTTTTCTAAATCGGATAAAAACTGTGATCCTAAAAGTGGGACGCAAGCTAAAAACGCGGTTTTTCATTCAAACCAGGGTCCATAACTCAGGAAGTTACAATCCGATATGCTCGAATATCGAAAGGAACCACGTCTACTTGGGTTATAAGCATGCATATTAATTTTCATCGCAAATGGATGAAAATTGTGACCTCTATAGAATGTCAACAAGCTAAAAACGTGATTTTTCGTATAATCAAGGGCCAAAATCTATGAATTTATATGGTCCGATACATGCCAATATCGAACGGGACCGATATCTGTGCCTTATTTCAAGTTTCTTCAATATCGGATTAAAATTGCGATCTGTAGAGTGTCCACACACAAAGTGTGGAGGAGCGGTCGTCCAGACGGACTAGTTCGACTTTGACTATTGCATGATTTCTTCATAGAGTAGACATTTTGTAATAATCCGATGACAAATTGGCTGTAGCCATCTGTAATATGAATCATGATGAGGGTCGACTATGATATGGCGAGGGTTGTGTCGACTAAAATATATGGTGAGGGCATTGACAAATTAAATAGGACGAGAAACCTGGTGTAATATTGGCCAATATTTAAATTTGAAACATTAGTGACCTCCGATGTTTCTAAGAAGCGAGGTAGATTGGAACGGATTAATACCTGGAACACTTTTGGAACGCAGTTTTGTCGATCAGTTAAAGCCAGACCAATATATACGAGAGCACCTGGCCAACTGATTCACATTTGAGATTATCCCCCAGCATCAATTAGTAAGACTAGGATACAGAAAATGGGCGTTCAATGGCTAAAAGAAACGCAAATATGTGAGGGTAGATTAACTGCACCACGGGGTCTAAAACATGTTTGAAGTACCAAAAGCTCCTAACTTCCAGCTGACATCATTGATATTGCCCCACTGTATCTTTAATTTCGTTTAAAGCAGAGAGTCATCCCACTAACTACTTACTGTACTAAAAATTCCCTTCTGGATCTTAAAAGTCATGGATTATGATGCAGGGAGCACTTGACAAGCAGTGTGCATAAAGAGATGATAATAAGCCATATTATTCAAAAAACCCTAGCACAAAAATATTAATACTTCTAATAAATTAACACAATAACATCAAAGAATAATTATCATTTCTCTCAATATAAGTTTGATACAAGGTGCTTAATTAAGCGAAAACATAATATTGCATCAAAACCATAAAAAAAACATAAAACGTAAGCCAAAAATTGGTAGTCACTATCAGCACTATATATATAAATTATATACAAAAGATAAAAAAGAAAACATGAAAACATATTTTAACTTGTGTCCCAATGATTATTAACTGGGCTATATATCCAATCTGTTGGAATGAGACTTATTGGGAGAGAAACAAAACAAATATGGTATATAATAATAACATTATTACTTGACTAAAATATTAAAAAAAACAACAACACACATATACACACAAAATTGTTCAAGAAATGACAAGAGAGATATTTAAAACTAAACACTGGGTAAATATGGTAAGAGGGTAAATATTGTAACACTTAGGGGTCACGTTTTTACTATTGCTCGGAATTTTTCAACAAAGACAACAATATTGAAAGATTGCATATATATGTAAATGATATGTTCGATGAAAATATTATTAATAATTAATACACTGACAAGAATGACTTGGACAAATATCATGATTTAGTAATATTGGTGATAAGTTTATCCTCAAATTTCAGTTGGGGCGAGTTGTACATTAATGAATTAAAGAATAAGTTTTCTTTAAGGACATGATATCCTTTCATCTAATGAAAAATCATCTTTAGGTTCCCTCGAATTGCTAGAACCGCTATCCATTGTAACAGTCGGTTCTGAGACAATCAAGTGTCATTTGTGTTTGGCCAAGACACTATGGCGATTAACCAAGGTAAGCTATAAATCTATAACATGATGGCAAGGTAACACTGATGAACAGTAATTGTTTTAACATGTAATAGAACAAAAAATTAAAACAAAAACTAAAAATAAGTGAAATTCAGATCAGAGATAGACAAGTAGTAAGATTAAATAGATAAACAATATATAATAATGCATAGTAAATTGCACAATAGTTTAGACAAATAACCGGTAATTACATTTGACTTATTTATAACTTACATAATGACTCTCTTCGGTTATTTACAATGAGGACCAACCCCTAATTTTGTCGTGAATAAGAAATTGGATACAGGGATGGCGGGGATGGGTAATGTAACGTGTACAAGGTATCTTTTGTATTATTATGCTGCCAGAACAATCAATTAACATTCCTGAACATTCCTGTAAGTTCTTTAAAACTTTTGAGCACAATCAAGGTCTAAGGATACATTATGTGATGACAACATACTTCTATTATTGGGTAGACTAGTTGTAATATTTGATTAGATATGAAAGGAAATGGGGTTTTACACTCTATTGTTCTTGTATTTGTTCAGAGAAAATGAGAAGTTCTAGTTTAAACCCAACTTATCTTTAGTCTCCTTAGTTAAGGCTTTAGTAAATCCACACTTGGCCAACCTGAGGTACATGTAAGAGCATTTATCTTCATGGCGAGATGGGTACTATCTCTGAAAGTAACTATGATATAACTGAAAAATGTGTTATTAACCTTGATTTATAAAACATTTGGATAAATTAAAATACGTGCTATATACAGACAGTAAAGGATAACCAAACCTACATCTCTACACCCCTAATTCAATCTAATTAATTTCATACCTTGATTTCCTTTACATTGACCAGTTATTGGCATATACAACATGAACCTTTGTCAAAACAGAAAATGAAATCCGTAGATCTATCTAATCTAGTAAACTCTATTTCTCGACATGTATGGTAAAACTGCGCTTCTATAACATTTTCCCTACAAATCGATCAATATTAGATATGATAATCCCATCAGATACATGTTGTGGTTCATCTGTATAGGCTGAAAACAAAAAATAAATATCAATCATTATTCAGTAAAGAATACCAATCTGATTATAAACAGATCTTATTTTGTTTCATTTATTAGTTCATAATTTTGTTCTTTTGCAATTCTCTTTTCTATGAAACATTAAATCAAAAGAAACAATTTGTGAAGTACGATTCAAACACATTTGGAAATAATTAATTTCCTGTAAAGATCATTTGGTCAACATCCGATTTTTTAGAATATGATAATACCCTTTTCTATGAAAGGTTAATCAAAAGTACTTAAGACATTTTAGATATTCTTCAATCCCTGTAAGGGCCATTAGGTCAAACAATAGCACGAAGGACATCTAATCTGATTCATCAGATTCATTAGAATCAAAAATTTGACTTGCCTGTGAGTATAACAGCTGATGAGATGTTGGGATAAGCATCTTTCATCAGTTGTTGAATACAGCTAACATTTTCTCCCAGATACGAAGTGTTTTTATCACAAGAACAATTAGTGATAAACTCGATCAAGCCAACATCTTTATAATTAGTAATCAGATCCAATCTCTTGATAGCTTCAAGAGTTTCTGGATGATGAAGGCCTCCAGTTGTTCTGGGGAATAGATAAATGTTATGTTTCAAGCAAATGCTATCAAGGAATGATTTGAAATGATAACCATATGTAAATTTAGACATAAACAAGATTATGCAGTTAAACCCATTTTCCCTCACTTATGATTGGCGGACTTCGGGTCCATAGCAGTGTTCACCTCTTACATTGTTTCACTTCACCCAGTCTCTCTTATATTCTTTCACCCGATCTCTCATGTTGTTTCCCCCAATCTCTCTTATATTATTTCAACAAATTTCTCTTATATTGTTTCATCGATCTCTCATGTTGTTCCCCCCAGCCTCTCTTATATTATTTCACCCAGTCTCTTATATTGTTTCACCCGATCTCTCATGTTGTTTACCCCAATCTCTCTTATATTATTTCACCCAGTCTCTTATATTGTTTCATCGATCTCTCATGTTGTTTCAACCAGCCTCTCTTATTTTTTCACCAAGTCTCTCTTATATTGTTTCACCTGATCTCTCATGTCGTTCCACCAAATCTCTCTTATATTATTTCACCCAGTCTCTCTTATATTGTTTCACTTGATCTCTCAGGTTTCACCCAATCTTTCTTACATTATTTCACCCAATCTCTCATATATTCAGTGTAATGTAATAAATATCAGTCTTACTTTTGTGATATCTGGGTGAAGACCCTTTGATGAATAATCAATTTCCATTTTCCAGCTAAAGAAAGGTGTGCCAAAACTTTACCAATTAGTACTGTAAAAGACCAACAAATGACACAGTTGTAAATGATTGTAGAGCTACATGAACAAAAGCATGACCTCTTAGTCATATTAATAAAATTTACCAAACAAGCCAGTGAATAAGGCACCTGTCACTGACAAAGTCAGGCACAAAACCCCTGGTGCCGGTCATTTAGTCTGGCACTGATTTGTCTTTTTTAATTTATATTGTTCAAACGTTAATAATGTCAGGTACTAGATCATTATTGCTTGAAAATTTGTCAGGTACAACTAAAACCATTATTTCTTTTCTTGGCCTGCTGATCCTCCACAAACACAAATCCTGAGGTAGCGTAATATAACATACAAGAGGGTAACTTATAGATGTTTATATAGGCATAAGCATAAATATTGATATAGGATAAGATAATAACAAAGCAAGGAAGAAATAGCCAATTGCTTATTAACAAAATAAAAGAAGACTTTAGTTCGGTGCTTGACATAGGGTGCAATATTACCAAATTGGACACTCAACACATTAAGTATATCTACCAATACTTTCTTGGAAGAATCTTTGCAATGATGAAATACTCTACTAAATCGAAATTACTAACTAGAGCGTCCACAACAGTCTTTCATCTCAAAATCAATCTTTGAGAACAAATTAGAATATGTAGCTTTGAACTACATCAGCGATTTAAAGCAGGTACTTAAAAAGTACTACTTATGCAGAAGACCATCTACAAGACACCACAACTTCAAAGCCACCTTGACAGTACAATGTGTATACCTCAGTGGAAGAAAAAAGGTCTTAAATGAACAAAATAATAAATACAACTTACCAATACTTCTATATAGGAAAAAGTTATCATCCATGGCAACTAGAGACTCATTTGCCTTTGTCTGGTGGTCCATTAAATCATGACTAGTAGGGCAAGCTGGCTTTAACCTGCTTGAGTCTATTAGTGATGGAGTTCCAGTATCAGGTGATTGCATTTCGTCAGAAAAACTCATATCTTCAGGAGAATCATAAACTAAATCTGGTGGACAAGGACTACAACAAGAAGAGACAGACACAACAGTACCCAGCAATGGATGATCATCTGGTAAGACAGGTCCTATAAATGTCGCTTCCAAATCAGTTTTACTCATGTCAAAGTCCATAATGGATGTTACTTGGTTCTCCCCGAAAGTGCTTGTTTTCATATGAGACTGTGTTTGCTGGGATTCAAATGGGTTTATCTGTATTAATGGTTGAGACATGACTTGTTGTACTGATGATAGAGAAGAGCTAGAATTTTCGCAACTGTTTAATCCACTTGGTAGTGTAGGTAAAGATGGCAATGGAAATGCCTGGTGATCAAACATTGCTTCTCTTTGAATTGGTGTCCTTATATGATTGAGTTGAAATGGAAATGTTGGTATGGGTGGGTTCTGATTTAATGGTAGCAAGTTGGGCAAAACATTAGGATAGCTTTTGAACAGCGGTGTCATAGGATCTGTAAAACATTGGGTAGTCGGGTCCATACTTGGTAAACTATTTATTGGTATTCCACTATTCAAATAATGTAGAGGATAATGTTGGGTAATCAATGGCAATGGGAGAGGTTGATATACTTGATATCTCTGAGGTTGCATTGGCTGACCATGTAGGAAGTACTCTGGTTGATGTGTGTGATGCATGCTTTGTGATGGTATTAGAGGAACTAGTGGGGGTCTGGGACATGCTCTAACAAAATTGCTTTGCTCGTTTATAATCAAATTGTTAATGTGTGCTGCATTGTTCAAGAATGTTTCATTTTTATTTACAATTAAATGGCTGTCTTTTGGATCCTCCTCATGTAAATCTTCTTCCGACCGTGAAACTGGAAGGGGCGGCAGGTCACAAGAAGGGAGTGGTAAGAGAGATTTATGTTCATTCCCCTTAGCTTCACTGTCAAGTAAATCAAAGATCGCGTCAAATTTAGGGATTTCTCCCGAAGGTGTATCTGTAGGATGGCTTGGCATTGTAACATCATCCATTAGTCTTAACTGATCCCATACATTGTCCACCTTTCGCCTCTTGTGATCAACCTCAGAGGTGTCTGGATGTTCAATTTTTCTTGACAAATGCAGTTTTCTTTCCACATGATTATCCTGCTGGTCTGATTTGGATTCAGTCCAAGAAGATGTACTATCCGCTTCCCTTATATCTTTTATGGCTATTTCACAACTTTTCAGAATTGGTGACTTTTTCTGCGATATGTCTTTAGGAGGGCTGGTTTGGTGAGCATCTTTAATAGGTGTGACTGCCCGCTCCTTCTTTTTTAAAGTTTGTTCCTGGTTAATACTAGTATTATTAGCCTTATCCACTTTCCCATCTGGTTTGTGACAATTGGTGGTCTTTGAATGCTCTTTAGAAAGGTTTCTCTTCCTCTTCTTCTTAAGCAATCTTTTAGCCTTTCTTACATTTGATACAGATTCATATAAATTCCACTGACCAACAAAAATAACATCACTATTGTCATCGCTTTCCTTTATTTCTCCATCTTCTAAACTGGAGTCTGATGTATCAATACTTTTACTTTTTTCTTTTGTTTTAGATAGATGGTCTACATCTTTCATACTTGGTGTAACAATTGCTGTTGGTTTTTTAACCGTTTGTTCATTATTTTTTTTAGATGCCAGTGGCAATTTTGTCGATTTGTCTTTAGGGTTCTTTTTGAAATTTTCAGAATCATTTCTTTTTGAATCTTCATGGGAATGTTTGTTGCTGTTTTCCTTTGACTGGCATTTAAACTTTTCTGAAGTTCTAGAACAACTGTCAACACGATCATTTGATTTTTTAGGTTTACTGTTATTGGTAATCTTCACTGAATCTTTGACTGATTCCTCAATGTTCATACTGTCATTATTGTTTAATTTTCTAGGTTTGTTGTCCCCTGGCTTATCAAATGGTTTTGGTTTTGTAATTCCCTTCCCTGGTATATAAACAGAAGTTCTGCTAGAACCATCATTAAGTGATTTGACACTTTTTTCTTTTTCCAAAGACTTGATCTTGATTATTTTATCGTCTGAACACTTTGTTTTAATTATATCTGTTGTAGATTGTTGGAGGTCAATAGTAGAATTAGGTGAAGATGAATTTGGTTTTGAAACTTCGGCTTTTGATTTGTGTGTTTTACCAGTTTGGCTAATTTTTGATTTTGTTTCAGGTTTCTTTGATTTTGTCTCTTCATTCATTATTGAATTATTTCCAAACGGTTTTCTTTTCGAAGGCTCTTTCATTTGTTTTTCTTCTTTTGAATCTTTCCTTGAATGCTTACTTTGAGAGGGCTCTTTGATTTTTTGTTCCTTTTGTTTTGATGCATTTGATTTGGAATTCTCTGGAAGTTTATCCTTGGTCACAACAGTACTTATTGATTTACTAGTTTTGGAATGTTTAGGTAATACAACAGTTTTTTCATCTTTTGGGGAAGTTGAATTTTGATGATCATCTTTAGAGGATGGTTTCACATTTTCTGGTTTCAGTAATAGAGCAGTTTTTTCATCTTTCAGGTTAGTTGGATTTTTATGCTCTTTAGCGGATGGTCTCACAGAAGCAGTATTTTGGTCATTAATATTATCTTCTCTTGGGGCATGGTCTTTCAATGATAGTTTAGGGAAATCTTTTTTATTACTGACTGCTCCCACTTTGTCAACTGATAATCGAACATTTTTCTCATTTTGTAAGGTTTTTGTGTCAAGAATTTGGGAAGTGGATGTACCCATGCCACAATTGTTTTTGAACGATTTATTGTTAATTAAATCATTGCTTGGGTGCCTCTCTGTATCTAGAGGTTTAGCATCTAGTACCATTTCTTTATCTGATAAATTTGTATCCACAGACTTGGATTCTTTTGTCTTGGTCTCCTCCTTAATTGGGGATTTAGCCTCTATTAATATAAGGTTCTCTGCACTTTTGCTTTTTATCACAGCACTAAAGGAGTCTTGGTGACTCATTTTGGAGTTTCTCTCGTCTTTATTCATGCTATTTTCTGGCTGCAATACTAATATATCTTTTTTCAAATGGTGAAAGGGTGGGAGTAATTTATTAACTTTTTCTTTTTGTTGGAGTGCAACTGTACTTTTGTCTGAAGAGAGTGCATAATCCAGTAATTCATTTCTTAGTTCATCATCACCTTGATCAGTAATATCAGTTTTACTTATCTTTTCCACTTTTGAAAAGTGTGTTGGTCTATCTTCTGCTTTTCGCTTGATTCCTGATACAATTATCTTTGCTTCTTTTTTCTGATTGACAGCCTCGTTTCTTTTCTCAGCTGTTTCCTTATCAGAAACATTAACTTCAGACACCGTTTTTACACTCTGAGAAAACTTTGGAGTTTCTTTATGAGGTTCTGGAATTAGAATGCCCTTTACTTTTTGGAAGTCCATTGACCGGTTAGATACTTTTGACGTCTTGTTGATATCTTTTGCACCAGGCAAATGTTTAGGAGACTTGCTTTTGGTTCTCAATACAAGACCAGTATTAGGACAAACTCTTTTATTTGAATCCTTTACTTCCTTTCTTGGATCACTTAAGAAATATTTAGCATGCAGTAATTTGTAGTTGTTTAAATCTGGATTAGGTATGTATTCTGAAAACAATAGATTTTCATCTATTATAACATTTTAAACATAAAACAAATTAATTATATTTAAAGGGGTTGCCAAGGTACGTTGCATTTTGAGTTGTAAAGCAAGTTAATATTCTTGGAGAACAAATTCATTTTTACAAGTACTTACCAACACTTTTCATAACAAATATGATTTTCGAAACTTTGTGGTGCCAAAATTCATTCCGTTTTGGATGTAGACCAGCAGATGCGTGACAAGGTTTCTTTTTACCAGAACCTGACAACAAAGAGAAATATTCTATAAAAATCAAATTACACAATCAAATGTTTATGACTTCCACCTTTCAGCATAAACTAAACTTGTTCTTAGTTAATGAAAATTAATAGCAATTCTATAATAAATCGAATTTTACCTTTTACATTTTTAGGTAACACTGCTTTACTGGACTTTTGTGGAGTTACTTTAACATCAGGATTGGGAACATCTTTCATATTATCTTTGAGTAGAGTTGAGGTCAATTTTGGAGCAGGCTGAGGTTTCCTTGGATCAATTGGCTTCACTTCCTTCAATACTGTTGTTACTGATTTCCACATTTGTCTCATGACCTCATGGACATCATCCACAGGTTTCTGTTCTTCTAGTATGTTGTCACTTGACGTATTTTGTTTACGTTCATCACCATTAGAACTATCTTTTCGTACAGCTTCAAGATCTGAACTTTTGTGTTCATCTTTCAAAGGTGTTTCTGGGCTCTTTGACATCATTGTCCCACTCATATTATTTGTTTGTAAATGGATTTTTTCATCCTTCACAGGCGTAGTAGATGTACTCTGAACAAAATGTTTAGGACTAAGGTCCAAATTGGTATTTTCATCCTTGACTGGAGTGCTTTCATTGCTAGAACTTTTAGTTGAATTCAATTTATTTATATTGGAGATATCAATTAAATGGTTTACTGCATTAGTAGAAGATGAAAGTGAAGCAACATTCAAATTACTGGTAACTTCATGGGACACCAATGGATTATCTTCTGAACTATGTTTAAGTTTAGGAATTCTGCATGCTTTAGGAATCTGAATAGGTATTAATTTTGGGAATATTGTTTCTTTTTTAGCTGGTTCTAAATCGTGATTCAGTAAATGTCTCATGGTATCAACATCTTCAACAACATCACTTTTTGGTTTTGAAATTTCATTTGATGTAAGAGTCTGTGGCCCAAGAAAATTCTTTATTATTACTTTGTCTCCTGAATGAATGGATCTTCCTGTAGGTATGTTCATACTTGAATTACACACTCTGGCTTCTAAGAAGTTGGTAAAACTTAAACGTGGGATGCTTTCCGGCTTGTCAGAATACTTTACCTTATCACTCTTCTGGTGACAATTAGCCAGTATTTTAGAAGAATGAAAATCATCTTGTAATAATGAATTTGATAAGAAAGACAGAGTCGATTTCTGGACATTTATTGGTGTTGGATCTTGTTTAGAAAAAGTTTTGGGTTTTGAGATTCCTTCAATTGGTCCTTGAGAATCATCTGATGCATCTGATTTAAACCTCTTTGAATTCCTTTCAAATACTGGTGAAACAGTAGATACATGAGAGTCGAAATCATGCATGTTTGTTTCTATAGATTCCTTTCCTTCTTTAATCAAATTACTTTTAGTGCCAGTTACCTTTGCCATAAGGTTTGTAGAAGAACAAAGCGTTGCAAGTGTGGAATGTACAGGTGGATCTGCTATTGGTGAGGTGCTATTAAAATTGGTTGAGGTATTGTCAGCATCATGGTTTTGGCCATCAGAGCAGGCTCTACTATTGCTCTCACATATCAAAGTCTCTCTTGAATTAAATGCATCTGTAAGCTTAAAACATGGAGGCAGTTTTTCAATAGCTTGTGTCTTGGCTGTCTTTATTCTAAAGATGATTGGACTGATTTTAGGCTTCTTGGGAGCCTCTTGATGTCCATTTGTCTTCTCTCCACCTTCGCCTTGAATATTATTTACATGATCTTTGGACTGTGAAGTTAGCTGGATAAAGTTCTTCCCAACTTTGCACAGTTCGTCTTTATTTTCTTTCGATTCTATTGATTTGAATTTAGGCTTCTCGCGAGCCTCTTGATGTCCATTTATCTTCTCTCCACCTTTGGCTTGAATATTCTTTACATGATCTTTGGACTGTGGAGTTGGCTGGATAAAGTTTTTACCAACTTTGCTCGGTTTGTCTTGATTTCCTTTTGATTCTATTGATTTGAATTTAGGCTTCTTGGGAGCCTCTTGATGTCCATTTGTTTTCTCTCCACCTTTGGCTTGAATATTCTTTACATGATCTTTGGACTGTGGAGTTGGCTGGATAAAGTTCTTGCCAACTTTGCTCGGTTTGTCTTTATTTTCATTCGATTCTATTGTCTTATTATTGTTAGCATGAAAAAGAATAGGGCTTATTTTGGGTATCTTAGTAATTTCATCTTTCTTTCCTTGTGCTGAAGTATCTGAGTTTGTAATATCTTTCTTTACAGTTTCTGATTTTTGTCCAAATTGCAATTTTTTTAAAGTCCCTTCATTTTTTAATTTTTCTTTAAACGCATCAGTTGAAATTTTAGATGTCTTGGAGTTGGCCGTAGAACTGTCAAACACAATGGGGCTGATTTTAATTTTCTTAGGAACTGCCTTATCATCTTTTTTCCCCTCAGTTTTGTCTGTAAATGGAGTTGAACTATTCAGAAAAGGTGTCTGAAAGTTACTATCATCGGTTGGTGAATTTGCCTCACTACAAGATGGAGTAGCTTTAGTGGGAACGTCCTTTTGTATATCATCAACAATGCCTTTATCTGGACATGCTACAGACTCAGTTATTGGTACATGTACAAGGTTGCTTGCATTCCCTGCATGTTCTACTGGGAATTCTGCATTCTGCAAATCATAAAAGTCCTCCTCTATGTCATCTTCGACCATATATTCATCAACAACCTTCGTAGAGAACAAAAAAACTAGTTTAATTCTTACTCTTATGGTATTTAGCTAATCGTTTTCATACATAATACAAGTTGAGTCTTATAATGAACAAACAAATTTGAAAGACAAATCAGAATCTTTTATTATTCTTTTATTTATCCAAAAACAAACTGTTGATATTCACAACAGCAAATTGGAGATGAGTTCATCAACTTAAGCTCATATAAGAACTAACATGGTTTACCATTATTTCAATAACTCAGATCTTTAACAGGAGGATGAAACTGAAGATCCTTGACAAAATCCTGAGGGTAAGTCTTGTGATGCTACCCATTGTTTTAATTGAAACCCCAACACATTAAATGGGGACATACCCGATGATAAAATTAAACTCACAAGCACACATTCATCTAACACCCCAAAATATTGCAGGACAGGTTCACCCAATATATAAATATCTCAATATCAAGAAGCTAAGTCAATGAACAACTGCATTATAATGGAGTCCCAACGATAATTTTAAGCAATAACTCACTGAATATATTTCATTCTCTTGTTCAAAAATCAAATCATCATTCAGAATATGATTATCATCATCTGCAAAATGTGCTTCCATCTCATCTGCCATTTTGCTCCTTTCTTCATAGTCCAATATATCTTCTGCCGTTACCATGTCAATCCTAAAAAATTTATTAAAATTAGACATGGGCGACATCTCGGGAACAGATACCGCGATATTATTACTACCTGGTATCTCCCTGTATTTGATAATAATTTTTAAATGTAAATAAACATGCATAAAAAGTTGGAAATAGCCCCTGGGTATTCATTTGACACATTCTAGTCAATACTGTTAGAAGTTTTGGCATAAACACTGTACCAAATTTAGAAACAAAATTGAATGAACAGGTTCAAACATATTTTTTTTAAATTAAGAATATTTACATATGAAGAAAGCACAAAAATACATAAAACAAAAAATATGTATGGATGCTATTCATTACCCTTGCAAACTTGTGTTTTCTTATTCAAGTGTATGCGTTTTTGAAAATGCATTTTACAATACAAGAGTACTGAATCAAACACAGTGTAGCGATATTTTGGATCATGGACCGCCATGACACTTCATACGCTGAATGATAATCAGTCTACCAGTAATCACAATACATATGACTATCTATATCTCTGCTTTATTAACATTTATTTCAATATTTTTCGTTTTTTTGACAGTTTTTGTTTATATATCAAAAAACAGAATTTCACCTAGCTCTTATTAAAACAGCTTTTTAAACAGAGAAAGAGAAACTAGGATATATTAGGACAATTCAATTCAGTAATTTGCTTGCAGTAGGAGGAGTTCAGATGACCTGGAGAAAAACAAAATTTGGACAGACAACCCTACTCCTTGTCAGGTACAAGCTTGGTACTTGAAACAATGGCAGACCTTATGATCTAAAGCTTACACTTAAGTCCACTAGCTATAGCCACCTTAGCCACGAGAGCAACAAAATCAACATTCTGGTTTCATATATCACAAAAAAAAAATAATTGCTTGTTCGGAATGTTGTGATACATATTTCTGAAGTTTAAATTTATTTAAAATATTACAGTTTCAGCAATTTGTTTTACTTTCAGTCATTTCTTAAACTATATGGAAGCATTAAACAAGACAAGGAACATCAAACATATAAGTATCATATGAAACTTACAGGTCTTCGTGATCATCCATTGAAGGTACTTCTGATCGCTGGAAGTAATAGTTCATGAATCGCTTTTGAGCCGGAGGGGTATGCTGGTTGCTGTTTCTCTGGTAGGAAGTTGTGGTTAAATCCATCATTAAATCCTTCAGGTCACTGAATTGATAATAAATTAAAAAAGTAATACAGTTTTAAAGGAAGCAATAGCAATCCATTTAAATGTTTACATGAAGATATGTGTATTGCCAATGAATTAATGATGCAGGAGTTACAAAAATATACTAGGTTCAGTACAAGCCACAATACAGTTTGATGTAAGTTATTTACATATATGTACAAGCCAACAGTGAGGCTGATGTTCCCTGCCGAAATCCCCAAATAATGGATGACACATATAAATTAGTCGCATTCAATTTTTGGACAAGTATTAAGCAATCAAACTATACATCACTCTCTATCAGATAGAATCAAGATAATCTTTGTCCCACAAAAGCATCGACCAAAGAAATTGATTACCTCGGCTTAAATAGCTCAAAATGTTAATCATTGAACTCAGTCAAGACATTCACCTAATGGTTTGAACATTGTGTTTCAAAGTCTTCACCAATCAAATTGCTTATCGCTCTGCTTACCCTAAGCAGAACATGCTCATTATCGAACTTAGTCAACGTATTGATGTAATGAACTATACACCAAGTTTCACCACTCTCACTTAAATAGAACTAAAGTTATCGTGTCCCAAAGCCCCAACCAATCTAATTACTTATCTTGGCTTAGCCTATATGCCCATCTTCGAACTCCATCAGGGCACTAACCTAATAAACACCTACACCAAGTTCTGGCTCAATAGAAGGAGAGTTAGTGTGTTCCAAAGTCTCGGCAAATCAAATTGCTCAAAGCTCTACTTACCCTGAGCAGAAAATGCCCATAAAACTATATACCAAGTTCATCACTTAATAAGAACTAAAGTTATCGTGTCCAAACACCTCATCCAATCAAATCACTTATCCTGAGCAGAAATTCTCATCTCCAAACTCCATCAGGGCATTGACCTAATAAACACCTACAACAAGTTTTAACTTTCTAGCTCAATTAGAAGGAAAGTTATTGTGTTCCAAAGTGTCGGCCAATCAAATTGCTTAAAGCTCTGCTTACCCTGAGCAGAAAATGCTCATTATCAAACTTGGTCAAGGTATCGATGTAATAAAACTATATACCAAGTTTAAAGACTCTCACTTAATTAGAACAAAAGTTATCGTGTCCAAAAGGCACAACCAATCAAACTGCTTATCTCTGCTTACCCTAAGCAGAAAATGCTCATCTTCGAACTCCATCAAGGTATTGTCCTAATAAACACCTACACTAAGTTTAAACATTCTCTCTCAATTAGAAAGAGAGTTATTGTGTTCCAAAAAGTCGGCCAATCATTGAACTCAGTCAAGACATTCACCTAATGGTTTGAACATTGTGTTCCAAAGTCTTGACCAATCAAATTGCTTAAAGCTCTGCTTATCCTGAGCAGAAAATGCTCATTATCAAACTTAGTCAAGGTATCGAGGTAATAAAACTGCATACCAAGTTTCATCATTCTCACTTAATAAGAGCTAAAGTTATCGTGTCCCAAAGCCTCAACCAATCAAACTTCTTATCTGTGCTTACCCTAAGCAGAAAATACTCATCTTCAACTCCATCAAGTCATTGTCCTAATAAACACCTACACAAAGTTTGAACATTCTAGCTCAATTACGAAGAGAGTTATTGTGTCCCAAAAAGTGTGACAGACGGACAAACCCATTTTAATAATCCCCTGCTTTTTCGAAAGACGGGGGGCCAATAAGCCCAAGAAGTACCTGACAGCTAAATTGAAGGAAGCCCACTGTTTCTTCTTGTTCTTCTTAGGTGAGGTATAGGGATGAAATTGTCGAGCTTTTCTGTTCTCGGTGCTTTGACTAAGTGATTTACCTAGACCGCCTGTCGACTGCAGAAAGAAAAAGCATAAGATATGGCATTAAAATCTGAGGGCAACAGAGTTGCTAACTGAAAAGAATACCGGTAACTGGAATGAATTTGAAACACCTAGCTGATAGCAAGTACAGTAACAGGTTTTCGTCAACCCTATTCATGAAGGTAAACAAATTAATTGATCTTACCTTTTCATCATAAGGTTGGGGAAAATCAGTTGATGAAAGTTTCATCAATCTTTCACCAATATTGTCTGTTGATTTGAATTGTTCTGAAAGATTATCACCAATGGTTTTACTGGTAACAGCAGGCTTTGAAGTTGGTGCCAATTTTGTTTTCTCATTGACTTGTTTCCTACTTGAAAGGTCTGGATTGATGTTGTCACTCATTGGGTTCCATATAGTCAGCTTTTGACAGGGGGGTTCTTTTTCTGTTGAGGCAGAACTCTTGGGTATCGTGAAGGTAACTATATCTGAGATGTCTGTTATACTTTTAAAAGTATTTTTCCATGCCTGAGTAGAACTTTCTGAAAAATCAACAATTGGATATAATCATTAATCATCAGATGATCTTAGGGTATTTTATTTTACATGTAAGACCCTTGAAACAGTGTAGTGGCAATATTTACTTTTCCAGGTAGGTACAATGTATGCCTGTTTTGATTGCTGATGACTTTATGGTTTTATTTTGGATAGTCTTACTTCAGTTATTGGAGAACAAATGGAAATAGGAGCATAAAATTTGTGAACTTACTATCATTATTCGGCATATCCTGCTTATTCTCACTCTGATGTCTACTTTTAGTTTTTCCAACAACAATTTTACTCTTTACTAATTTCAATGGAGCATCAGATTTTGATCGTTTGTTAGTCTTATCTTTTGTTTTTTCTGTAGATAAATGTTTACTGGTTTTGATAATGGGGTCATTAATAAATGACTGTGTGTCCTTCTGTTTTTTGGTTTGACATTCTGTTTCTGCACTATGTTCAGAATTTCTTTTCTTGTGAGATTTTGAACTCTTGGTATCAAGACTGGATTGGCTGCTATCTTTAGAGGTTTTGTCATCTGACTTTTTTCGTTCATGCAAATCTGAAGATTTGGATGAAGAATTTTGTGACTTTTTGTCTTCTGATTTGGTTGTTTTATGCAGATCTGAAGACTTGGATGTGGAATCTCCAGAGGTTTTGACATCTGATTTGGTTCGTTTATGTAAATCTGAAGATTTTGATGTGGAACCATTAGAGGTTTTGTCCTCTGACTTAGTTCGTTTATGTAGATCTGCAGGCTTGGATGTGGAATTTGTTGGGGTTTTGTGTAAGTTTGAAGATTTGGATATGGAATCTTTAGAGGTTTTGTCCTCCGACTTGGTTCGTTTATGTAGATCTGAAGACTTGGTAACAGAATGTTTAGAGTTTCTGTCCTCTGAGGTTGTTCTTTTATGTAAATCTGAAGACTTTGATGAGGAATCTTTTGAGGTTTTGTCATTTGACTTGGTTCGTTTATGTAAATCTGAAGACTTGGATGTGGAAATTAATTTAGTGTCAGCCCCTTTTTTAATTTCTGGGCTCATACTGCTGTCATCTTTGCATTTGTTTGTGTGCTTGGAACAATGATGTTTTGACGAATGATGCTTTTCTTCTTTACTTTTGTACTTATTCTGCTCCTTCAGGTTGGCTGATTCTGGCCTGGGTAACATTTTATCAAAACAAATTTTACTCCACTTCTTCTGAGTTTGTATTTCCTTTTCTGATAACTGTTTATTTAATAAATTGGAAATTCCAAAGGGATTATCAGGTGAATGTGGATTGTCACATCTCGTTAGGTTAACAACTATATCTGGAAATGTCTTGATATCATTGAGTGTAGACAAATTTGAAAAGCTTACAGACTTCTTTTGGATATCAAGAGATGAATTTTCCCCTTGAGAAAGATTAACTGTGTTGAATGATTTGCTTCCTACAGCTGGTTTGAGTTTCGGGACTTCACAATTTTTGTCTTCCAACGCTGATGAACTGTCATTAGTTTTAGTAGCTGAATGAACATTTCCAAATTCTAAAGAGTCTCTATCCCCTGCAAGGTTAGTTAATGGGAGAATGCACACATCATCAGACTGATGACCACTGTTCTCAGGTGTACTATCACTGTAAACTTCGTCAAGGACTTCAAATTGCTCTGGAAATTCATGAAATTCATCTTTGCTCTGATCAGAGTCATCATTGTATGATTTACATATTTGCTGCATTGCATTCAACACTGCTTTAGTTTCAGATGCACTGGACTCTAACTTTCCTGGACTTTTAAACTTATCTAGTTCTGTGACAATTTCAGGATGGATCTTAACTGGACTACTTAACTTTTCCTGTATTAATTCTTTTTCAGAATTTGCTTTAACTAGATTTAGAAAATGAGACACTGAATTTGGATTTGCTGGGGGTGTCTTGGAGCTGGTTGTCTTTGGTGAATGTAAAATCTTATTTTTAAGAATATCTGGTGTGCTGGTCTGTATTTTATTCACATTGAATTCAAGGCCCAAATTCAAGACAGTTTTGTTATGTTCTTGTGTAGTTTCAAAGATATTTTTATTCATTAAGTTAACAGCGCTGCTGTCTGGAGGACTAAAACCGTTTCTAATCTCCAATTCATCAAGGCTATCATCCATAGGGGCAGATATAGTTGGTGCACAGTTGGACAACAGATTTCGCACATCATCATCATCTGGATGTAAAGGGTAATTATACTGAGTTCTTTTAATATCATCAGTTGATGAAGAATGGTTTCTTGTACGGTGGTTGAAATCCTCATCTCTAGAAGAATCATTTGTACAGTTTGATAGATCCTGTTCTGCATCTGTAGAATGTTGGTCAGTAATTTCTGGTGATGTCATGTTGCTTCCCTTCGTATAAAAACTGGTATCACCTCCAGAACTAGCTGTACTATCAGTAGTTTTGTTTGATACACAAGATGTGTCATCAGAATCAGCTGAAGCATTGTAGCAAGTATTGACCAAAATTGTATTCGGCTCAGTATTGTCAACAGTTATATTGTTTGTTTTATCACTAGCATTGTCCTTATTTGCTTCTCCAATTACATCACTATCCCTTGTTACTCCACATGATGATCCAGCTGTCTTTAAAGAGGCAGTAGTGTTAACTGCTAAACTAACATTGATTACAGTTGATTCGTGTGCAGCAATGTCAGTACCATTTTTGGTATTAACAGTGTCTTTGGCAGAGGCAACATAAGTGCCATTGTTCTTGGTAGTGTCGAAAGAAGTAAAAATGTTCCTTATTGTGCCAACATTGATTTCTTTGTTCCCGTAGGCACCAAAATCAGTATAATTTGTATTGTCCTTGCTCTTGATAGAACTGTTATCAGTGTCAGCTTTTGCACCCTCAGCAGCAGTGCTTTCTTTGGTAGTGCAAGTATCTGGTTTGGTTTTGTCAATGGCACTGTCATCTTTTGTTGTGTCAACATACTTTTCCTTTGTAGTGTTAACATGCTGATTGTCATGATCTTTGGCCAGTTTACAAGACAGATGCATTTCTTGCTTAATCAGTTCAGAGTCCTTAGCTGTAGTCTGACCCATCTGTATCGGCTCATTCTCAGGTAACATGTTTGTGTTTATTATCCTATTTGGTTCGCACTGCAAGTGCTGATCAATCAACGTACTTCCTCCTTTCCATTTTGAAATAAGTTCCACTGCGTCATTCAGTGCTGTTCCAACTGCATCAGAGGAAGACAAACTATCGCAGAAAATTTCACCATCTTCCTGAAGACCTTCTGTTACAGGAGCAGAAGAACACAATTCAAATCCAGTCAAATCTAAGTCATATGTAAATGGACAAGCACATGGGAAAGCACCTGGGGCACATTCACAAGATTTATATTCAGCTGGAGCAAATTTGTTCCCTTTGTCCACATGAGGATAGAGAGATGGTAACAAAGAGGAAATTGGAAATGTGGTACCAGATTGCTGAAGTATCTTCTGTGTTCCAGTAAACAATACATCATTTGGGGTCTCTTCTGTTTTTGATTCTAGAAAATCACTATGTTGATGAGGAAAAGCACATGAAAAGTAGTTATGTGATGCTGTATTTTTGTTATCACATGCTCCTGAAAAGTTCTTACTTCTACATTTGTCTTCACATGAAAAAGTTTTTGAATTTCTTGGGTAAGATAACTGGAAGACGGAGTAATCTTTCTCATCATCAGAACATCTGTCTGGTTTCTGCAATTTACACGAAACCGATTCGAGATTACTGCTGTTCACAGTATCAGTTTCCAAATAAATGTTTGATGCACTAATGTGAGATTCATATGCGGTATTTATTGTTGAGCCAGCTGGGAGATGTTGTTTGTCTTCTTGAAAAGGCCCACTGTTTAATGAGTCTGTGGAACTTCCATATGAAACAGAAAGAATCTGGTTTTTGCCATTACATTCAATGGGAGGGCTCTTTGTACAATATTTACCTTGTCCAGAAACAAACGCAGTTGTTGAGTAAGTAGCGTTTGCTTCTGAACACATATAAGTTTTTTCATAGTGTGGTGATACTGTCTCCACATTGAATGAACATCGAACGTTATCTAACACTACTTTGTTCCTTGAGGATGGAAAAGATAAGGTGTCGTGGTTAGATGAAGACATGATAGGGTGAATAACAGATGTGTTGGATATGGTATCGACGGTTAAAGGTAGCTCACTTGGCAGATGATGGTTGTTAATGTTTGTTTTAACAGTTGATTCACTTGTTTTTTTAGGATAGTTTCTCATTGTTGCCATTACTCTTGATGAACTGATAGTATCTTCAGGAGGCTTTTTCTCAGCTACTGTGGTATTGATTATGGCAGCACTTTCTGGGGAACAAGAATTTTGAGCAGGAGAACAGGAAGTCCGATTATTAGCACATGGATGTTTTTCACAAGAAACTGTAACCTTTTCAAATGGGTGATCTGTTTTTGATGATGAACTATTATTGTCAAGAGTGATTACAGCTTTTTGGGGCGGATCTGCACAGAATGTCGGTGATGACATGACACTGACTTTGGTTTTTGAGAAATTTCTTTGTGGATCATCAACAACTTCAGGACAACTGTTCAAATGATGTGTGGATGACAAATCAATGTTGAATGTTGCTGTAAGATTTCTTTTCACACTTGAAAATTTTATATCTGAAATCTTGTGGGGTGATACCAAAGTAGTCATGGATGTAGCAGTATTAATTACCCCGTTACAACTAAGTCCGGCAGGAGAATTGGCTTGTTGATCTTTACTTGGTGAACATGAATTACATTTAGACGGGTCGTTCAAGGCATTTATCCTATCAGAACAAATCTTAGGACTTTTACTAGACAAACAATCACCACATTTAGGAGAACTGCTGAACGGAAGATGTTTTCTTGGTGACACTAAAGCATCATCACTACTTTTAGGAGGACCCTTGGCTTGGTGCAGTTTATTTGGTGATGATGCACTGCTGATAGACGGGGATGGCAAAGCACTTTGAGTTGTTGCGACATCCTTTAGCCAATCAGCACAAATTTCAAAAGAACTCTTCGTTGGAAGATTTCTACCGAGAAAACATTTAGGATGACTTCTGAATACAAGATGATTTTGTGGTGATGATAAAATAGACTTTAATTTACCAGCATCATTTTGCCTATCATCACTAATTTTGGCTAGATGAACTGGACTATGTGAGTAAGTGCTGCATTTATGTGAACTGTTCAATGCAGAGTGTTTTCTTGGCGATGACAAAGAACTTTGATTTGGTAAGCAAGCACTGCAATTAGACGGATGGTTAAGTGCACACAGCTTTACAGGTGATGGCAAAGCATTATCATTTGGTGAGCAAGAAGATGTAATACAGTTAGATGTACTGCTGAATGGTGCAGGTTTTCTTGGTGACTGATTGCTTTCACAAACATTTCCATCATTTATTTTCACTGAAAGTAAATAAAAAATCTAGTTAGAGTAAATTGTGATAACTGAAGACAATTCTATGTTCCAGTTGAAAGGAATGATTAACAATCACTTATTTTATACATTGAGTAGAATATACAATAGAAAAGGTGAACATTACATATCTGATAATTCAATTGACAAATTATTTTTCATTTTAACTGCCTGTGGATAATCATTGTGAAATTTCATCGAAAAAGACACCTATGAATACTATTTTTTGGTATATTTGTGCTGTGAAATTACTCCAATTTTAGTTAGTTTAACATTTTAATTGGTAAATGGTGTAACAAAAATTTGACCCTCTGATATTACTTATTTTTTATTTTAGTAACGATGTGCAATTTCATTACTTTCCTAAAATATCACATTTATATGGTCTTATTCCACACTAATACATATATATCCAGATTAATTATTTAATTTATAATCACAACACTAATGCTATTTAAAGTTCTGGCTTGGATTCAATCTAATTTGAAACAGGCCTACCAATAAAATTTTGCGGACAACAAAATAGTGGCTGGTCTATAACATGTACTTGTACGTTGCAGAGCAGCATCTTTGTAAATACTGATCAGATTTGAAATATTTTTGGACTGATATTCCTATTAGAGATTAATCTTTCACAGTATTGTACATGTAGTTTGAAATTGATTCCTATTTCAAAACTACAAAACTATCGGAGTGTCTTTTTTCTTAAACCAATTTTTAGCAATTATTCAATCATAGCAAAACAATGTGAGTAAAATGTATAACAAAGCAAAAATCAACCATGCAAAAATCAACAGAACGATGCAAACAGAAACAATTAAGAAAAAAAAAATTAAATAGGAAGTCCTGTAAACTTTTACAGGATCCCAGCAGACTGGAAACCATTGCCTTTTCATTAGGGCTGCAACGACTCACTGGGGAATAATGATATTTTAAAAATCAAAGTAACTTGACACAATTAATATGCATATATCACGATAAGCAAGTTAGTAACTCACAAAATAATCATTATTATTCTTCTATTAGAGATTTAATGAGTTCATACAAGTTATAATAATTTGGCCGATTTATTGTAAATAATTAGCTTTTGAATTTTAATTTAGAAACTGCAGTTATAATATCCACTGTCCATCGTTTTATAAAGCCACTTATTGACTTACTGTAAACAAACATTATTTTGATGGCTAACCAATTTAAGAATTACGAGCTTTTAATCCTTTTATTTTTGAAATGTACAGGTCTGTAAGAATCTATAAAATTTTCAAAAGAATATTATTGCTACTTTAAATACTGTCGTTCATGAAAGTATTAAATGGTAAGTAAAATAAAATTCAACTGTTAAAACAAGTAACATTACAATTCTAAATTGTAACATGCTTAAGGGTCAATCGTGCGTTTTGATTGGTCAATTAGGCACCATCTATTGGACAATAACACCCCTCAAAATTAGAAAAATCACTGTGTATTAATATTATGCGTACTACTTTAATGGAGATAACCACAATGGCGATAGTCAATTTTGATCTCGGTAAATTAGATGAAATATTCGGAGATATGTCCGAAGATGAACTTGAAACACCACCCCCCTTGTCAGGTAACAGCTACAAACAATAAAATATACCAAAAACTATAACAAAAACATAAATCTTATTTCAAAAAGCACTTTTAAAAAAATGAAGGGAGCATTCCAGTTTTCCTTGTGTGTGTCTATACTCATACTGCTACTATAGCAACCAAGCAATAAGCGAGCTAAATCTAATGAGAGGAGCCTGCTATCCTGTTATGTCACGACGTTTTCATTACGTCAAAATGGTTTTTACGTCACTAAAACCGATTTGCAGTGAGAGGAAATTTTGAAGTTTACCCAATAAAATGAGTTCGTTTAAAATGTAAAAAAATAGCATGTTACAATGTCGATAAACACCTCCTGTTTCGCATTTAGAGGGGTGTTATTGTCCAATAGACATGTCCTGAGATTTTACATTAGAACCCGCGACGCTAACGCGTCTTGGGTCCTAATGATCTCAGGACATGTCTATTGGACAATAACACCCCTCTAAATGCGAAACAGGAGGTGTTTATCTCCTAAACAATACGCTTTATAACACTTGTTTGATGGTTAACCTTGCACATTTTATAAACCACAATTTGTCATTTCTAATCATGATATTAATTTTATTGTAGACTATGAATTGTAATGGCTATTGTATCTCTTGTTCAGGTATTGTTGCAGCCCTATGTTAAAATCATGAAAAATCCAAGGCAAGTATAATATTAACTATTATAATATATCCCAACATGCTAATTTGAATATGTAAGAAACCTGGAGATAAAATGTTGGTTTTAGCAGGAGAAAGCACTTTCGCTTTATTTTGTTCACATCTTCTAGGGGACTGGGTTTTTCTAAATACAAGATAATTAATATTCTATATGTACCGGTATACAAAAAACAAAACTAGGAACACACACAATAAACACACACATTATAAATGTACACAGCCTCTGGACGGTGCCCTGTTTCTCAAAGTCTTAACTAAAGATAAAAATCTAAATTTTAGTAGATACTTTAATTTTGATTGGCCAAGCACTAAAATCAATCAAGTTACTAAAATTTTGATTTTTTCTTAGTTAAAATTTCGTGAAACAGGCCTTTTTTTTTACATTAAAATCACACAACCTCTTTGATTTGGTTGAATAGTATCCTTAACTTTGACAAGATGATTTGTGAAATGGATACCTTTCCATATTAATTTTATTTACATTGTTAAGTTGGTAAATTTGAAAAAAAAAGATATAATTCAATCACACAGATTAATTACTAATTGAGATGATAATATAATGGCACATGGCTTTACTTGTCCATTACCAATCAAAAAAGTATATTTTATCAACCTAATTCAACACCTTATTTTAATCCAAATCAAGAATGTCCATTTCTTATGCACAAATTAGAGAGCATAGCTGCTACAATTCAATTTTGGAAAACAAACACATAAAAGGTTTAGAACCGAAATTCTATGTAAAATTCTACAATAGCATATAAAAAACAACTTTCAAGCACAAGTCAAGTGATGTCATAATTTCAGGTATTCGACAGATGGGTGCAACAGGTTTTATATCGCTGTCAAGAATATCTTCCTGTTTACAGTTTTGATATCGAACTAAAGAGTTGGTGGCACGTACAGATGCAATAAAGACGAGCACACACAAGCAATACAACATGTATTTCTTGTCTTATTTTTAGGAGATGTCTAAAGAAAAATTATGGAATATTTAAAAATACAGCACACTAAATCAAGTCATTGAAATCTATATCAATGTAAGTCAAATGAAAGCATTCAAGTATTACTGATGCTTTATACAATCTGATTAAAATACAGATCTATATTTCGTTTCGATTTTAAGACTTTCGATGGCCTACACTACATATACATGAAGATTATAGTGGGAGTTCATGTCAATTGTCAAACGGCTTTTGACCCTATGATGCCGACACTGATTAATCAATCACAATTCTAGGGTTTTACCCACAGATCTGTGCAGAAAATGTCAAGAAGTTGCCATAACAGACCGTTTCATAGGCTAATTCCTCACATCAATAAGAATGCCTACAAGTATTATAAAACAACTCTTCCAGATCCTAGTGTAGTAAAGACAAGTAAAACGACATTTTGGACTATAAAAACCAAACAAAATAGGATCTGTCTTTAATCAGATTGAATATATATACTACGAATGAGATATACATACTATAAGAGTTAACTAATCAGAAAAACTTACACATTGTAATATTTCTTTTCTTCTCGGGTGATACTTGCATTCAAAAAATCTTTCATGTCATCAGCAGACTTGATTCCTTTTAAACCACTGCCTTCATTTGTGTTATTTTGTAATGCAAGCGGTAACACATCACCGGTCAATACATTATCACAGTCATCATGGTCAGTAGTTTCTTCGAGGTCCATTGGTATTTCTCTCAGGCCATAACTGATGCTTGGATTTGAAGATCCATTTTGATCACTAACATTGTTCCCGTAAGAAATATTTTCCGATTGCATTACCATCTTTAATGGAATATTATTATTGAAAAAAGTTCCTTCCACTAAAGCTTTATTTTGTTCAGGTTTTTTAAGTCTAGGGTCAAATCTTTTTCCATTAGAATCTAAGCCCCGAGCCTTGTTTCTTTCAGCTGTATGCTGTTGATCAAACGTTTGTTTGACACTAAATGTCTGCAACATTTGAGTATTATTGGTTATATTGAATCCTTCATCATAGTCAACTTGATTTTTAGCTGGCAGAGTACGTCCTGGTGAACACCACAAGGGGGCATAACTTACAACTCTTTTTCGAACAGGTGAGGACGTTACATTTGGAGGATGGGTAATGGGAGTTTGATTGAATGGGTTTTGATAAATATAAGGTACAGCTGGTTGGAATGGCAGTGATGGAACAGGAGTTATTTTCATTATTTCTGGGATACTAGTTTGATTACTGACGTCAACAGTGACTGCGTTAGCTTGAAGAGACGACTGGTTAAGATTCATGAATGGTGGCCTATCAGTTGTATTAACAGTAGATTCTTCTGGTTTTTGCTTGTAATCCTGTATACCTAATACAACACCTTGTTTCTTGTACATGTTAGCTGTATATTCTGAAAGGGAAAGTGAAATGGGGGTTTAATGTCAAGATATATATATATATAGGTCAATTGTTCGCTACCATAATTTAACATAAATTATCAAATCTGTGAAATTGTTAGGTAGTGTCCTGCATTAACAACACCTTATGAACTTACTTGGAGATTTATATTTTGCTGACTGTCGAGATAAAAATAAACAATGGAGGGAACTAGAGTGCTGATTAGGACAAGTCAAGCCTGAAAATTAAAAAAAAATTAAAAAATGTAATGTTAACTCTTATTTCCAGATTTCATTTGATTTTGACAATGTCTTCAAATCTAAAGGATTGTGGCCCAATTCGTTGACCTTGAGATACACTACTGAATTCCATATAATAATATGTAAATCTACTTAGTCAGGTCAAGAAGGCAGCCTGAATGAATTAAGAAAGTTCCACAGGGTTTTAAAGCCTTGTCCCTTTGTAGAGTTTGGCTTGCCTTTGAAAGAACTCTTGGCAATTAGATTTTAATGAAGAGTATACATACGCAAATGCCACTGTCTGGAAAAACTTTCCATTGTAGCACACAACATATTCAAGTGAGAGTTTAAACTCTATTCATTTTCAAATATTTCTTGTCAAAATGTGAGATTTTTTATTATTACTTCAAAGGAGATGACTAAGATTAAATACGGTACAAACCTATCTGGTTAGTAAGGGAACATTCTGGTAATAATACCATGACTGTATTAGGATCAGGTTTCACTATCGCCATCTACAAGAAAATCAAACAAACTGATAAAATTTACTTTCTAATTTCCAAATGAAAATCAATTATTAATGCTGTGTGACTTTTATGGGTCAATCAAAAGTGAGGATTGGTCACCAAGTCATCTCACATGATTTTAACTTCCATAGGAACCGGATGTTTAGTTTGTCTTAAGTATTGGATCGCAGAAGCTCATCTTTTCCCGGTAAGATCACAACGTCAATGTCGATTTAAATGGACAAATTGGTGTTTTCAATGTCGAAGACTTTGGGGGATATTGAGTTAGAGACTTAGCTACTTTAAGCAAGACTTCAACTTGTAAGCATTGCCAACAACTTACACTGTTCTTTTTAGTTAAGTATGAAACTATCTTGTTGAACTGCGACTTGCTACCATCATCTTTAGGTCGAAGTTCACCAACATTAATATAACGACCTCTCCAGTACATTTCTTCATTCTTACGAATGGAGTTCAGCTGACCAAAATATTTAACTTCTGCACTCTTTAAATCAGATCTTTTAGAAATATTGATAGTACTCCCTCTACAAAGAATACAAGTAACAGTAAATATTCATTACTTCCACTCTTTGACAGAGGGAGGTAGGATAGTAAATGTAATAATTTGCCATAAATAAATTAATGTAATTAGTTTTTGTCTGTATCATATAAAATTCGACATTGTATTATATTATACATCCAAAATAGAAGAAGGACGAAAATTAATATAAGCCTACTTGGCTTGTTTTGTATCCTTATTTATGCTTTTATATTGTATAATATTCTCAAAATAAATACTGTTATAACCAATAATATGTCACAACATCTTATCAAGAAACAAATGTTTTATTGAATAAACAGGAAAGTTTCCTCATTTTGCTATGAAAATTTACAAAAAAAAGTTGTGGTTCTTTTCCTTCTGGTCTCACTTGAAATATTTTTCTATTGTTACAAATGAGGAATTTATAAAATGGTCCAGACCTGTAATGAAAAATTTGTTTTGCTCGGACTCTAACATATCTTTTATTAAATGGAATTTTAGCCTAGATCTGTATGTAATCTAATAATAATGAACTTACAATCTAACAGGTTTATAATATCCTGCAGTAGATATTAACGACGCATTACACTTATAAAATGTTCCTTTAACAGCCAGTTTACCATTCCATGTTATATATTCCTCATCAGGTACATCGGATTGTGGTAGTTGACTAGATACAGGTGTTATATTACAAGATGGAGGCTGTAGACTATATGGTATATATTTACTGAAAAGAAAAGTTAAGAAATGAGATGAGATTTAAAGTCATACTTTTTAGCCTACTCGTCATCGAATTAAATTGTCAGGGGTTCGTTTAGGTACATGCCAAAGATTCATCAACCTGAGTTGTTTTTTTATGATACAAATAAATAAGCCACTTTTCCTTGCCAGACCCTCCTTACTGCACTATTTATAGAGAAATCCTGAGGAAGTGTCTGCCAACATGTCAAGAGTGAGTTTCCTGAACCTGACAAACCACTTCACTTGCCAAGTGCGGATGTGTCTTGGATGTTGTGCACAAGGCAGTACATGTTTATACTCTTTCAAGACCAGATGTCAACGTTGTTCACCAAGAATTCAAATAGCTAACAATTTGTTGTACCATATAAACCACTGGGCTGGTAATTCAGGTAAAGACTTAGATAGTTTCAACCCAACATCTTCTGAAATCCAAAATGGTACTCAAGTGCTACATGTACACACTAGATAGGGTTTTCTTATGTTCTACAATGTACAACACATCTAACAGTCTTCATCAGCCAAGTCAGTAGTATGAATTTAAACCCGCCATTTTTTTTATCTTATTAAAGACACTGACATAGCAAACAATTTTCTTTGTTGTACCTTCATATCATCTGTTTTGAGATATTAATAAGAAAGAGGAAAACAGCACACTAATACTGAAATCCCTTCCTATATGATACATTATTTCAGACTTGATTATATAATTACATGTATACCAAATGAACAATATGATGATACATTAATTGTTCTATCTCTATTACCATTTTACTCTTATTTATAATAATTACCTAATTGGGGTTTGAGATGGTTTTGGATCTCGATATTCAAATTCTATGACTGCATGACATAATATCTGACTTGGATAATCTTCAAGAATGCAATCTTCATACTCATAAAGAAAGATCTAAAAAAAATTAAATTAATAACACTCATCAATCAATTATAGTCTTTAGAGACATTTAGTAACTGGATAAAGCAATACACAAAAACACATACTTATGGAATTACAGCTCCTAAATTTATTTAGGTGACGTCCCGAAGAGTATTCTCTCTCAACGTTATCCAGCTAATGCGGAGAGAATACTCTTCGAAACATTGCCTAAATAAATAATGTATGTGTTTTTGTGTATTACTTATCAATTACTTTCACATTTATCAAATGTTCACTAACACACAGAATAAACTCCTACCCTTAGTGTGAACATTGTTCCCCAATTAAAAGTAAGTAACCCCAAAAGACCCTGGACAAAAGTACTTACTTGACTAAAATCAAAGATTTGTTGAGGACTAAAGTTTCTAGTTTCAGATAGAACTGTTTTAGTAACATGACAGTCATAATTCGGAGTCGGATCCACATGTATACCTGTCAGATTCTCTGTTACTGTTTTCACTTTACCCTGTAATAAAAAACAAACTTGATCATTTTATCTTTGTGGGCCACATCCATATGTACCCCTATGGGCAAGCAAATTATCAAAAAAGGATATAACCATATGTTAGTCCCGGAATGACCTAGTTTGTGCCGAAGTCTACGTTAAACTCCATTTCCCCTCTCTCGCTTCTGCATAGCTGTCTTGAGCAGTGGGAGGAAAAAGGAGAACCCAGAGAAAACCCTACTTCTTGTCACAAACAAGCGGGGAATCGAAACCATGCCACTTGACTAATGGATAAGCAACCAATTCTGTGAATACAGCTAATAATTTCTAATACATCGTGAATACCTGACAAATAAATCTTATCTATCATCAAATATTCCCTGTACAACAGTGATCAAAGGTTTTCTGGACATAATTTTTTCGAATTCTGAATGTAATTATATAAACTGACATAAAATGACGCAAACAGCTAGAGGTCGAAGCGCGACACTCTAGACCACTAGGCCATCCCAACCACCCTAATTCGCTTGAACGTAGGCGTCTTTAGCAGTAGGAAGAAACCGGAGAACCCAAAGAAAACCCTACTCCTTGTCACATACAAGCGGGGAACCAAAACCATGCAACTCGACTAATAGACAAGCCTTCTGATATTATGTGCACACATTAACCATTCAGCCACCCAACCCACCTTCACAAATTAAGACCACATGACCACCAAACCCCCATTATTTGATTGACTCTGAGGGTCTATAATTACCTTTATAATTCTGAACATAATCAAACTTCCTTTCCAATGTGGTACAGATTTGGGTGGAATTACATCAGCATATTTACATAAATGCACACCTAAAATACCAAAGATTATTTGACTGTATGAATATTCACATATTAAAAGTCAACACTTTATAGGTTCAGATCAAAATTATAGCACAATACACTAAAAATCAGGTATCATGAAGTTGTGTTGCTTTAGCAGGAGTTTCTGTATTTAATTTCAAACCTGTGTTGTAAAACTCTGAGGTCATTGGGAACCATAGAAAACAATTGTGTTTCTAACTGTGGCTTAATATGCTCTGTTCATCAGGATTAAATAACGAGGGTTGGGTTTTAAACATGATATCAAAGTTGTAGTGATACATACACAGTGATGTAAAATGATTCACCTCTTGAGTCCTTTTCAAGTCACCAGTTTATCAAAAGTCAGCAGTGAGTTGAGTCCCAAGCCCTTAGTATAAATTATTCTAAATGTTCTCAATGACTCTCATAGCAAATGAAATGGGGGTTCAACACTATTGCTCTGCTTCACCTTTTTTTTTATAACAAATATGCGAATGCCATACAATGTGAGGGAAATTTTGCCCAGACACTACGGCCTACTCTTATTTTGAATTTTAACTGTCAAGGGACCTTTCACATGCACTTAATTGTGAAAACAGAACCTCGTTTCTTTTTTATCCCATCCAAATGACTGAAACTGAACAGTAATCTCACAATACAAGACACTTACCCATTTCAGGGTGTCCAAGAACTGACAATTTTTGATTTCCAACTTTCAATCCATTTTTACATATTTCTTGAACCTGTGGATAATCAGTTTATTAACAAATGAAATGAAATGGGGTTTAATGCCCTACTGTTCTGCGCCAAACTCGGTTAATGAAACTGTATACACCATACAGTGTGCTATGGCCTCTTTTATCGGGTTCCAATTGTCAAGGACTTTCATGTGCACGTAAATGTATAAAGGGACCTTGTTTTTTGTCCCATCGTCACGACCAAACAGCTGTTCTTGTCAGGTCCTCCTTTTCTGCATCACTGACAAGGGGGATCAACAGCGGAAAATCTGGACAAACTTTCTCGGCCAATGCAGGGATTGAACACCCAATCTTGAGGCTAGCAAGCCAGCATCTTACCCACTGTCACCACAGTTTGATAAAAATAAGTTTACATTATACATAGGTTAGAGGAACACGTAAGTGAAATTTCCACCGCAAACATTTAACCTGCACCGGTGACAAGAGGGAACCAAGATGGAAAATGCTGATAAAATGTTTTGGTTATCACAAGGATCAAACATGTGAGCTCCGCCATGGCAAGCCAATGTCTTACTTTACTCCCTGAACAATCGTTGCTTATAGAATATAAAGAAATAATCTTACTTGTGAAGAATCAACAGCCAAAAAACCATACATCTCTGTTAATTCTTTATCTGTATAACCTTCTGACTTCATAGATTTCCGTCTCTTAATAAACTAAAATATCAAATAAAATGTAAACGATATATATTGCTAGACAATGAAGCATTTATAAGCAATTTGGATGTCCCATTACAGAATGAATAAAATGAGATTTGAGGTATAACTTTTCTGCACATGCTGAGCTAATGAAGACTGTGTCCATTACAGAAAGGAAATTTAAGACTAGTTTTTCAGTGAGATAATATATGGCAATTATGACTAACTTGAGATAATATATGGCAATTATGACTAACTTGAGATAATATATGACAATTATGACTAACTTGAGATAATATATGGCAATTATGACTAACTTGAGATAATATATGACAATTATGCCTAACTCGAGATAATATATGGCAATTATGACTAACTTGAGATAATATATGGCAATTATGACTAACTTGAGATAATATATGGCAATTATGACTAACTTGAGATAAAATATGGCAATTATGACTAACTTGAGATAATATATGGCAATTATGACTAACTTGAGATAATATATGGCAATTATTACTAACTCGAGAAATATAATAGTGCTACCTTTTTCATCAAATCATTGTTATGTACAGTAAATATCCTTTTAAACGTAAAACTGTTGGTTGAAGATTTATAATAAAAGCTCTTCTGGAGAGAAGGTAAAATGTCCTGCTGATATTCATAATCACTACTTGAAATTTCACTCAAAAGATCTGGAATGAGGAAAGAGTACATATATTTAATAGTATGTATTCAAATGAAATGTGGGTTAATGTCCTATTGTTCTGCTCCAACTGGGATAATGAAAGGGGGCATAAGTCATATACATGTAGTGTGCTATGAGGGAAATTTTACCTACAGCATACTCTTACACATGTATAGAATTTCAACTGCCAATGGATCTTTTACATGCACACCATGGGACCTCGTTTTTTCGTACCTTCAGAACAACTATACATTGTTTCCTTGCTAGACACCATCCTCGCCTTGAAATAACTGCTGTCAGACTGAACTGATTCTCGGCTGGATATTTTAGATTTTTAGCCTGACAAATACTTTATAAAGTATACTATCCCAAAAAACTGTTAAAATTTTATATGTTTAATCTTTGTTATGGTCTTATGGATATATTTATTATGCATACATTTATTAATAAAATAAACTGATGACTCACAACCTGGAGTTTAAGTTTTTATATGTATATGCAATACAACTTTATAGTTCATATAATAATGTCATTAATGTCTTTGGTGGGGCTGGGGATTAAATCCTAAAAAATCTGATTCAGATTCAGAGTTAAATAAAGAATAGACATCTGCTAAATTCTTCATTTTATCTTTAGCATGTTTAAGGAATTTGCCATGCCTAAGATTCGCACTAACTTTTCAAACTACTTCTCAGTGAAACTTTAGTACCTGTCTCATTTTCCCATAAAAATATAAATTGTCAACAGAAAGAAGCTTTTACTTCGCCGGATAGGTCAGCTAAAGGGAGGGAATCCCTGACCTTGGTTGATCTAAAAATAGTATCTGAATTTGTTTTGATCGTTACAATAAGTATAGTAGCTCGTCTTTCTTTGTTTCAGCATAGAAATATGCTTCTGTAGCCTGGTATTGGTCTATCCTGATACACAACTAACTAGTCTTTTTGAAAGCTACATGTACCAGGAACGAAAAAATGTCTCCTTTCGTTTACCTTTTTTTGTCGGGCGAGATATCGTATTATTTTTTCATAAACTACACAGACAAGAGAGGCAAAGTCGACCCATTGCTAATTCATGATAACGTGTCCATTGTTTTTACAAATAGCATTAATTATTACACGATTACGTCACGATTCCAAAGGACCCTTTTTGTAACCACAATAACGACGACTAAAATACAAGTTCTACTCAACCGATTTTAACCAACTTGGAATCAAAATGAAGTTTACATTCAGGGGACATTTCTATGGGAGATTGTGATTATATGAAATAGATTTTATCTCAGACCAGTTTACATATTTTCTAGAATTTTGGCATTGTTATTGGCACCATAAAAAGAAACTCCCGTAATTTTATTAAACATTAGCTTAGCTATTTGCATGATACAATTTTTTTAATTCGGATCAGACAAGACTGAGAACTGTTTAGATTTTTAACGAAAACTTATCATTTTTAAGCCGATTTCAAAATTTAATATCTTTAAAACCACAAGAGATATGTGCCCAAACTATGACTTAAATCACAGCTATTTAAAGCGATAACAAAACATAAATATATCTATGTCTTTTCCTCAATAGGTTGTCAACTCACTATTATACGATCATAGGCATTATTCCCCACTATTAAAAATCAATGACACAGGATATAATAACACGACTAACTCCTTTGTTTTTCCATTTCCCCCATGTTATAGCTACATGTACATGTATCTTCAAACGTTTGAATTGAAAATGAAAATGATATATTTGCCAATTTCTCAACTGGCAGTAGTGAATTATTGGGACTAACATGTAACAGGTTTTCTTTAACAAGGAAGGACAGGACTGTTTATAGATACTATCTATTTAAGACTTTATTTTAATACTTTTTAAAAAATATAACTTAAAAAAATATGAAATTGCAGCTTTAATGATCATACCAAATTTATGTGGAACAGACTTTGCTAAATTCTTCAATTTAACTTTAGCACGTTTAAGGCAGATAGAATAGCTTACAGGGTCAACACTTTCAGCTTGAAAACATTTAGTCAAAACTATCAGTGCCATTTGGGCCACGCATGAGGTATGCCTAAGGAATTGCCGTGCGATCGTAATGATAGGCGGACCTGTGGTGTAAGGTTCTCTTATTCTCCATCAAGGTATTCACCTAATGAACGCCTACATGAACGCATACAAGAAGTTTGAACATTCTACCTCAATTACAAGGAGGGTTATTGTGTCCCTAAGTCTCGATCAAATTGCTTATTGCTCTGTTTACCCTGAGCAGAAAATGCTCATTATCAAACTTAGTCAAGCTATTGATGTAAAGAAACTATATACATCAAGTTTCATCACTCTCGCTTTATTAGAACTAAAGTCTCTGCTAACCCGAAGCAGCAGAAATGCTCATCTTCGAACTCCATCTAGGCAATGACCTAATGAACACCTACACAAAGTTTGGACATTCTACATGTAGCTCCATTAGAAGGAGAGTTATTGTGTCCCACAAAGTGTGACGGACAGACAGATGGACGGACAAACCCATTATAATACTATAGTCCCCTGCTTTCTTCGAAAGGCCGGGGGGGGGGGGGGAAACAAATGATATATTTATTAGCCTGATGATTCAAGTCCCGTAAAAGCTGTTACTACATATGTAGTTGTACACAAAAAAGTCCATCTTGATAATATTGATTTTATTATTCAATAATAACACAATGAACATAATAAGTAGAACGATATGACATGTAGTAGTAGTATTACGTTGTTTATATCAGTGACATGTGTTATATAAAGAAGACATGTAAATGAATATAAAATACTAACACCCGGCCGACTCGACCTATACGGTATATGTCACTATTTAACATATACAAATTAAGTTTTAATATAACAAGCCAACAGTGAGGCTGACAGGACTCGAAATTTGATTTTTTGATCGAAGGCCAACTTTGGCCTACGATAGGCCAAAGTGCAACCTTGATCAAAGGCCAAAAATTGAAAATCCAAGGCCAAGTCATGAATTACAAAAATAAATACAGTGGGAGGGGGGGGGCGGCGTTATAAAGTGTTTTTCAGGTATTCAGTATATCGGTAACATGATTTTTTCTGGTAGTTTTCCGGTGTTTTTTGGTATACCTCAAATATCTACAGTTTAATAATTAATTTGAACAATGCAAATGATCAATGGCTTCGTTATAAAAGCATCTAATTCCAATAACTGTAATTGCTGGTTCTGTATAAAGCAGAAATCAAGTCTGCCCCCTAATATTAAATAAGGTATTACAAAATACAAGGCAAAGTTCACATTTTATATCATTCTTTAACATCTATTAATATTATACATTTTGAAATAACATTTCTGATATATATTTTCACTTTTAACGCGTATAATTTCATGAGTCATATTCTTATAAATGTGTACATGTATATTGCTATTTATTTTATGTTCCTTAATGTCGTGTATATGAATCACGAATTGTAGGTGGCCTTGTGAATGGAATGGGTGTTCTACATTAATCTTCTTTAATAAAAAACAAAGCAAAAAAAAACTACCGGTACTGACACTGTAGCCTAACTGCACAAATTTGGAGAGAAAAAAAAGGCAGTGGATATTCAACCGTAAACGGCACTTTACTCTATTTACTATATCGCCGTAACTTCCGTTTGACATGCACAATTCTCTGATCCGTGGACTTAGCAGTTTTCAGTAGTTTTCGCTTTTGCAATGATGCCGAACCCTAACCCATGACCCTACCCCTACCCCAAAACCTAACCCAAACCCTTACCCTAACCATAACTACCATTCGTTCTTTGTCTAACCTTACTACTTTTTCCGTTTGTTATATAGGACGAAATAGCCATACTTTGATTTCTACGGTAGAACCCAGAGAAATAGTTTTGGAAGAAAATAAAATAATAAATGTAAATTGTAGAAAATTATTCTATTTCGGTCAAGGGCTTATTTCTGTGGATTTTGGTTTTTAATTTAAGTACCAAGACGGTCAGTGGTTTACGTTTTTTTCCGTAAAACCGTGCTTCTGCGCCAAACTTGAAAGACGAAGTTACCGTTCTTGTAGAATATATCAACTGCGCATGTCGAACGGAAGTGTCGCACAACTGCGCATGTCGAACGGAAGTTATTATTTAACCAATCACACACAATGTATATATACGTCATTGCGATTTACGGTGCAATAGCGTTAGTAAATAGGGTACCGTTTACGGCTATATTATATCCACTACGAAAAAAAAACACCAATTATAATTTATATTTTTTAAATGGCCTAGATCTAAAAATAATTGTACACATGTCACACCTAATATGGCTATCATCATGATGATTAGAGAACCATGATTATCAATATCATTGATATTCATCATCACCGTTCATTCATTTAATATCATACAAATCATACGCCTACAGTAGAGTAGTAGGCCCTACGAGTACGAGACCTTATCTAAATAAATCTATTGATAATATAATTAATAAAAAATATCATAATATGCTTTCATCGTACATTCTAAATTACAATTACCATAATTTCGTTTATTTTCCTGTGAATTAAAAAACTTACCCAATTTCCGTCTCTGTATTTTAGGAATAGTAAAAGAAGATGTGCTGTCACTTTGACAAGTTTGTTTATCGTTATTGTTCCCGCCATCTTTGTTACTAAACACAACCGTTTTTCCAGACAGCAAGCTGCTGCTTTCGGGCCCCATTCTCTGTTTCCTATCTGTCATGGTGTTCTGACTTAACCGTAAGGTGGGTAGTGTATTTTCCTCCCCACTTCTGTCGGAAGTATTAAATAGACTTGTCATTTTCTAACATATCCTTCGTATCTGACATTGTCGCCTTTCATCTTTCTCTTTTGGGAGTCATTTCTCGAGATTACACGTGAGACAGCTTTTCATTGAGCATGCGTGAAAACGAATTTTCCGGTCTCTCGAGATCAAACTGACATTTATATTACCGGTACCTAATTATCTACAACTTTTGAGTTCAAACTCGGAATATTATACATGTAATATATCAAATATTTAGTATCCTTAATTGACATTTAGAATATTTATATTCTTTTCTACAATAATTTGAATCAATTTTTCTTCTTTTCTTTTCTTCTCAAAATTGTGATGACAAATTGTAGGCTCTATGGACCTTTGGCCTACTAGGCCTACACAGTAGGCTACTGTGGACCTTTGGCTTGGTCTTTCATACAATAAATAAAGATTATTATTATTATTATTAAAACTGTCAAATCTATGGTCAAACATTATCCACCCAGAAAATCAAATAGAAAATATGACTTAATAATAATAATAATAACAATATCTTTATTTTCGAAGGTGAAAAATTAGGCTTAATTAAAGAGGTGAAAAATTAGGCTTAAAGCCTGTTTACAATTTTGCCCTTTATAACAAAGAAACTTTTGGCAAGGGTGGATCCAGGATGTCATCATCGTCTCCGGATTACGTAATGGTACTACCATGGCCGCAGTTTCGGGGGGGGGGGGGGTCATATGCATCGATAAAATTTCAATGTTGTCTTACGCAGAGGCGCCGGAACGACGCGAGGGCAAGGGTACCAAAAGATAGGCTAGTGTGTGGAGGGGGGGGGAGGGTCTAGAAAATTTGTCAATTCCGAGAACGCGTTTAACGGCACCCCTAGCATTCCAAATTCCAACATAAAACCCTTTAAAATACATGATAATGAAAGAGACAAAAGCCTGATTATTCACATTTTAGTATCAGGAGCAAGATTAAAAACTTTAATCATCAGGGCATATGGGTAGCCTATACATGTATAACATACCCCAGAAAAGGGCAGGGTACCACGTACTTGTATACCCTGGTACCCGGGTTCCGGCGCCCCTGGTCTTAGGTAACATTTTGAGGCATCCTAATTTTTAAAATCTTCCGGGTGAGGCACCAAAACCCAGCTAAATGCACGACTGTAGGCTACGTAGTATTAATTTATGTCTTCACGTGGACGTAGGCCTACTGCGTTGTTTGGTAGGTAGTCTACAATGTGCAACGGTACAATATCAATTACATATTATCATATCATTATAACGTAACAAAATACAATTTAGAACGTAACTCATTGTTTGTAAATAAAATAGAATGTTACCCTGTCTCGGCTACTATATACTTGGTTAGATTATATTTATCAGAATATATAAATATGATGGAAAATGTTCTCACGTCATTGCTCCTTGAAACTTGGTTAAAGATGTCCGTGTCAATTGTCTCTCGTTATTTCATCTTCATTCATTACAAAATATCGCATTGGATGGGCTATTTAATATTGAGTTACAATTTGATAATACTGGTTAATATTTATTGTCATGCAAATAAGCTATATTTTAAATATTCTCGTCACTTGACCTTATCATGGTCCGAATCAGCCAAGAATTTGAAGCATCTTCTCTGTGTTTTAGCTCATTTGTATTAAAGCCATCAATCACTAATCACACTTTTTATTGTCATTTTTGTCTTATTATCAAATATATGCTAACATATTATAAATACTCTCGCCATTTAAATAGGCCTAATGGTCCGAATGCGCCTTGTCGTGGTCCCAATCAGCCCAAAGTCTGGTCCCAATCAGCCAGTTCCCATTCAGCCATTGTCCCAATCAGCAAAGTATTAATAGTGACTGATATCACACCCTTTAACTCATATCATCTATCATTTACTATCCCGCTTTGAATGCCAATCTCACCCTACCATCTGATGAAAAGTGAAAAACTTGTATCCCTCCCCCCCTGCACACCCGCCCCTGTTTGGTAGAATATTTATCTTGTCACCGATCTTAAAGTAGGAAATAATCAGCTATCTTTTATTGCCTAATGCAGTGCTTCTCAACCTTTATGATACAATTCCCCACTTGAGAAATATTTTCTCCGCTATTCACCCCAAGCACTATAAAACATCAAACTACTAAAAACTGACAACGGAAACATGCTAATTAGGTATAGTTTCAAACACATATTTAATGAACAGATGCCATGGATTTACAGCTAGTCAGTCATTTAGTTTCCGACCAAGGGCTACGCGGGTTTGTGGTCGGTAACATTCTGACTGATGGCACCCGGTCAGGAGTCTGAAAACTCAATTCATGCAAATTCCCACTATTCACAAAATTCACCCCCTTGTGTATAATTCACCCCCAATTCCCCCTTTTTCCAAATTTCACCCCCAAACATTTCGAATTCACCCCTGGAGGTGCACATGGACCCCGGTTGAGAAGCACTGGCCTAATGTAAAGATCCATTTTTAACTGTCTCATAGATCAAATTTAAGTGTTATCCGCTTGGGTGGATTTTTTTTGATCTTGTTACTGCATATCCTGGTACAGGATATAAGAAGGTAGGCCTCGCCTATCTTTTTTGGCCAAATGTAAAGGCCAATTAATCATTTATTTATGTCTCATAGATATATACATAGATATATAGGCTACACGTACTGGTATACATACTACGCGCTCTCACCAATGAGCGTGCTTAAGGCCTACTATAGCCGTGAAAGTCATCAAGCCAACCGCGATAAGAGAGAGAGAGAGTAATGGGGCTTAACGTCCAAACTAGGCATTTCGGGACTAACATAATATGGTTTAATTTTATTTCAATAATTCGTTTGCGCGTAGGGGCTTTGGCAGTGGGAGGGAACCGGGGGACCCGGAGAAAACCCACGAGTTTGGACAGACGACCCTACTTCTTGTCACGTACAACCGAAGATTCGAAACCACACCAGTTGACTCAATGACAGGCTTCATGATACAGCGCGCGGAAGGATAACAGAGTTATCAGGTTGGCTACGGTAATATAATGTACGGCAACTAGTTACATGTGTTGGGTATGCTTCTTCAAGTTTGTGTATCTCAAAATTTGGTGGTCAACCTCATACAGATTTAGTGCAAAGACATGGTCATTCGATTCTTTGTCTATAGTGAAAAGCATTTAGCCCAACGAAAATGTGGTGAAAAGTTGCGGGTGGGCAAAGAGGCCAGAATTAACAATGGGGAAATTTATGGTGGTCTGCATCCAGATAACTCATGTTCTTTATTGGAGTTGCGTCCCCTCTGCCACTAATTGTTTCCCCGTTGACTTAATGTTAATTCTCGACTCTTAGACCGGCTTTAATGTTTTGCTAAATTTTTGGGTAGAACGCTTTCTGCCACAGATGGAACAACATGTGGCAAACTCTTGCCCAAAAGCATGTATGAGGTTCACCATGAAAAAGTTTTTAAGTTTGGACGATAATCCGGGTCCATCCGTGAGGCCTAGCGCAAAATAGTTCGAATTCAACAAAACGTAGGCCATAGCGCCTCTGCTCACTCTCACATGGTGTATATCCGTCTTCATAGCGCAGATAAGTAGGACTTTAAACACCAATATTCATTCCATTCCCCTTTATACTGTAAACTGATCACAGTCAACTGGCGTGGTTTCGATTCATCGGTTGTACATGACAAGGAGTAGGGTCGCCTTTCCAACCTCATGGTTTACGGCGTGTCCTCGGGTTTCCTCTCACTGCTAAGGGCCTCTACGCACAAGCGAACTATTGAAATTAAATTAGACCATGTGTTAGTCCCAAAATGACCTAGTTTGTGTCAAATGGGGGCTCAGCTCTCTCCCCCCCTCTCTCTCTCTCTCCCGAAATGACCTAGTTTGTGTCAAATGGGGGCTCAACTCTCTCTCTCGCTCTCTCCCTATCCGCCCCCCCTCTCTCTCTACAACATGTCCACCAGCATCTAATTGAAGGAGTTGAAGTGATCAAAATAGATGTCACGGTTTTTAACGGATATTTTCCAAATTTGTTTTGATCAGTTGAAAGATGTTTAGCGGATATTTTCCAAATCTTATTTGAACAGTTGAAAGATGTTTAAAGGATCGTAGATCCTTAATATTAAATTTGGTCAACATCAAATTTTTCCTTTCAAATAAGCAGCAACAAGCCGGTAATGGGACCAGTCTGATAGATTACCGTTCCGAAATCAAGACCCCAACCAGGGGCGGATTGGGGCCGGGAACGGGCCCGGGCTCCCGCGTCAGAGCGGCCTCTTTTCTGACCGCAGAGCTCGGAGAAAACCGAAGGACCCGGAGAAAACCCACGAGGTTGGACAGGCGACCTTACTCCTTGTCACGTACAACCGGGGATTCTAAACCACGCAGTTGACTCAATGACAGACTTTCTGATACAGCACAGCGCACGATAACCATTCAGCCATCCAACCCCCCAATTAAAAAAGGGAAATTAGTGTTTCATTAGCGCTCGATGACAGTTAGGAAGGCAAAACTAGAAATGCCCGAAAAAATTTCAGGCTTACAGACAGCGGCACCGGTTTTCTTCTAGAGGCGAAGAAGCGGAGCTGACCTTCTATGGACCCCCAAAGAAAATTTTGGCATTTTACGGTCCTAAAAGCCCTTTACTGCTATTCAAGCCCGAAAAATCCAGGTTTTATTAGATTTAGGGCACTTTATTTTGCTAAGTAGATGACATATTTTTTTCTTTTAGCTTTACCCGTCTGCCCGAAAAGTCAGCGGCCTGCCCCCCCCCCTCTTTGCTCGTACGCCTATGTTGAAGGGTTGGTTGCGGACATGCAGTATATAGGCGTACGGGACATAATTCATTTTTGAGACTATACCCGACATCCAAATTCTGTGATTTCATCCCTTAAAGTAACGAGTTAAAAATAAAATGTCAATGAATGTTTAACACCAGCCTCAGGAAACTCATATTCAGCCAGCAGACCAGTTATGATCAAATTTTGCTGACGTTTAATATTTTTTTGGAGTTTATTTATTTATTATTATTTTTTTAATTTTGAGTTTATTTTTTATTTTTATTATTTTTTTATTTTTGTGTTCTTCATGTTATTTTTCATATAAAATGTATTTAACATTATTTAAGTTCATCTATGTAACATGTACATATGTAATGGAGAAGACTTTTATAAGTTGTAAAACTTGTGTCTTATCCGGTTGTTTATTGAACAATAAAATATGTTTAAAACCGGCCGACGTTTCTGGGGTATCCCCACAAACAGGGTGCAGGTGACTTAATAATTAGTTAATTTGCAAGCGACAGTGACGGGTGAATACGATGACATTTTCGGATGAAATTCGGAATCCACATTGCATGATTCCGAATACCGGCCCACACCCAGCACACCCGGCCCAAAAAGTCTATTCTACCAGCCCATTCCAGACTTCGGTGATGACATGGCGGCCGTTGATGACACGGGCCAAATACAACACGATCATCATCGCTCCATGGCCGGCCCAATACCCCCCCCCCCCATGTTATGTTCAGCTGAAAAAGGTTTTATTTAGACGAATTGGACAACAAAAAAAAAAAAATTTTTGTCCGACCGGCCCTTTTCATTATTTGTCCGACCAGCCCTTCGGGTGATCGCCCCCGATGGGCCAATCCGACCCTGCCCCGACTCCAAAACATTGAAATTGTTGCAAGTTGGGTGTGTTCAATTAAGCTATCAAATGATCAATCCCATCGATTTATCGCGTTTTTATTTCTCAACCACCCTAAAATAAATCGCTTTTGGGTTCTCGAACACTATAGCTTAGCGTAAGCTAATTTTTGTCTCCGGGTGTAATGCAACTGTTTTGTTACGGTATGTAGCTACGTTTTTGAAAGGGGGGTTGGATGGCTGAATGGTTAGCACGTGCGTACTATGCATACAGCCTGTGATTGAGTCTACTGGCGTGGTTTCGAATCTCTGGTTGTACGTGATAAGGAATAGGATCGCCCGTCCAACCTCGTGGGTTCTCACATAAAAATTTGGAATATTTTCTACTCGCCCTGAGCTGCTTATTTCATTTCACTGGAAAACAACGTCGGGTGATGTCTCGATCGTCAAGGTCTGTGGTTAGCCAGTTAATGATAATAATATAGACGTCATTGGCCCGAGTGACCTCGATTTTAAATAACACAATTACCTCCCTTGTGTTCTTCCTATTATTTGAAACCAAAGATAGCCCATATTTATGATATTTCCATGCGTGAAACAACTCAATTTTCTCAAAGAATCTCAACGTTTAAAAAAGAAGTTGAAAATGATATTTTTGCCAATTTCTCAACTGGCAATAGTAAATTATAGGATTATTATTTAACAAGGTAGGACCGTTTATAGATACATCTATTTTGCTGCTTTAATTTAATACATTTTAAAAATAAAATTTGAATATTTGAAATTCCCGCTTTAATATTCCCATAAAACATGTTTTAAACAAGTATTTCCTGGTCAAAAATTAAACGACATTTTTAATTAATATTAATTATTATTTTCTTTAGTCATACCCAATAAGGAAAGTTTTTCGTTATTAATTTTATAGCCAATAAGGACAATATATCTTTATTATAAGGAAAAAAACATAAAATCCACCATTTCGTAGCGTGTATGACAATCGTTCGTTCGTTTGTGACTGGGGTTTAACGTCCACTTCCATCTAGGGTGATATCGTAGACAATAATTTCCCTCGAGTTTTATAGAGTAACAACTTATTAAGGAAATGGATCAAGGCCACCAAGTTTATAAGCCAATTGCATTGAACCGAAACCTGAAATCTTGTTAATTGTTTGTTGAACCAGCTAGAGTTGTTGAGGCGTCTTGTACTGCAGAAGCGTGCTACTATGATGTGACCGAAACTATCAGCCATGGTAAGTAGGCCTACAATGATACAAATAAGTCGGGTCATCGTCTATGGCATTTAAAGGTCACGCTAACCTATACCCGGGACCTCGGGTTTACTCGTCCCATCCGGAGTAATAAAGAGGCTATTCTTTAGTGGGCCCTCTGCCCTGGATGCGTACCCCCCTCCCCCACCGTCCCCTTGATGTTGGTCGGACTACATTTTATGAGCAAGATGTAACTGCATGGGGGACACAGTGGCTAAGTCGATAAGACGTTGATGGTCAGGTGTTCGATCCCTGAACTGGCCGAGAAAGTTCATCAAGATTTTCCGGATTGTTCCCTCTTGTCAATGATACTAGACGGACGACCGGCCGAAACCTTTTTGTTATTGAACCAGCACCTTTCAAACACTGAGTTGCGGCTGCCTTCCTTCCTTCATTTAAATGTCACCGATGATGATATGAGTAAAGTCTGCGAAATAATCTATTGGCGCAGGTTATTAACATGTAAATTTGATTTTACTGGTTAAGTCCAATGAACTTAAATATATCCACAAACACAAACAAAATCTAAATTTACAAGCCACAGCGGCGCTACGGCCTATTTTTTTAATAACTGACAAGGATTATTTTTCGTGGACGCAAATATTTATACGTTACTCGTTTTCCCCCATCCGAACGACCAACATTCTGGTGCGTCTGTATGGAAAACGTAAGACAAAATCAAAAATCTCGAAAGTAACCGTGTTTTTAAAAATAACAGATCAATACTTTCTTTATAGATGGAGATTGCACTAACAGTGTTAATGGTGACTTCGGTCACTGGAAGAACTCTGTTACCCTGTCATAGCTGTGAAGAATCCGGTATTTTGATAACAAACTGCACCAATAGAGGTTTACAAAATATTCCAAAAGATTTACCCAGCGATGCCAACAACACCAATCATCTTATCTTGTCATCTAACGATTTAACCACAATTCCAAATAACAGCTTCACGAGGTTCATCAACTTAAGTGTACTAGATCTAACATCATGTAACTTAAGCAGTATTGATTTAGGCGGCTTTTCTCATTTAAATTTGGATATTTTGTTTTTAAACAACAACACCAATCTAGGATTCAAAATGCTTGGAAAATCTTTTTATGGACTACAGAACTCCTCCTTACGAGTTTTATACGCGAACCACATTGTCCCAAGCAATGCCATATGCATGTGCATTACCAAACAAATGTTAAAGTATCTTAAACAGACGAAGATCGAAGAAATCCATCTGGATGATAACCGATTGGAGATTTTTGAAAGTGGCGTTGTTGCCGAAATACCGCCCACACTGAAAAATATATCAGCCAAAAATAACAGATTTACAACTTCCAAATATTTATGGAGTAATCTGCAAAATTTAACCAGTTTAATCCAGATTGATCTGAGTAATTTTGCAAGCGAGGGGCATATACCGGCACTACCCACAAAAGATTACCCAAATATAAGTTGTGAATGTTCATTATGTAGACAAGAGATTGATGATAAAAGAATTATGCAATATGTCCGCCTACCCCCGAACTTGGCCGTGCTGAAATTGAATTACTTAGCTATTAACTACAATATGTCGTCAATTTTATTAGGTAATTGTTCTCTTCGGGAACTTTATGCGTCATTTAATGTTATTTTTTCCTGGAAGGGTAACGTTACCGGGGTAGACAAAATACGGGTTTTAGACCTCTCTCATAATATTTGTAGCTTCGTCGATGACCTATTTTTCAGTAATTTTCAATCTTTGGAAAGGTTGAATATTTCCCACAATAGACTTCACAACAGCATCTACAGAGACACTAACGGATTGATATTTAGACACCTTAAAAAGGTTACCCACATAGATTTATCGTTCAATACTTTATATTTTTTACCCAAGAACATCTTTCAAGGATTGGTCAGCTGTCAATATTTGGATCTTAGGTATAATTCATTAGGAATCTTCTATATTGATTTGACATACATGGAGAACCTTACTTTTATCGATATTTCCAACAACTATATTCAATCAATCAATATAACTATGCAACACCAACTGGAAAAAGCCGGTGCACGATCTGGAAATTTAACTGTTGATCTTTCTAATAATCGATTATCTTGTATTTGTGAAAACGTTCCATTTCTCAAGTGGCTGTGGAGTGTCCAAAATGTTACTTTCCGAAACAAATTGAATTATAAATGTGTCTATACCAACGGCACAGTGGTGGCTTTAAAATATAAGAAAAGGATCATGGATGAATTTCAATTTAGATGCAGGCCCCACCTTCCCGATTTCATTAATTGTGTCAGTGTAACGATCATTATCGTGTGTGTCATTATTGGGAGTTTGGTGTACAGGCTACGATGGAAATTGCGATACATATATTATGGAACGCGCAGTTCCAACCCGATTCATACGCGAAACGACGAGTTCTTTGAATTTGATGCCTTTATTTCTTATTCTGATGATGCCAGATTATTTGTGGATCAAACAATGAGATTAAAAGTTGAAGGAGAAGCTGGATTAAGTCTTTGTCTTCATAGCAGGGATTTTCGTCCTTCCTTACATATTGCTGAAGGTATAGTTACTGCTGTTAAGACGAGCAGAAAAACAGTTCTTGTTATGAGTCCAGATTTTGTTGAAAGCTACTGGTGCCATTATGAAATGAATATGGCAGACATGGAAAGTAAACATACTGGACGAGATGTGTTATTAATATTACTTTATAAACCTATTAAATATGATCAACTACCAGCAACCGTCATGTATCAGATTAAATCACATACTTATATTGTGTATCCTAATACAGATGATGATTCACAGGAAATGAACGCGTTTTGGGAGAAATTCAAGCAAGCAATTAGCATGCCTTAGAGAACAGAGTTCCCATTTATATAATAAAATTCCAAACATTAAATTAAGGTCTACAAGTTTCCATATACAAAATTGCTATTTTACACTTGTTTTGACCAAGCTGTTATTTGGTACTCTATAAATCACGAAATTTTATTTCTCTATAAATCACCAAATATTTTATTTCTATAAATCACCAAATATTTTATTTCTATAAATCACCAAATATTTTATTTCTATAAATCACCAAATATTTTATCTCTATATAAATCACCAAATATTTTATTTCTATAAATCACCAAATATTTTATTTCTTTAAATCACCAAATATTTAATTTCTATAAATCACCAAATATTTTATTTTTTATAAATCCCCAAATATTTTATTTCTATAAATCACCAAATATTTTGTTTTCTATAAATCACCAAATATTTTATTTCTTAAAATCACCAAAAATTTTATTTCTATAAATCACCAAATATCACCAAAAATTTTATTTCTATAAATCACCAAATATCATCAAAAATTGTATTTCTATAAATCACCAAATATTTTATTTTTTTATAAATCCCCAAATATTTTATTTCTATAAATCACCAAATATTTTATTTCTCTTTATAAATCACCAAATAATTTATTTCTCTTTATAAAGCACCAAATGTTTTATTTCTCTTTAAAAAGAACCAAATATTTTAGAACTTTATTAAGTACAAAATATCTTATCAATGTATCATCAGTTTCCTAAAATGTAGCTTCGGGAGTCCCCAAAGGATCCGTTTTCGGACCAATTTTTTTTAGTCTTTATACCAACCCCCCTGGATAATTAGTCCGAGAACACGAACTGTATCATTTCACTTATACGCTGACGACAGCCAATTACATAATATTCCTTTGAAACCTACCCCATGTGAGTCACGTTCTAAATTCAACAATGAAACATGTACTAGTATTCGGGACATGCATGAGCGACAACTTACTAAAAGTCTACGCTGATAACACTGACTATTATGTCCGTGCATGAGACAGCTCCAAGAAACAATGTAAAATTGGTGTCTAACCATATCAACGTACAATTCGTTATTAAATACTCAATCATCTATCAATTGACACTACAGAGATCTTCATTTGTTCGCAAGCTACTTCTCACATAACTCCATGCTTCTATAAATTACACTGGATACCAAATAGGTTTTATTAACTTTTTTAAATGTCGACATAATCTATGGCCTCTTAGCTGCCCAATCTTTTGTATGTTTTATCGGCCCTGTCTCAATATTGTCTCTCTTTACATTATTTGTTTCTTTAGAGGCGAAGAATACCAATCTTGCGTCTTTTGACGAAAGAGCATTTGCAACAACAATCCATTATTAAATTTTAAAACTTGTGTATAATTATCTGAATGATGACAATATATATTTTGTAATTCACAATACATTTTTGACGTGAACATTTGTGATCTTTTACTTCATGCATTAACGTTTTACCATTGTTCTTGAACCAGTTAAACACTCAGTTACCTACCCCTCCCCCGTCTCTGTGATGTTGATCGGGCTACATTTTATTAGCAGCATGTAATACCCGGGGGTCAAGGTGGCTAAGCTGGTAAGACGTTGGCTAGCCTGGAGGTCGGGTGTTCGATCACTGCATTGGCCGAGAAAGTTCATACGGATTTTTCGGCGTGGTTCCCCCTTGTCAGTAATGCAAGGCGGAGGTCCTGACAAAGACAGCTGTCTAGTCGTTCGGATAGGACAAAAAACTTGGATCTCTTGTACACTTTGGCGTAAACGTAAAAGATCCCATGACAGTTGGAATTCGATATAAGAGTAGGCCGTAGTGCCGCTGTCCGGGAAAAATTTCCCTCATAGTACATGTACACTGTATTGCGTATATGCCCGTCTTCATTAGCCTGGTTCGGTGGCAGAACAGTAGGACATAAAACCCCATTTCATTTCATATCATTTTGTAACTACATGTTTAATTTGACGAGGGGAGGGGACGAATGATTAGCACTTGCGGCGAAGCCGGATTAACCATGGTGGGGGCCCTGGGGCCTGGAACATGTGGGGGGCCCCTGATCACCGACCGCGAGCGGCGAAGGCGCGAAGCCCCGCAAGGGGGGTCTGGGGCAGGGCCGTATGTAGGATTGTAAAAGTGGGGGTGTAGCAGAGTGTTGGAAGCCCCGCCCTCCCCCGAAAATTTTAAAAATTAGACTTGTCACAAACGCGTTTTCCAACCACTTGGAGCTGCAATTAATACCCCCATTTCACTGGGCCACGGAAGACTTGAGGAAGGAAATCCGTAAGTCTTTCCTCTCATTCCGTATGGCTCCGCTACGAAGCGCAGTGAATCCGTAGTCATCCCTCGTGGTCCACAGACTTTTGCGGGCCCAAATTGTTCCGCGAACTTTCCTTTAAATATTGTTTGCGGACAAATTTTCGGTGCTCTTCCGCAATTCAACCGGGATCGATCCAAGAGTCTTCCGCTGTTATTCCGTATACAAACGTATTTGCCGCAAGTTGTCCGCATGTATATCGCAGGTATTCCGTTTATAGATATTTCTACCTCGACGGCAGAGCTGCGGGAAAAAAATCACAGAGAAATTGAGGAACACGTGGGAATGAGCACGGAAGACATAAGGATAATTTGCGGGTCCCACTTAGCAGTAGCGAAATAACTGCGGTATTTGGCGATACCAATCCGTTTGGCACGGTAGAACTGTCGAAAAATCGCTGAATAAATGCTCAACAAGTGCGGACGATCTTCGGCAACAGCGTTTGGTCTCGGATCAATCACGGCGTACCTGCTGAAAAATTGGTATAGAGCACATGATTTCGCCTATAAAGTAGCTGTTTTGAAGAGGAAAGCACATTATACCATGGACAACTTGCGGCAACTGCGTTTGTATACGGAAAACATGCGAATATTACGGATCGCTCCCGGTTTAACTGCGGAAAAGCACGAACAAATTTTTCCGCAAACGTTATTTTCAATATGTTCAAAAGAACGTTTGCGGAAAATTGTGGGCGCGCGGAAGGCTGCGGAAGGCTGCGGATGATGTGGAATGAATTCAGATTCACTGCGCTTCCTCTCGGACCAATACGGTACAACAGAAAAGACATACGGTACTTTGCGGTATAATTGAGGTTTTGTTTCCGCAAGTCTTCCGCGGTCTAGTGAAATGGGGATATAAGTCCGTGCTTCTGCCTCCAAAACAGTGATTTTATCGGCGGAATCCGGTGTCATCCAATGATCTTTACCGATTTTCCGCAAGTACGTGGCGATTGGTCCGAGACGAAATGCGGTTGCCGAAGATGGTCCGGGCTTGTTCCGCAGTCATTCCGAAGTTCTACCTTGCCAAACGAATTAGTACCACCAGCTACCGCAGTTACCCCGCGTATTTTCCACCATTGCCGAGTGTAGCCCGCAAGTTGTCCGAATATCTTCCGTGACGATCCGGGCGCATTCCTTAATGTTCCGCAGTTTCTTCGCCGCTTCGCCATAATTCGTACCGTAGTTTACCCGTATGTGTACCGAAGATACCGTTACTGTTCCGAAGGTACTCCGAGAGCGTGAGAAATGGATATTTTCCGTGGAAATTTGTTTCCACTTTTCCGCGTAAAAATGCCGAAGCTCTTCCGTAGAAGCCATTCCGCGGACGTCCGTGAGTACCGCAGCTTTCCGCAGCCCAGTGAAATGGGGGTATAACGTCGCTCCTGTGTGTCAATTTCGGCAGCGCTATTTCTCATTTTGATGTTAAGCACACCAACATGATAAACTCTTTATCCTCTTAACTAGAACTAGTCCGAAACACCATAAGGCGACGTGGATAGGGCGACCAGAACGAAAATCTCTAATCATGTCATTTGGTGGCGGCGCCCCCAAAGACTAACAAGGTCCTGTCAATTGTGAATAAGGGCGACCAAAACGAACCCTTTAATGTCATGTGGTGGGTCAGGCGCCGACCCAGAAAAAGGTGAGAGGAGAGGCCCTTAGCCTACGGGGGCGGCACCCTTGTCTGGGGTCCTCCCTCAGAAAATTTTGAACAATAACGACGCAGGAAAATCGTATTCCTGCCATTGGGATGATATCTGAGTGGCAATTTTGTATTTTATAGGCAGGAGGTTTTTAGGGAGAGACATTTGCTCCTGGTGTCCGCACCTTTAATGTCATGTGGTGGGTCAGGCGCCGACCCAGAAAGAGGTGATAGGAGAGGCCCTTCGTCGCCTATGGGGTCGGCACCCTTGTCTGGGGTCGTCCCTCAGAAGATTTTGAAAAATAACGATGCAGGAAACACGTTTTCCTGCCATTGGGGTGATATCTGAGTGGCAATTTTGTATTTTATATGGCGGGAGATTTTGTGGGAGAGTCATTTGCTCCTCGTGTCCGCACCTTTAATATCATGTGGTGGGTCAGGCGCCGACCCAGAAAGAGGTGATAGGAGAGGCCCTTCGCCTATGGGGGCCACTCCCTTGTCTCGGGTCCTCCCACAGAAAATGTTGAAAATAACGATGTAGGAAACACGTTTTTCTGCCATTGGGGTGATATCTGAGTGTATTTTATATGGCGGCAGATTTTTTGGGAGAGGCTAGTGCTATGAAATGATGGCATTTCTAGAGGAGGGGGCTGGACGCAAGTGATATTTTTTTGTGGGGGGCCCTTGAGCCTGTGCCCCATGGTGCCCATTGGTTAATCCAGCCCTGGTGATAAATGCGAGTGCTATGAAATGATGGCATTTCTATATGAGGGGGCTGAACGCAACTAAGATTTTTTTATGGGAGCCCCTAACGTGGGGGGCCCTCGTGCCTGTGCCCCATGATGCCCAATGGTTAATCCGGCTATGGTGATAAATGCGAGTGCTATGAAATGATGGCATTTCTAGAGGAGGGGGCTGGACGAAACTGAGATTTTTGTGGGGGCCCCCTAATGTGGGGGGCCCTGGGGCCTGTGCCCCATGGTTAATCCGGCCCTGACTTGCGGGCTGTATCATAAAGCTTGTCATTGAGTCAACTCGCGTGGTTTCGAATCCCCGGTAGTTTTACGTCACAGGAAGTAGGATCGCCTGTCCAACCTCGTAGGTTTTTTCTGAATCCTCCAATTTTCACCCATTGCTAAAGACAAGACCCCTACGCGCAAGCGACTTATTGAAATAAAATCAAAACCATATGTTTGTCCCGAATGGACCTAGTTTGTGTCGAGTGGACGTTAACCCCCCCCCCCCCCCCCTTAGAGGACAATATTATCACTCGTCGCTTCAGTCACTTATAATATAGAGCGGTTTGTACACCCGCCAAACTTCGTAGGTTTTCTCTGAGTCCTCTGGTTTCCTTTCAATGCTAAAGACCCTAATGGCAAGGGAATTGTCGAAATAATATTGTACCATATTTCAGTCCCGAAATGACATAATTTGTTACAAGTGGACGGCAAAAATCTCCCTTCTCTTTATATAGAATCTCGCACAGAAATATTGACTTTCAAATTGTAATTGCGCGATTTGCAATCGACCCATTCATAATGTCCATAGTTCTACTCCTTTGACCCAATAGATCATCCTGGCATATTTTTTTAAACATCAGTTAAAGATGCATTATGCACGAGGTAAATCTGCCTATTACATGTCTTCTGTTTGGTCTCAAACGTTAAATGAACTATTAATTAGACATTTATTCACTTAAGCAGCCCATAATAAACTCTCTAGATTTTCGGATGTTCGTGATTTGTAATGGATTGAAACACTATCGCCATTCAATAATTCAATTCAAAAAATAGATAATTGAGACTTAGTTTATTTTGGTAACAATGGAAGCAATGAAAATCGAAACTACACTATTTTTTATTAAAACTTTCGTTCACCATTAAGTAATATTTTCGATATGTTTTCTTTTATTATCTTGGCTAGCTTTAAAATATTATATCGAAAACTTTCAACTATTCATCTAATAGATTGGATGCAGCTATGGCGGGGTTGGCATGCCAGCAGGGTAAGCTTACTTTTCCGGACACATGTTACCACTGTTTGTCGTGTATTTTGTAGACGGTAAACAGTCCATATGCTGATTACACTATTTTGCCAGATTACACTATTTTGCCTATACCATTTTTTAAGGACTTCGAATTTTGTCTTATGGTTTGGATTGTTCATACTTGGTTTTATTTCATTATTACATAATGCATTTTTAATGAATCTGTGTTTACACAGTGTCCACAAAAAACTGTATTTTTGGTTAACTTCGGCTAAAAAAATGTTTAATACGTGATAATACATGTTTAATACGTATTACGTTTAAAACCTATGTATGAAGAACTAATGACAATAAACAAAAACAAATAAAAATCTGATTTCATGAAAAATATAAATATATTCTTTGTCTTGATTTTTCAAACTTTGACAACTGCCTTCCCCGTGTTACCACCTGAAAACAGGGATTGAAAAGCTTCCGGCATATTTTCAAAACCCTCGGTAACTGTTTCTCTAAACTTCAATTTACCCTGTAAAACAAAAATATAAATAAAATTAATAGAGACAATTAAAAAGGTTAAAATAAAAAACGTATTCGCCCTGTGATCAAGAAGAAGTATGCAAAATCATACACGACACTTTAATCATTTATAACAGCCAAGTGAAGCGTGAAGCGACAAAATGCCACTTCATACTTTGTGTGGGTACGAAATCTAAAATCCGTGACCAGACCAATTTGCGGGGAAGTTATTTTGAAGGTGGTTTCTATATCACAAATACCTACTGAAATCCGCTAGAAATGGCGGCCAGATTTGGTGGGAACATATAAGATAAGTTTTAAGGGTCTCTGCATCGAAATACCGTATTCAAAAATCCATCCGGTCACTAGTTTTGCCAATATGGCCGATAATCCAAGATGGCCACCATTTTTGGCCTGCAAAATAGTTTTGTCAGCTAGTTGTATGTTTTCGGGGTCTAGGTAATCAATTTTGACGAAGTTGCGTCAATATAAGGCTATATTAAATAATTTTATATTTTCCCACCTAATCTGGCAACCATTTTTACTTTTGCCCTCTAGTGGATTCCGCCAGCATTTTAGAGAGCGGCATCCAAGCTTAATCGCTTCAGCAGGTTTTTATCATATAGAAACAACCTTCAAAACAACTTCCCCACAAATTGGTCACGGATTTTAGGTCTCGTACCCAACTATTATCAAAGATTTTGCTTTAAACAGGTCTTTGTTTAGGCCTAAAATTTTATATAAACTATTAATTAGTCATTTATCAAAATGACAAGACCACAATCATGCCATCTGATGGGCCCTATTTTCGACAGATTTGAATCTGATATGCATTTTAACGGCGATTGATAATTAACCGTAACTATATATAAACAGATAATCGAGACTTTGTTCACTATAGTAACAACCGAGAATTCAGTGTTAATTGAGGATTTCTTGACTCAAGAGTAAAGTAATTTTACTGAAGTTACCCGCGTACAAAATAACCCAATTCTGATATTAAAAAAATAATTACAGTTTCTATGGAAACGGAATAAAGAAATAGAGAACTAGATGAAGAATATAATACTGTGTGTCAGGTATCGTTTATATAAAATGGTGAAGTTGGCTGATATATCATTATTTTCTGTCTAATTATCACTTGTTGAAACTGATTAGTATCATGTTATGTTATCCCTCGCCTACTCTCTTCTCTCTTTTATTTCCCCTTTGGCATAGTTAAATCCAAAACAGGCCAAAAGTGATCACGATGTTGATCGCCATTTCCGTCAACTGCCACACAAATATATTTAGCCAATTTAGGGGGATTTTTTTTTAATCTGGCGTTTAATTTGGCGATAACCTGTTTGGCGACTAAATTCAACTTTACCTGATGCGATATTTTTTCAACGGATTTAAATTCGATTGTCAGTTTATAATTTAATTTAAAAAATGGTCAATCGAGACTAGCAATGACAATCGAGATGCTGTTCAAGCGGACATATCTCCGCTCAGAATGTAATAATTGGCCAGACATTTTTAACACATTCCCCTTTCATTGTCTATTTTGCGACTATTAAAGTACAAACGGCCAGCTCTTAGATAATACATCTTTAAAGAAGTAGTTAGATCTTCAACAAACTATTGAAATCAAAGCGAAATGAAAATCTAATTTCAATAAGTTCAGAATCAGTTTTCAGTTTTTTTCAGAAGACACAATCCATCAAGTTATGTAAATATATATATAGTTTTTTTTTACTTCAACCAAATATTGAAATTGAAGCGAAATAAAAATCTAATTTTAATTAGTTCAAAATCATTCTTTTATAAGACCCAATCCATCAAGTTATGTAAAACTATAAAAACGTTTATTTTTACACGCTTAATGTGTCAACTAAACGACATGAATTGTATTGTACAAGATGGGTTTCCAATTACACAGGTAATATTCGTGTCTGATATTCTGACACATCTGACAATGGGATCGGATGGAAACAGCAATTACAAAAACAAAACAAAAAAAACACACAAAAAAATGATCAGATCGGGTGGTGATAGTTGCGACGATATAGACTGGGATGCTCGAGATATGGCAGGCCATCGCTCATGCTGACGTCACATAATGTTTTTCTTCTTTGGGTTGTATTCCTGATCATTTTTTTGAGTGAAGTCTGTGTCACTTCAGACCCGGGACTGTACCACACAGTGGACGCTTACGGCTAGCCCCCGGATCCATTCACTCTTTTTGAATTGATTGTTTGTTTGTTGTTTCTGAGTATGATGTCTCGTCGATATATTTGTCTTTTGTGTAAACCATGTGTGGTGCAGTCCCCCTGCACTTACTATTATAGAGAGTAACAGTGTACAGGCGCGGATCCAGGGGGGGGGGGGGGGGGCAGGGGGCGTGCGCCCCCCCCCCTCAGCCCCAGCGAGACTGGTGTATCCGCTTTGTAATTGATGATATAAACTGATTTTTGCATTGTCTCTGCCCTGGCAATGCGACGAAGGCTCTGGGGACTACACCAAACCACTATATACATGCGGCACACTAATGATTACCAGTTATTACAATGTATGCCCCCCCCCCCCCTCGAAAAAATCCTCGATCCGGGCCTGGTGTAATTTTAATTTTAACTGCCATTCAATTATCTGTGTATTCCGCCATCGAAAATATGACGTATTAACTATGTATTATTGTATTTATTTACGCCTTTAATGTAACTAATTGTTTCTCGTGTGCGACGACAATACGTAAACATGTCAAATACGCACCTGCTGTAACCATAGTAACATTTCAGGAAATGCTTCACCCCATCTATTTATAACATCGGTAACAATAAAACCATAAACTGTTAACTTCTTCTGAAGAAATGTCATGAAAGGATCGGGCACTGAAATGACAAAAAAAACCAAACTTAATATGCGTCTCCACTTGGTTATCTAGTTCACAAACCGTCGTATGTGCTTTGACACGCAAGGGTCGTAGGGTTCGGTATCTCGATGACCAGCATCAAGAAACTGGGTGAAATATTTTGTGTGTGCAGGACCAGTCAGTGACCTTCTACGGTGCCGAACATGCGCACAGGTTTCTTTCGATCCTAATTGTTAAGGGTTCTCCAGCGTGTACGCCAATACGTACGCGTACGCGTGACCTCTGTTTTTCGTCTCATCCAATGACTAAACACTATTTTGCAAGGTCCATCGTCGTGCACCACGGACAAGCGGCTATAGTAAAACATACACTAATATATTAATTAGTATATTATGGTTGTTTGATTACTAAATATCATTTAGCCATTTACCCATTTTTCTGGAACCGTCATGATAAGTTGATATAGCACCACACACTAAAATTCTACCGAAGACGTTCATATAACTCAAAGCATCCACTGTGAAATCCCCACCAACCTAAAAATGAAAGATTAAATACATGATTTTGCGCACGGCTCAAAGGTAGATATGTTATTTATCTCATATAGAAAACTGAACGATCCCACCAACTCTTAAAAATCCCATTGAGAACTTTATCTTGCATCACGTTCCAAAGATTTCATGAGTTAGGAAGTAAACGGAGTAGGGGAGACTGCGACATATGCCGTCGAATTAAACGTACATTATTATGCAAGAGCTAAATCTACCTGTTGCAGGTCTTTCTTTAGACCTGAAATGATATCTATATTTTTAATTAGACATTAATTAACTTGTCTAGACTATACCCAACTCTCGATGCCATCGCTTGCCTGTGAAATTCATAATTAAATCACGAAATGGATAATCGAGATTATGTTTGCTATCGTACTGACTTAAGTAATGATGATCGAGGCTAGGCCGAAAATTCAATCGCTAAATTCTCGTTTCAGAGTGGATGAATTTAACTAAAATTGTCAGCAAACACCCTTTATATTATCTAGTTTTTAATTATTATAGTGAGAACTGACAGCTCTTTATCTAGTCTCCCATAATGTATTTTTAATCCTCCATAATTTATGTCATTGATGTCTTTCTCAACAACTCAACAAAATTTTAGTGAGGTTGGGTGGTCGAATGATGAACTCGTGCGCTTAGGATCAGAAGGTATGTCATTGAGTCAAATGTCGTTGTTTCGATTCCCCGCTTGTATGTGACAAGGAGTAGGGTCGCCTATCCAACCTCGTGTGTTCTCTCTGGGTCCTCTAGTGCCCTCCCACTCCTAAAGACCCTAGTTTGCGTCGAGTGGACGTTATAAATCACATTTATTAGCAAACTTACCGAGTGTTGAATTGGACGGCACGACGACTGACTGACGACTGACGCAAGTGACAAAAGATGTGAGATCCGATGTGGGCGTATAAAAAAAAACCTTGGTCTTCGAAAATAGGCCCAGTCATAGAATTCTGATTGAGCACCGATCTAGAAGTTCATATGATAATGGTCATGCTGTGGGATACAGCCATGATATTATGGAAGGTTTTAACAACTTACATTATCAAAGTAAACATCGATTCCTTTAGGTGCTGCCTTGTCTAAAGCTTTCTTTACATCTGTTTCTTTATAATTAAACACGTGATCGAAATTTAAGCTCTTTAACCAATCACACTTTTCTTTAGTTCCAGCAAATGCTATCACAGTGCATCCCTGTAATTAAAGAAAAATATATTATTGCGGCTTTTGCATCATAAAGGCTACACTTGACAATTTGGACTATGCTCGCTAACAAAAGATAACAAAAAAAGTACACTGAATATCAAAGAGGCAAAAATACATTTTATTCAGTCACAGCTGTCGATATGTTCTACAGAAGCAATGTCTGGTTAAAAATATTTAGTCGAAGAGAGAGAGAGAGAGAAATGGGGTTTATCGTCCACTTAACACAACTAGGTCATTTCGGGACTAACATATGGTTTAATATTATTTCAATAATTCGCTTGCGCGTAGGGATCTTTAGCAGTGGGAGGAAACCGGGGTGCCCGGAGGAAACCGGGGTGCCCGGAGGAAACCGGGGTGCCCGGAGGAAACCGGGGTGCCCGGAGGAAACCCGTCAGGCACCCCTATTTCTATGCCAAATACGCTCACGCCAGGGCTCGAAACCACAGCCGCAAGCCAGAGGTGGCCGGCTAGTCAGAGGTCTAATCGCGGCACTCTAGACCACTAGGCCATCCCAACCCCCATTAATTAGTAGAAGAAGTTGAGTTTTCACGTCTTCGATAAGATTATCACAGGGCACCTTTTTGGATAATTTCAAAACAGTACAGATCAAATGCAAAACAGCAAAATTCGGGTTTTCGGTTTTTTGAAATTAATTTTTTTTTTTTTTTGCATTTTGTTCTGCTCTTTTTAATTTCATTGAGTTATAACCACAGGCGGGACATTTTCTTGGGCGAACCATTGGAACGTATGCTTGTTGAATATTTTTATTGTTAGACTGCCACGCAAAGCGAAGAGTAAATAATATGAAAAGAAAGATAGGTCTAATTGTGGCCGGCTACCTGCATCCGGCAAATCTCGGTAGATTCCTGTACCCTACATCTAACCTCGGCTGTATAACAGTAAGTGATATGTACCTATTGTTAGACTGCCACGCAAAGCGAAGAGTAAATAATATGAAAAGAAAGATAGGTCTAATTGTGGCCGGCTACCTGCACCCGGCAAATCTCGGTAGATTCCTGTACCCTACATCTAACCTCGGCTGTATAACAGTAAGTGATATGTACCTATGCGCATACATTTGCGATGCGGCTACCGGTTTACTTGAAGAGGAAAACGTGCCGCTTTTACAAAAAAAAGTTCCAAGTTGCGTCTTTTGTAGAGTGTATATACCTAAATGAGCAGAGATAGTAACTCAAGGATGCTGGTTTGAAAAAATTCCCCGGTAATTCCCCAACCCAATGCAAAACTTGATGTTTGTTGATATATATACACTCTCTACAGAAATCGCTATGGGGGCAGCCATTTTTCATTCGAAACCCTAAAATACAGCTGAGATTAGATACGCAGAATCTGTCGCGGTTTGCCGAATATGACTACCTGATAACAAAGTGTGTGGTCTCGGATGGTGGGTCAATTCCACTTCAATGAAAAATGAAGTGCACGGAGTTATCTTATTAAAGAGATAACTGTGAATTATTCAGCACAAAAGTCACATTTACCCTTGACCCTCCTTTGACCCCAACTAATTATAGATGCTCATACAAATCTTATCTATAAATCTATATCAATTGAAACATTTATTTCCTCTGATGGTAGTATGTCTGTTTTTCTTTTAAACAAAAAAAAAATGGAGTTTAACGTCCTACTTTTCTACAACAACTGGGGCTAACGAATTTGGGCACGCGCCATACAATGTGCTACGAGGGAAATTCTGCCCGTACAGCGTCGCTATGACAAATTCTTATTTTGAATTTCAACAGCCAAAGGTTATTTTACATGCACGCCAATATGTACACGAGCTCTCGGTTTTTCATCCCACTGTCCTTACTAGGATCTCCACCCTGCACCTCCTCCTCGGCCACCTTCGGGAACATACTTAAGACCAATTTCGAAGTGGGAACTATCTTTTAATACATGATTTGATGATATACTTTATTTATGGCATGAAAACCCTCATAATAATGAAATACAACTGGGGCTGAAGCGCATTATGGTACACAACTCTTGTACCAATGTTAAAAATTTTTTTTTTTATCTTAAATATCGGATTTTAGAAGCTCATCTTTTCCCGGCAAGTTTACAACATCAATGTTGATTTAAATCGATCAATAGTTTGTGTTTTCGATGTCGAAGATTTTGGAGGATTTTGAGTTACGGACTTGGGTCCTTTAACGTCCTACTATCATAATAAATTATTTTGCAGTCACAACTTTGTGGAGTAAATGCGTTTAAAATAACATACTTTTATTTTAGCCAGCTGTCCAACAACACTCCCTACTGCCCCTGCAGCACCATTAACTAGAACTGTTTCTCCTACTTTCGGTTTACAGACATCAATCAATCCAAAATAAGCCGTCATTCTGAAAATAGGTTTATATATGGTTTATGATTAAGCTATATTTAAATGTACTAATTGAATTTCTCCGATATTTACTCAATTGTACTCCAAAAGTGAATGACTGAAACGTGAGTAAAAGTTGAGTTGATCTAAAATAGGTTTTTATGGCTCTGGGGGTTGTTATTTTGAATATGGGAATTACGATCATTTTAGTAACTTTTCCTTTGGTTAAAAATGATTACATCATTTTAGTCTAAATTTAGTGTAGATAAAGAAAGAAAGTTTAATTACATGAGTAACTACATGTAGAAATGAATGCATGGACTACTGAATACACTACCTACCCCGGCATTCCCATAACTCCAAGCCCTGCTGAAAGTGGGAGATCACCCAAAGGCGCCATATGACGTAATTCATACGGATTTACTTTGTCTGAAACAATAGCATGAGACCTCCATCCAGCATTAATAACCACCTTATCACCAACTTTAAATTTTTTATTGTTGGTCTTTAATACTCTGAAATATAGCATTTTATTGTTACTATTTAATACGCTCGGATATAGAATATTATTTAATACTCTGAAATATTTAATTTTATTGTTACTCTTTAACACCCTGGAATATAGAATTTTATTTAATTCTCTGAAATATAGAATTTTATTGTTAATTTTTAATACCCAGGAATATATACATTTTTTTAATACTCTGAAATGTATAATTTTATTGTCACTCTTTAATGCTCATAAATATAGGCTACATGTACATGCAAATTTTTTGATGAGGGAATAAAGTGGAAAACAACCAAACAAGCGAATTTGTTTACTGTCTGGTTCTAGAAGGACAGGACACGGAGCATGGTGTGATGTTGTACACCCCGACCCAATTATTATATTAGAGTATGGGGTCACCTTCTCAACCTCGTGGGTTTCCTCCGGGCACTCCGGTTTCCTCCCACTGCTAAAGACCCCTACGCGCAAGCAAATTATTAAAAATAAAATTAAACCATACGTTGGTGCCGAAATGACCTAGTTTTGTTGAGTGAACGTTAAACCCCATTTCTCTCTACATATTAGAGTAACGAGAATGTTACATCTTTCAGAATGTTCGTGCTACATTAAATATAGAGCCAGGTACAGTGTCGGATTAAACAGAAGTTATATTTATAAGATGACATTTCTTTTGTAATCTGATGCAACCGGTGTCTAGAGTTGTAATTTCCACTCCATTAGATACCGGCGTTTGTTTTGTTTTTGAATGTAAAACTTACAAATGAAAATTAGTGTAATAAATGACCTAAGATGATTATCTGTAAATATTTGACCAGACTTGTGTCGCTTCCTTCCTAAGTTGCTCTCATGAACGCCCGTTAACTTATCTATGTTAAACAGCAATAATAGTAATGTTGTTAAGGTCAACTTAATTTTCGTCAAGGTGGACGAAATGTAAATAAGGTTAGGGTACATGATTGTTGGCGACATTGTAGGTTAGGTTTAAGAAATTGGGGGAGAGGATAAATTTCCAAATAAGCACCGACCTAGGGTAAGCGTTAGAGATCGGTCCGAGGTTAGTGTTAGGGTTGGGATTAGCACTGGCCCTGTTTACATCTTGTGACCTTTGACCAAACTTAAAGAAGATAGCCTTATCAAATAGATCTAACCGGTAAGCACTTACTTGCCCACTGAGGAACCGATCATTACGTCCCCTGGTGTCTTTTTATATACCCTGAAAAAAAAATCGTTTTAAAAAGTTAATATCTTGTACACAATTGTATGTACAATACCTAAATTATGAATTGGGTTTAGCGTCCTATTTTTTTTTGGGCACAAACCGGGCTAACAAAGAGGGGTGTAACAGTTATGCTCCGACTGGGCTAATGAGGATAACTATGTACGGACAGCGGCACTACGTCCCATCCTAACGACTAGACTGCTGTACTTGTCAGGCATTTCTTCCTGCATCACTGACAAGGGGAATACACGCCGTGAAAACCCGATGACATTAACGGCCAACAACACTTAAGATGTGTTGAAATAATATATCACACAACCAAATAAATAATATACAGAATACCAAGCCTTTAGAATCGTTGCCATTTGGAAGTTTCTCCGAATTAACTATTTGGTACTGGCAATAGCGGTTTGTTTTATCGACCACAAATAGATTCTACAGCAATATCAACTAACGAGTGAACGCTTTGGGCTAATTTGATCACTAAAGGGAGAGGGGGGGGGGTAATAAAATGGTGGATAGGCCACGCCTTTAATTGGTTATAAATAATTACCTCATATAAGGATCAACACTAAGGTAGGCGGACTCAACAAGCACTTCTGTAAAACAAAAACAAAAGACAAACCTCGCTTTACTTGTTTGAATAAAATACAAATTAGAGCGAGACAAGATTCCCACAACTATAATAATGTCTTTTTCTTAGGCTTTGTTGGGCTTCCATGCGGCCTTTCTAGGAAAGTGGGCGTAACTTCAATTTTGAAGCTATTTCGAAACTTTTTTTGCACCACTTGAAATGCTAGCATTGGCGTGATTGAATTTCTTTTACTGTACTTTGAACACAAAATATTAATGTTGTGTCGAAATATATTCGTCGACAGATTAATGCCACAAACAGATTTGATCACATCGATTTGTTAACGATCACACCAATATCAAAATAAAAAAAATATTCTGAAACTGATTCCATTGACTATAATATGAATGGGGTGTATTTGAAAGATTAAATGTAAATTTGAATTTAATACAGTGAATGTTTTTTTTTTCAAATAAAATAGTATTTGTACAACGTTATAATCCTTCGACGTCGTTCATTGACAAAGCAACATCGTCCGGCGCAAAAACGTACAATTTGAATTTGGTTTGGAGAAAACCGGAGGCCCCGGAGAAAACCCACGAGGCTGGACAGGCAACCTTACTCCTTGTTGACTCAATGACATACCTTATGATACAGCACGCACGTGCTAACTACCCCCACCACGATATTCTATATAGATTTATCATAATATGTAATATGTGTTTAATTTCTCTAGTTAGACATAGAGGTAGGTTTATGATAACATAAATCTTATCTACATTTCAAACCGTTCAATAATATATTGCCAGATAATGAGTTCTTCATATGATGTCGCTTAGGTAACTACACGACATAAACTAACGTCATGTATACGCTGTACGGAAATATGATATTACTTGGGTAAATATTGACGACAAATACTAAGGTCATGTATACACCGTGCGACTCTATAGAAATATACACAGTATTATAGGGCTATAGAAATACGAGTATCAAGTCCAATGAAAATAAATTCTTTCTAAATAACTACTGAATATCAAATACTTTAATTCGAAAAAACAAATATATTTATAAAAAATTGTAACGTGTAAAAATGAAAAAAGAAAAAAAATCACCCGAACACAAATATATTAGTGTTGTGGTAGTCGAGTGATCGGGACAATAATTGACAACCGACTTAAAGGAGCTAAATCGCCAACATTTTGGACCTAGAAATTGACAAAATTAGGTCGCAACGCATATAATACTGTAATATGAATGTATATAAATTGATTTACATTCAATGGTTTCCGTTTTTACTCTAATTTCGAATTAATTATGTTCGGCGAAATATGACAGCAGTCTCAATCGAATTCAAATTTCCAGCGTCTGGCTATTCAAATCTACATAAGAATATGGCGACGCCATAGATATCGCCGTTTGATTTGGTGCACTGTGTCTAGCCTCGTTCCTCGAGTCCCTGTTACAACTGGGTCTGAAGCGCATTATGGTACACGATTCGTGTACCAATGGTAAAATTAGTGTTTTTTTTGTCATAAATATTGGATATCAGAAGCCCATCTTTTTCCGGTAAGATCAGATTCACAGCATCGATGTTGATTTAAATGGACAAACTTCGGGTTTTCAATGTTGAAGATTTTTGATGATATTGAGTTAGAGACTTAGCTACTTTAAGTGCAGCAGGTTCGAATGCCCGACGTGAATTGATAAGAAGAAAAGAATACCATATATTTAAGTCAATGACCTACTTATTGAACTTAAACCACATTCCAGTATAAGGCCAATGAAAGAGCAGTGAGTATACGCATAATATGGTCTTATGGTAATTTACATTTCAGTCTACCGTTGTATTTGTGTGTGGCCAAAAAGCAAACAAGTGAAAAGACCTAATCTTTACAAGTGTAGTGTAGTCCATATATAATATCATGATAACCTATATCCGATAAATACATAATATAAAAATGTAGCGTAGGGGCCTTTAGAAGTGGCAGGTAACCGAGGTACACACCACTCGACACAAGCTAGGTTATTTCGGGACCAACACATGATTTGAATTATGTGCGTTAGCGGTAGGAGAAAACCGGAGGACATATTATGAGGTTGGATATAATATAATCGACCCAACTCTTTGTTACGTGTACGCAACTTGACGCAATGACAGACCTTATGATCTAAAGCGTACGTGTTATAAACGATAACTCCGTCACTAAGATACAAATTGAACTTTAATACAGGTAAAAGAGGCAAAAGCAACTGACTTCGATCAGATCCACTCCCCATATTACATTCATTGATATATAACAGCAGTAATGGTCTACTAGAAAACAAATAAAATAAATGTAATGCTAATTTCGTTGATATTTTTCTATGTAGTATATCACTGCGGTATCTTTATAATGACACATATCATATTACATTGAATAGCTACCAAAAAATCCTGACAAATTTCTTAAGAGCTGGACTGATTAAAGGCCAGTAAAGAAACTATAACGTTTATAGCTGAATATAATCACCACCGAATTACGAAAATAGGCAAGGGCTTTATTACTGGTATGTCGCATGGAAATTTAAACGTCGGTGTATACTTAAGAAGTTCCATCAATGCTTAAACCACTAATATACAAATTTACAAATATACGAAAGGAGATAGCAAGCTATGTGACCATAGCAACTTATTACGAAATGGTAACCTAGAAACATGGGCGTTACATAGTAGTCCCTAACTCATATTTATTTACAACAATTTTTAATTTTAGGATTAGTTTAGATTCTATCTGTATTTACATATTATATCTGTATTTACATATTAATCCATTTAAAATACACAAAATGTACAAAATACTTAAAATATCTACACAACTTTCTTGTAAATGACAATGTGTATGTATATAGTATTGTAGTAAAAATGCAAAGCGTAACACACTCAAATGTAAAAGTCATGCAAAAGTATGAATACGGCATCCCCTGACTTAAACTTGATAAACATTGTATTGCTGTGATGCGGTGAGAGAGAGCGAGGGAGAGAGAGAGAGAGAGAGAGAGAGAGAGAGAGAGAGATGGGGTTAAACGTCCACTCAAAACAACTAGGTCATTTCGGGACTAACATATGGTTTAATTTTATTTCAACGTCCACTCGACACAAACTATATCATTTGGGGACTAACATATGGTTTAATTTTAGTTCACTAATTCCCTTGCGCGTAGGGGTCTTAAGCAGTGGGAGGAAACCGGAGGACCCGGAGAAACCCCAACAGGTTGAACAGGCGACCCTACTCCTTTTTACGTACAACCGGGGATTCGAAACCACGCCAGTTGACTCAATGACAGGCTTTACGATACAGCGCGCAAGTGCTAATCATTCGCCCTCTCTCCGTGTTTATAGAAGACTGAAACTTGAAATGTTTTTATGGGATGGGGGGGGGGCAACCCCTTCACACTCTCCCTATCGTGCCCCCGGCGTCACAGATTGTCAACTTTTTATATAATTTCATTTGCGACCCCTCCCCCATATATTTACCCGAGATTCGGGGTGAGGAGTTCACAAAGTTTTTCAAAATGTCACGTGTTTAATCTGTTGTCCATAGATTTCTATGTTTTCATTTTCTATACGAATTACAAAATTATCTACTTTTTCTTACCTCCATCTTTTAGATCACGTGATAAATCTTCTTCAACCAGCTCGAAATCCGATTTTTTGGGTAAACCATCAAACTGCTTCTTGAATATCCATTTCTTTCCTTTCACCATTTTGATTTTTTAGTCGTTACTTAGATAACCTAAATGTAATTGATTAAAATTAATTAAAAAAAATATTCCGTTTGGAGTAAGTCATCCTTTAATGCCAAAGATACGCCATTCACTTCCAGTCCAAAAAAGACTTGATATTCTTGACCCAACAACCGTTCTAATCAATGGATCGCCCTGCCACATGTTATGATAAAAAGTACATTACGATGACAACAGTACACCTTTTTAGTAAAACATACATCATGCAAGAGCTAAATCGACCCATTGCATGTCTTTGTTTTCTAAATTATTAATAAGACATTAATTAACTGACCCAGGCCTTAATCAACTATCGATGACATCGGATTTTCCCAAATATTAAATAGATTAGAACGGTTCAGCGATATTTCAATTTAATCTAAAAATGGAAGAGCGAGACTTAACTTCTAACAACCAGTATGACGGTTGAAATTATAACACATATCTTGTTAAACCTTCAAAGGCTAATATCTTCGCTCACAATAGAGTAATTTAAATGGAATTTTGGAATTTTCAAATTTTTCATTTTACATTATCTACTTTTGAAGTATTATATCAAGAATGGCTAGTTCTTTATCTAAATCTTTCATAATGTATCTTTAATGATTAATATCATCATTGAAATTATATATGGTACAACACAGTGAGGGAGTAAACTTGATTGTAACAAATATTTCAGTAAAATAGTATACACTTTTAGAGCTTATGGTCTATATCAATTTTTAAAATATATCTTAAAGGTGTATTTTATTAGATTTAAAGGAGCTGAATCGCTAACATTTGGGATAAGAAATTGCCAAAAGTGGGTCGCTACGCATATAATACTGTAATACGAATGTATATAAACTGATTTAATTTAATGATTTCCGTTTTACTCCAATTTCAATTCAGTTATGTTCGGCGAAATAAGCAATGCAGTCTCAATCGAGTGCGAATTCCTAGCGTCTGGTTAAACCAGTCTACATAAGCCGGTTGATTTACTGCAAAGTGTCTAGCCTCGTCCCTCGAGTCTCTTATTACAATGTTAAAGAAATTATTTTATCTTAAATATCGGATATCAGAAGCTCATCTTTTCCCGGTAAGTTTACATCATCAATGTTGATTTTTATTGACCAATAATTCGTGTTTTCGATGTCGAAGATTTTTGAGGATTTTGAGTTACGCACTTCTATCCTTTAACTGAACTCCCCATGCAATTCGATGAAGATTTAACTACGATTTGCGGTTAATGGTTTAATTTATCATATTCGAGACTTTATTTATTATCGTCTGCAATCGACGATAACTACTAGCTATACTAAAAATGGCCGACTACCTGTTTGCTAAATGCCCTGTTTCCGGCTTATTCAGTTAAATGTTTATTCTCATGTCCAATGGCGTGGATTTGTTATAACTTTTGAGGGGGGGGGGGCGGACGAACCCTGAAACCTTTCATTACCAAACCAAATTGATAATCACGAGCAGTTTAACAGCGTTAGGGCATAGGCGTACGAGATCGATTACAGTTAGAGGGGCAGAACCCGAAATGCCCCCAAAAATTTCGGGTTTACAGACAGCGGCGCCGGTCTTCCTCGAGAGGCGAAGAAGCGGAGCTTACCATGTATGGACCCCCCCCCCCCAGAAATGTTGAAATATTTGACGGCTGCAAACGCGTTTTCCTGCCATTTCAGCCCGTGAACAAAGCAATTTCAAAGTGGTGTAATATACCCTAATTAAGGTGGATGACTGGAATTCCAATAAATCGTTTACAAGTCAACGAAAACAGGATCGTTGGGAGAAAATTTTGAAAATTTAACTGCTTCAAACGCGTCTTCCTGCTATTCAGCCTGTGAATACAGCAATCTCAATTTGGTCCAATGGAGCCTACCTTGTTGACCCGAACCTCCGGAAAGAATTTAACCACCGCAAATGCGTTTTCTTCTATTGTAGCCTGTGTAAGCAACACCAAAAGTATCCAATGGTTTTGTAACTGAAATCCCACTATGAATTCCAACCACCCAAGCAGCAGCATTCACAAATAATAATGGATGCCCGAAAAATGTCGCACAAAATAGAGTGGCTCCATACAAAATGTTTAAACCCTTAGTCAACTCAGTACAAATCCGTGGTATTCAATTAAAAGAAAAGTAAAATTAGTGTTTTAATGTCCGATGACAGTTAGGGAAGTAAAACTAGAAATGCCCGAAAAAAATTCAGGTTTACAGACAGCGTTGGCGGTTTTCTTTGAGAGGCGAAGAAGAGGAGCTGACTTTGTATGGAGCCCACAAGAAATTTTTTGAATATTTGACGGCCGAAAACGTCTGTTACTGTTATTCCAGTCCGTAACATTGGTGTTTTATTAGATTTCTGGCACTTTATTTTGCCAAGTAGATTAAATAAAAATTTGTCCTAGCGTTCAAAATCATGGGGGTGGGGGTCGGCAGAGACATAGTCGCCTCCTTCCGATTCTAAGGGGGGGGGGGGCTGCCCCTCTCTCCCCTAAATCCACGCCCGTGCTCATGTTACAGCCAGAATAAAATAATCCAGTGCGATATCGCTTTACATGAATTGGATTGGTAAATCAAAAAAGAACTACTTTTTTATTTTCAAAGAACTAAACAGTTCATTTAACGTACCTTCTTTCTTATTGAAAAGAAACAATTTTATTTAATTGACCTTGATGGAAACACTGACTGGGTCAATATAAAGGACTTTGCAATGGTTTAATTGATATACCACTACGTTATAAAGTATTCAGGTTCAGTGAAAGTGAAATCTTTAGCAAATAATTATATATTATATTTATTTCTGCATGTAAGAAGGGATGGGTATTTTTTTTTACATTATCCACTTGTGTTCATATTTTTTAATATCAAAAAAGACTCGTTCGAGATTCCCTATTTAAACCTATTTTTTAAAGACTTTGTTCTATCTACCTAAAGTCTTCTATAATTCATAAAGTGTGTCTTTTACCTTTAGATAATTCCTTGACGAACTGTACCCATAATCTAGTTTAAAACATGCAGTTAATATCGTACTTAATAAATACAGATGAACTTCTTACCTCCGTGTCTCGATCTATGTTGTTGAAGTATCTTCTAACAGAAATCCTAGGGTTGCTAGTGTATTTATATGGCTGGAGAAAGGCCTATGTCACTGTTTGTTTATCTAGATAAGGACTTTGTCCCCTCTTATAATTGGATATGCAGTGCAGTCACCTACACAGTTGACATAAGTACGATAATGTACTCCATACAGGGTCCCTTATCGAAACTTTTGGAAGGTTTGTGGCAAACAGTTGAGTCATTATTAATGTACGCTTCATAAAATATATTCATGCAGTGGTCATCGCTATACACTACACTGAGTGTCGTTACATTCATGACCATAATACCCTTAATGCGGATGACCTACTAGTCCAATGGTCAACCGGTTGCTTTGAGGTATTTTCGTTTTTCTTGTTCGGATGGAATAAAAAACCGAGGTTCCGTGTATACTGGTGTCCACGTGAAATATCCCCTGGCAGTTCGAATTCAATTTAAGAGTAGGCCACAGTGCGGACAGAAATTTCCCCCACAGCACACTGCATGGCGTATGCCCGACTTCATAAGCCCAATCGGAGCAGAACAGTAGGACATTAAACCCCATTCCATTTCATTTGGGTTTGAATTAGACTAATATAACGGCGTGTAAAATGCTGTATAAAAAAATCACAATTTCCAAAGTTTGCTAACTTAGGTAGTAGGATGTTTTAAAAACCCCATTTCATTCTATTTGACAAGTGTTAAACCCAATTTCGTTTCATTTATCCTGGGAAAGGTTATTTGCAAAACTTCAAAATATTCGAGAGTAAAACGAGATAAACCCCCAAAATGGTCAATTTGACTGCAAGTGGCCTTATCTCAGCGTTTCCAGGTATTTCCGTAACTCCCCACCTGAATATTTCTATTGTATTTTTGCTATTGATATTGTAGCTATCGGATTTACCGTTTTGCTCTAGTTATGTGGGCTTGGTTTCTTAGCCTACGACATACGCATACAGACCAGATTCTGTAAAGGTGTAGACAAACAGATACCCTTACATAGTAGGTCGATATATAGGACTAAATCGGGTCCTCCACTGTACAGTTGTCTGTTATTTAATCTCGACAGCCTAACTTGACAACACCTTTCAAATGTAAAGATTGCCGAGAATAGTAGAGTTCATTAAATGGGTCGATACTTTTGTTAAAACGTTGCGGACTTCAGACTTTTTGCACCAAACAACTATAAAGTGCATTCACCCCTGAAAGCGGAAGTGTTTTACACTTTTTTTTATCCAGCAGACAGTCAGTCATGGAGAAGATTTCGAAAGATGCGTCGTTGATGAATTAACTGAATTAAAATACAGATGTGACGTTATCATTTGATGTTGGCGCACCATTATTTCAAAAAATGGAACAGGCAATGTGCCAAGCGTATATTATTTATACAAGTTGCAAAATTTGATTCGAGTGACGCGTTTCATTGAAATACACGTGCGGAATAGTGTCTGTGTTTTAAGTTGTTAATGGTCTCGCGAAAGACATTGCGTAATAATATATAGATATCGCACTCGTACAATATCAATATATAGATATAACCCAATGACCATTGAATACCAATCGGGTTATTCAATGTTTCAAGAGAGTGTATTCCTGCGTAAGTATTGCATGAGCTGTATTCAGTGGCCGTATTCAATGATATTTGCTTGTATTTGCATGTAGATAAAGAATAAATTATATTATTACTTAATGTCTCGCACTCGACCATTAAACTACACGTAATAACCTACACGTTCAATTCAAGTTTGTACAATTCACCCCACTCATTACCATGATTAAACAAATAACAGATAACAAATGTATGTCAAATTTTTTATTCTACCTCAATTAACTCATGTAAACATCTACAAACACAGAATAACCCATGAATATTTATCTGGGATCGGTTGCTCAAAACTCAGTTATTTTAACGATCCGGTAAACACTAACGGATTATTATCTTGCTAACGTGTCGTTTGTTAATGAGCCTGTCACACTAAAGCTGTGTTCACACTACATGCGCATTCAATGCAAATTCCGGAGACCGGCCTCCGGAATTCGGATTGGTTTTTCCCGGATTTCAAGCGGTGCGTCACATTACAGTTTATTCGGATTGGATTCAGAATGAAAAGCGCCACACTGAATGCGCAGTGAATGTCATTCATATCCAAGTGGTATGCGCCAGAATGTAAAAAGCTACGTTCCAGATAATTTGTAATTTGTTACAGCCATTGAAAAACAAGATACACGACTCCGGATGGCAGTGCCCCGACACAAGCGATTAGCTGTAACACTTTGGAAACTGACAACAGTACAAGACTCTGGGACAGAAATTTGGACTTCAATGGTCAGCAGTTTGATGTGAATCAAGCGTGTCACACTCAAATCTTGACTGCGAATAACCCTTATCGGAATAATTGTTACGGGTTGAATTCGGAAAAATATACGGACACGTTAATTCAGATTCAGTTCGGTTTTAATCGAATTGAGTGTGACGCCAAAGTCCGGAATAAGACTTTATTCTGAATTCAATTCACATTAAACCCCAAGTGTGAACGCAGCTTATAACGTTTTAGACAACTTATTCCGACTTATGAAAAAACAGTTCCAACACGCTTGCATACGCTAAAGTTGACTTTAAAAATCAAGAGGGCGCTCTTTTGGACGCATATATAACGTACTTGTAACGCGCTGAACGGATATATAACCTATGTTTAACGTATGAGTAACTTATTCATAACTTATCCGCAACGTAAACATAACTTATACAAATATATGACAGCGTGGGTCCAACGACCTTTTAGCGTCCTCGACCTATACAGAACTCGCGCACAGCGGTAGTCAAACTTATACCTAACTTATGCATAACGTGTTGGAGCGTACTTCGACGACCACGTGGGGGGGGGGGGGGTCAGATATAAAAACTGAGGCTCACTAAAACCACAAGTAAAAATGGGGCTGTCACACATTGACGTATAGCAACAGCGTATATGCCGACGTATGAGAAATTTAGCGAATACGCTGGTGTATGTTGAATACGTTATAAGTACGTTTTTAACAAGTTACGAGCATACTGAAATACGGTGGTATAAGTTGTTGTACGTCTATAAAAATACATAAATTTTTATGCTTTAAAAAAAATGTGTAGGTGAAATTTTCCTTTTGTTATAAAGTACAGCATATGGGTCATTCACTGCATAGACTTCTAAAGGGACGGGAATGGGTTACAAGCTCACCCAACCCAAAAATTGAACGGAAATCTTAAAAGGGTTACGTGTCCGGATATGCAGTTTTGAAGTTCACATCCAAACGACCCAATATTCTGAGCTGAAATTTTTAAATTTCATACATACTCGTACTTTTATTTTTTAGACCCTGTTTAAATCGATAGCGATCTGTTAACTTCGTGTTAATGGGTCGTTATAAGTAAACGGGGCTTTGAACAACCGGCCCCTGATGTATACAAAAAAAATCGCATAATAGGGATTGGTGAAACTTCACATTGTTACTGGAATATAATATAATATACAATGTAAAAACTGGAAGGGATAGGGGTTGTTCTCCAATTTACTCGAATATATAGTGTTTGAAAAAGAAACCCCAAAACAAAAACAAAAATACAAGCAGAAACAATTCCGGCGAGGGTCCTCCTTATTAGTGGTGTTGGACCGCAGGCATGACAATGGGCAACGTATAGTCGTTCAGATGGGACGAAAAAATCGAGGCTCCGTGTACACACTGGCGTTCACGTTTAAGATTTCTTGGTAATTGGAATTCGATATAAGAGAATGGGTCGTAGCGCCGCTGTCCGGGCAAAATTTTCACCTCATAGCGCAATGAGGTATGTCCGTCTTCGTTAGCCGAGTAAGAGTAAGACGTTAAACCCCATTTCATTTCTTTAAAAAAAGGGAGTTAGCGTTAAACCTACATTACGCAAGAGCTAAATCTTCCAATTTCTTGGCCCTGTTTCTCGAAACCTTAACTAAAGATAAAATCCAAATTTGAGTAGATACATATATTTTGATTGGCTAAGCACTAAACTCAATCTTATACTGTCCAATCAAATTACTAAAGTTTTGATTTTATCTTAGTTAAAATTTCGTGAAACAGGCCCGCAGGTCTTTATGTTAAGTATTCTTTTCTTTGATCAGATTAAAAAATAACCCTCTTAAACATACATTATGCAACAGCTAACTCTGCCTATTGCAGGCCTTTCCCCAGGCCTTAATTGTTATCTAAATTATTAAGTAGACATTAATTAACTTATCCAGACAATAGTCAACTCTCGATGTCATCGCTAGCCTGCGATATTTACTGGATTTGCTGCTCAACTTCCATTTATGATTTAATCATGAAATGGATAATCGAGACTATGTTTTTTTTATCGTACCGACTTTATTAATGATGATCGAGGCTAAACCGAAATTTCAATCGCTTAATTTTCGGTTTAGCTAAAGTGGATAAATTTGACTGAAATTTTCAGCAAATTGCCTTTACATTATAGTGCAAGCTTATTTTCAAATCTCCCATTATGTATCGTTAAAGTAAGCTTTCTGAAACAAATAATATAAAACTTTGCTAGCGTACAACTGGCGAGGAACGACGTACAGATTGATATCAAGTTGTACAAATCTATCCATGAATTAATATTATTTGATCAAAAAAGCACATGTCATAAAAACCAAGGCTGAATTAGTCACCGATTTTCAGGGGGTGTAACTCTGTATGTAATATAGGAGGCGCTAAAACGTTTGGAAAATAGATACTAAATGATCGTGACAAAACTCGGTTTTGACGGTACTTTTAGTTTATTCAGTCAGTATCAAATAATGTTTCGTTACGTGTGAAAACAATGCCCAGGTTATGTCATTTAATAAAACAAAAGATTGATGAACAGATAGGCTAAGTCTGTTCCCAAATCCCATTTAAACATCCCGAATAAAATATTGTTTATACCCCCCACACCCCGATAATTCCGGTTTTGTTCATCAGTATGATTCAGATGTTATCATTTAACAATAGCCTTTGAATAAGCGCTATTTTGCTAAATTTATTAGTAAAATAATGACCGCTGGCCGCGTTAATGGAGTGACCATTTATTAAAGATATGAATTAGTAGGGGAGATTTATTCTGACCGCTTACAAGGAGATGTTGCTGAATAGGAGTGGCTGCTCATACAGATTCTACTGTGCTAACATATTGAAATTTCTTAAAGAGATTGTCAACAGTGTATTTAATTTGCCCAAACGTCAAAGTGGTACCACATGCTACAGAAAAAGCAAAACATGCCACCCGCCGTGTGCACGATACACCTTACTTCATATTGGTTTTTGAAGTAAAATTTTGGATTGGTTTAAAAATACAGTGCTAGTTGGTAGAAAGTAATAACGAATCAATAATCTCCACAAATTCACTGTCACAAAATACAACACTACAGATAAAGATTGTTGGCTGCTTGAAATTTCCAAACCAATCAGATGTTTAATCCGGTGTTCTAGAAAAAAGGTACGGTTCTTCGGTTTCGTGCACGATACACATATTACTATTAGATATATATATATATATATATATATAGAGAAATGGGGTTTAACGTCCACTCGACACAACCTAGGTCATTTCGGGACTCATATATGGTTTAATTTTATTTCAATAATTTGCTTGCGTGTAGGGGTCTATAGCAGTTGGAGGAAACCGGAGGACCCGGAGAAAACCCAAGGGGTTGGACAGGCGACCCTACTCCTTGTCACGTACAACCGGGGATACGAAACCACGCCAGTGGAACCAATGACAGGCTTTATGACACAGCACTCGGCCATCCAACCCCACCTATTAGATATAATATGATAGTTTGAACTTGGATTTCAGAGGCCGAAGCCCCTTTTTAGAAAATAAACTCGGTGCAATACAATATAAAATTCTCTAGTACCTGTTTTTATAATTTTACTGCATCCCAAGCGACAAGTTTCGCAAAAGCTTAATAGTAAAATGGACCATCTTCCTGGATTGCCATCATGCTATTCCCATAGGTTAACTCGTGCTTAACGCTTCTGTTTTTTTTCTTTTCACACGTTGTCGGGTGTATCTGAACCGTTTCCGAAATGTATACCGGGAATCGAATCAAAGAATTTTCTATTGACCCCTGCTCTACCTATTCTCGATTTTTGCTCAGAAACTAAAATGCGCAGAAATTTTATTTCGCCAAGTTTTATCTGTGTGCAATCCATGTAAGAAATTGTGAAAGCTTCACTCCATTTTGTTTCTGTTAACCTTAAATATAATTCATTGGAAGTCGCAGTTAAACAAAACTTCGCAACTTGCTCACGCATTGAAATAAATACCGAAACCTCGTTGCTAAAATTAGAAGATTGCTGCTTGACCCTCTTATCAAATTTTTCGTAAAAATAGTTATACAGAATATAGTCCAATTTTGAGAATTTCTTAAATTTGTCCATGAGGGTAGAATTGATGTTATTCTTAGGTTTATCTTTTTCCCCCTTGTCTAGCAAGGTAAACCATACCCAAACCTACTCACACACCTCTTCTGTAATGAGTTTAGTTTATTTTATGTCTATCATCTGGAATCGAATCAAAGAATTCACTGTTGATGCCATATTTACTTATTCTCGATTGCTGCTCTTTAACTACAACACCCAGAAATGTTAATTCGTCCATTATCATCATTTCACAATCGTGAAAAGAAATTGTAAAATCCCCACTCCATTTTGTGTCAGCTACCCAAAGATACGTTCCATTGGAAGTCGCATTTAAACAAAACTGAGCCACTCGCTCACGTATTGATTTAAATACCGAAACTTCTTCATTAAAATCAGAAGATTGCTGCTTTACCCGCTTATCAAATTTTTCGTAAAAATAGTCATACAGAATATAATCCATTTCTGAGATTTTCTTAACTTTGTCCATGAGGGTAGAATTGATGTTATTCTTAGGTTTATCTTTGAGAGCATTCTGCTTTATGTACAATATACCCTTGAATGACCAATTTAACATTCTTCGTAAAAGTATCATAGATTCATCAAATCGCTCAGTTATCATAACTAGATCCAGTGTTAAATCCAAGTCGTGCACGTATTCCAACATTTCAGTAGAATCTTTAAAGAATTTGGTTGGAAAGCCAAAATCTATAGCCATTCGGTTGTTTGTGTGAGAATGATACGGATCGCTGGGCTCGTAGATTTCTTGATTCGCCATAAATTGTTCAAAATGATCAGCTCCGGTTGGACCATGTATGAGATATTCTAAAGAAAACACTGTTCGATAGTAATGGTAAGCAGACCTAAAGCGTTCGTAAGGATCTCTTACTATAGCAATATATACCGTGTCTCTAGGCAGATACTGACCAAATATGGTCTTGTTGAATATCACGTGGTTACACAACATGTCGTATGTTTTATTTAAAGATGGTGGCAGAACACGACGCTTCTCTATACTCGATGGAGCACCGCCAAGATAGTTGCCTCTCCGCGGCAACACAAAAGTAAGACCTCTCCGAAATCCAAACCTGTATATTATATTTAAAACAGTTGAGCTAGAAGCTTTGTGGACCTTTAAAAAAGCAACATGGCGTACCTCATTCACCGGAAATGACGCTGTTGAAAGATTTGATAGGGACCCACTGTAATGTCTCACTTCTGAAAGATGCGGTTGTTTATATAAATTTTGTGACGTCTGTGTAACATAGATGATAACTAGCGCCACAATCATCACGAAAATAAATTTGTAGGGTGTCCGCTTGGGGCTAAAAGAAAAAAATGAATCATAATAGAATATTTACAGTAAATCTGAAATAAATATTTGGAGAGTCCAGGGAAGAACGATCTAAGTCACTTTTTTGTCTTTTCGCATAAAACGCAAAACAGACTGTTATCCGAGAATGCTTAATTGACAACGAGTGGGTTTAACATGTGCCATAACCAGTACAACTGACTTCAACTTTTCAGGCAAATTAAGGCTAAGTAAAGGGTACGATGGGTGTGACTTAGTTCTTTTTTTTTACCTGAAATTGATTGTTCCACAGAAAGCTTATACAATTTGCTACCAGATGGCTTATTAACTGGGGTTCGTGGAAAAAGTGATTTAGATCGTTCTCCCCCGGACTTTTTATTTGTGAAGTATGTCATCATATCAACTGTAAATGTAATGTATAGTTCTACCTGGGGTAGGAGGGCGATGCCATTTTCCTACTATTATACATGTAAATCATTTATCATTATATCTCAGGGGTGGGGGTGGCCGAATGGTTAGCACGTGCGTGCAGTATTATCAAGCCCGTGATTGAGTCTAGTGGCGTGTTTCGAATCCCCGGTTGAATGTGACAATGAGTAGGGTCGCCTGTCAAACCTCGTGGGTTTTCTTCGGGACCTCCGTCCTCTAACTGCTAAAAGTCCCATACGCGCAAGCGAATTATTGAAATAAAATTAAACCATATGTTAGTCCCGAAATGACCTAGTTTGTGTCGAGTGGACATTTAACTCCATCTCTCTCTCTCTCTTATCATTATATCTACTTTGTACTCAAAAACATATAATAAGTATAGAGGGCTGTTTTACCTTCGAAATGAGTTGACTCGATCAAAACAATATTTTACGAACCAAAGTGGTATATGCTCCTTACGGCAAGCTAGAAATAAAAAAACAGTCCCTATTTATATGTATTGTATTCGTCTTTGATCAAATATAAAAGTATTTCTTTTATATATATTTAAAGCAATGCAGCCAACTGCCAACAGGATTTATATCTTATCATCATCTATCTTTACGTATTGGCTTGAATTTCAAATTTTCAGAAATAAAGTAACATCTGAATTGTAAACAGACAGAAAGGGTATACTGATCAAATTGATTCTTTAGTTGCAAGTCAAATTGTTTCAATGAATCTTGATGGTTGCAACTTAATATCGAATAATAAGAAGAAATCTCATTTTGTATAGCGCAAAGTACTTTATGGCAGGTTCTATTACGCTTTTTCACGTTTAAACAGAGTCATTCACTACTAACAAGAATAAGCCTAGTTCAGAATGTGAGTTTTAAGCTGAGATTTAAAGCTTTTTACAGACTTGGCCAGGCCAGCGGTTTCGTGAAGATTATAAATAAAATACTGAACCCTGTGGTATGCCAGAGAGCATAGGAAGGGGTCTGATTTGGAACCATGGATGTTAACTGTTTGCTTTCGCTTGGACAGATATGATCGAAACCATTCAAGAGCTACTCCACGTCACCTATTTCTTCTGCAAGAGTTACGAGTAGGTCGTTCGTATTGAGAGTGTCAAAGAAAAGGACCAGAAAAACGCATTGTTGTCGGTCTATAGATTGGAAAATATCACTCGTTATTTTAATCATTGCCGTTTTTGTGATGTGGTAAGGTTTATACGCAGATTGAAATACGTTGTTGAGATAATTACTTTCAATGTGGTCAAGTAGCTGGATAAGTACACATTGAGATATAGCTCAGATTGCTAACTGGTCTGTAGTTTTTCAGGAGATCTTGACCAAGAACAGGTTACTTTACTAGTGGCTTTGATAGAGCTTCGCCTAACTATTCAAAGAGCTATTTACATTCAAACAGATAATTGGTAAAAATGAATCAGTGTGAGTTTTCAACAGCTATGTGGGAAGGGGGGGGGGGTCGAGTTCACAAATTTGCTAGTAGTGTTATTAATAATTTTCTGTAGCGATTCTTCCGTGATGAGGTCAAAATGATCTAGAGATGCAAAACAAAGAAACACGAATATTCTGATAATATCAAAAATCATAGTCTATTGCAAAATCTTAAAATCTACCTAAAAATCCCTAAGTGTACCTTTCAAATGTTTGATATTTATCTTAGTTTGCCTAATATTTTTCAAATTCCTGGAGAATAGAAAATGCTGCTCCTATTATATGCCAGTGCTCAAATTATCACGGAATCAAATTGTTCTCCGTCTTCGAGAAATTCATTGATAATCATATTTGCAATTTTTATAATCCAAGTAAATGTTGCCTTAAACCTGGAAAAAAATGTCGTGTATCAACTAATTGTATGTACAACTAAATCAACTAATTTCAGTTTAATATATATCATGCAAACTGCTAAACTTGTAAATGATTCACTAAAATTAATCAGTTTTACCTTTGGAATTTCGTTTACCCATCTTGCAGCTAGGTTTCTCAATGGTAATATGTTATTGTATATACATATATATTTGTACATATGAAACATATATCATTAAATTAGTTTCTGATCGATATTGTTATTTCAAATAAAAGTAATCTCGTGTTCTCGGGGCGAGATCCTCGTATTCTCGCCCTGTTTCCTCGTGTTATCGTTCCCTCGCTCCCTCGACTTCTCGTCTTCTCGTGTTCTCGTGTTCTCGCCCTCGACTTCTCGTCTTCTCGTGTTCTCGCCCTCGACTTCTCGTGTTCTCGCCCTCGACTTCTCGTCTTCTCGCCTTTGAAAAACCTCGTCTTCTCGTGTTCTCGCGCCCTCGCCTTTGAGCTTATCTCGTCCTCTCGTGTTCTCGTTCCCTCGCTTCGTAACAATTTCGACTTGACAGGACAGACGACCCTACTCCTTGTCACATATAAGCGGGGGATCGAAAATAAACAGCTTTTATACGCTAGCATGGCAATGTGGTCGTATATTGCCTCCGACCCCGTCCGTCCACACTTGTTAATGCTTTGGTCACTTGCTAAGAGGAGTTGGGTGGTCAAATGGTTAGCATGTGCGTGCTGTATCCTAAAGCCTGCCATTGAGTCAGCCGAACTGACAAGGAGTAGGTCGACTGTCCAATCAAATTTTTCTTCGCTCTCCAACTTCAACAACGTTCATCGGATATTTTGATGCGTGGTTTGTCAGTACTTTATGATGGGGTGTCTGACAAGGGACAACGTATAGTCGTTCGAATGGGATTAAAAATAACGAGGTCAACTGCTTGTCAGTGGTATAGGGCGGAAGGCCTGGCAAGGGACAACGCATAGCCGTTCGATGTTATAGATAAAAAAAACAAGGTTCCTTTCCCGGAATCGAAATGAAGTGGTGGCTACGGTAGCTCAGTGAGTAGGACGTTTGCTCTCTAGATTCATCGTTCTGCATCGGAATTTATCTTGAGATATCCTCCTTGTCCGTTGTGTAGATGGAGGACGGGGGGGTATGGCAACGGATAACATGTAGTCGTGCGGATGGGACAAAATAACGGGGCCCCGTGTACACATTGGTTTGGATTCACCGCTTGAACGTGACAATGATTAGGGTCGTCTGTCCAACCGAGTGGGTTGAGTCTCTCTCTCTCTCTCTCTCTCTTTCGCATACATTGACGTCCACATACAAGAACCCTTTACCGTGGGAATTCGAAATAAGAGTAGGCCCTCGTAGCACACTGCATGACGTACATTATTAGCTTTCGTTAGCTCAGTTGGAGAAGAATGATTAACGCGTTCGCAATTGATCATAAGGATTGTCATTGAATCAACTGGCGCGGTATCGATTCGCCGCTTGTACGTGGCAAGGGGGAGATCGTCTGTCCATTCCCGTGGGTTTTCTCTGGATCCGTCAGTTTCCTCCTACTGTTAAAGACCATTTAGGTGTGTTTTGATTTAGCGTGGAGGTACCATTGTTTACGTATGTATGTACGTATGTATATCGTCCGGGCGGTCGACAAGGGTTGTTGCGGTTTTTTTTGGTGTAATTAGGGACATTTAATAGACAATGTATGTATGTATGTATGTTCACCCATCACGCTTCGTGGCCATGAGAACTTCGCGCTGATATTTATATAAATAAAATCCAAGTGTGTATATGTATGTTTTTATGTATTTGCGCCCACCATGAATGTTTGAGGCCAGTGAATTCGGGCCCAATGCGAATTACGCTTCGTCGCCGTGCCCCACCCCCACCCCCACAAAAGTCGTATCAAATTTTTTAATAATAAAAAAGATAGGTTGCCAGGAAACAAAATATAAGCACACAGCCGCTAAATCGTCCGGGCGGTCGACAAGGGTTGTCGCGTATTTTTGGTGTAATTAGGGACATTTAATAGACAATTGTATATAGATTACAGTATAATTTATGTCGTTTGAGGGTTTATAAGGTTCTAAAAACTAAAACTTGGTCCGTTACTCTTGAAGTAATCTACAGCAATTGTTGAAATTCGAGAGGCCCTTCCTTTTTACCAATTCATGTATGAACGTTCTCAGGGTTCAACAAAATTAAACAAGGGCCATAACTCTAGAAGTAATTGGCATAAATTTATGACATTCACTTGGATTCTTCATTTCACTAATTTAAATAAAGCATATGAATTTCATACAAATTGGGTGAAATTTTTGTCGTTCGAACGTTCACAAGATTCAACAAAGTGAAACAAGGCCCATAACTCTACATGTGATTAACGAAAATTTGCTGAAACTCAATAGGCTTGTTCGTTTTATTTATTTAAACGATACATATATATTTCATAGACAGATCGGATAATAATATGTCGTTAGAGCATTCACAACTGAAATTGCTCAAATTCAATAGGCTTCTTCGTTTCCCAAATTTAAATGATGCATATAAATTTCATACAGATCTAGATATAATTAACGGAAGTTGTTGAAATTCAATAGGAGTCTTTGTTTTACTAATTTAAATGATGCATATACATTTCATACGGATCGGTTGATAATTTCTGTCGTTATAGCGTCCACAAGATGCAACAACGTGAAACAATGGCCATATGACTCCAGGAGAAATTAAGGGAAGTTATTGAAATTAAAAAGGCTTCTCCATTTCACTATTCATCTTACTAATGTTAGCATCATATTTCAATTTAAAAACAATCAAATGATAAATGTAGTCTGTAGATTGCGGACGACTGATGGACTGATTGATAGTCGGGCGGACGGGCGGGGTCGAGGGCAATATACGACCACATTTCCATGTTGACGTATACAAAACACGACCACGTGAATGGTGTAGGCTGTCAAATCTGGGCCACAGACAAATTTATGCCCGTGTAAAGCCAGGTATCCTATGAGTAATTGGATAATGCATCATAGAAAGCTAATGAATATTAATATGTTCATTCTGATTTATCCGTTAATTCTAAACATAAACATTTTGGAGATAACAAAACTAGTTTAGGTGTTATTATGTGCACAGTGAGCCTACAATAACCCGATTGTCCCATATTTCATCACGTTTCTGTCGAACCGTTGAATCTGCATATTTTTCAATTTTGAGTTGTTACTGCCAAAACGTATAATTCAGTGCTATGTACTTTCTGGCTAATCTGCATTTATGGCAAGCTGCTGGATTTTCTACCACACAGACGATCAAGTGACGAATATCAAAATGTCTGCACCATTGAGTTCTGACAAAATGACGAATCATTTCGTCAAATTTTTAATTTTCAGTTTGTCTATGTTAGTGAGGTGGCGAATATGATATTAGCAAGCTATTTCCGAAATAGCATAACGTGGCATGCCTTTCTTTAAGATTTGCAACAACTTTACTAAAGCGAATTTGCTTAAAGGAGAATGGAATGGGGGCGTTTTTTTTATGCATTGGAAGCGTTTGTTAAATTATTTTCGGAATAATTCACTCATAAATGCTAAAAACACAGTTTGATAAATATAATTATTTGTTTTTAACCTTTTTTTTGTTCATTGCGAATGCCACGTCAGGGTAGTTTTGGGTAAATTTAGAGATCTATTCGAACATTTAAAATGCTCGTTCATTATTAAAAAGAACTATATGTATCCACTTATAATATTTCCAGAAATCAATTACCCTTTGAAGCAGACGCTTCCACAGGCAATAAACAAAATTCCGCTTGTAAGAAAACGAAAGGAATGTGAAGGATGGCTAGGGTTGGGTACTGTATATCTAAACTATATTTTAAGAACACCAATCAATAATATCTAACCCTTTTAAACCTCGGAATGTTGGTCAACTATTAGGTTGATTTATCAAAACAATACTTTAATGTGTTTTTGATTTGGACATACACTACCATCTCAAACTCATGTATCCCAATTTCTCAATGCCAATATACAATAAAAGATCAAAATGTTTACAGTACTTGTTGAAAGTTAAACATACATTATGCAAGAGCTAAATCTGCCTATTGCAGGTCTTTGTTTTGGCCCGAAATGTTTTCTAAATTATTACTTAGACATCAATTAACTTATCCAGAACATAACCAACTCTCGGTTGCATCCGATTTCTCCGATATTAAATAGATTAGAACAGTTCAGTCATATTTTGATTTAAGCTAAAAATGGAGGAGCGAGACTTGGCTTTAAACAACCAGTACCGTGGTAGAGATTATTGCACACGTCTTGTTAAACCTTCTAGGCTAATATCTTCGCTCGCAATAGAGTATTTTACATTATCTATTTTCGAACTAGTATAGCAAGAATGGCTATCTCTTTATCTGAATCTTACATAATGTATCTTTCAATGAGATCTAGATTTTAATATGTACAACACAACAGACGTGCTATGTTTTGAGTAAATCATTTCCAGTAAATCCCATGCTTGGGGTTAAATATCTTTTTTACCGACTATATAATAGTATAAGACTGCTGTGGTTAGTTTACAGGGTGGTACGAACAACACGAAGGCTTGGACGCAACAGAAGCCTTGCGGGTAGGCCGTAGTGCCGATTAGTGGGCACGATACCCCTCATAGCACATTCGTATGCCCATATTCAGTAGCCCGTGTAGGTATCAGAACTGCATTACGTTAAATCAAATTTAATATCTTTTCCATTTGTTTTAAATAAGATATCGAACAGATGATACGATAGCACGCATCCACAAACATCTGTTGTCTTATTAATATTGTTTGTATAATTACACAAAATTACTACCTGAAATAATATAATTTGTTTTGTTACAAAAAGCCAATAAAATATTTTTTCTAACAACCATTTTTATTGGTTGTTAATTGTTAGTTTCTACTTTTAATTAAATTATAAACTAGATTTGAGGAATAAACATGCAAGCTGTCGTTTTAATTAATATTTTCTTCTATCCTCAATCGCCATAAATCTGAAATTATCTGATGGGCAGTTCAGGTTAAGAAATGCAATAATATAATATCGGGTTTCTCCTCCTACTTTTCTGCACGAACCGGGCCAATGAACACGGGCATGATAAAGCCTAAAAAAGTCTAATCGAAACGTCGCTCAAGTAAATCTATTCCATTGAATCTCGACCTGTATGTGCTCACCAAAGTTTACACATGACCTCTTGCTATTCAAGTAGCAGTAATCTACAAATATCCCGTGTACGAATTGGAGTGCACGTAAAAGATCCCTTGGCAGTTGGAATTCGATATAAGAGAAGGCCGTAGCGCCGCTGCCCGGGCAAAATTTCCCTCATAGCACATTGTATGGCGTATGCCCGTCTTCCATTAGCCCAGGTTAGGTGCATAATAGTAGGACGTTAAACCCCATTTCATTTCTCAAAATGTACCGTGACTTTGCATGCTCTTGGTCATACGCCGAAGTCAAACACTTCCTATCGCCACTATATATCATGCAAACAATTAAATATAGAAGACCCGTTACTTCCGAGGGGCCTGCTATGAGAGATTCGGTCACTGACAATTTTGGTTCAATTGAAGAGACTCTTAATAGTATAAAATAATACATATTCCATGACTGTCGTTCTTTATAAACACAATGGTCTGACCACCTTTAAAAGTAATACATGTATACCAAGATGTTCGAGAAAAACCTGAGGTTATTAATATGTATTATGATTTGGAGAGATATTAAAACCGTTTGAACGCCCAGAGAAACCACTAGGAAGCGTACACGCGGTGTTTGCTGCGTGCAGTTAACACTGTGAATAACCATCAGTCTCGTGTAATATTTAGAAGCGATGATACAGATGTTATTGTTCTGTACTACCAAACTATATCAACATTGATACCTGAAGATACGGAGACGAACCCTTTCCCACGACCGTGCCCGTCCTTAATGCGTCAGGCGTCGCTCTTCATCGACACTTTATTTAACGGTTTCCCATATGCAGGCACTCTAAATGTTATGCCGGGCGGTGCAATGGAAATATAATATCTAATGATGATATTTAAGACAAAGTTTTTGGTTAAATTTACTTTTTTGAATAGCATTGTAGTATTTATAGCAGTAGGAATTTCGTAAAATAACAAAAAGACGATTTAAGTTTTACTGTCTAAATATATTAAATATATTGATCGGTTGCAATGGATTATTCAAACTCAAAATCGGTGTTTTTAAAATAAGAATTCCGAAGTTTAATTAACAAATTGCCCTTTAATTAGTACTCTTATGACAATATATTAGCAATGACGTCACTTTTACATCACAATTACGTCATATATGCAAATTTAGAAGTTTTGACAAAAAAAATGACCTGGTCAGACATTAATCTTTCAGATGATAGTAAATTATTATCAAATTTTATTCAGCACCAAATAACAAGAGCCAAATGTCTATCCCTACCCCCATCAAACCTATTATCATTAAAGAAACCCTGCCCGTTGGTAAAAGTGCAAAAAAATATATTGGGCCATGTTGAAAATTTGCCCAAGAACCAGTTTTGAGTTCCGGCGATGTGAAACTATCAAAAAATACCCCAAAGGTTTTGTTCTACCTCGGGTAGGGGTATCTCGCCATTTAAGCCCCTTTTGGGGCCTTGGCCGCTAGTCTAATAGGTTAACTCGTGCTTCACGTTTCTGTTTTTTTTTCTTTCACACGTTGTCGGGTGTATCTGAACCGTTTTCCGAAATGTATACCGGGAATCGAATCAAAGAATTTTCTATTGACCCCTGCTCTACCTATTCTCGATTTTTGCTCAGAAACTAAAATGCGCAGAAATTTTATTTCGCCAAGTTTTATCTGTGTGCAATCCATGTAAGAAATTGTGAAAGCTTCACTCCATTTTGTTTCTGTTAACCTTAAATATGATTCATTAGAAGTCGCAGTTAAACAAAACTTCGCAACTTGCTCACGCATTGAAATAAATACCGAAACCTCGTTGCTAAAATTAGAAGATTGCTGCTTGACCCTCTTATCAAATTTTTCGTAAAAATAGTTATACAGAATATAGTCCAATTTTGAGAATTTCTTAAATTTGTCCATGAGGGTAGAATTGATGTTCTTCTTAGGTTTATCTTTGAGAGCATTCTGCTTTATGTACAATATATCCTTGAATGACCAATTTAACATTCTTCGTAAAAGTATCATAGATTCATCAAATCGTTCAGTTATCATAACTAGATCCAGTGTTAAATCCAAGTCGTGCACGTATTCCAACATTTTAGTAGAATTTTTAAAGTATTTGGTTGGAAAGCCAAAATCTATAGCCATTCGGTTGTTTGTGTGAGAATAATACGGAACGGTGGGCTCGTAGATTTCTTGATTCGCCATAAATTGTTCAAAATGATCAGCTCCGGTTGGACCATGTATGAGATATTCTATAGAAAACACTGTTCGATAGTAATGGTAAGCAGACCTAAAGCGTTCGTAAGGATCTCTTACTATAGCAATATATACCGTGTCTCTGGGCAGATACTGACCAAATATGGTCTTGTTGAATATCACGTGGTTACACAACATGTCGTATGTTTTATTTAAAGATGGTGGCAGAACATTTCGCTTCTCTATACTCGATGTAGCACCGCCAAGATAGTTGCTTCTCCGCGGCAACACAAAAGTAAGACCTCTCCGAAATCCAAACCTGTATATTATATTTAAAACAGTTGAGCTAGAAGCTTTGTGGACCTTTAAAAAAGCAACATGGCGTACCTCATTCACCAATGACGCTGTTGAAAGATTTGATGGGGACCCAATGTAATGTCTCACTTCTGAAAGATGCGGTTGTTTATATATATTTTGTGACGTCTGTGTAACATAGATGATAACTAGCGTCACAATCATCACGAAAATAAATTTGTAGGGTGTCCGCTTGGGGCTAAAAGAAAAAAATGAATCATAATAGAATATTTACAGTAAATCTGAAATAAATATTTGGAGAGTCCAGGGAAGAACGATCTAAGTCACTTTTTTGTCTTTTCGCATAAAACGCAAAACAGACTGTTATCCGAGAATGCTTAATTGACAACGAGTGGGTTTAACATGTGCCATAACCAGTACAACTGACTTCAACTTTTCAGGCAAATTAAGGCTAAATAAAGGGTACGATGGGTGTGACTTAGTTCGTTTTTTTTACCTGAAATTGATTGTTCCACAGAAAGCTTATACAATTTGCTACCAGATGGCTTATTAACTGGGGTTCGTGGAAAAAGTGATTTAGATCGTGCTCCCCCGGACTTTTCTTTTGTGAAGTATGTCATCATATCAACTGTAAATGTAATGTATAGTTCTACCTGGGGTAGGAGGGCGATGCCGTTTTCCTACTATTATAAATCATTTATCATTATATCTCAGGGGTGGGGGTGGCCGAATGGTTAGCACGTGCGTGCAGTATTATCAAGCCCGTAATTGAGTCTAGTGGCGTGTTTCGAATCCCCGGTTGTATGTGACAATGAGTAGGGTCGCCTGTCAAACCTCGTGGGTTTTCTTCGGGACCTCCGTCCTCTAACTGCTAAAAGTCCCCTATGCGCAAGCGAATTATTGAAATAAAATTAAACCATATGTTAGTCCCGAAATGACCTAGTTTGTGTCGAGTGGACATTTAACTCCATCTCTCTCTCTCCCTCTCTCTTATCATTATATCTAATTTGTACTCAAAAAATGACTTAGTTTGTGTCGAGTGGACATTTAACTCCATCTCTCTCTCTCTCTCTTATCATTATATCTAATCTGTACTCAAAAACATATAATAAGTAATGGAGGGTTTTTTTACCTTCGAAATATGTTGACTCGATCAAAACAATATTTTACGAACCAAAGTGGTATATGCTCCTTACGGCAAGCTAGAAATAAAAAACAGTCCCTATTTATATGTATTGTATTCGTCTTTGATCAAATATAAAAGTATTTCTTTTATATATATTTAAACCAAAGAAGCCAACTGCCAACAGGATTTATATCTTATCATCATCTATCTTTACGTATTGGCTTGAATTTCAAATTTTCAGAAATAAAGTAACATCTGAATTGTAAACAGACAGAAAGGGTATACTGATCAAATTGATTCTTTAGTTGCAACTCAAATTGTTTCAGTGAATCTTGATGGTTGCAACTTAATATCGAATAATAGTAATAAAAGTACTTTACAACCCTCTTTTTAAACAAAATTTTATTCATGATGTCTGAATGGGATTGGGGAACAGGCTAAGCCCATGTAATACCCCTCTCCCTAAAAAGTAAAGTTACACAAGACTGGGGATATCATAGTGTCCCTTAAAACAAACAAAAAAAAAACCCCACGAATATTCTGATAATATCAAAAATACAATCTTAAATTATATGGCGGCAAAAATCATAGTCTATTGCAAAATCCTAAAATCTATCTCAAAGTCCCTAAGTGTACTTTTCAAATGTTTGATATTTATTTTAGATTGCCTAATATTTTCCAAATTCCTGGAAAATAGAAAATACTGCTCCTATCTTAGCGAGTGCTCAAATTATCACCGAAGCGAATTGTTCTCCGTCTTCGAGGAACTAATTGATAATCACATTTGTGATTTTTATAATCCAAGTAAATGTTGCCTTCAACCTGAAAAAAATGTCGTGTATCAACTAATTGTATTTACAACTAAATCAAATAATTTTAGTTTAATGTATATCATGCAAACTGCCAAACTTGTAAATGATTCACTAAAATGTATCAGTTTTACCTTTGGATTTTCGTTTACCCATCTTGCTGCTAAGTTTCTCACTGGTAATATGTTATTGCATATATACATATATATTTGTACATATTAAACATAGATCATTATATTAGATTCTAATCGATATTGTTATTTTAAAGGCACAATCTTGCTGGCTTGACAGGTCCAGAATTTTTTTTAAGCCTTATTCTAACTACTAGATGTTTAAGTGGCCTGCCTGCTGTGTAAATTATGCATCCTATTATACTTGTCTAGATGGTTCGAAAATATGTTTAAATCCAAGTTACATTTGAAACTATTTACGTGCGGCCTTTCAAATAAGGCCTGTCAAACAGTTGAATTTTTTCCATCTTTTTTTACCTAGGTGTGTTAAGATAAAATTTGTATCACCAATTAATTGGAATATTGTAAAATTGGGACATATTGTTCAGTTACAACAAGAGTGGGATTGGGCCTTTAAACGTTTGTTATTTGAAACATTGCTGACGGCGTTTAGATTATTATAGAGAAACATATACTAATAATACGCAAATTAACAAGATGCTCCATACAGAATTGCAGTCTGGGGGTTGCACATGGACCATTAAAAATAGGTACAACCCTATGATGGAGTGAGTCCAGCCTCGTGGGGTTTCTCTCCGGGTCCTCCGGTTTTCTCTAACTGATAAAGACCTTTACGCGCACGCGATTTATTGAAATAAAATTAAATCATATGATAGTCCCGAAATAACCTAGTTTGTGTCGAATGCACGTTAAATCCCATTTTTTTTTTTTCTCTCTCTCTCTCTATGGTGGATCATTCCGAAATTGGTCCAAATCTGTTAATTATTATATCATTTACAGACAAAATATTAACATAAAAAAAAGTGGATGTGACCCTGCCTAAAAGTTATGTGTGTGTGTTGGGGATTGGGGCGTGCACTAAAATATTTGCCGTCCGTAAGGTATAAGTTCCAAGATAATCCATTCTAAATTGTGGCCTTCGGGCGCTAAATATAAAAAATTGGTGTCCCTGCCCTTGTGAGTCGCGACATGCTCTAAATGTATAATTCTGCCAGAGTTAAAATAATAAAAGAATTTATGTTCGCGCAACAATATTGATTAAAGTTTCTATTGCGCTAGATAACTCCACCGCTAGAGGCACTAGGTGCGGGTGGTTGACAGTGCAAACGTAAACACCTACCGTACAGCGATGGGTAAACACGATTTTTGATGCGCCTTTGGGTGTACTCATATACGAGAAGTAAAAAGGATAAATGTATTTTTTACGAATTTCAAATCTCGTACCCTGAGTCAGCCGCGGGCCTCTGGGGCCATAAATTGTCCATTTTCTGCAATTTTTTTACACACCTAAGCCCCGTCCATTCTGACCTCTGATTGGTCAATCATTTTTGGGTCGATTTCACGAAAACTAGAGGTCGGATCGTCGTTTCGTTTGTCGTAAAATGATCCTTGAGTGAAAGTCAACTCGTTGACATAAAAAATTGGATCCTAAACGTACACATTCAAGTTTTTGTAAAGATCTATTTTTCTAAGTGATTCAGTCATCCAGGCACGTAAAATAACTACGCGTGGGAATATTTTTATGTGATTCGTCCATCCAGGCACGTAAAATAAATACATGTCACGTGATTCGTCACTTTTTGGAAAATGGCTACGCTGAGTGACCAGATAAATTTTTCCAACAATTTTTCTGGTTCCGAGATTGACGAATTTCCCGTCGATGAGTATTGGCGTTAGCTATGGGTGCAAACTGTCAAAAGAAATATTGTGACAGACGACGGGAAAGTTTAATCGTGGATCCCTAGTGATAGCTCGAAGCTTTGTGTAGCTGTCATTTCCTTAATCCGCCAAATCCATCATCCAGGCAAAAAGACAACAAACACGTAATTCCAACAGTGTTTAATTGTATACATAAAAAAACAACACTTAATCCTTGCACTAAATCCACTTCAATTGATCAACCACCTGTAGTCTTGAAAAGGAAAAGAACGCCCGATGGTGATACGACCAACAAGGTAAACAGTAAGCTAGGCCTTTGGCCTTTTTGGGGAAGCCTATAGCCTACTAGTACTACTTAATAATATTATTATTCGCAAGTAGCCTAGATTAGAATATGCACTCGTCTAGTCGAATGTCTACACCCAGCTCATGTAAATTGCCATACTTACCTCAAAATTATCTAAAAATACCACGAGGTGTTGAGGGCGAGGCCTATTTCATATTTATAATTTATTGTCATATTATAATTGATAGGCCTATTTTAAAAGCCTTTTCCTAGCATATTAGTCGGGTAAAGATAAGCCAAATGGAGTGGATACCTAGAACAAATTGCAACAGAATGTTTCTCGATGGAATTAGGTAGAGGGGTACCTAAAGGTCTCCCAAACAAAAATCGCCCAAAATAAAAAGATAGGTTTTCGAGATATTAGCATAAATCCAATATGGCCGCCGCTGGCACCTCAAAACTCCAATATCTCGGGAATGGTTGAGTTTGGAGGGTGTAAATATCTTACGGGTAGATAGGAAAGTGGTACAGATAGCACAGAAAAACATAGCTAAAAGACGTTACTGTGACGTCATACCGTCATCCGGCCAATAATTAGCATAAATCCAACATGGCCGCCATTGACACCTTAAAACGTCAATATCTTGGGAATGGCTGAGTTTGGAGGGTGTAAATGTATTACGGGTAGATAGGAAAGTGGTAAAGATGACACAGAAAAACATAGCTAAAAGACGTTACTGTGACGTCATACCGTCCTGCGGCCAAAAATTAGCATAAATCCAATATGGCCGCCATTGACACCTTAAAACTCTGTTATCTCGGGAATGGATAAATTTGGAAGGTAAATGTATTACGAGTTGATAGAAAAGGTCTACCAACGAACTATAACAACAATGTCAGGCGACTTTCTTGTGACGTCATAATAAGCTCAAATCCATGCGTCAGACGCTCATACGGCCAACAATTTGCATAAATCCAATATGGCCGCTATTGTCACCTTAAAACGCCAATATCTCGGCAATTGATGACTTTGGAAGGTATAAACCACTTGTATAAACGTATTACGGGTAAGGTAGATAGGAAAGTGCTACCAATTATTACAGAGTCAGAAAAAAAAACTTTGCCAAATGATGTCACCGTGACGTCATACATCCAGTAATTAGTATAAATCCAATATGGCAGCCATTGAAACCATAAACACCTAGTTTATTGCGGATGGTTGAGTATACAGGGTGAAAATGTATTACTTGTATCACCTTGTCAAACAATTCATATATTTCTTGAATATTTGTATACATGTCATCAGTTTGTAAAGGTTTTAACAGGAATATTTTACTTGGTTTCTGATAGACCTGGATTTCAATAATGGACTGCAGTACAATTCTCGAGCTAACAATTTTTCTTTTTTGACGATTTCAGGGACTATGGTATCAAGTATGTGGTTAATAATAATACTTTGGTCATTTAACTAATTGTTGGATATTACATTCTATAAAGTCAAATCCCACATGGCGACTTTACTTTGCTGCTACGGCGATGAAAAATGAGTTTAGAGCGCATTAAGATCGCCATAAGCGTGGTCACCATGGTCGCTAATGGGAATGTACAAAACAAAAGCCAAGATTCTGCGATCTAATACCCCCGGCAGACTGATCGAGGTGGCGTCCTTACTGCGATGCTACGGCGACGGAAAATGGCCTCAAAGCCCGTCAAGATCGCTAAAAGCGCGGTAAAATCGTGGTGGAAACGCCAGATACCATGCTGCTGTTTCCATGGCCGTGAATAATCGCCTAGTCACGGTCAGATCGGATGCGTCCTTATAGCGCTGCAGCGACCGTACAGCGATCAGAACATGCACAAACGTTAACACAACAAACGAAATGTACCAAAATAAATTAAAAACCAAGTACGAACAATCCAAATCATAAGACAGAATTCGAAGTCCTAAAAACGTTATAGGCAAAATAGTGTATTAAAGCAAAATAGTGTAATCAGAAAATGGACTGCTCCTCGTGTACAAAAATATATCATAAACTTGAAAAAAAAAAGTATTTTTACACATCTTTCCAGGGCAAATCGCAGAGCCTTGGCGTTTGTTTTTTAAACATGCTCAAAACAAACGCCGTGACTCGGCGATCATTTGCGACCATCGAGACGACAGCGCGATATCTGGCGTTTCCATCACGCTTTATCAGCTTTTAGCGATCTTGACGGGCTCTGGGGCCATATTCCGTCGCTGTAGCAACGTAGAAAATGCGCCACCCAGTCTGACTGGGAAAGAATGCGACTTCTTTCAAGTTTGTAAATTTTTTGGACATTTTCGCGCGTTGTGTTTCGTTTACCGGCGACCTTGTAAATTTTCTAGTCGCAGCAGCGCAGTAAAGGAAGCCACTCGGTCTGACGGGGGCATAATGAAGATGAATGGAATTTTTATATACATTATAAACAACAGTGATATTTTGGTAAAATCCTTACCATTGTCAAAATATCCATCAACTTCTATCTGTTTATGACATGTGTTTGATAAACAAAAAAGGGTAATGTTCTCCCCCTGGTTTTTGCCAGGTGCCGCGGAGCTAAGGGGGCTTTAGTCCCTGCAATAATTTTTAATATTGAAAAATAAAATGTCGCCAAAAGGTCAAAAAAGCGAAAAAAGGTTATTGGGGGGGGGGGGGGTGCTGAGCGGGGGCGGCCACATTGCGTGAGTAGCCCCCCCCCCCGGCCCCTGGTTTTGGGAGAATGGGGATGCTTATTCCATATTCTGGAAGGAAATTCAGATATTAGGGGGTTATGCAAGAGGGTGTTGAGTAGAATTTAGCATAACTCATTCTGACATTCCCAGCAGGTATCATCCATGCTTTATTGAGAACGAGGAACATGGAAGTCTTGCAAGCAGTTTAATAGTAAATGAACTAACCTGTAGTTTTATTTTATGCAGATTTAAGGTTCAAATGGCAGCCATATTGGATTTATGCCATTTGTTGGATTATGACGTTATGACGTCATAGATTATGCTTTTTTTTATTACTTGGTACCACTTTTATATCTACCCCTAATACATTTACACCCTATAATTTATAGTATAAAAGCAAAAACAATCCCGAGATATTGGAGTTTTGAGGTGCCAATGGCGGCCATATTGGATTTATAATAATTACACGAAAACCTGTCTTTTTGTTTTGGATTCATTCCAATTGTTACCCGTATGACTTAAGACGTCACAAGGACGTCACCGGCATTGTTTTTCTAGTCTTTTGGTAGCACTTTCATATCTACACGTAATACATTTACCCTTTAGACTCAGCCATTCTTGTGATATCGGAGTTTTAAGTTTCAATGGCGGCCATATTGGATTTATGCTAATTATTGGCCGCATGACGGTATGACGTCACAGTAACGTCTTTTAGCTATGTTTTTCTGTGTTATCTGTACTACTTTCCTATCTACCCGTAATATATTTACACCCTCCAAACTCAACCATTCCCGGGATATTGTCGTTTTAAGGTGCCAATGGCGGCCATATTGGATTTATGCTAATATCTCGAAAACCTATCTTTTTTGGGGGGGCGATTTTTGTTTGGGAGACCCTTAGGTACCCCTCTACCAAATTCCATCGAGAAAAATTCTGTTGCAATTTGTTCTAGGTCATTTATTTTTTTTACCGGACTATATCCAGTACACACAGTCGACTGTATTATTTAAGTGTTATTATTTAGGCCCAGTAGTATAGTGTATTCATATACTGTAGTCAGAATACTAAAAACAAATAGCCAGGATTGCCAAAAATAAAATCTATCAAGGCCTTGTTCTTGTTCAGTTGTTTGCAGTTCACATCATTCCTCTACCTTGGCTTTTGGCACAGGGTTGGCAAAGAGCAGGAGTATACATGGCACTCAGCGCTGGGCCAAGGTTGTATTCCAAGGCCAGCTGTGGGTTCCAGGGCTGGGCCAAGGCTGTCCAGGGATGGATAATGGGGTTCAGAGCTCGGTATTCCTGTGGGTTCCAGGGCTAGCCCAAGGTTGTTCCAGGGCTAGCCCAAGGTTGTTCCAGGGTTGGACAATGGGTGCCTAGGCTGGTTGTGGGTTCCAGAGGCCATCCAAAGGCAGGTCAGTTGTCTTTTAAGGACATTAAGGAAGAAACAAGAGCTTATAATTTCTCTATCAAAATAAAATGCCATATTTATTTCAATATACATGAATAACGCCATACAAAGCATTCATACAAATATTCACAAAAAACAGACTATGGTGGTACAATTATGACACAAGGGTTCTAATACCAAAGAAACAAAGAGCTCACGATTTATAAGCTGTCTCTCAAATAAAATGTCTTATCATTTACCGGTACATTAATTACAGAACATTGCACTTTGACAATAATATTCATACAAAAATACTTAGTTAAAAATGCACTAGGAAAAGTAAAAAAATGTATTCTCAGCAGTAAAAAACCCCAGCCTCAATGTAAGGTGAGGTCGTGCAATTATAGCCCCAGGTTTATAATTTCCCTACAATAATAAATGACATTTGACTTTCACAAGACTGCACTTTGTCATGCATACAGATTTTTAGTAAAAGCTACCAAAAAACCAAATGGCGTATTTGAGCAGTAACATACTGAGTTGAAGTAAGGTGCAGTCGATTTAAAGCCCAGGGCCCTGTTTCACGAAAACTTAAAATAAAATCCTTAAAATCGATTTTAACTAAAATCAAAATGAGATTTTAAATTTTATGCGTTTCACGAAGATCGATTGTAACTTAAAATGCAATTTTAATAGATTTTAGTTAGAATCGCTTGCGCCCGCGCAGTGCTGATTTCCGCTGCGGGTACTTACGGTGAAAGCAAATACGCTTCGAAATTGAAAACTGTTGACAGACTGAATTGACGGTTACATTATCAATAGGGAAAGTTTCATACGTTGTAGAAATGTTTGCACATGGTCAGAATGTCGTAGAGAGATGAAATAAAGGAGTTTATTGCGTATTATTAGTTTCGAAATGTATTGGTGGGTTGACCTTGAACTTGGCATTTGATTTCCTCGCAGGCTTCAATGGAAATAATGTGTAGCCCATCGATAACTAAAGCGCTTGAATTTCGAATTTTTTTAGTAATTGAGAATTTTCACATTATATTTTGATATGTGTCACTCAAACAATAATCTTGGCTGGAATTTTTTGTCGTAGTTTAAAAATAATACGCGAAATAGCCAATGTTCCGATGCCTAGATTTGAAATGTCATTCAAATAGATCCATTTAGTGATACTTTGAAAATGCAAAATAGTCTATCTATCTTACTCAATTAAATGATTTTTCCCAAGATAAAATAGTTTTGGCGCCAATTTTTTTTATATTTATGTTGTTTTATTAACGTCACTTCGTTAAGAAATAATAATAAATTTATGATATTAAAATTTAATTTCAAATAGGCATATAACATTTTTGAATAAACACATTTGGGATTATTGATTTATCCTTTTACAAATCATCATAACCCCCAAAACATGAGTAAATACTACATATGGCATGTCTAGTATTATAAGCCTTAATGCCTTCTAATACCAAGAAATTGGCCATATTAAACATGAAGATATTTTCTTTATAGATAAGAGTGCTCTTCTTTCCATGACATTGGATATAAATTTTCTTTTAGTATGTAGTTTACTGGCGTTTTGGTTGGGTTTTTTCTTAGAGTTCTAATATAGGGCGCCATCCAATGCTTAAATTGCCTTACAATAAAATAAAAGGGTGGACAGTAGCGGTATATCCCATGCTATCAAAAGAAATTGAATGAAAATTGTTTTTGTGAATGATTGTATGTTAAAATTATGTGCCAATTATATCTGTATGTCGCAATAGATCAAACAATGTAGCTCTAATAAATGTTTGTTAATGTCGAGATTTTAAGTTAAGAGAGGGTGACAGCTATCCTAAGTTAAAATTGATTTTAGTTAAAATTGTCCTTAAAATAGTTTTGTGAAACGCCACTATTTTAAGTTAGGATACAATTGTAACTTACAATATTATTTTAGTGGATTTTAGCTACAATGCTTACAGTCGTTTTGTGAAACGCTTCTACCCTAAGATAGGATGAAATTTTAGTTTACAATGATTTTAAGGAGATTTAAGTTTTTGTGAAACAGGGCCCAGCTTAAATAACCTCTAACTATTTTTTTTCTACAGACACATTGCAGTTCCTTTACACGCAGATACTTAGTAGAAAGTCTACCGGGGATACCTAAGTATTTCACTACTCAAGTAGGCATGAGTCAAGGTAAAGTAGTACAATTATAGCCCATATAAAAATATGACTTTTTCAACAGAACCATCAACCATTGCATTCTTCTGCATACTAATATGCAATACATTGTAAACTGTAAACAGTAAAAAATCACTCATGTAGTACACATATGCATGAGTTAGAAAGACCAAACACTTTCAGTTAGTATTGATTCAGCAGTTAATAACCACAGTTGACCGGTTATAATCACAGACTAGATACCAGAGGTCTGCAGACTCGAAACATGAACTAACTAACTAAGGGTGTTTTCCGCATTCGGTTCTTCTGCATTACATGCGTTGTTGGCTGCAGCTGGCCCCTGCCTCCTGACAGCTTTCTTCAGACTCTTGACTTCTGCTGTTATTTCCTCTAATTTGGTGAAAATGAGGCCTTAAACACAGAAAATACTTTTAAGTTAAAAAATAGTATGATGCAGAGAGAGGGAGTTTTACAAGGAGCTTCAATTAAAGTACAAAATCTAAAAATTTAAGGGGTGCAAACAAAACGCTTCCTATTGCTATGGTGGCTGTTAGCGGCCATTCTACATCGTCGACTTGTCGGGTCGTGAAGGCGACAAGTCGCGGCACGACAAAGCGAAATAATTGCATTTCGTCGACTTGTCGCGTTGTCGCTTTGTCGGGTTGTGAAGGCGACAAAGCGACAAATCGACTAAATCAACCCGACAACGCGACAAACTAAGCCGAATGTTGGCGGACAAACGGGGCAGGGGCTTCTGTGCCAACTCAAAAATATTGACCTATTGATTAAATTCTAATAGTCAGTAAAGAACGCGAGCTTCTTGTTTACAGTACCTTCGCGCAAACGCATGGATTAACTTCCGAGGCGACAAGTCGACAAAGCGACAAAGCGAAATAATTGTATTTTGTCGACTTGTCGCTTTGTCGGGTTGTGAATAAGTCGAAGGCGACAAGTCGACAAAATTGACCCGACAAGTCGACAAAATGAGGGCGACGATTGTCGGGTTAGTTTGTCGCGTTGTCGGGTTGATTTTGTCGACTTGTCGCTTTGTCGCCTTCACAACCCGACAAAGCGACAAGTCGACAAAATGCAATTATTTCGCTTTGTCGTGCCGCGACTTGTCGCCTTCCCAACCCGACAAGTCGACGATGTAGAATGGCCGCTAACAGCCACCATATATTGCAGATAATTATCTTATCTTGGGTCAGTCAATCAGCAGCTAATGAAGATGAGCTCTGATGGAAACCGTACAGGGATGCCAAGGGTCTCCAGTCTCTAGATAACGATAACACAGTGTTACCTCCCAACTGCTGGTCATTGTCATGATAGGCGACACCAGAGAAATATGGAATGTACTTACTTAATACTGGGTGGATGGCAGTCAAAGAAACTCATCCGTCTCGCAGTGTTCCGTTTGATTAGCGCTAATCCCACTACTCCCTGCTGGACTGAGTGGGTATTATTGTCACTAATTATGACTGGTCAGTGGTCCTATTACTGACCAATCACTGACTTCGTTACAAAGGTATTACCTTTAAAACAGGACGTTTAATTAGGGCAACTGTGTTTACATAACGTTACGTCATGGCTGCACGTTTTTTAATGATATATTAACCAGCGCATAGCAGGATATTGCAGCAAAACTAATTGCGTGACAAACGAGGCTATCGGTATTGACGTAAAGTAAACACTACTGTATGGTAACGAACAGACTTTCAACGTTTTTGATACCTTAAATCTTTGTCCAAAATATTAAGGAAGACCCAAGATTAAACGACGGACTGTCATGCTACTATACGTAAGTGGTAAATTTGATTAAACGAGAAGAATAGACACACTTACTTAAAGTTCAAGAATCCGAAGCGAATCCAGCAATGGCCAAAAAGGGATTTCTCGGGCCGTTGCTTCAGGAATATGAAGAAACTGGTCCTCGGCCATTTTCTTCTGTAACTGTTGATGGAAAGAATTTATCAGTTAACATATGTTCCACGTTGATCTTGATATGAAACAATCATCCTTTTCGACCGTGAACAATTAGAATTATTTCGAAACATGATATATATTTCTATCATTAAACCATTCTTTGTGTCAAATGAATTCAGTCACTTATTATAAGTCACTGCCAAGACCATGAACATTGTGCAGGGCATCAGTAAATCAATTATAGAACTCATCAGTCACCATTTGCACCAGGGTATATTTTAACCTGGTTCGTATCGCAACTTGAGACTCAAACGTCCGATTTTGCGAATCAAATTCATATTTGATTAGCATTATTAGCATAAAACCCCGCTTCATTGCGAATCAAAGTTTTGAAAACTAAATTTTAACTTTAAATCCATTCAGTGTCGTTAAACACATCAAAACAAATCTAAAATCTCGCAACTTTATTGTCTATATCATCAAGACTCTTTACGTGCCTCTTGCGACTGGCTCGGCAACGGCATTCGGCAAACCTCGACAGATTCCGGTACTCTCCGTAACCTACATCTAGACTCGGTTGTATGATAGTAATTGATATGTACCTACGACCATACATTTGCGATGCGGCTAGTCAACTACGGATTTACTTCAACAGGAAAACGTGCCGCTTTCACAAAATAGTCCCAAAATGGCGTCTTTTCTAAATATAATCTCTATGGGGGCAGCCATTTTTTTTACAACCAGGAAACATAAAGTATGTGAGCCCCACTTAAGAAGTAAAACTCACGATATAAATTCATGGAACAAGCATCAGAAATCGGAGACAAACTTTATGAGTAAATTTTTTTGAAACTTCAGAAAAAAGTGTAAGAGAGAGGGTGGCCAAATTATTCGAGTTAGCATAATATATGCCTTGGCCTACGAAGAGATGGCATTCTGTAAGTTTGAAACTTTTGCTAATCTTTGTACAATAAAATTCCCCATAGTAAATTAAAAGCCCGATTGAAAGACATTATTCACAGTGTCTTTTCGTCTAAATCGGGTACTGCTCGATATCAATATTTAGTTGTAAATTATAATTCTACATGTTTCGTTAAGTATCACAGTGATTCAAAAAACAAATACACGGCCATCAAGATAATTCAGATGTTGGATTTTTTAATTGGTAACATCTTTGTTGAATTTGGAGGGGAAACTACGGAAGACCATTAGGGTCAATCAAATGAAAAAAAATATATTCTGACTATCTTGTAATTACAAGATAGCTATCTTGTTATTACAAGATAGGCATTTTATATCACTATCTTGTTATTACAAGATAGCCTATCTTGTTATTACAAGATAGCCTAATATAGGCTATCTTGTAATAACAAGATAGTTTTCTTTTAATTACAAGATACGAAGTAGCCCATTAGGGTCAATCACATGAAAGAAAAGTGTTCTAACCAGTTATTTCAAGGACGCCCTACACTGATTTATCGGATAACTGGGCAAGCGAATTACTTTTTTGCGTTACGGGTTGTTGGGATGGCCTAGTGGTCTAGAGTGCCGCGCTTCGACCTCTAGCTGGCCGGTCACCTCTGGCTTGCGGCTGTGGTTTCGAGCCCTAGTGTGAGCGTATGTGACATGGAGATAGGGGAGCCTTCTCAACCTCGTGGGTTTCCTCCGGGCACTCCGTTTTCTTCCCACTGCTAAAGACCCGTACGCGCAAGCGAATTATTGAAATAAAAATTTAAAACCATACGTAAATCCCAAATTGACCTAGTTTGTGCCGATGCGACGTTAAACCCATTTTCTCCCTCTCTCTCTCTCTCTCTCTCTCTCTCTCTCTCTCTTTTGCGTTAGGAGATCGGCCCATTCAGGTCATGCTTCCATTAATATCATACCCTCATTGATGTCATGTTCCCCTTAAAGGTTACATTCCCGCGAACAAACTATGTGATATGATGATACATTTGGACTAAAACATATTCAAACTAATTAATTTATCAAAATGCGCTTCAAACCCCTCTCAAAACATTGTATTCTCCGGGAGATACCACAAGCTATAAATACACTTTTGTTAGACGCCGTGTCAGTCAGCTCACTTCATGGAGGGGGGGGGTCAATTTTTCAAATGTATTTTCGTTACTTACTGCCTATTTATCGTACATATTGAGACCTAAGTAAATTCTTAATATTTTTCAGTTGACACCCCTCAATGTTCCCAAACCGCCTAACCATTTGACCAAGAAATAACAACCGCTCCCTCAGTCATGCTAGCACACAGTAAGCTGGCAGACAACAGTCGGGTTGCCAGTAGTGATACCCTGCAATTTTTGCCCATTGCTTGCCCAATTGGTGTTTTTCGGGTAATCTAGTACTTTTCGAGTAAGATCTGGTGTCTTCAGGGGCGTAGATCGCAAAAAAATAGTGGTGGGGACAATTGACTCGCTTACATCCAACACAGCAAAGATGGTTTAAATGTATATTGCGTCAGTTGGGGTGATTTCGATTACCCGGTTGTACGTGACAAGTAGTAGGGTCACCTGTTCAACCTCGTAGGGTTTCTCCGGTTTCCTCCCACAGCTAAAACCCCGACTCGCAATCGAATTATCAAAATAAAATTGAACCATATGTGAGTCCTGAAATGACCTACTTTGTGCCAAGTGGACGTTAAATCCCATTCTCCCCTCTATCTTTCTACATTTGAAATATACATGGACATGGTTGATTTTTAAACACGTTTAAAATGTCTACGAAACACATGTGAAATTATTCTGGAATTTATAATATATGCAAAATAAGAAATAAATAAATTAAAACTCTACCTCATTTGATCCTGCGTGTTATGTGGGTTTTTTTAGTCCATTAGACAGAAACATTTTTCTGAGTCTGATCTGCCTTCATTAATACACACCAATTTATGTTCCATCATCAGTATCTTAAAAGTCGGTAATCTCGCTAGCCTGCAGGTCGGGTACATTGGCCGTGATAGTTCATCTAGATTTTCCGGCGTCGTTTTACATTGTCAGTGATGCAGGACGGAGGACCGGATAAGGACAGCTGTCTAGTCGTTCGGATGGGTGGAAAAACAGAGGTTTCGTGTACACATTGGTGTGCAAGTTAAACGTCCCAAGGCAATTGGAATTCGATAAAAGAGTAGGCCGTAGCACCGCTGCCCAGGCAAAATTTCCCTCGTGCCGTTCTTCATTTACCTAGTTAAGGAGCAACACAGTAGGACGTTAAACTCATTTCATTTTATATTTTTGAACTTTTTCCATGTTGTAACTTAAAAAATATGTTTTCTTGAAAATTAATCAAATTTTACCAAAATAAGATCACAGAAACCGCTTCCTGCTGGCCTTTATTTCATAGAAATTGACAGAAAACTAGAGCAGGTAGGAAAAAATGATATAAAATCGGCGGCCATATTTGCTGACATCATAGTGGAATAAGGTAAGCATTTGTTTCCATCCACCGGAGCCTGATGTGATGACGTCACATGTGGATTCTGGGTAAGAATAAGGGTTAGGGTTAGCCCAGGGTTAGGGTTAGGGCTAGTCATGTCTACATCTCGAGACTCTGACGAAATCTGCAGGCCACAACCCTTACCCTAACCCTTATTCTTACCCAGAATCCACATGTGACGTCATCACATCAGGCTCCGGTGGATGGAAACAAATGCTTACCGTGGAATAACCTACCATGTGGTGAGTGTCCATGAGAATACTTACTTCGGCACCCACTAAACATTTCTTTAAAACACATTGTCCACGTCCTATATAATATATACCAGTTCGTTTAATATAAATTTTGGGCCAATTGAAACTTATTATATTTTGTATGTTTGCTCAAAAAATTGGATCGGGAAAGAAGATAATAACGGAAATTGTATTTCATACGAAATCGACCGTGGAGATAGTTAACTTTGTGTAATCAATCGTAACATAAAACCTAATTTAATATATTTTACAGTGAGTCATGTAGATATACGTTCATGAAAGGGGGGGGGGGGCCTCGGTGGTTCAGTGGGAGAGAGAGAGAGAGAGAGAGAGTGTGTGTGTGTGTGAGAGAGAGAGAGAGGGAGAGAGAGAGAGAGGGGGGGTTAACGTCCACTCGATAGACTAGGTAATTGCAGTAGCATGGTTTAATTTTATTTAATTGGATTGCGCGTAGGGGTCAGTGGGAGAAAACCGTACTGTACCTATATCATTAACATTTCACATACCGTACCATATGGGTCTGCAATTTGTTATGCATTTGTCAAGTCCAAACGGTATAGCGTGTGAAATTTATTCCACACTTAAAATAGTTGACCCTACTCTTTTCCACGTACAACCGGCGATACGAAACCCAGCGTATCAGATATGCACACCTACATCATATACATATTATTATAATTCCTACGGAATATTTCAATTATTTACTGTTATAATATGAATTATCACGAATTTCCTGTTAAATAATTTCTGAAATGTCAATAAAAGCTCTGGAATCATTTCTATTTCAAAAAGTAAACCGTCAGCAAAACATCGGAAATAAGTGGTGGGGACACAGTATATCATGTCTCTACCACTAATACAATTGGTGGGGACGCGTCCCGGTGTCCCCACCGGGATCTGCGCCCATGGGTGTCTATACTTTCTATATACCAAATTTGACTTCGCACAGTTTTTAATTTCCTGTTGAAAAAAAAATATCGCTAAACTCGGTACCTTCTGCAGACAGTAAAAACTGTGTACAGTCAAAACAAAGGAGAGAGAGAGAGAGAGAGAGAGAGAGAGAGGGGGTTTAACGACCACTTGACTCAAACTAGATCATTTCGGGACCTACACTTGGTTTAATTTTATTTCAAAAATTCGCTTGCGCGTAGGGGTCTTTAGCAGTGGGAGGAAACCGGAGTACCCGGTGAAAACCCACCAAGGTTGGAGAGGCGAACCTACTACTTGTCATGTACAACCGGGGATTCGAAACCACGACAGTTGACTCAATGACAGGCTTTATATAACCATTCAGCCCCCTCCGCTCCCAAAGGAAAAAAATAATCAAAATTTAAAGTTTTCAGAAAAATATAAATAGCGTTCTGTGGCTTTAAGGAGGGCATTAAAATTGACGAATCGTGATATTAATATGAAGTTGGTGGGAGTATAAAGTTAACCTAGCCATGGGCGCAGATCCCGATGGGGACACCTGGACGCGTCCCCACCAATATTTTTAGTGGTGGGGACATGATATACTGTGTCCCCACCACTTATTTCCGATGTTTTGCTTACTGTTTATTTTTTTTTAAATTGAAATGATTCCAGGGCTTTTATTGACATTTCAGAAAGTGTTGGTCCCAGGCACTTGGGGCCAGGGTCCATAAAGTTGTACAGATGCACTAGTGGCCGATTTTCATTTTACAGGGGATATGTGATAATTCGTATTATAACAGTAAATAATTAAAATATTCCGTAGGGATTATATTAATATGTATATCATGTAGGTTTGCATATCTGATACGCTGGATATTAAAGGGCTAAAACGTGTTGCCAATTTCCGTATTAAGGGTAGACTGAATGTTTTAATATCAACAATTGGTATATTATTTTACAGGTATACAAAATGTTTCTGTTTTATTCAATAAACAGTTTATTGCCAATTCGCGTGGAGAGATATGGTGTTGAATGTGTTACAAATGAACAATTGGTATATTAATCTAGCTTTTAACAGCTACAAGAACATTTATGTTTAATCGAAAATTCTAATAAACAATTTGAAAGGAGAGTGATACAGCTGGTAGGCCAGGGGGCATGACTATGAAAAGTTTTTGATATCGTCCCTGGGGTGGGTGGTGTCTAGAGGGGGTGTAAATGATATTTTCATACTATAAAATGTTTTATTTATGGGGTGGGTGGGGGTCGCTTGACCCCAAAAAACTGTTCATACTAGCTTAAAACTTTTCATAACATGCAATTTACATGCCACAGTGTACTACTAGAACATTAAAATAAGCCCAAATGAGCAAATCCCCACTAAAGACATCACGTATAACAAAGAAATTAATAATCTGGGTTGTAAAGGTGCGGTACAACTACTGGTTTAGGCCGGTTTAGGTATGATAAGTATAGTATTTCATGTGAATGATAATACTAATTATTATAATTTTAATTCTTTGTTTTTTTTTAGGGAAATATATTTAACACCTAGACTCTCGAGATTTTGTTGCAAGGACCGAAAAACGTAAGGCCGACTTATTAGGACTACAAAATAAAATGGAAGTTGCTCAATAGGCTATAACCTACCAATTTAAAGGAATAATAAAAGTATTCAAAAGTGAAGTAAAACCACAACAATTCTTTGACTTTGACCTTGTGTTAAAATACAGATTCCAGGCATAGGCCTCTATAATATAACATGATTACCGGTAGGCCTACATCTTAATCATAACCTATCAGTAACTACTTTTACTGTAGCTTACTTTAAAGAATAATTTATTGGCCAATCTTCTGGATAGAAATAATATGTCAAAGCAGAATTCTTCTTGTAACATTACAATGATGTAAGCTACCAATGCTGAGAACAGTGATAGTGAAACAACTGTTGTCTTATTTTAAAATTATGTAGTTGCTATAATATTTCACTAAAATTATACAATTATAATGCTTACTGGTACCGTACTTATAATGTTACTGGTAATCATTTGGTTCGTCATGGTAAACACCATTGGAAATGGTATAACATTGCCTTTTTGAGAGTATTTTTTTTATCATTGTTGGTTGCTATAACAACTAAATATTAAGTAATATGCAAGAGTTAATGTAAGTAATTTTAATAATTCATAGACATATTTAATTTACTTATAAGTTATAAACGAAATGTCCCTTCAAGATCTTAATTCTTTCATAGTTTATTTATGTCTTATTAACAGCCAAATGTTTTTCAAAAGTGAACCACTTTCCAATCTCTTAGGGCCCAAGGCCAAACACCTTCAGATTTTTTTCAAACTTACACAATCCAAATCATTTGATATCACATGGGTTTCAATTATTTTAAACTGCTTACTTTAAAATGTGGTATCACCTTTTGGGTTCTGGTAAATACCGTTGGAAATGATCAAAAATTGCACAAACTTTTTGAAATATTTCCATAATTTCACTTCCGTATCTCCATTTCTTCTAATTTTAAAAATGTCCCAAAAACGCCCGAAAAGTAGGCAATGTGCCGCGTACAATGGTTAAGAAGTGAACACATATACAGCTCTTGAGAGAAGGCATATTGATATTTTTTCCTATTTTTATTTTCTGTTAACCTTACTTGATAGCTACTTATTTTAAAATGCATAACCACCAGGTTCAGTATTTCGGATGTAACATGGTCAAGACCAATTTTGATGAAGTAAATGGACCAAAATCACGTTGACAAAATGGAATTTTTGAGAAAACCTACCTATTTTGGAGTTGCTTGGGAAACCAGAGTAATTGTTACTCAAATGTGAAAATTAAAACATAATTAGTCTTAAAGTTGTATTTCATGAATTTACATATACATTTTTGATAATTTTGATAGGAAATGAAATATGTCATCACAAAAAAACACTGAAAATTACTTTTTTAAAGTGATGAAAAACCTTTCTTCCGCGAAAAGTCAAAAATCGCACCTTTGAGCCTCAATAAAAAATTTTAATTTTCATCCGCTTTTAAATTTGTAAAACGTTTTGTGAGAATAATGATAATCTCAAAATCACCTTTTCCACCTACTACATGTATTATAATAAAGTTGTCCTCCATGCTAATGTTCAGTATACGAAAATTTAATATCATGGATTTAGCTGTTCAAGTTATCAAAATTCATTGAAAATCAATAACTCTGGTGTACATGGCTCGACACTGCCATCGGCTTCGACAGCCATGGCCTCCAAATGTTATAATTTGGCCGCAGATACTTGTCATATAACAAATTTAGGGGTGGGTGGGTACCCCCCAAAGGTAGTCAAACTTTTCATATAACAAATTTAGGGGTGGGTGGTGTCTCCCATCAGATATGAAGATTTTTGGGGTCGATATCAGAAATTTTTCATAGTCATGACCCCGGGTAGGCCATAATTAAATGTTGTTGACATTGAAAACACGACTTATTGGTTAATTCAAATCATCAACATTGCAGTTGCTATATTACCGTGAAAAGATGGACTTTCGATATTCAATATTTAAGGCAATTGAACATTTTAAATTGGCACCCGATTCGTGTGCCAGAATGCTTTTGTATGAAACCATTCGATGAACGAGGCTAAACATATCCTATGTAGGAGAATACTCAGTGCCCAGATAAGGCATGGGTCTGGTGGGCCCAGGCCCAGGCCCCGCGGCTAATGTCAAAAAGACGAAAGTTTCATGGTAATAGATCTAGCGGCGCGAGGGTGGAGCCTGGGCTATCCTGCAACCTTCTGTGTGAAGTTCCACTTGGTGATTGGTCTAGACTTCTAGTGGAAACTGGCTGAGTCTGCATTGGTCATGGGCCCTTGTATCAACAGTGAAAAACGGACATATTTTGGCTAATGTCTGTCAGTATGATTGTTCGATTTAGTTGGTACAACAAAACTATAATGTTTAGGACCCTGTAACATTGGCACCTTCTGTCGTTACCTTGGTAACACCCCGCTTAATCTACGACTGGTGAAAATGAATTGGATGTTTGCTCCTGAAATGAAATTTTAAAACTCTAGTTTATGTTGACTTGGCGTCACCCGGCCTCTCTCTCTCTCATTTTCTTATCAGTATTACGCAGTATTTTAAACTCAGTTTTATTTTAATGTTCTTATCAATATTATTGTCATGACAAATTAATTTTTCATCACGTCAAATTAATTTTTGGTATATTGCAACTTTTAATTTTAGTTTAATGTTATCGTTAAAGCAGTTTTGTTTTCATGATAAATTGATTTATTCATGTATATTGAAACGGCTCTTGTCATTTTAATTGATTTCTCTTCACGTTAAATTTAGTTTTTTTATTGATATTTATGTTGATAGGCGAGGATACATACATATTGTAGCGTTTTACAATAACTGCAACAAGTCGAATAAATTATAAAATGATAATATGACATATAAAATGAAATATAAATTGAAAGCCAATTAAACTATAAATTTACAAACAAATAAAATGACAAATAAAATAATAAAAATGAGCATGTAAATATATGACAGACTAATAAGCTAATAAAAAGCTATTTTAAAAGATTGGTCTTAAGCAGAAGTTTAAAATGGGGTGGGGATCACCACAATTACTCGACTATTGCGATTGTAGCACGAATCGTTCCTTAACAAATCTTGATACTAATGAACTTATTAAATCTATCATATATTTCCACATGAATTGAATATGTGGTTTATCAGTGAGAGAGATAAAAACAACGGGGTATGGCGTCCACTCGACACAAACTAGGTCATTTCTGGGCTGACACATGGTTCAATTTCATTTTGATAATTTACTTGCACGTAGGGGTCTTTAACAGTGGAGGAAACCCGAAGGACCCGGATAAACCCAACAAGGTTGTACACGTACAACCGGGGAATAGAAATCACGCCATTTGTCTCAATGACAGACATTACGATATAGCGCGCTTGCGTTAACAATCCGGCCATCAAACCCCCGGGCCAAATAACAAACAGGAAGGGAGGGAAATGGGGTTTAACGTCGACTCGACACAAACTAGATTATTTTGCGCGTGGGGGCCTTTAGCAGTGGGAGGAAACCTGAGTGCCCGGAGGAAACCCACGAGGTTGAGAAGATGCCCATATTTCCATGTCACATACGCTCAAACTAGGGCTCGAAACCACAGCAGCAAGCCAGAGGTGACCGGCCAATTAGAGGTCGAAGCGCGGCACTCTAGACTACTAGGCCATCCCAACCCCCCAAATCACAAACAAGACCAACTTTTTTCACTAAAGGTAAATTGACTGTTAATATCTTTCTCTAACTGGTATAATGTTATAAGAATATAGAACCGTCATCACCCTTTCAGTGCTGTTTGTTTCTTCAATTAAATATTTAACCCTTCTGCGTATACAACGGGTATTTTGGAACCCCACCACCATCCGGGCATTTCCTTAACATTTGTGGGAAACTGGTTCATAATTGTCTAGCGAGAATTTTATACATTGTTAGCTTCAGCTACTTTATGTCATTTGACAAGAAACTACGAGTATTACATTATCTGACAAAATAAACATTTTACCATTGGTACATGAATCGTGTAGCATAATGCGTTTCAGCCCCATTTGTAACAAGGGACTCCAAGAAAGAGGCTAGACCTATTCCACAAATCATGTCAAACGATGATGTCATATTGTTGGGGATGGGTGGACCTTTTACAGTTTTTTGAATGTTTGTTACAAAATTGTGTCTAAATATGCATTTTCGGTGATTTTGGGGAGGTTTTACCAATAACAAAATAGTTCAGAGAGCAATTTTTAAAAGTTAAACACTTTATTGATTGTTTTTTGTCGATTAAAATATCTAAAACTAAAGAACGGAACACTCATATCCACTCTGCCCGTTTCCTTTCCCTTTGTCTTCTTTCTGGACGGCCCATGGACTGTCCCCGCCACTATATTTTGGCGATCTGCGCCCCTGTAATGTGGTTATTTTTGGTCTAGTACTTGTATATTAAAGGAGCTAAATCGCTAACATTTTGGACATAGAAATGGACAGAAGTGGGTCGCAACGCATGTTATAAATGTATATAAATTGATCAGATATAATCAAACGGTTATTCAAATCGGATAATAATTGTGACCACCAGAGGGAACACAAGCTAAAATAGGTGATTATTCGGACAATCAGGGGCCATAATTCAGGAAATTACGTTCCGATAGGCGCAAATATCAAAAAAGAACCAAGGACTTTGGGTTATAAACATGCATGGTGAAGTTTCGATCCGATACATGCCATTATCGAAAGCAGCGGAGATCTTTTGGGGATAAACCTATATTTCAAGTTTCATCAAAATCAGATAGGAATTGTGACCTGTAGAGAGTCCACAAACAATTGTTGACGGACGGACGGACGGACAGGGGCGACGACGTAATACGTCTATATGAAAATGTGGGCGTATAAAAAGTATACGCTGACAAATGTCCCTTGCCTGCCCACTACAGCGCCATGACGTCACCGTCACGACTTCGTGAAACAACGTCTTTCAATAAGGCCATACAAAATAAATGTCTTGTTTCTCGGGCAATTGACACCTGAAAATGTAGGGGGGGGCAGCTGCTTTTTTTTCATTGCTGGTGCAAAATAAAAAAAATTGGTTATTTCTGAAAATTGTATGGGCGGGAGGGCGTTCTTTTTACTTTTTTTTTTAAATAAAAACATCATATACACCTAAAAATCAAGTACTGAACACTGACTAAAAGGAAAATAATTTTATTTTAATTAAAAAATATTATATTAAATAAATAACAGTATCCCAAATAAATGTTACAATGACAATTTGTCAATCCTATGGCTACATGTACATTACAAAAAAACATAATAAAGACTTTCAAATCACATAACTCATGCAAAAAGCTGTCACCCAAGCAGAACATTTACAAATTTATACCAATGTCACTAATAGTAATAGAACACTTATAAATACCAATCTCACTAATAGAACACTTACAAATCTTAATAAATAATAGCACACTTTAAATATGTAAATACCAATCTCACTAACAGAACACTTACAAATTTCTAATCTCACCTACAAATACCAATCACAAGCAGAACACTGAGACATTCAAAATGCAAAGAGGCATTAACTAATAAACAAAAATGATAGGATTCTAACAAATTCAATGAAATTATCAATGGAGGCATATGGAGAGAAATATTGTCGAATGGGGAATGTTTTATGAACATGTGTATAACTACAATTGTACATTATTTAGACCGCATGGAATTTTTGGCACGTTCAGCATGTAGATTTCTTTTTCTACATTTGATTTGACTATTTGAACATTCTGCACAACTAGGGTAAAGACCAGATACCCTGTCATTAATCACATGGGAGGCACACTTAATGCAGATATCAACAAACACATGAGAACTATAATAAGGGATTTCAATGTCATCGGAACATTGCAGGTTCTGTTTAATGAAAACTCTATCTAATACAGAATTAACTCTTATTGTGTATGTCTGTTTTAAATCCTGTATAACAGCTCGACAAGTATAGTCATACATTTCCAAGATTCTATCAAGCACCTGTAAACATAACTTTTCTTATTTCTTCTCACTATAAATGATCCTAGGTTTACTACACTCAGTGCAAGTAACAGTTCGCCTCACGGTTTTCCATGTTTGGGTTGATGGATTAAAAGGTGCACCATGACTATGACTACGAGTCTTTTTCAATACTAACGAGGGTCGAATTCTTCAGATGTTTCTGTACCATACAATTCACCAAACTTTTTATAGTGATCCTCATTTTCAGAAACAGGATTTGGCAAAGAATGCAAAGCTAATAGTTCATCTATGGGCAAGCGTGGTGGATCACAAATATTGCAATCTGTTTGTCGAAATTTCTTATCACAAAGAAATAATGTCTCAACTCGAAACAGTGATCTATGAGCTCTTTCAGTTTTGTTTTAGACTTTCAAGCTGCAGCATTTCTGTCACCTAACGATATATCACTGTCAACACTTTTCAAATAAGACATTGAATTATTGATGGCTTCATCAGTGGCTGCATTGAATATTTTTACAGGCTTGTCCTTCCAAACAAGTCTTGAAAACAGATTTGAGAGTAAATCTTTAACTGGGGGCAACGATGTGACGAATGTATGTTTCAGGTCTTCATTTTGTAAAGCTTTTTCACGGATGCTCTGCAAGAGCTGATTATTTGTTCAAATTCAGCAGCCATAGGATCACGCATCAACCCAACACAGTTGAGAGCCAAATTCAAGTCAGACATGACACGTTCCAGGGGGTTACACCACGAAGCATTTGGTGCAGTTCTTAGAGATATCAACATGTCAAGGTTCAATTTCTTAAATAAGCGTATAAGACGGGCTTGTACAGATAAAAAATTACAGCGATGGCCAGGTTCACCATCAGTAATAACTGCCAGAACAGGCGGTACATTTTCTCCAAAAACGTCAAGGAGAATTTAACTTAATTCAGTGCTGTGTCGTATGGGTGATGAGGACTCAAATACATGGTCTTTAAGACCAACATAAACTTGTCCATTGTAGAATGATTCAGTAGGCACATCTGGTATATCGATCAATAGAGTAACACTCGGAATGACACTAGCTTTAGCGAAGTCATGATCAGATACTGCTAATATTGTATCTTGGCTAACAATAACACGTTTCCCTCGATCAACAGCGGCTATAGGATTATAAGGCTCCCCAACTTTACAAAAATGTTTGTCATCCATGGCAACAAGTGCACACTTATCTCGGTTTCTTACACAAAACTCCTTTAAATAAGTATGTTAAATTGCCATGTCTTTTATCATTACAAGTTTGTTCTTTTTGATTTGCTGAATATTCATCACACTTCTGAAAAAATCTTTCATAAATTGATGGTCGACCTACGTTGTGTTTTCTTAGATCAGTTAATATGTCAAAATCTTCCATACTGAACATAGTAGAAACTCGCTCGTCAATTTTCGCCTGTTCATTGCTATCACTAGCTGAGGAATCTCCAACTACTTGGGAATATATGTGTCGCATGTTAGCTTTACTGTAAGAACCTTTTCCAATGGCAACTCCACATAATTTTATGAATTCTGTTCTCATGTGACGAGAGTGATAAGTTGGAAAGTCTGCTTTCAACTTGGTTGTAACACAAATGTCATTATTATTAATACGATCTGTCATCATCTACTCCAAGCTTCCATACAAGATGGTAGGTACCTAGTGAGGTGCCAAATGCATAAGAATACCAGGAACAATTATATCTGATACCGGATGATATACACTCTACATAATATCGTCTTTCTCTAATTTCTTGAGGGCTGAACAATGATACATCAATAGGCTGGTATGGAGCTATAACCTGAAACAACAAGAATTAATGACTGTTTAAGTTACATGTAATAATAAGATAGTAAAATGAAATATACAAATATATGGGACCGGTAGGAGAGGCGCGAGTGTGGGGCTAGGTCATTTCAAGACGGACACATTGTACAATTTCATGCCAATAAATTGCTGTCGTGTAGTGGTCTTAAACAATGAGGGGGGGGGGGGACTGGATCACATAGTTAAATTCCAAACGGTTGGGCATACAAACTTGGGATACAAATCACACCACGTCCACTTTACTAAATGACAGACCCTATGATCTGGAGCAATAATGCAAAGTTTTCTAAACACTTGGTACAATATAAGCTTATATGCCTATCACTATCAGTAGTATCATTTACTTGTTTAATTAAATGCTCTAAAACACCAAACTTTAAAGCTTTGTTTAAGTCTGCATATCTATCTGTATAGATGGGGATTCCACGCCCAAACATTTATTGGTGCGGGCGGTGCCCGAGAAACAAGACATTTATTTTGCATGGCCTAATGGGGCTTTTAAAACGGCCTTAGTAATGCTTAGCATTTGGGGGGGGGGGGCGTCTGTCAGGAAGTAAGCACCATTTAAAATATCTGTCAACTACAGTAACTTATTCAAACTACACTAAGGTAATATAGAAATCAATTTGGTGTGGTATCTCAAACATTGAATCTGGCTCCAACATAAATATTCCTCACTGGAGGGCGTCTGTCAGTGGGTAAGCACTGTTTAAAATGTCTGTCGTTGATAGTAGATGATTTACTATTAAATGGCCCTTAATCTGACAGAATTTTTAGTTGGTATCTCAAATGTTGGATCCAGACATGTTTCTAGGGGTCAGTTTAGAGGGGCTTCTGTGGCCAGGCCCCTGATATAAGCTGACAGACGTCCACTTTTATTGTACAGGGAAATATCCCTAAATAACGCTATAGGTGAACATTGGTATCTCCTTCGTTGGAGTTCGAAGGTCTGGGCTGCCGGTCTAATGCTGGTTGTCTATCGACTTGAATATATCACTGGTTATCTTGACTTACGCAGTCTCTGTGCTTTGGAACTGTTTGTAAGCTGATTTGAATATATTGTTCAGATGATTTCGGTTGATGTAAGAGACAAGTTGGTTGTGGACACACTTTTCTTTCAATTTAGACACTTTACTGAGGTTGTCTATAGTTCTTCATGGCATTTGCATCAAGGTTCGGTGTTTTTCTAAGTAGTGGGCGTATAATGGCCATACCAAGAACATCTGCGAAAACACAATCGCGCAGGGATTCGTTCACTATTTTTAACAGAAAGGGCAGTAATAGCGGAAGGTTTTGTTTAAACACAATGTAGTGAGGGGATCCAATTCACAAGTTTTTGATTTTGTCTCGAGAATAATCTTTTGCAATGACACTTCTGTATAAAGCTCAAATTTTGATAAGGTCGAAGTTGCTGGTATTCTGTAGGACGGCACAGTTGACATCATAGAAGCTTGGACCTCAATAATGCCAGTCATGATGTTAGAGACTTTGTCATTGAAGAAGTGAATGAATTGGTTCGCGAGTTATAAGTGGGAAGACAATAGTCTGATTTTTGACGGTTCAAAAGCATTTTTGTCACTTCGAATAGTTTCTTGTAATTTGTAACTTTAATCACTTCAAAAAATCTTGTGGACGCTCTGGAGGCTAAAGTTATCATCTGTTTTACTTTAGATTGATACACAGAGTTTAAGTTCTTGAGACGAACAAGTATATTGATTTCAATGAATTACGATAACTTGAACAGCTTAATCCATGATATTAAATGAAGACCCCAGGGGAAAAACTGGTGATGTCATGTTTTCTCAACTTTGCGTAAATGGAAGTTTCCAGTTTAAACACTCATTTCTTCAGTTTGGAAAAGTTTTCTTTAAATATTGCTAGTTTCTATGAAGAATCATGCATTTAGTTAGTACATTAAGTAGGCTAGTGCACACTCACATACCATTCCTATGGTGTATTTTGGGCATTTGATTTGACCGACCATGGTTTGGACATTACTAGTTTTCCCTTTTAAAGATATCACGGTGGCTAAGTGGATAAGGAGCTGTTTCGCTAGCCTGGAGGTCGGGTGTTCGATCCCTGCTTTGGCCGAGAAAGTTCATCTTGATTTCCCGGCGTGATTAGCCCCCTGACAGTAATGCAGAAGGAGGGCCTGACAAGGACATCTGCCTGGTCGTTCGGATAGGACGAAAACCCGAGGTCCCGTGTACACATTGGAGTGCACGTAAAAGATCCCTTGGCAATTGGAATTCGATATAAGAGTAGGCCGTAGCGCCACTGCCCGGGCAAAATTCCCTCATAGCACACTGTATTGCGTATGCCTGTCTTCCATTAGCCCAGGTTAGGTGCATAATAGTAGGACGTTAAACCCCCATTTCATTCATTCATTTATTTCCCTTTTAATGCCTTTAAAAAAGACTGTAGAGAGTACAATGTCCAGCTGTTCCATACAATATCTATGCTGAAGAAAGAAGGGACCAAGGAGTAAAATCAGGGGAAGTAATCAAACAAACGCATAAATGTGGACATCAACAGTTTCTCCCTAATGTTTCGTATACTAAACGTTAGCATGGAGGAGTTATTCCTAATCAGATTTTAGTTTATTATAAATGTTTCATTACTGAAAAAAGTAAAAATATGCAACAACTCTTGCTGGCTGCCCGTACGATTAAGCCGCTGTGGGCGTATGTTTCGTTGCCTGGCAACCTATCTGTTTTTTTATTCACAAAACGAAATGAACCTAGATAATCTATATTTTCTGTGTATATATCAATATTATAATGAAAAGAAAAAGGCAATCTATCGTTGAACAGGTCAGCCATTTGCGAATAAGTAGCCTGTCTAACATCGTGGGTTTTCTCCGGGTCTACCGGTTTCCTCCAACTGCTAAAGACCCCGACGCGCAAGCGAATTATTAAAAATGGAATTATCCATATGTAAGTCCCAAATTGACATAGGTTATGTCGAGTGGACATTAAACCCCATCTCTCGCTCTCTCCCTCTCTCCGAATAAGTAATTGAGGAAACCAATCGATGTCGCCTTATCAGAAGGTAGACAACCATATAATTTCACTATCTCGATACCCATAAATTGTAGTTTCGTCTATTTAATGCAATTATATCTGTCTCTTCACACAACTTTTGCATGCTCTTGGGTTGGTTACGATGGTATGTACGGCAACTAGTTACATGTTTTAAGTCATCTACGTCCATCTTATCAAGCCCTCCACGTAATACCATGAATATTTCGGCACTAAGTTGATTAGGTATAAGCCCAGCTTGTGAGCCTATCAGATTCCTTGGTCGTCGCGAATACCAAGTCTTACGCTTTCAAGCTAGACTGTCTACCTGCGATAATCGATTTACAAAGTTAAAGGTTCGACCAATGTCACGGTTTCCGGGGGGTTCGCTATGTCACGATATATGTCTATAACGTCGGGAATTGTGAAGTAACCCAGCAGTCGTTGCTATAGGAACATGGTTTTTAGTATGCTTTTTTCAGATTTATGTATTTTGATATTTTCTGGATATACCAATCTAAATTGAGTGAAAAGCATTCAGTCCAACGAAAAGCTGGAGGTGGGCAAAGAGGCCAGAATTAACATTGAAGTCAAATGGGAAATAAATGGTGGTCTAGTGAATTACGAGTTTTCTCACGAATAATGCTAGAGCAGTTTGACGGAAGTCTGTTGATCCATACGAAGTTCTGGAGTATTTCCCGCTGGGCTTAATTTGTGTTAAGGGTCAAACCAGATCACTGTGCATTAGAAAGCCCATCTATTAGAAATATGTTGGCACTTAATATTGGGCTGCGAATCCTTAAAGAAGGTGAAGCAACCATTAAATGAAGAATGGCCAGTGGTTTCCATCTAATGGGGTTCCACGACTGGAGGAAGATGAAACTTTGTTCTAAACGCAATTAATAAAGCCGGGGATGATGGCGGATGGATGTTTAAACCTACAGTGTGTGTGAAATACGTGAACAGTCCAACTTGAGCGGCAATCTTTGATTAATAGTTTTGTGTCGTTTGTGAATCAGCCATGGAGTTCGCGACTTGTGTACTGATTTTAAAATGTTCCTCAAATACTGGAAATTGGGATCCCATATTACCACGACAATATAACAACACCAACAATATTGATTGAACTTGACCAATACTGAAGTCTAATTCGTGTTTTGAATTTCAAATATTATGGACAAGTTTGAGTTAGAGGTTTAGTAGCTTAATAACAAAATTAATTCCTTTCAAATGGCAATTACCCATTTAAGTCCGAAACCTCAAGTATGTGACGCAATTGGTTTTTTTCAGGTTAAGATGACAAGACTTATTTCATCTTCTATTAATACTTCAATAATTCTTCTAAACATTTTATGTAGAAACATCGAAATAACAAGAAAACCAGAACTACGATACATGACATGGCCGTTATCCGGTCTTTATTTCAGACCTGCGTGGCCCGGAGCTAACTACCAGACGTCGCCTAGCCTACGACTACTCTCGTGTCCTGCCTGGACCTCTCTCAATTATGCCGTTTCATTCTGGGGTTTTAAAGCTTTATACAGACAAAGGAATTTGGTTTAACATTTGATACATGCTTATCAGACAAAGAAGGTTTAAAGCATACATGCCAACAACAAGTTAAGATTACATAATGACATAAGTAACGCTACCAAATCTCCGGGGGTCAGGGACAGGTGGGTTTGATATTCCAACTACTTTCACATGTCAAGATGGCATGGAGCATAACATGTCATTTTGTAACAAGTAATGCTCTCCCTATTGACTTCAATGCTAGGTCCACCTATTCAAGGGGAAATAAATCTATTAATTTAATGGGATAAGACCAGCAATTCGCTTCCTATTCACTTGGCAGAGCAAGGGCTTGTCAGGTCTGTGCCAACTTTGGGCCAAGGCCCCTGTGCTAGCTGGGTAGGTCTATATTTATTTATGAACGGCGAATTCCGAGTATACGACGGCTGATATGGACTTACAAAACACCAATTTGATATTTCGAATTTTCACCCAGCTCATATTTATTTTTCACCGAAAGAATGCAGACTCTTGGGGGGTTGGGGGCATACTAGCCGAGTCGAATGAAGGCTATTTATTAAGTAGACGGATCATGATACTTCACTTGGTCGCAAAGAAATGGCATGACATGTTACTAAAAAAATCCCTATCGATCGTAGCATTTTATGATATGTTCCGACATAACAAAATTATGTATAATTATATTAAAAATGTGAAAAGGTACATTATTTAAAGTTACATCATCAATTAATAATAACTAATTTGAAGAGGGGAGAGTTCAGTTTGTATGTATTGACTTATTGTCGCCGACGTCAAGTTGTCAAGCGAAGCCACTGATATTGTAAACAACGTAAAGCCCCCTGTGGCGGAGTTGCCTCCCTTCAACGATGGTGAATACAGGTCCTGGAAAGCAGTTGTGAAAAGCAGCGTCTTTATCTGTTGTTTAAACACACTCAGTGAGGATATTATTTGAATGTGGTGGGAGAGGGAGTTCCACGGGTAAGGTGCTACAAACAAAAAAGATCGTTTTGTTGTTTCGAGATGTATCGGCGGTATTGTCAATAATTTTTTGTCTGACGACTGTTGTTTGTATACGGTATCAACAAATTTGTAAGATATGTTTGTGACGAACTATTTAGAGCTTTAAAAGTAAGCAGGAGTATTTTGAGTTTTTTCAAGATTGGTGCTATGGTTACTTTCTGCTGCCCGTTAACAATCGTTCTGCTGAATTTCGGATTCTCTGTATCTAATTGATTTGATATTCTGGTATATTGTATAGAAGTGCACTGTGACAATCTAGTTTATTAGTGTTGAACGAATGAATAAGAAGTTCCATGGTATCCGTGGTGAGATATTCCGTGAGTCGGCGTAACCTATGGAGTTGTTGAAAGGAAGCTGAAGTTATTGACTTTATATGTGGTCCGAAGGATAGAGTCGAGTCGATGTAGGTATAGACATTGGACATTCAAGGAGAGATTGGAATATTTCAACAGTTGTTGGCTGGTTACAAGTTCTGTTGTTTCAGGATTCAACTTTTAAAAAGTTGGTGGTCATCCAAAGATAAATTTCATTTAAGCACGCCTCATGCGGCGATGCTTGTCAATGGAGCAGTAACAATTATGAAGAGCACAGGGCCCAGAACAGAGCTCTTGGATATCCCAGATGCTGATTTTGTTCCTTTGATGTTGACAGTTTGAGTCATGTATGTCAGATGAGACTTTGACCGGGACATGGCTACATCGAAGATTCCAATTTCAGTCTCTAGGACATTTAAAAGATCATCGACATAAGTGGGAAGAGAATCATCTGATTTTTGTGTAATTTGTTACTTTATCACTTCAAAAAATCTTGTGGACGCTCTAGAAGCTAAAGTTATCATCCGATTTACTTTAGATTGATACACAGAGTTTAAGGTCTTGAGACAAACAACTATATTGATTTCAATAATTTTTTATAACTTGGAACATCTAAATCCATGATATTAAATGAAGACCCCGGGGGAAAAACTGGTGATGTCACGTTTTCTCACTTTTCCGTAAATGGAAATTTCCAGTTTAAACACTAATTTCTTCAGAGTTTTCTTAAAATATTGCTAGTTTCTATGAAGAATCGTGCATTTAGTGAGAAAATTAATTAAGCTAGCGCACACTCACATACCATTCCTATGGTGTATTTTGGGCATTTGATTTGACCGACCATGGTTTGGACATTACTAGTTTTTCCCTTTTTAATGCCTTTAAAAAAAACTCCGTAAAGAGTGACATGTCCAGTTGTTCCATACAATATCTATGGAGAAGAAAGGAGGGACCAAGGGGTAAAATCGGGGGAAGTAATAAAAAAAAAACCCGCATAAATGTGCACATCACCAGTTTCTCCCTAAACGTAAGCATGGAGGAGTTACTCCTAATCAGATTTTGGTTTATTATTAATGTTTCATTACTGAAAAAAGTAAAAATATGCAACAACTCTTGTTGGCTGCCCGTACGATTAAGCCGCTGTGGGCGTATGTTTCGTTGCCTGACAACCTATCTGATTTTTATTCACAAAACGAAATGAATATTCTAACATCGTGGGTTTTCTCCGGGTCCTCCGGTTTCCTCCAACTGCTAAAGACCCCGACACGCAAGCGAATTATTAAAAATGGAATTATCCATATGTTAGTCCCAAAATGACATAGGTTATGTCGAGTGGACGTTAAACCCCATCTCTCTCTCTCTCCGAATAAGTAATTGAGGAAACCAATCGATGTCGCCTTATCAGAAGGTAGACAACCATATAATTTCACCATCTCGATACCCATAAATTGTATTTTCGTCTATTTAATGCAATTATATCTGTCTCTTCACACAACTTTTGCATGCTCTTGGGTTGGTTACGATGGTATGTACGGCAACTAGTTACATGTTTTAAGTCATCTACGTCCATCTTATCAAGCCCTCCACGTAATACCATGAATATTTCGGCACTAAGTTGATAAGGTATAAGCCCAGCTTGTGAGCCTATCAGATTCCTTGGTCATCGCGAATACCAAGTCTTACGCTTTCAAGCTAGACTGTCTACCTGCGATAATCGATTTACAAAGTTAAAGGTTCGACCAATGTCACGGTTTCCGGGGGGTTCGCTATGTCACGATATATGTCTATAACGTCGGGAATTGTGAAGTAACCCAGCAGTCGTTGCTACAGGAACATGGTTTTTAGTATGCTTTTTTCAGATTGATGTATTTTGATATTTTCTGGATATACCAATCTAAATTGAGTGAAAAGCATTCAGTCCAACGAAAAGCTGGAGGTGGGCAAAGAGGCCAGAATTAACATTGAAGTCAAATGGGAAATAAATGGTGGTCTAGTGAATTACGAGTTTTCTCACGAATAATGCTAGAGCAGTTTGACGGAAGTCTGTTGGTCCATACGAAGTTCTGGAGTATTTCCCGCTGGGCTTAATTTGTGTTAAGGGTCAAACCAGATCACTGTGCATTAGAAAGCCCATCTATTAGAAATATGTTGGCACTTAATATTGGGCTGCGAATTCTTAAAGAAGGTGAAGCAACCATTAGATGAAGAATGGCCAGTGGTTTCCATCTAATGGGGTTCCACGACTGGAGGAAGATGAAACTTTGTTCTAAACGCAATTAATAAAGCCGGGGATGATGGCGGATGGATGTTTAAACCTACAGTGTGTGTGAAATACGTGAACAGTCCAACTTGAGCGGCAATCTTTGATTAATAGTTTTGTGTCGTTTGTGAATCAGCCATGGAGTTCGCGACTTGTGTACTGATTTTAAAATGTTCCTCAAATACTGGAAATTGGGATCCCATATTACCACGACAATATAACAACACAAATAACATTGATTGAACTGGACCAATACTGAAGTCTAATTCGTGTTTTGAATTTCGAATATTATGGACAAGTTTGAGTTAGAGGTTTAGTAGCTTAATAACAAAATTAATTCCTTTCAAATGACAATCACCCATTTAAGTCCGAAACCTCAAGTATGTGACGCAATTGGTTTTTTTTCAGGTTAAGATGACAAGACTTATTTCATCTTCTATTAATACTTCAATAATTCTTCTAAACATTTTATGTAGAAACATCGAAATAACAAGATAACCAGAACTACGTTACATGACATGGCCGTTATCCGGTCTTAATTCCAGACCTGCGTGGCCCGGAGCTAACTACCAGAAGTCGGCTAGCCTACGACTGCTCTCATGTCCTGCCTGGACCTCTCTCAATTATGCCGTTTCATTCTGGGGTTTTAAAGCTTTATACAGACAAAGGAATTTGGTTTAACATTTGATACATGCTTATCAGACAAAGAAGGTTTAAAGCATACATGCCAACAACAAGTTAAGATTACATAATGACATAAGTAACGCTACCAAATCTCCGGGGCTCGGGGACAGGTGGGTTTGATATTCCAACTTCTTTCACATGTCAAGATGGCATGGAGCATAACATGTCATTTTGTAACAAGTAATGCTCTCCCTATTGACTTCAATGCTAGGTCCACCTATTCAAGGGGAAATAAATCTATTAATTTAATGGGATAAGACCAGCAATTCGCTTCCTATTCACTTGGCAGAGCAAGGGCTTGTCAGGTCTGTGCCAACTTTGGGCCAAGGCCCCTGTGCTAGCTGGGTAGTGTTTCATGATTGTACTGACGATGTGGACGGATTGGTAACACTGAGATATAAATACACTATTTATGGTTCAGCCATCTTTAATCATCCAACTTCCTAAATGGAGATAACTCTATTCTGCTATAAGCCAGGAGGGGTTATCTCCCATTTTACATGTTAATACTAATACATAATAAAGAGTACAAGGAAAGCTTGTACATCATATTACATACCTTTTGTTTTGGAATAAAAATAATTTTAAGCATTAGTAAATACTTCATTGATTACGCATTAATACGCATATAGTTCAAAGCTTAATTTTTAACTTTTGCATGTAATAAATTTGATAATGAAAATTGAAACTTGAATAAAATTATATGAAATACTCTAAAATACTACTTGTTATTTTGTTATCACATTTTAGTGATCACATTTTATAACACAGTTTTTGGCACATTTTAAATGTCTAATTTCTTTGGTTTGGTTATAGTGCGACTAGATTTCTACTTGTTATTTTGTTATCACATTTTAGTGATCACATTTTATAACACAGTTTTTGGCACATGTTAAATGTCTAATTTCTTTGGTTTGGTTATAGTGCGACTAGATTTTTTTCTGGATGGTATGCTGCTATTGGCTTCTGGTTTTTGGTTGTTGAGTTGTATGGAGTGTTCTGGACCATTTTCAGAGGATCTCTGTTTTATGTGTCGTCTGTTTCTCCTATACGTTTGGTCATCTGATGTTCTGACGAGGTAAGATCTGTGTGGCAAAACACTGGAAATTATGCCAGGTGTCCAAGATTTGTTGTTGTCGCTTTTCTGGACGTACACCTTGTCGTTATGTTGAAGGTCTGGAAGCGGCTTAGCTGTTCGGTCATAAAAGCGTTTCTTTTGGGTTTGTCTGTTTTCTCGTGTGGCACATACATTGGCAGGATCTTGTATTTCAGGTTGGAGTTGTGTTTCTGTTACTGGGAGGATGGAACGTAGACGGCGACCCATTAGTAATTGTGCTGGGGAAGCTAAATTGTCTATTGGAGTCACTCTATATTCCAGAAGACTGATATATGTGTTTCCACCATCTTTCTTCGTTTTGTTTAAAATGTTCTTTGCTGTCTGTACACTTTTCTCAGCTAGACCATTTGATTGTGGGTACTTTGGACTAGACGTGATGTGTTTGAAATCCCAAGTCTTGGCGAAATTGTCAAATTCACTGGAGGAGAATTGCGGACCATTATCACTGATAACTATGTCTGGAATGCCGAAGCGAGCAAAGTTTGCTGATAGTTTACTGATAACTGCTGCTGATGAGAGAGAATGAAGTTTGTCGATCTCGAAGTATCGGCTGTAATAATCAGTGAGTACGATGTAGTTCTTGTTGTTAATGGTGAATAAGTCCGTGCATACTTTCTGCCAAGGTCGTGTTGGTATCTGATGTGGTTTTAGTGGTTCCTTCGTGTTGGAAGACTGTTTCTCGCCACATATTGTACAGTTGGTGACAATCTTCTCAATGTCTCGGTTCATGCCGGGCCAAAATAAGATGTCTCTGGCACGCTGCTGACACTTTTCTATACCAAAGTGACTAGAGTGTATCTTTGTCAACATTTCGGATCGGAGGCTCTTGGGAATTATTATTTTGTGTCCCTTGAATATAAGATTCTCCATGACTGTGAGTTGGTCTCTGTAATTCCAATATTCTTGTACCTCTGATGGGCATTTCTTGCGGTGTTGTGGCCATCCATCTAGAATAGTTGTTTTCAACTTGTTCATTTGTTGATCTGTTGTTATCTCTTTCCGCAGTTTTGACATTTTCTGATCACTAACTGGTAGGTTGGCTATTACGCTGTGGACTTGTAAATCCATTTTTTGAGACATGTTATCTGGTGGTATTGTGATGAAATTACGACTAAGTGTATCTGCTACAGGAATGTCCTTTCCGGGTACAAAGATAACGTTAATGTCGTATTTCTGTAGTTGTAGGAGCATCCGTTGTAAACGTGTTGGTGCTGTCGCTAATGGTTTCTTCATTATGGTTTGGAGAGGTTTATGATCAGATTCAACTGTGATCTGATGTCCGTATACCATTTGATGAAATTTTTTGCAACCAAATAGCACTGCATACAGCTCTTTTTCAATTTGAGCATAATTCTGCTCTGATGTTGTTAATGATTTTGAAGCGTATGCTATTGGTTTCTGCTCCTGCATAAGTATTGCTCCAAGTCCGTGTTTTGATGCGTCAACTTGTAGCGTGATATGTTTTGATGGATTGAAGTACGCCAGCACTGGTTCACTGGTGATTAGTTTCTTGACATGGTTTAGAGCGCTGTCATGTCTCTGATCCCAGTGGAATGCTATCGTCTTCTTCGTTAGTTCCCTTAATGGAGTTGTAATTTCAGAAAGTGAAGGCGAGAATCTGGCTAGGTAGTTGATCATTCCTAATATTGTTTCCAGTTCTTTCTTGTCTGATGGAGCCTTCATTTCGTCGATTGCCTTTACTTTCTCTAGATCTATTTTGATTCCATCAGCTGTAATAAGGTGACCGAAGTAGCTAACTTCTGTGGTCCCTATAACTAATTTGTCTGGATTCAATTTAACATTTTTCTGGCAACTTCTATTAAGAACTGCGAGCAAGTTAGCGTCGTGTTCTTCACGTGTTCTGCCGAATATTAATATATCATCTACGATCGCTATGCATCCGGGAATATCGCCATAGGTTTCGTCAATCTTACGTTGATCCCGAAAGGCATGCGCAGGAATCTGTATCTGCCGTATATTGAATTGAAAGTTGTTAGGTATGAAGAAGATCCCGTTAGCTTGATGTTCCAATAACCAGACCTAGCATCTAATTTGCTGAAAAACTTGGCTCCATTAAGTAAGGCAAAAGCATCATCAATAGTTTTAAGATGGTAATGAGGTCTTTTAATCGCTCTGTTTAGGTCCAGAGGATCCAGGCATATTCTGAGTTTTTTGCTGTGTGGTTTTTCTACCACGACTAACGAATTTACCCAATCTGTAGGTTCTGTAACCTTTTTAATGATGTTATTCTTCTCCATATTATCAAGTTCATTCTTGAGGCGATCCTGGATGGAATGTGGAACTCGTCTCGGAGCATGGACTGCTGGGACGGCATTATCTTCGATTTGAATTGTGACTTCGCCATCAAATTCGCCAATTCCTTTAAATATATTTTTGTATTCATTCAAAACGGATTCACGTGAGAGTGGAATCGTTGCTTCTTCGAGAGAAAATATGAATTTTACCAACTTCATTTTGGTTAAGAGAGGCAAGCCTAGTATGGGAGGACCTGTGGTATTTATGATGTAAAATTTATCAGTGGCTGATTTGGTTTTATAGCTACACTGTAAATCTATGAATCCGTGGACTTTTAATTGTTGTCCTGAGTATCCGGTGAGTCGCTCTTCTGTGTTCTTCAATAGAGGGGGGTTTGGAATTTTCTGGAAATGGTCGAATGGTAGGACATTGACTTGAGATCCTGTATCAATTTTGAAAGTTGTTGTTTGCCCTTGACCTATTTCCAATTTAACAAAAGCTTGGTCTTTTGGTGTCCCTTTGCCCTCTATAGAGTCAATATATAACTCGCTGACATCAGTATCCGAGTAGCTGTCATCATCCTGATCTATTGTGTGTATCTTTCTGTGATCTCTGTAATTGAAAGAACCAGAACGGCAAACAATTGCAAAATGATGCCATTTTCTGCATTTCGAACACTGTGATCCTTTTGCTGGACATCTTTGATGTTTTCCGTGCTGTTGACCACAGAATGAACAGCGTTCATCAGGTTGTCTGGAACTCTGATGTGATCGTTGCCTTTGGCCTTGTCTGCGGTTTCGGTTAGCATCACTGTGTTGCGATCTGTCAGTGTGCTTATGTCGGAACTTTGAAATAGCGTCTACTGTTTCTAGAGATTGCTGTGGCTGTGCTATGGAGCTTGACATTGATTTAAGGTGAGATTGTGTTATTTCATGTGAACGACATACGTCTATAGCCTTTGTCATGTCCAACGTATCTCCAATATCGAGAAGTTTTTCCCTGACTTTCGAGTGCAGGATTCCACAGACAATTCTGTCTCTGACCATTTCTTGGGGCTTATCATAGGCACAGTCTTGAACCAAGAGCTGCAGGTCTGTTGTAAATTGTTCTATTGTTTCCCCTTCATGTTGTAGTCTTGTCTGAAATTGATATCGGGCGAATAATGAACTTGACTTTGGGGTCACATACGAGTCAAATTTATCTAGAACTGAATTTAAACTTGCTGCTTCTTGTTCTGTAACTGTGAATGTGTTATAGATATCTCTGCCTTTCTCACCGGCCCAAATTAAAAGGTACGCACACTGCTCAGCCTGTGTTGCTATCTTTAATGGTCCCATAAACATCAAACGGACGTGTTGCTTGAACTTTTTCCATGCTTCGGGAAGGTTCTTTGAACTCCAGTCTACGTTAGGATGCGGTGTAGAGGACATTGTTTTGCTAGTGTGTGTAAATCAGTTATGGCGCCGAAATTAGTGAGTTTGACAAAAAATGTTCCTGTATCTTAATTCCGCCCCATCTGTCGGAAATTCGTATTTTATAATGAGGAGTGAGGATTTCTGTTTAGTTTTGATCCATTCTGACACCATGTTTCATGATTGTACTGACGATGTGGACGGATTGGTAACACTGAGATATAAATACACTATTTATGGTTCAGCCATCTTTAATCATCCAACTTCCTAAATGGAGATAACTCTATTCTGCTATAAGCCAGGAGGGGTTATCTCCCATTTTACATGTTAATACTAATACATAATAAAGAGTACAAGGAAAGCTTGTACATCATATTACAGGTAGGTCTATATTTATTTATGAACGGCGAATTCCGAGTATACGACGGCTGATATGGACTTACAAAACACCAATTTGATATTTCGAATTTTCACCCAGCTCATATTTATTTTTCACCGAAAGAATGCAGACTCTTGAGGGGTTGGGGGCATACTAGCCGAGTCGAATGAAGGCTATTTATTAAGTAGACGGATCATAATACTTCACTTGGTCGCAAAGAAATGGCATGACATGTTACTAAAAAAATCCCTATCGATCGTAGCATTTTATGATATGTTCCGACATAACAAAATTATGTATAATTATATTAAAAATGTGAAAAGGTACATTATTTAAAGTTACATCATCAATTGATAATAACTAATTTGAAGAGGGGAGAGTTCAGTTTGTATGTATTGACTTATTGTCGCCGACGTCAAGTTGTCAAGCGAAGCCACTGATATTGTAAACAACGTAAAGCCCCCTGTGGCGGAGTTGCCTCCCTTCAACAATGGTGAATACAGGTCCTGGAAAGCAGTTGTGAAAAGCAGCGTCTTTATCTGTTGTTTAAACACACTCAGTGAGGATATTATTTGAATATGGTGGGAGAGGGAGTTCCACGGGTAAGGTGCTACAAACAAAAAAGATCGTTTTGTTGTTTCGAGATGTATCGGCGGTATTGTCAATAATTTTTTGTCTGACGACTGTTGTATGTAATACGGTATCAACAAATTTGTAAGATATGTTTGTGACGAACTATTTAGAGCTTTAAAAGTAAGCAGGAGTATTTTGAGTTTTTTCAAGATTGGTGTTGGTACTTTCTGCTGCCCGTTAACAATCGTTCTGCTGAATTTCGGATTCTCTGTATCTAATTGATTTGATATTCTGGTATATTGTATAGAAGGGCACTGTGACAATCTAGTTTATTAGTGTTGAACGAATGAATAAGAAGTTCCATGGTATCCGTGGTGAGATATTCCGTGAGTCGATGTAGGTATAGACATTGGACATTCAAGGAGAGATTGGAATATTTCAACAGTTGTTGGCTGGTTCCAAGTTCTGTTGTGTCAGGATTCAACTTTAAAAAAGTTGGTGGTCATCCAAAGATAAATTTCATTTAAGCACGCCTCATGCGGCGATGCTTGTCAATGGAGCAGTAACAATTATGAAGAGCACAGGGTCCAGAACAGAGCTCTTGGATATCCCAGATGCTGATTTTGTTCCTTTGATGTTGACAGTTTGAGTCATGTATGTCAGATGAGACTTTGACCGGGACATGGCTACATCGAAGATTCCAATTTCAGTCTCTAGGACATTTAAAAGATCATCGACATAAGTGGGAAGAGAATCATCTGATTTTTGTGTAATTTGTTACTTTATCACTTCAAAAAATCTTGTGGACGCTCTAGAAGCTAAAGTTATCATCCGATTTACTTTAGATTGATACACAGAGTTTAAGGTCGTGAGACAAACAACTATATTGATTTCAATAATTTTTTATAACTTGGAACATCTAAATCCATGATATTAAATGAAGACCCCGGGGGAAAAACTGGTGATGTCACGTTTTCTCACTTTTCCGTAAATGGAAATTTCCAGTTTAAACACTAATTTCTTCAGAGTTTTCTTAAAATATTGCTAGTTTCTATGAAGAATCGTGCATTTAGTGAGAAAATTAATTAAGCTAGCGCACACTCACATACCATTCCTATGGTGTATTTTGGGCATTTGATTTGACCGACCATGGTTTGGACATTACTAGTTTTTCCCTTTTTAATGCCTTTAAAAAAAACTCCGTAAAGAGTGACATGTCCAGTTGTTCCATACAATATCTATGGAGAAGAAAGGAGGGACCAAGGGGTAAAATCGGGGGAAGTAATAAAAAAAAACCCGCATAAATGTGCACATCACCAGTTTCTCCCTAAACGTAAGCATGGAGGAGTTACTCCTAATCAGATTTTGGTTTATTATTAATGTTTCATTACTGAAAAAAGTAAAAATATGCAACAACTCTTGTTGGCTGCCCGTACGATTAAGCCGCTGTGGGCGTATGTTTCGTTGCCTGACAACCTATCTGTTTTTTTATTCACAAAACGAAATGAATATTCTAACATCGTGGGTTTTCTCCGGGTCCTCCGGTTTCCTCCAACTGCTAAAGACCCCGACGCGCAAGCGAATTATTAAAAATGGAATTATCCATATGTTAGTCCCAAAATGACATAGGTTATGTCGAGTGGACGTTAAACCCCATCTCTCTCTCTCTCCGAATAAGTAATTGAGGAAACCAATCGATGTCGCCTTATCAGAAGGTAGACAACCATATAATTTCACTATCTCGATACCCATAAATTGTATTTTCGTCTATTTAATGCAATTATATCTGTCTCTTCACACAACTTTTGCATGCTCTTGGGTTGGTTACGATGGTATGTACGGCAACTAGTTACATGTTTTAAGTCATCTACGTCCATCTTATCAAGCCCTCCACGTAATACCATGAATATTTCGGCACTAAGTTGATTAGGTATAAGCCCAGCTTGTGAGCCTATCAGATTCCTTGGTCGTCGCGAATACCGAGTCTTACGCTTTCAAGCTAGACTGTCTACCTGCGATAATCGATTTACAAAGTTAAAGGTTCGACCAATGTCACGGTTTCCGTGGGGTTCGCTATGTCACGATATATGTCTATAACGTCGGGCATTGTGAAGTAACCCAGCAGTCGTTGCTACAGGAACATGGTTTTTAGTATGCTTTTTTCAGATTGATGTATTTTGATATTTTCTGGATATACCAATCTAAATTGAGTGAAAAGCATTCAGTCCAACGAAAAGCTGGAGGTGGGCAAAGAGGCCAGAATTAACATTGAAGTCAAATGGGAAATACATGGTGGTCTAGTGAATTACGAGTTTTCTCACGAATAATGCTAGAGCAGTTTGACGGAAGTCTGTTGGTCCATACGAAGTTCTGGAGTATTTCCCGCTGGGCTTAATTTGTGTTAAGGGTCAAACCAGATCACTGTGCATTAGAAAGCCCATCTATTAGAAATATGTTGGCACTTAATATTGGGCTGCGAATTCTTAAAGAAGGTGAAGCAACCATTAGATGAAGAATGGCCAGTGGTTTCCATCTAATGGGGTTCCACGACTGGAGGAAGATGAAACTTTGTTCTAAACGCAATTAATAAAGCCGGGGATGATGGCGGATGGATGTTTAAACCTACAGTGTGTGTGAAATACGTGAACAGTCCAACTTGAGCGGCAATCTTTGATTAATAGTTTTGTGTCGTTTGTGAATCAGCCATGGAGTTCGCGACTTGTGTACTGATTTTAAAATGTTCCTCAAATACTGGAAATTGGGATCCCATATTACCACGACAATATAACAACACAAATAACATTGATTGAACTGGACCAATACTGAAGTCTAATTCGTGTTTTGAATTTCGAATATTATGGACAAGTTTGAGTTAGAGGTTTAGTAGCTTAATAACAAAATTAATTCCTTTCAAATGACAATCACCCATTTAAGTCCGAAACCTCAAGTATGTGACGCAATTGGTTTTTTTTCAGGTTAAGATGACAAGACTTATTTCATCTTCTATTAATACTTCAATAATTCTTCTAAAACATTTTATGTAGAAACATCGAAATAACAAGAAAACCAGAACTACGTTACATGACATGGCCGTTATCCGGTCTTAATTCCAGACCTGCGTGGCCCGGAGCTAACTACCAGAAGTCGGCTAGCCTACGACTGCTCTCGTGTCCTGCCTGGACCTCTCTCAATTATGCCGTTTCATTCTGGGGTTTTAAAGCTTTATACAGACAAAGGAATTCGGTTTAACATTTGATACATGCTTATCAGACAAAGAAGGTTTAAAGCATACATGCCAACAACAAGTTAAGATTACATAATGACATAAGTAACGCTACCAAATCTCCGGGGCTCGGGGACAGGTGGGTTTGATTTTCCAACTACTTTCACATGTCAAGATGGCATGGAGCATAACATGTCATTTTGTAACAAGTAATGCTCTCCCTATTGACTTCAATGCTAGGTCCACCTATTCAAGGGGAAATAAATCTATTAATTTAATGGGATAAGACCAGCAATTCGCTTCCTATTCACTTGGCAGAGCAAGGGCTTGACAGGTCTGTGCCAACTTTGGGCCAAGGCCCCTGTGCTAGCTGGGTAGGTCTATATTTATTTATGAACGGCGAATTCCGAGTATACGACGGCTGATATGGACTTACAAAACACCAATTTGATATTTCGAATTTTCACCCAGCTCATATTTATTTTTCACCGAAAGAATGCAGACTCTTGAGGGGTTGGGGGCATACTAGCCGAGTCGAATGAAGGCTATTTATTAAGTAGACGGATCATAATACTTCACTTGGTCGCAAAGAAATGGCATGACATGTTACTAAAAAAATCCCTATCGATCGTAGCATTTTATGATATGTTCCGACATAACAAAATTATGTATAATTATATTAAAAATGTGAAAAGGTACATTATTTAAAGTTACATCATCAATTGATAATAACTAATTTGAAGAGGGGAGAGTTCAGTTTGTATGTATTGACTTATTGTCGCCGACGTCAAGTTGTCAAGCGAAGCCACTGATATTGTAAACAACGTAAAGCCCCCTGTGGCGGAGTTGCCTCCCTTCAACAATGGTGAATACAGGTCCTGGAAAGCAGTTGTGAAAAGCAGCGTCTTTATCTGTTGTTTAAACACACTCAGTGAGGATATTATTTGAATATGGTGGGAGAGGGAGTTCCACGGGTAAGGTGCTACAAACAAAAAAGATCGTTTTGTTGTTTCGAGATGTATCGGCGGTATTGTCAATAATTTTTTGTCTGACGACTGTTGTATGTATACGGTATCAACAAATTTGTAAGATATGTTTGTGACGAACTATTTAGAGCTTTAAAAGTAAGCAGGACTATTTTGAGTTTTTTTAAGATTGGTGTTGGTACTTTCTGCTGCCCGTTAACAATCGTTCTGCTGAATTTCGGATTCTCTGTATCTAATTGATTTGATATTCTGGTATATTGTATAGAAGGGCACTGTGACAATCTAGTTTATTAGTGTTGAACGAATGAATAAGAAGTTCCATGGTATCCGTGGTGAGATATTCCGTGAGTCGGCGTAACATATGGAGTTGTTGAAAGGAAGCTGAAGTTATTGACTTTATATGTGGTCCGAAGGATAGAGTCGAGTCGATGTAGGTATAGACATTGGACATTCAAGGAGAGATTGGAATATTTCAACAGTTGTTGGCTGGTTCCAAGTTCTGTTGTGTCAGGATTCAACTTTAAAAAAGTTGGTGGTCATCCAAAGATAAATTTCATTTAAGCACGCCTCATGCGGCGATGCTTGTCAATGGAGCAGTAACAATTATGAAGAGCACAGGGTCCAGAACAGAGCTCTTGGATATCCCAGATGCTGATTTTGTTCCTTTGATGTTGACAGTTTGAGTCATGTATGTCAGATGAGACTTTGACCGGGACATGGCTACATCGAAGATTCCAATTTCAGTCTCTAGGACATTTAAAAGATCATCGACATAAGTGGGAAGAGAATCATCTGATTTTTGTGTAATTTGTTACTTTATCACTTCAAAAAATCTTGTGGACGCTCTAGAAGCTAAAGTTATCATCCGATTTACTTTAGATTGATACACAGAGTTTAAGGTCTTGAGACAAACAACTATATTGATTTCAATAATTTTTTATAACTTGGAACATCTAAATCCATGATATTAAATGAAGACCCCGGGGGAAAAACTGGTAATGTCACGTTTTCTCACTTTTCCGTAAATGGAAATTTCCAGTTTAAACACTAATTTCTTCAGAGTTTTCTTAAAATATTGCTAGTTTCTATGAAGAATCGTGCATTTAGTGAGAAAATTAATTAAGCTAGCGCACACTCACATACCATTCCTATGGTGTATTTTGGGCATTTGATTTGACCGACCATGGTTTGGACATTACTAGTTTTTCCCTTTTTAATGCCTTTAAAAAAAACTCCGTAAAGAGTGACATGTCCAGTTGTTCCATACAATATCTATGGAGAAGAAAGGAGGGACCAAGGGGTAAAATCGGGGGAAGTAATAAAAAAAAACCCCGCATAAATGTGCACATCACCAGTTTCTCCCTAAACGTAAGCATGGAGGAGTTACTCCTAATCAGATTTTGGTTTATTATTAATGTTTCATTACTGAAAAAAGTAAAAATATGCAACAACTCTTGTTGGCTGCCCGTACGATTAAGCCGCTGTGGGCGTATGTTTCGTTGCCTGACAACCTATCTGTTTTTTTATTCACAAAACGAAATGAATATTCTAACATCGTGGGTTTTCTCCGGGTCCTCCGGTTTCCTCCAACTGCTAAAGACCCCGACGCGCAAACGAATTATTAAAAATGGAATTATCCATATGTTAGTCCCAAAATGACATAGGTTATGTCGAGTGGACGTTAAACCCCATCTCTCTCTCTCTCCGAATAAGTAATTGAGGAAACCAATCGATGTCGCCTTATCAGAAGGTAGACAACCATATAATTTCACTATCTCGATACCCATAAATTGTATTTTCGTCTATTTAATGCAATTATATCTGTCTCTTCACACAACTTTTGCATGCTCTTGGGATGGGGGGGGGGGGGTCTATAGGGTTGGTTACGATGGTATGTACGGCAACTAGTTACATGTTTTAAGTCATCTACGTCCATCTTATCAAGCCCTCCACGTAATACCATGAATATTTCGGCACTAAGTTGATTAGGTATAAGCCCAGCTTGTGAGCCTATCAGATTCCTTGGTCGTCGCGAATACCGAGTCTTACGCTTTCAAGCTAGACTGTCTACCTGCGATAATCGATTTACAAAGTTAAAGGTTCGACCAATGTCACGGTTTCCGTGGGGTTCGCTATGTCACGATATATGTCTATAACGTCGGGAATTGTGAAGTAACCCAGCAGTCGTTGCTATAGGAACATGATTTTTAGTATGCTTTTTTCCAGATTGATGTATTTTGATATTTTCTGGATATACCAATCTAAATTGAGTGAAAAGCATTCAGTCCAACGAAAAGCTGGAGGTGGGCAAAGAGGCCAGAATTAACATTGAAGTCAAATGGGAAATACATGGTGGTCTAGTGAATTACGAGTTTTCTCACGAATAATGCTAGAGCAGTTTGACGGAAGTCTGTTGGTCCATACGAAGTTCTGGAGTATTTCCCGCTGGGCTTAATTTGTGTTAAGGGTCAAACCAGATCACTGTGCATTAGAAAGCCCATCTATTAGAAATATGTTGGCACTTAATATTGGGCTGCGAATTCTTAAAGAAGGTGAAGCAACCATTAGATGAAGAATGGCCAGTGGTTTCCATCTAATGGGGTTCCACGACTGGAGGAAGATGAAACTTTGTTCTAAACGCAATTAATAAAGCCGGGGATGATGGCGGATGGATGTTTAAACCTACAGTGTGTGTGAAATACGTGAACAGTCCAACTTGAGCGGCAATCTTTGATTAATAGTTTTGTGTCGTTTGTGAATCAGCCATGGAGTTCGCGACTTGTGTACTGATTTTAAAATGTTCCTCAAATACTGGAAATTGGGATCCCATATTACCACGACAATATAACAACACAAATAACATTGATTGAACTGGACCAATACTGAAGTCTAATTCGTGTTTTGAATTTCGAATATTATGGACAAGTTTGAGTTAGAGGTTTAGTAGCTTAATAACAAAATTAATTCCTTTCAAATGACAATCACCCATTTAAGTCCGAAACCTCAAGTATGTGACGCAATTGGTTTTTTTTCAGGTTAAGATGACAAGACTTATTTCATCTTCTATTAATACTTCAATAATTCTTCTAAAACATTTTATGTAGAAACATCGAAATAACAAGAAAACCAGAACTACGTTACATGACATGGCCGTTATCCGGTCTTAATTCCAGACCTGCGTGGCCCGGAGCTAACTACCAGAAGTCGGCTAGCCTACGACTGCTCTCGTGTCCTGCCTGGACCTCTCTCAATTATGCCGTTTCATTCTGGGGTTTTAAAGCTTTATACAGACAAAGGAATTCGGTTTAACATTTGATACATGCTTATCAGACAAAGAAGGTTTAAAGCATACATGCCAACAACAAGTTAAGATTACATAATGACATAAGTAACGCTACCAAATCTCCGGGGCTCGGGGACAGGTGGGTTTGATTTTCCAACTACTTTCACATGTCAAGATGGCATGGAGCATAACATGTCATTTTGTAACAAGTAATGCTCTCCCTATTGACTTCAATGCTAGGTCCACCTATTCAAGGGGAAATAAATCTATTAATTTAATGGGATAAGACCAGCAATTCGCTTCCTATTCACTTGGCAGAGCAAGGGCTTGACAGGTCTGTGCCAACTTTGGGCCAAGGCCCCTGTGCTAGCTGGGTAGGTCTATATTTATTTATGAACGGCGAATTCCGAGTATACGACGGCTGATATGGACTTACAAAACACCAATTTGATATTTCGAATTTTCACCCAGCTCATATTTATTTTTCACCGAAAGAATGCAGACTCTTGAGGGGTTGGGGGCATACTAGCCGAGTCGAATGAAGGCTATTTATTAAGTAGACGGATCATAATACTTCACTTGGTCGCAAAGAAATGGCATGACATGTTACTAAAAAAATCCCTATCGATCGTAGCATTTTATGATATGTTCCGACATAACAAAATTATGTATAATTATATTAAAAATGTGAAAAGGTACATTATTTAAAGTTACATCATCAATTGATAATAACTAATTTGAAGAGGGGAGAGTTCAGTTTGTATGTATTGACTTATTGTCGCCGACGTCAAGTTGTCAAGCGAAGCCACTGATATTGTAAACAACGTAAAGCCCCCTGTGGCGGAGTTGCCTCCCTTCAACAATGGTGAATACAGGTCCTGGAAAGCAGTTGTGAAAAGCAGCGTCTTTATCTGTTGTTTAAACACACTCAGTGAGGATATTATTTGAATATGGTGGGAGAGGGAGTTCCACGGGTAAGGTGCTACAAACAAAAAAGATCGTTTTGTTGTTTCGAGATGTATCGGCGGTATTGTCAATAATTTTTTGTCTGACGACTGTTGTATGTATACGGTATCAACAAATTTGTAAGATATGTTTGTGACGAACTATTTAGAGCTTTAAAAGTAAGCAGGACTATTTTGAGTTTTTTTAAGATTGGTGTTGGTACTTTCTGCTGCCCGTTAACAATCGTTCTGCTGAATTTCGGATTCTCTGTATCTAATTGATTTGATATTCTGGTATATTGTATAGAAGGGCACTGTGACAATCTAGTTTATTAGTGTTGAACGAATGAATAAGAAGTTCCATGGTATCCGTGGTGAGATATTCCGTGAGTCGGCGTAACATATGGAGTTGTTGAAAGGAAGCTGAAGTTATTGACTTTATATGTGGTCCGAAGGATAGAGTCGAGTCGATGTAGGTATAGACATTGGACATTCAAGGAGAGATTGGAATATTTCAACAGTTGTTGGCTGGTTCCAACCAGAACTACGTTACATGACATGGCCGTTATCCGGTCTTAATTCCAGACCTGCGTGGCCCGGAGCTAACTACCAGAAGTCGGCTAGCCTACGACTGCTCTCGTGTCCTGCCTGGACCTCTCTCAATTATGCCGTTTCATTCTGGGGTTTTAAAGCTTTATACAGACAAAGGAATTTGGTTTAACATTTGATACATGCTTATCAGACAAAGAAGGTTTAAAGCATACATGCCAACAACAAGTTAAGATTACATAATGACATAAGTAACGCTACCAAATCTCCGGGGCTCGGGGACAGGTGGGTTTGATATTCCAACTACTTTCACATGTCAAGATGGCATGGAGCATAACATGTCATTTTGTAACAAGTAATGCTCTCCCTATTGACTTCAATGCTAGGTCCACCTATTCAAGGGGAAATAAATCTATTAATTTAATGGGATAAGACCAGCAATTCGCTTCCTATTCACTTGGCAGAGCAAGGGCTTGTCAGGTCTGTGCCAACTTTGGGCCAAGGCCCCTGTGCTAGCTGGGTAGGTCTATATTTATTTATGAACGGCGAATTCCGAGTATACGACGGCTGATATGGACTTACAAAACACCAATTTGATATTTCGAATTTTCACCCAGCTCATATTTATTTTTCACCGAAAGAATGCAGACTCTTGAGGGGTTGGGGGCATACTAGCCGAGTCGAATGAAGGCTATTTATTAAGTAGACGGATCATAATACTTCACTTGGTCGCAAAGAAATGGCATGACATGTTACTAAAAAAATCCCTATCGATCGTAGCATTTTATGATATGTTCCGACATAACAAAATTATGTATAATTATATTAAAAATGTGAAAAGGTACATTATTTAAAGTTACATCATCAATTGATAATAACTAATTTGAAGAGGGGAGAGTTCAGTTTGTATGTATTGACTTATTGTCGCCGACGTCAAGTTGTCAAGCGAAGCCACTGATATTGTAAACAACGTAAAGCCCCCTGTGGCGGAGTTGCCTCCCTTCAACAATGGTGAATACAGGTCCTGGAAAGCAGTTGTGAAAAGCAGTGTCTTTATCTGTTGTTTAAACACCCTCAGTGAGGATATTATTTGAATATGGTGGGAGAGGGAGTTCCACGGGTAAGGTGCTACAAACAAAAAAGATCGTTTTGTTGTTTCGAGATGTATCGGCGGTATTGTCAATAATTTTTTGTCTGACGACTGTTGTATGTAATACGGTATCAACAAATTTGTAAGATATGTTTGTGACGAACTATTTAGAGCTTTAAAAGTAAGCAGGAGTATTTTGAGTTTTTTCAAGATTGGTGTTGGTACTTTCTGCTGCCCGTTAACAATCGTTCTGCTGAATTTCGGATTCTCTGTATCTAATTGATTTGATATTCTGGTATATTGTATAGAAGGGCACTGTGACAATCTAGTTTATTAGTGTTGAACGAATGAATAAGAAGTTCCATGGTATCCGTGGTGAGATATTCCGTGAGTCGGCGTAACATATGGAGTTGTTGAAAGGAAGCTGAAGTTATTGACTTTATATGTGGTCCGAAGGATAGAGTCGAGTCGATGTAGGTATAGACATTGGACATTCAAGGAGAGATTGGAATATTTCAACAGTTGTTGGCTGGTTCCAAGTTCTGTTGTGTCAGGATTCAACTTTAAAAAAGTTGGTGGTCATCCAAAGATAAATTTCATTTAAGCACGCCTCATGCGGCGATGCTTGTCAATGGAGCAGTAACAATTATGAAGAGCACAGGGTCCAGAACAGAGCTCTTGGATATCCCAGATGCTGATTTTGTTCCTTTGATGTTGACAGTTTGAGTCATGTATGTCAGATGAGACTTTGACCGGGACATTGCTACATCGAAGATTCCAATTTCAGTCTCTAGGACATTTAAAAGATCATCGACATAAGTGGGAAGAGAATCATCTGATTTTTGTGTAATTTGTTACTTTATCACTTCAAAAAATCTTGTGGACGCTCTAGAAGCTAAAGTTATCATCCGATTTACTTTAGATTGATACACAGAGTTTAAGGTCTTGAGACAAACAACTATATTGATTTCAATAATTTTTTATAACTTGGAACATCTAAATCCATGATATTAAATGAAGACCCCGGGGGAAAAACTGGTAATGTCACGTTTTCTCACTTTTCCGTAAATGGAAATTTCCAGTTTAAACACTAATTTCTTCAGAGTTTTCTTAAAATATTGCTAGTTTCTATGAAGAATCGTGCATTTAGTGAGAAAATTAATTAAGCTAGCGCACACTCACATACCATTCCTATGGTGTATTTTGGGCATTTGATTTGACCGACCATGGTTTGGACATTACTAGTTTTTCCCTTTTTAATGCCTTTAAAAAAAACTCCGTAAAGAGTGACATGTCCAGTTGTTCCATACAATATCTATGGAGAAGAAAGGAGGGACCAAGGGGTAAAATCGGGGGAAGTAATAAAAAAAAACCCCGCATAAATGTGCACATCACCAGTTTCTCCCTAAACGTAAGCATGGAGGAGTTACTCCTAATCAGATTTTGGTTTATTATTAATGTTTCATTACTGAAAAAAGTAAAAATATGCAACAACTCTTGTTGGCTGCCCGTACGATTAAGCCGCTGTGGGCGTATGTTTCGTTGCCTGACAACCTATCTGTTTTTTTATTCACAAAACGAAATGAATATTCTAACATCGTGGGTTTTCTCCGGGTCCTCCGGTTTCCTCCAACTGCTAAAGACCCCGACGCGCAAACGAATTATTAAAAATGGAATTATCCATATGTTAGTCCCAAAATGACATAGGTTATGTCGAGTGGACGTTAAACCCCATCTCTCTCTCTCTCCGAATAAGTAATTGAGGAAACCAATCGATGTCGCCTTATCAGAAGGTAGACAACCATATAATTTCACTATCTCGATACCCATAAATTGTATTTTCGTCTATTTAATGCAATTATATCTGTCTCTTCACACAACTTTTGCATGCTCTTGGGATGGGGGGGGGGGGGTCTATAGGGTTGGTTACGATGGTATGTACGGCAACTAGTTACATGTTTTAAGTCATCTACGTCCATCTTATCAAGCCCTCCACGTAATACCATGAATATTTCGGCACTAAGTTGATTAGGTATAAGCCCAGCTTGTGAGCCTATCAGATTCCTTGGTCGTCGCGAATACCGAGTCTTACGCTTTCAAGCTAGACTGTCTACCTGCGATAATCGATTTACAAAGTTAAAGGTTCGACCAATGTCACGGTTTCCGTGGGGTTCGCTATGTCACGATATATGTCTATAACGTCGGGAATTGTGAAGTAACCCAGCAGTCGTTGCTATAGGAACATGATTTTTAGTATGCTTTTTTCCAGATTGGTGTATTTTGATATTTTCTGGTTATACCCATCTTAATTGAGTGAAAAGCATTCAGTCCAACGAAAAGCTGGAGGTGGGCAAAGAGGCCAGAATTAACATTGAAGTCAAATGGGAAATAAATGGTGGTCTAGTGAATTACGAGTTTTCTCACGAATAATGCTAGAGCAGTTTGACGGAAGTCTGTTGGTCCATACGAAGTTCTGGAGTATTTCCCGCTGGGCTTAATTTGTGTTAAGGGTCAAACCAGATCACTGTGCATTAGAAAGCCCATCTATTAGAAATATGTTGGCACTAAATATTGGGCTGCGAATCCTTAAAGAAGGTGAAGCAACCATTAGATGAAGAATGGCCAGTGGTTTCCATCTAATGGGGTTCCACGACTGGAGGAAGATGAAACTTTGTTCTAAACGCAATTAATAAAGCCGGGGATGATGGCGGATGGATGTTTAAACCTACAGTGTGTGTGAAATACGTGAACAGTCCAACTTGAGCGGCAATCTTTGATTAATAGTTTTGTGTCGTTTGTGAATCAGCCATGGAGTTCGCGACTTGTGTACTGATTTTAAAATGTTCCTCAAATACTGGAAATTGGGATCCCATATTACCACGACAATATAACAACACAAATAACATTGATTGAACTGGACCAATACTGAAGTCTAATTCGTGTTTTGAATTTCGAATATTATGGACAAGTTTGAGTTAGAAGTTTAGTAGCTTAATAACAAAATTAATTCCTTTCAAATGACAATCACCCATTTAAGTCCGAAACCTCAAGTATGTGACGCAATTGGTTTTTTTTCAGGTTAAGATGACAAGACTTATTTCATCTTCTATTAATACTTCAATAATTCTTCTAAACATTTTATGTAGAAACATCGAAATAACAAGAAAACCAGAACTACGTTACATGACATGGCCGTTATCCGGTCTTAATTCCAGACCTGCGTGGCCCGGAGCTAACTACCAGAAGTCGGCTAGCCTACGACTGCTCTCGTGTCCTGCCTGGACCTCTCTCAATTATGCCGTTTCATTCTGGGGTTTTAAAGCTTTATACAGACAAAGGAATTTGGTTTAACATTTGATACATGCTTATCAGACAAAGAAGGTTTAAAGCATACATGCCAACAACAAGTTAAGATTACATAATGACATAAGTAACGCTACCAAATCTCCGGGGCTCGGGGACAGGTGGGTTTGATATTCCAACTACTTTCACATGTCAAGATGGCATGGAGCATAACATGTCATTTTGTAACAAGTAATGCTCTCCCTATTGACTTCAATGCTAGGTCCACCTATTCAAGGGGAAATAAATCTATTAATTTAATGGGATAAGACCAGCAATTCGCTTCCTATTCACTTGGCAGAGCAAGGGCTTGTCAGGTCTGTGCCAACTTTGGGCCAAGGCCCCTGTGCTAGCTGGGTAGGTCTATATTTATTTATGAACGGCGAATTCCGAGTATACGACGGCTGATATGGACTTACAAAACACCAATTTGATATTTCGAATTTTCACCCAGCTCATATTTATTTTTCACCGAAAGAATGCAGACTCTTGAGGGGTTGGGGGCATACTAGCCGAGTCGAATGAAGGCTATTTATTAAGTAGACGGATCATAATACTTCACTTGGTCGCAAAGAAATGGCATGACATGTTACTAAAAAAATCCCTATCGATCGTAGCATTTTATGATATGTTCCGACATAACAAAATTATGTATAATTATATTAAAAATGTGAAAAGGTACATTATTTAAAGTTACATCATCAATTGATAATAACTAATTTGAAGAGGGGAGAGTTCAGTTTGTATGTATTGACTTATTGTCGCCGACGTCAAGTTGTCAAGCGAAGCCACTGATATTGTAAACAACGTAAAGCCCCCTGTGGCGGAGTTGCCTCCCTTCAACAATGGTGAATACAGGTCCTGGAAAGCAGTTGTGAAAAGCAGTGTCTTTATCTGTTGTTTAAACACACTCAGTGAGGATATTATTTGAATATGGTGGGAGAGGGAGTTCCACGGGTAAGGTGCTACAAACAAAAAAGATCGTTTTGTTGTTTCGAGATGTATCGGCGGTATTGTCAATAATTTTTTGTCTGACGACTGTTGTATGTAATACGGTATCAACAAATTTGTAAGATATGTTTGTGACGAACTATTTAGAGCTTTAAAAGTAAGCAGGAGTATTTTGAGTTTTTTCAAGATTGGTGTTGGTACTTTCTGCTGCCCGTTAACAATCGTTCTGCTGAATTTCGGATTCTCTGTATCTAATTGATTTGATATTCTGGTATATTGTATAGAAGGGCACTGTGACAATCTAGTTTATTAGTGTTGAACGAATGAATAAGAAGTTCCATGGTATCCGTGGTGAGATATTCCGTGAGTCGGCGTAACATATGGAGTTGTTGAAAGGAAGCTGAAGTTATTGACTTTATATGTGGTCCGAAGGATAGAGTCGAGTCGATGTAGGTATAGACATTGGACATTCAAGGAGAGATTGGAATATTTCAACAGTTGTTGGCTGGTTCCAAGTTCTGTTGTGTCAGGATTCAACTTTAAAAAAGTTGGTGGTCATCCAAAGATAAATTTCATTTAAGCACGCCTCATGCGGCGATGCTTGTCAATGGAGCAGTAACAATTATGAAGAGCACAGGGTCCAGAACAGAGCTCTTGGATATCCCAGATGCTGATTTTGTTCCTTTGATGTTGACAGTTTGAGTCATGTATGTCAGATGAGACTTTGACCGGGACATGGCTACATCGAAGATTCCAATTTCAGTCTCTAGGACATTTAAAAGATCATCGACATAAGTGGGAAGAGAATCATCTGATTTTTGTGTAATTTGTTACTTTATCACTTCAAAAAATCTTGTGGACGCTCTAGAAGCTAAAGTTATCATCCGATTTACTTTAGATTGATACACAGAGTTTAAGGTCGTGAGACAAACAACTATATTGATTTCAATAATTTTTTATAACTTGGAACATCTAAATCCATGATATTAAATGAAGACCCCGGGGGAAAAACTGGTGATGTCACGTTTTCTCACTTTTCCGTAAATGGAAATTTCCAGTTTAAACACTAATTTCTTCAGAGTTTTCTTAAAATATTGCTAGTTTCTATGAAGAATCGTGCATTTAGTGAGAAAATTAATTAAGCTAGCGCACACTCACATACCATTCCTATGGTGTATTTTGGGCATTTGATTTGACCGACCATGGTTTGGACATTACTAGTTTTTCCCTTTTTAATGCCTTTAAAAAAAACTCCGTAAAGAGTGACATGTCCAGTTGTTCCATACAATATCTATGGAGAAGAAAGGAGGGACCAAGGGGTAAAATCGGGGGAAGTAATAAAAAAAAACCCCGCATAAATGTGCACATCACCAGTTTCTCCCTAAACGTAAGCATGGAGGAGTTACTCCTAATCAGATTTTGGTTTATTATTAATGTTTCATTACTGAAAAAAGTAAAAATATGCAACAACTCTTGTTGGCTGCCCGTACGATTAAGCCGCTGTGGGCGTATGTTTCGTTGCCTGACAACCTATCTGTTTTTTTATTCACAAAACGAAATGAATATTCTAACATCGTGGGTTTTCTCCGGGTCCTCCGGTTTCCTCCAACTGCTAAAGACCCCGACGCGCAAACGAATTATTAAAAATGGAATTATCCATATGTTAGTCCCAAAATGACATAGGTTATGTCGAGTGGACGTTAAACCCCATCTCTCTCTCTCTCCGAATAAGTAATTGAGGAAACCAATCGATGTCGCCTTATCAGAAGGTAGACAACCATATAATTTCACTATCTCGATACCCATAAATTGTATTTTCGTCTATTTAATGCAATTATATCTGTCTCTTCACACAACTTTTGCATGCTCTTGGGATGGGGGGGGGGGGGGTCTATAGGGTTGGTTACGATGGTATGTACGGCAACTAGTTACATGTTTTAAGTCATCTACGTCCATCTTATCAAGCCCTCCACGTAATACCATGAATATTTCGGCACTAAGTTGATTAGGTATAAGCCCAGCTTGTGAGCCTATCAGATTCCTTGGTCGTCGCGAATACCGAGTCTTACGCTTTCAAGCTAGACTGTCTACCTGCGATAATCGATTTACAAAGTTAAAGGTTCGACCAATGTCACGGTTTCCGTGGGGTTCGCTATGTCACGATATATGTCTATAACGTCGGGAATTGTGAAGTAACCCAGCAGTCGTTGCTATAGGAACATGATTTTTAGTATGCTTTTTTCCAGATTGGTGTATTTTGATATTTTCTGGTTATACCCATCTTAATTGAGTGAAAAGCATTCAATCCAACGAAAATTTTGGGAAAAGCTGAGGGTTGGCAAAGAGGCCAGAATTAACATTGAAGTCAAATGGGAAATAAATGGTGGTCTAGTGAATTACGAGTTGTCTCACGAATAATGCTAAAGCAGTTTGACGGAAGTCTGTTGGTCCATACGAAGTTCTGGAGTATTTCCCGCTGGGCTCGAATTTGTGTTAAGGGTCAAACCAGATCACTGTGCATTAGAAAGCCCATCTATTAGAAATATGTTGGCACTTAATATTGGGCTGCGAATCCTCAAAGTCGGCGAAGAAACCATTAGATGAAGAAAGGCCAGTGATTTCCATCTAATGGGGTTCCACGACTGGAGAAAGATGAAATTTTGTTCTAAACGCAATTAATAAAGCCGGGGATGATGGCGGATGGATGTTTAATCCTACAGTGCGCGTGAAATACGTGAACAGTCCAACTTGAGCGGCAATCTTTGATAATTAGTTTTGTGTCGTTTGTGAATCAGCCATGGAGTTCGCGACTTGTGTACTGATTTTAAAATGTTCACTATGTCTTAAATATTTTAAATTGGGATCCCATATTTCCACGACAATATAACAACACCAACAATATTGATTGAAATGGACCAATACTGAAGTCTAATTCGAGTTTTGAATTTCGAATATTATGGACAAGTTTTAATTAGAGGTTAAGTAGGTCAATTAGTAAAATTAATTCCTTTCAAATAGCAACCACGTATTCAAGGGGAAATGAATCTATTAATTTAATGGGATAAGACCAGGAATTCGCTCCTTATTCACTTCCAAAGTACATCGACGTATTCAAGGGGAAATAAATCTATTAAGATATATTGGAACAAGACTAGTAATTCTTTTCCTCGTTGGCTTCAATGTTGAATCCACGTATAAATGCTATTATTATTGAACATTAAAATGCTGATTTATTGTCAAGGGAGAGTGTATAGGCAATAGGTCATACATTTCAACTTAAAATATACTGATATAATTTATTTCTTATATGGGCTTATCGCTTTCAAAAAAGTGTACTGAATTATGGCTATATAAAATACAGTTTAACGTCCTTCTGTTCTGCTCCTACTGGGCTAATAAAGACGGACACACGCCATACAGTGTGCTAAGAGGGAAATTTTACCCGGGTAGCGGCACAAGGGCCTACTCTTATATCTACACGTAATTCCAACTTCCAGGGGATAGTTTACGTGCACACCAATGTAGTAATAGACTGGAAGGTTATACTGGACGATTTGTAACGTTATCCGTAGTTATAGACTGGCTAGGTTTTAACGTTATCCGTAGTAATAGACTAGAGGGTTATACTGTAACGTTATCCGTAGTGATAGACTGGCTAGATTTGTAACGTTATCCGTAGTGATAGACGGGCTAGATTTGTGACGTTATCCGTAGTGATAGACTGGCTAGATTGTAACATTACTCGTAGTGATGGATTGGCTAGATTTAATTGTTACCCGTAGTTAGTGATAAGACTGGAAAGATTATATTGTTACCTTTGGTGATATACTCGGCAGGTTGTGCCGTTACCCGTCGTGATATACTGGAAATAGTGTTACCTGTTGTCGGGACAAGAACTTGTTAAATCAGACCTTGGTCCTCAATTACAGTCTGATCCCTGATCATCAAATCTGCATAGTTTTCTCTTCTTTAATTTGTAAAATATCGTATAGTCCTTGTTTGACTGCTGCAATTTCTGAAATCTCAAAATACGCCCATCGTATCTGACAGCCCCAATTGCATTTATGAAATTCTATTTTATTTGAAATGCAGATTTACAAAATTAAAAGAAGACATCAGATTAAAAGACAACTTGAATAAAATATTTTCGACATCACCCAGAATAGTGAACATGGGCATATCCCATACCGTCATCTTTTTAAGGCAATTCTGCACCATTCCGCATACTCGTAATCGAATTCAAACTGATAATGGTTCTTTGTGTGCAGAGAGTTACCTCGGTTTGTCTTCCCACCGAACAACTAGACGTGTAAACACATTGTTTGTTACCATGGTTTGAACTAGTTTCAGAGGGAGAACCTGTAACACCGGGGTCATGTAGTTTCGCCGTCGAAGTTGTTAATTATAAAATTACAATATAAATTGTTCGCAATGTAAAAAATAACGAACAGACGATATGGGTTACTGGATGTTCACGACGCACATTACTTCTAGATACAGATTGTTTAAACTTGGACAGCAGAGAAACTCAGACTATTATTAACATATTACATTTTGTCTCTCTTGTATAACAAGGTAAACTATACCCAAACCTTCCCATACACCGCTTCTCTAAGGAGTTTAGTGTGCTGTATCCATATAACACATTACTATTTGTCTCCCTTGTCTAACAAGGTAACCTATACCCAAACCTACTCACACACCTCTCCTGTAACGAGTTAAGTTTCTTTTATGGCTATCATCAGGAATCGAATCAAACAATTATCTGTTGATGCCATATTTCCTTATTCTCATTATCTTCTCTTTAACTACAACACCCAGAAATGTTAATTCGTCCATTATCAGCATTTCACAATCGTGAAAAGAGATTGTAAAAGCCCCACTCCATATCGTGTCAGCTACCAAAGGATATGTTCCATTGGAACTCGCATTTAAACAAAACTGAGTCACTCGCTCACGTAGTGATTAAAAATACCGAAACTTCTTCATTAAAATCAGAAGATTGTTGCTTTACCCGCTTATCAAATATTTCGTAAAAATAGTCATACAGAATATAATCCATTTCTGAGAATTTCTTAACTTTGTCCATGAGGGTAGAATTGATGTTATTCTTGGGTTTATTTTTGATAGCATTCTGCTTTATGTACAATATATCATTGAATGACCAATTTAACATTCTTCGTAAAAGTATCAAAAATTCATCAAATCGCTCAGTTATATTAACGAGATCCAGTGTTAAATCCAAGTCGTGCACGTATTCCAACTCCATCTTTGAACTCCACCAAGCATTGACCTACGTAGCATATACATTAAGTTTGAACGTTGTAGCCCAATTAGAAAAAGAGTTATTGTGTCCCAAACGTGTGTCTTTAGCTTAATTCGAAAGGCGGGCGACAAAAACCGAAACAAAATATAGATCTGTATTTTAATCAGATTGGAATAAACTAATAGGCTGCAAAATTTAATGAGCCTTCTATGTTGTATTGTCATCAGAGCGCCTAATTCACACAAAATCTTATTTATATCCAAGTTTACCTTTTATATAAAGATCTATTTGCATAAAGGGTGGAAATTGTTATTTGAAATCAACAATTTTTGGGGCTGTAGTAGATAACCCATCTTTTGCACAAGAGAACAGGTTATGCATGTTTAAATTGTATTGATGCGATATTGAACCATGTTGATATAATTATTATTATATTTTATGTTTTAGTATACTTCATTTCCATGTTGGAAAAGTTTTGTTATTTATTTTGCCGGGTATTTATTATTAGTCAATGATTTGTTTGTGTAATTTATGAGGCAAATAAATGACCATTTCAACTCAAACAAATGTTTTTTTCGTATGTGCAAAACATAGCCATTCCAGAGCAAAGGGGATACAAATAAGTTTATGAAAATACGCATTTAAACAACATTTAATTATGGTCCACCACTTGTAGAACTTTCCCCTTGAACTAACAATAAATTGTTAATTGAAATTTTCGATTAAATGGGAACATTCTTCTTGATGTAAAATACTCGATCAAATGATAATTTAAGGCCTACCATGTAATACAAATATTTGCAACACGTTTTAACACCATATCTTTATATGTATGCCATGAAAATAAATTGTTTATTGGATAAAACGGAAACATTTTTTTTCTATTTTGTAGCAGATGGAGTCTATGGGAATTTACGCCAATATTTAATTTTATGTCAACATCACAATTGTTATTAAAATATAGCATTGACTTGACAAATATCACAACTTTCATCTGGCCCTAAATCGCGTTATTGTAGACATTTTGCTTGGAACTCTAAAGATGTGTGTTCTCGGTGTTATAGTTTGTTCATAAGAGAAGACCTTGTAGCGTATTTCGCGCTATAAATTTAGCCTGCTGACCTATTTGTCTGTGCCGACTAATATATGCAAAGTCGTTTTGTATTTACAGAACCAATGACTTATTTTAAACGTATGATTGCCAAAGACTCTGGCGGAACTTGTTCAAAATCTGTTGGAGTGTTATCGACGAATATCTTATTGTTATACCAATTGTAATTAATTTGAAAGGGCTAATTTTTTTTTACATTTTAGAGGTTTTTTCGTGTTGTCACTTAAAAATTGGATATGAGTTTTCGTGAAAAAATAATTAAAGGTTTAATAATAAATTAATTTTTCGCTTAGTTCGCATATACAGTTTCATTCTGATCTATATTTCATAGACAATGACAGAAAACTATAAAAGGTAGGATACATTTGACATAACATCATAGGGAAATAACCTACCATTATGGTCAGTGTCATCCCAAGTCCAAAATACTGACTAAGCCACCTACTAAATATTTCTAAAAATAAATTCTCCCTACTCAAACTTTCCTAAAGAACCAAAGTCAGATCCAGAAAAAGTCCAGGTACATCTACGCTGCCGATTTTATATGAATTTATGATATATTTAATTTGGATTACAGAAATAAATACTTCGATTGTCCTTTGCACGACAGAAAATGGATTAACAATTGAATAGAATGCATCCATTATAATGCCTTTTAAAATGCGAAAAATCATTAAAAGCTGCCTGACAAAATTGGTTATTTCTCGGCAAAGGAAGATGTTTCTCGGGCATATCTCACCAACCGTTGAAGATAAATCGTTGTATAACAGTAGTTGCGCATATAGAATTTTTTTTTTTTATAGGAATTTGTGTTGCCATGTAAACAATTTTGACTAGTCCCATTGAGGACGCCGGATAGTGATGACTAGTCATCTTGTTTTATTGTCCCCCGCCTCTCGATACTTTTGAAAAAAAAAGTAAATTGCGATTAATTAATATGCGTCATATTTATTTTAGGATTTCGGCGGGGGACATCAGCCCCACTGTTGGCTCGTTATTTTTATCTGATATTTATACCGTTTCATTAAAAGGATTTTTAATTTCAAAAATTGCAAAAGTACACAACGATTATGAACTCCCGTTATGAGCAAACATCCGACAATAAAGTCTCAAATTTTTACGATATATTTTATTTTTGAAACGTTGAATCAACAAGCTTTATTGTCTATAATATGTATTTATACCCATGTTTTTTTTTTCAATTTATTTATTAAAAGTATTTATAAGATGTAAGACTAAACAAGTTTGTTTTCTGTTTATGCGGGAATAGATTTGATGGCGTGGAGTTGAACCGTCAATGGCATCAGCATGATTTACACCATATTGTTGGTGTAGTGTTGAACCGGATTAAAGTTGTGTTGATCATTGTCTTCTGATGTTGTGAAACTGCCAGATTCACGTTGGATTTTGTCGGATTCTATTGTTGTCCTTCTCTTAGTAGATAATAATTTTCTATCTTTGGCTCGGACAGGCTCATTTTACAACCGTTTGCAATACTGCTATGTAACAGCTTGTTTCCCAGTGGATTTTTTTCACGTCTGTCCTGGTTTTCAAAGTTCTTTCTTGGCCCTGCTTTAGGATTGTGTAAGACACACTGGTAGTGTGTTTTAACCAGCATCTTAAGATCCGGGATCAAATAGTTGATATTCCTTGGATGACTGTCTTATCTCGTCTATATCATATGAACTAAGATACTAGGCATCAACATATAGATGCTCGTCTAGTCGATATATTCCCGACACTGAGGAGCGCCGGTAGGGCGCGTGGGTCAGGGTACCAAAAGATAGAGCGATCATTCTAATCTTTAAAGGCCCCAATATCGGCTACAATGAAATTGTTAACAATTTTATGGATAATGCACACGGATTCCAAATATTGCTTTGCTCTGTAAATATGAGCATATTTTTGAATTATCATGACCCATTGGCCTTACCGTTAACCTTTCATGTGACAGTATTCTTTCTGTGGCCAGTGTAACTGTTTTGCCGGTCCATGTGGAGCGAATAAAGCGCTCTGAAATGTCATCCATAAGGCCTATATAAAGTTGATTAGCATACAGACAGCTAATAAATGACTGTTTCTGGACACAGGTTTTATTGATTGCTGGTATAAATGGAGTATATTTAGCTATTACTGTAATGAATACAGATTTCGAAGCTACTGTTTGTAGACTTAAACACTTGGGAGTTCATTTTTTAGAAACCGGTACAGCTCTGTGGAGTTAACTTTAAGATAACTCAAAGGGGGGATTTAGTTTCGTTTAATATCACTTATAGAGAGAGAGAGAGGGAGAGAAATGGGTTTAACGTCCACTCAACACAACTAGGTCATTTCGGGACTACCATATGGTTTAATTTTATTTCAATAATTCGCTTGCGCGTAGGGGTTTTTAGCAGTGGGAGGAAACTGGAGTGCCCGGAGGAATCCCACGAGGTTGAGAAGGCGCCCCTATCTCAATGCCACATACGCTCACACCAGGGCTCGAGACCACAGCCGCAAGTCAGAGGTGGCCGGCCAGCTAGAGCGCTAGGCCATCCCAACCCCCTAAACACTTATAGATGTAGCTTCAACATTAAAAAAATTGAATTCTTGATATATTTTTTTTACAGCAAAGAATTCGCTCTTTGTTTGGACTCCCAATTCCATCGCAAGCACCTTTTCCACGAGAGATGTTAAAACAGTCCATTCAGCCTCTAGATTAAAATCTTCTTTATTTTTGCACTGTTCCACGGCACATCCATCTGTGAAATAATGGAATTTTCTTTAGACCTGGAAGTTCTGTTTTCGGGTAAGGAAGGACATCACTTAAAAGGGCAAATACAGTAATAGCTGAATGCTCCTTGGCATGGCTTACAAACACATATATTCCTGTGTATAATATCCCCAGTATTAGTTATTACTTCTCTGATAGGCAAAAAAAGGATGCATAGTTGCTAGATTATTTTCCGGATGGAAACTCTGGATCTCATCCTGTGCCACATATGAACAATATTCGGCAAAATCTTCTTGAAGAATTATTTCCTCAACAGGTTTTTGTAGTTGTTTTCAATTTATTAATTTTCGGGGTTTGGCAACATAGCTATGTTTTCTTAATTTTACAGTCTGGGTTGCTAGGTTACCATTTGAGTCTTCTTCTGGTTCAGTTATTGACACCAGCTTAGTTCTATCAGGGCTAATCCATTGCTTATAACTAAGAATAGTACTATCTTTAACGTCGGAAAGTTCAAGATATCCCGCGATTCCATTTCGGTCAGGAAATTTTTTGCATTATCTCATCATGCAGCTTTCTTTATCGATGGAACAAACACTCAACTTCATCAGATCATCGGGATCTTCATCAGTTTTAAATTTTGTGATTTTTGAAAAAACAATGATTACCTGAATCACCAGCAAGAACAAAAAGTTTTGATGAAGAGCAACAAATGTAGAAAAATATTTTTATCAGGAAATTTTCGCACCCAGTACGAAGTAGAAACACAGCTTCTTCGTACTTCGTATATTGTTTTTGACAGATTTCCGTTTCCGCCGAAATGCGAAGTCCGATCTTTAGTTCCACGGCTGTTCACCCTAAACAAGGAATAACACCGTTTAGTTTATTTAAATAAAAAGTATCAAATCAAATTTTAATCCTCAAGAAGCTCATTGCAATGTTTTTTTTTATCACAGCCCGAAAATTTGGCCAATATGAGGACGCTTACCAACCTCGTTGACGCAGATCAACCTTCTATTGAATTTTAAATGTTCAAGCTTTCTATAAAACCGCAAAAAATACGAATTTCATCCACAAATCAGCGAGAAAATCATGATGTCGTACTTCGTTTGTAACCACTAACTTTTCCCGATTTCTTCGTAGAAAATGGACGAACTAAACGCCGCATATGTCAATGACATCACATGAATTGATGACGACAGCACATAAATACTTCGTAGCTCGTACTGCCTGCGGAACCTCACTAATAACAGCTTCTTTCATTCCAGGACCTTCTACTATTCGAATCATTTTCATAAAAGGATATTATTTAATCTTATAGTTTTTGACTTAACGATTTTCCATTGTTAGAACAGCATTGTCTTTCTACAGTTCAGCTCATTTTAATTAAATAATTAGTTTTAGAGTCTTTTTATTTCTCTTTTAGTTTTTCTCCACCACTGATTGAAGCATCCTAAACTCGTCCTTACGTTCCTAATCAGAACGGTCAGGTGACACTTGTTAGGTAACCCCAAGCTTTCTTTTTAGGGTTATAGTTGCTGTTAGTTTCCCCTTTCAGTTTCTTTCCACATGAAGGTAGTTTGACAGGAGCTACGCCTAAACTAGGTAAAGCCACATTGACATCTGAGCTGATCCACATTCTTTCATCTATTTTGGGAGTATTGCAGTCTAGCATTACATCGTCAATTTCTACCGGAACATCAATTGCTTTCTTTATTTCAACAGGGTCAATATTTTCAGTTTAATGACACACACACACACACACACACACACACACACACACACACACAAAAATAATTTAAAAAAAAACATTGAATGCAGCAGTATTAAATCATATTTATGTCAAAACTTATCGCTAATAAGGGAAATATCAATTTATTTGGAAGGTTATCTAATCCATTCCTGTGTAGCATTTAGGCCTATATGTATTATGTATACCTCGGTTATTGTCTGAGTCATAGGCAAACATTTTCTATCACTATCAGTAGCGTTGACTATTCAGCCGCGATTCCAGTCCTGACCGCTTAATATATTGTAAGAGGGAGGGGGGGGGGGGGTCAGGCCCCGAAATGGCATCTGCGACAGGGTTCTATTTTTATCAAATGTCCGTCCTTGAGGCAAATTTTCACATCATATGGTCTTTTAAATCAAGTGGCGTGGTTTAGATTCTAAGCTTGTACGTGACCTCGTGGGTTGTTTCTGGTATCCCCCCACTGCTAAAGACCCCTACATGCAAGCGAATTAACAGAATACAAATTGAATCATGTTTGTCTCGAAATGACCTAGTCTCTGTCTCTTCCCCCCTATTCAATCGGGTTGACATGAATCATATATTATCAGTTACATAGACTGATACAAATGTCCGTCCTTGGGGCAAATTTTCACATCATATGGTCTTTTAAATCAAGTGGCGTGGTTTTGATTCTCAGCTTGTACGTGACAATGAGTAGGATCGTCTGTCCAACCTCGTGGGTTGTTTCTGGTATCCCCCCACTGCTAAAGACCCCTACATGCAAGCGAATTAACAGAATACAAATTGAATCATGTTTGTCTCGAAATGACCTAGTCTCTGTCTCTCTCCCCTATTCAATCGGGTTGACATGAATCATATATTATCAGTTACATAGACTGATACAGATAGAGAGAGAGAGAGAGAGAGAGATGTGGTTTAACGTCCACTCAGCACAACTAGGTCATTTCGGGACTAACACATGGTTTAATTTTATTTCAATAATTCGCTTGCGCGTAGGGGTCTTTAGCAGTGGGAGGAAACTGGAGTGCCCGGAGGAAACCCACGAGGTTGAGAGAAGCCCCTATCTCCATGCCACATACGTTCACACCAATGTTCGAAACCACAGCCGCAAGCCAGAGGTGACCGGCAAGCTAGAGGTCGAAGCGCGGCACTCTAGACCACTAGGCCATCCCAACCCCTTAGCCTGATACAATCATGAAATGACTAGATGTGGTTCTGGTGCAGTCTTACTTGACCCTTGCCTACTTGTATTCCCCAGCATGTTGCGTGTGAATTCAGCATGCAAGTCGATAGTAAATGTTTTATAATTTTATGTTATCGTTAAAATCGACTTTCGTGTTTTTAAGTGTTATGTAAAAAAAATATATATAATCTCTTTTTGAAAGAATAATATCGACTATAATATGTGTGGTTTAATGGTCGAGGGCGAGACATTAAGTAATATATTGTAACAACAAGAGGACCGTCAGGTCCGAGTGTTTTTACAATATATTACGCAATGTCTAAGCCAGAGACAATTAAACTACTTAAAATACAGACTCCGCACGTGCGTATACAGTGAAAAACATCATGCCAGTAGTAATATTGAAATAATGTACTATTGGCAAGTTGCCCGTACATTATTTGATATAATGGTAGGCCAACATCAAAGGATGACGTCACATCTGTATTTTAATAGGATATATAAATACTGTGTACAAATTTATTCTGTATGTGTTGAAAAATACTCACAGTGAAGATGGAGAAACGACATTCAAACGGTAAATATTTATATTTAAATGGGGAGCTACGGTGGCGCAGTTAGTGAATGGCATGAGGTGAGGTTTAACGACCTACTGTTCTACTCCGACTGGGCTAATGGCTTAGTGACCAATACGTTGACTCGCTAACCCGGGGGTCCCGTGTTCGATCCATGTGTTGTCCGAGAAAGTTTGACACAATTTTCCGGTGTGGTTTCCCCTTGTCAGTGGTGCAAGATGAAGGGTCTGGCCAGGGACAACATTCAGTCTTTCGGATGGGATGAAAGGTTGAGGTCCCGTGTACACATTGGCGTGCACGTAAAAGAATACTTTATAGTTGAATTCGACATAAAAGTGGGCCGTAGCGCCGCGGTCCGCGCAAAATTTCCCTCGTGCACACTGTATTGTGTATGCCCTTTTTCATTAGGGAGTTAAAAGCCATTTCATTTCATATTACAATTTAATAAATCATATACAGGCAATCAGATGTTTCTATATTCGAAATCACGGCACATAAAGATGGTAGTGTGAAATAAATAAAAAAAACAATCCTTGTGAAATTGACCAAATGAAATCAACGTACATGTACTTGTCGGTCATTTTTTTTTAATATAATGGGAAGACTATTTGGATATAATATGTAGACTATTTTTAATATAATGTGTAGACTATTTGGGTAAAATATTTTTAATATAATGTGTAGACTGTTTGGATATAATTGGTAGAATATTTTGAATATAATGTATAGACTCTTTTGAATATGACGTGTAGAATATTTTGGGCGCTACTGACCAATGAACGAGCTTCTCGGTGATTAGTGTTTGTATAAATGTCTACAATCCATAATTATTTCAATATTTTTTGAAATTGTTTAAATTTTAGATTATGCATATCTTTCCTTGTCGACCATGTTTTGCCATAGTATGGACTCTTTCGGTAATTAGAAGTATCGTTTTTGTAAAAGTGTCAATTCTTTAGTTTTGTTAATTTACAGCACAATATCCAATTCACTAAATATCCATTAGCTCTGGATTCCATAATCGCTAATGCAGAAAGTCATACCAATTATTCTTGACATCCAAACAGGGGCGGATTGGGGCCGAGAACCGACCCGGGATCCCGTGTCGGAGCTACCCCATTTACGGACTGCGGAGCTAAAATTTTGAAATATGAGCCCAAAATATGCGATTTGGTGGCATATCTGGTTATAATCTCTGTCAAATAATATATTTCAAAAATCGATTAATTTAGGCCAAGTAATTTACAACCATCAACCTGTGAAATTATCATATCGTCATATTAATTAACGTATTATCATTGTATCGTAAAAAGAGACAAGATACTTTAAATGGTTAATAAAAGGGACTAGTTGCGACAATTTTGACCATTTGATTAACCAGTTGGTAATATTGAATAAGTAGGAATATTTTCATTAAATGTCCTAATTTTGTTGCCGGGAGTGCTAGTTGATGGAAGGCCACGAGACACATTGGTACAGAGTGACGAAAGTGCAATTCATGAAAGCTGCTTTTCGATTTTGGACTAGTTGTTTCTGATAAATTATTTTACCTTGACTCCGAAATTGAACATTTGACACACTACATATTGATAAATGAACATAGCATTTGTTCAGATAATGAATATTCGAGTATAAGGCTACACAAATTTAATTATGAGAATTGCGTTACCTTCGACAATTTTGTCGGGAGCGGCAGGCGGAAATAAGAAATAGCTACCACGACATCACAACATGGATTTTGTTACCCACATGATTACTTATATTGTAACTGTCATTCATGTTTCGGAAATAGAATTGCCAGGCCCAGTAGGCGATTCATCGCGGTATGGATTTTCTGTATTACCGCCCTCATACGGGACACAATTCATTTTTGAATTTTAGGATACAGGGGCGGATTGGGCCATCGAACCGATGGCTTTAACATGATGATTATGTTGTATGTGACCAGCGGCTTCAACGGGCCGCCACGCCATCACTGGAGTCTGCGTGGAATGGGCTGGTATAATAGACTTTCCGAGCCGGGTGTGCTAGGTGTGGGCCGGAATTCAGATTCCGTATTTCATCCCAAAATTCTAACGGATTCACCCGACACTGTCGCCCGCAAATTTACTAATTATTAAGTCAACTCCGTATTTAGCCCCGGACTAACACCCATACATGTTTTGTAAAGCAGTTGAGTAGAAACTGTGCGTGTGTATCATTAGCACAATTCGTCCTGGACCAAGAAGTGTCGGGACTTAGCACAATTCTGGGAACTAGCGGCTACCCTTATCCATTGCAACATACGTTATTGGGAGATGTGAAATCGCCGAAACTAAACGACAGCACTCTGTAAAAAAGTAGCGAATTGAAAAAAAAATGAAAATTATTTTTAGAATTTTAAACGTAATTAGCTATCCAATAATATCGGAAGACAAACGCGTGATGAAGATATTTTTAACAAGTTTTCATTTACCATTTTATGTTGTGGCAATACCACGTGCATGTCAGTATATAGTGAATATTTGCTCCGAGCACATGCTCCAATGTCCCCAAACTATTTCGTCATCATTGAGAAAATGTCTTTGCACAGTCAACACCTTTCCATGTTAAATTGGACTGCTCGAGACACCCTATAATATGATAAGGTTCTCTTTTTTCTCTTTTTTAAGGTTGTTGTAATCGATTGGATTGTTTGGGCAGGTAATGTTAATATTTATTTTTAATTTACGTAGGATCACTATAATATACTTAACATTAGATATAATGATATACTATACTTTACATATAATTATACTTTACATCAGATATAATGATATATAACATTGGATAATGATTATATACATTAGATATAATGATATATACTTAGCATTAGATATAATGATATAAACTTGACATTAGATATAATGATATATACTTAACATTAGATATAATGATATATAATACTTTACAACAGATATAATGATATATAACATTAGATAATGATTCTATACATTAGATATAATGATATATACTTAACATTAGATATAATGATATATATTATACTTTACATCAGATATAATGATATATAACATTGGATAATGATTCTATACATTAGATATAATAATATACTATACTTTAGATATAATGATACTTTACATATAATTATACTTTACATCAGATATAATGATATATACTTAACATTAGATATAATGATATATACTTAACATTAGATATAATGATATATTATACTTTACAACAGATATAATGATACTATAAATTAGATATAATGATATATACTTAACATTAGATATAATGATATATACTTGACATTAGATATAATGATATATACTTAACATTAGATATAATGATATATTATACTTTACAACAGATATAATAATACTATAAATTAGATATAATGATATATACTTAACATTTGATATAATGATATATACTTAACATTAGATATAATGATATATACTTAACATTAGATATAATGATATATTATACTTTACAACAGATATAATGATACTATAAATTAGATATAATGATATATACTTAACATTTGATATAATGATATATACTTTACATTAGATACAATGATATATACTTAACATTTGATATAATGATATATACTTAACATTTAATATAATGATATATACTTTACATTAGATATAATGATATATATTTAACAGTAGATATAATGATATATACTTGACATTAGATATACAAATATAATCTTGGCATTATATATAATGATATATACTTAACATCAGATATAATGATATATACTTAACATTTGATATAATGATATATACTTAGCATCAGATATAATGATATATACTTGACATTAGCTATAATAATATATACTTGACATTAGATATAATGATATATTATACTTTACAACAGATATAATGATACTATAAATTAGATATAATGATATATACTTAACATTAGATAAAATGATATATACTTGACATTAGATATAATGATATATACTTAACATTAGATATAATGATATATTATACTTTACAACAGATATAATGATACTATAAATTAGATATAATGATATATACTTAACATTTGATATAATGATATATACTTAACATTAGATATAATGATATATACTTAACATTAGATATAATGATATATTATACTTTACAACAGATATAATGATACTATAAATTAGATATAATGATATATACTTAACATTTGATATAATGATATATACTTTACATTAGATACAATGATATATACTTAACATTTGATATAATGATATATACTTAACATTTGATATAATGATATATACTTTACATTAGATATAATGATATATACTTAACAGTAGATATAATGATATATACTTGACATTAGATATACAAATATAATCTTGGCATTATATATAATGATATATACTTAACATCAGATATAATGATATATACTTAGCATCAGATATAATGATATATACTTGACATTAGCTATAATAATATATACTTGACATTAGATATAAATATAAAGTCTTGGCATTAGATATAATGATAATACTTAAAATTAGATATAATGATACTTGGCATTAGATATAATAATATATACTTAACATTAGATTATATAATGAAAGATATTTTGCATTATATTATATAATGATATATACTTTGCATTAGGCATAATGATATATACTTTACATTATCTATAATGATATACAGTTTTCAAATGAGTCAAAAAAGGAATTAATATATACATATACCGTATTTTTTCACAAAACTGTCTTTTTTATACACAGTGATTGTTTTCCCATATAATTCTGTTAGTTCTGACATTAATTTTTACACCTTGTTTATTTTCAGAAAGAAACGCTTCATATTTATTTTCCTGCTGGTTGTGTCAGTTGTTACCATCTTTAAATTACAGATAAAACTATCACCTGGCAGTCGGTTTGAACTGAGACATTCCGATACCATCATATCCAATCACTTACCCACGCCATTTCCGGCGAATGAGGTCCGCCATGTTGCTTTTTTAAAGGTTCACAAAGCTTCTAGCTCAACAGTTTTAAATATAATATACAGGTTTGGATATCAGAGAGGCCTTACTTTTGTGTTGGCGAGGGGAGGCAACAACTATCTTGGCAGTGATACATCGAGTATAATGAAACGCATACTTCTGCCACCATCTTTGAACAAAACATACGACATGTTGTGTAACCACGTAATATTCAACAAGACCATATTTGGTCATTATATGCCTAGAGATACGGTATATATTGCTACAATAAGAGAACCCTACGAACGTTATAGATCCGCCTATCATTACGGTCGCACGGTAATTCATTTAGCATACCTCATGCGTGGCCCAAATGGAAATGATAGTTTTGAACAATTTATAGCGAATCAAGAAATCTACGAGCCAACCGATCCGCACTATTCTCACACACACAACCGAATGTCTATAGATTTTGGCTTTCCAACCAAATACTTTAAAAATTCTACTAAAATGTTGGAATACGTGCACGACTTGGATTTAACACTGGATCTAGTTATGATAACTGAACGATTTGATGAGTCTATGATACTTTTACGAAGAATGTTAAATTGGTCATTCAAGGATATATTGTACATAAAGAAGAATGCTCTCATAAATAAACCCAAGAATAACATCAATTCTACCCTCATGGACAAAGTTAAGAAATTCTCAGAAATGGATTATATTCTGTATGACTATTTTTACGAAAAATTTGATAAGCGGGTAAAGCAGCAATCTTCTGATTTTAATGAAGAAGTTTCGGTATTTAAATCAATACGTGAGCGAGTGGCTCAGTTTTGTTTGAATGCGACTTCCAATGGAACGTATCTTTGGGTAGCTGACACAAAATGGAGTGGGGATTTTACAATTTCTTTTCACGATTGTGAAATGATGATAATGGACGAATTAACATTTATGGGTGTTGTAGTTCAAGAGCAGCAATCGAGAATAAGTAAATATGGCATCAACAGTGAATTCTTTGATTCGATTCCAGATGATAGACATAAAAGAAACTAAACTCATGACAGAAGAGGTGTGTGAGTAGGTTTGGGTATGGTTTACCTTGCTAGACAAGGGAGAAAAATAGTACACTGAAAAAAAACTTGTTTTGGAACAACACAAACTTGCATAGTTTTCAACACAAGTTAGGTGTCTCTAATTAACAACACAATCTTGTGTTGAAACAACACAAAACTTGTGTTATATGTTGAAACAACACAACACTTTATAAAACAACACAGAACCTGAATTGGAACTTGTGTGAAAATATACACAATACTTGTGTTGAAATTTCTAAAACTTGTGTTGAAAATCTGAAACTTGTGTTGAAATTTCTGAAACGTGTGTTAAAATTTCTGAAACTTGTGTTAGTTCATACAAACTTGTGTATAACTACCAACAAACACTTATTTTGTATTTTACCATTTATATCCAGTATAGCAACCTTTTTACATGCAACCCCCCCCCCCCCGCTTGTTCTGTTTAAACTATAATGCTTGATAAATAACAAAATTGTTTGTTAAATTAATATTTATTCAATAAATGAAATGAAAAATTAAATTAATGCCAAATCAATACCAAACAGACATCTCGGGTGTTAATAAACAAAGTTAATTCAATACTGATAAAATTGTGTTATACAATAAAAAAAAATACCGCCCAACCCCAACCAATCATAAAAAAGATAATAGCTATTGAAAAAAAAAACAAACAAAACAAGCATCGACAAATGTGGTATATTACTAAACAAAGTTAATTCCAATACTAATAAAAAAAGCTATAAAATTTTTTGTTTTACGATTAACCTTAAAAAGAGTTGAGAATATAATAAATATGTACACACTATCCCTATATCTAATGCCCCCAAAACATACATTAAACTATAGCAAAATTTAATAACAACCAAACCAAACACTAAATACATTAATTATGCACTAAATTGAAATAATCATAGATAGATAAAATAAATATAGCATATAAATTAAATAAAGTGGAGAATTTTAAAAATGTGTAAAGAAATAATTGATGAATAAAAGCATTTCATATAAATGAAGCATCAACATTCGAAATTTTCACTACAGGTTGATTTCATCATACAATAATACATTTTTATAATTATCGGCTGTTACTATTAATTATTGATAATTCCTCTTAAACATTTCAATTTTTTAGACCAACTTTTTAGTGTTAAGGATTGCACTGAAACAATATTTAGAGATAAAAAAAAGTAATGATGACAAATAACGTTTGGGTTTCCACAATAAGATCTATAAAATAATTTTGTGGCTTTATATTCAGAATTTGTTTTCTTTCTTTGGTATTGATATTTACTAAATACATGTACTATTGTACTTCTCCAAGGATGTTCAAGTCTCTGAAAAATATAATGGTGATGATTATAAATACACTTATAAACAAATTGGGGTTTGATTTGGTTTTTACTGGGCATACCAGTCATTGGTACAGAGTTATTTAGTTGGCAGAATAATAAAAGAAAAATAACTTCGTTGGCGAAGGGGGGGGAGGGTGAATTTTGAGACTCATATGTATGGCTACATGTCAATGCAAGGGGAAGTATTGTAGACATGCAGGAGTATTCAAATCATATTTATCCAATTGCATAATAATAAATAAACTTAACTTTTATTATTTTATTGCTTCAGGCCAAGAACATGGTAAATTGGCAATTGCCTTGTTTCACTGCAAACTATAAGGCACGGGGAGTCTTGAGCAGAAAGATAACAAAAGGTATGACTTTTGATTAAATACCTATAGCTTATTATATATTAAACTTATTGTCTTATTGAACCAAATGGCCAGTTTGGTGGCATTATATCTAAAACCACACCAATCAATTACCCAAATCTCTAGGGCCATTTAAAGTTTATACACTCACTTCTCTGGGAGCAAATTAACGCCAAAGCAAGTGTGTTAATGTGTTTGTACAGTCTGTACACAGTAACATATCTGAGAACAAAATTAAACTTATTAAGTTTAATATATTATAAGCTATAGGTATTTAATCAAAAGTCATACTATAAGATTTCTGCACCTACCTCGATAAACGTATTATTCTACAACAAATCCCATATTCAAACGCTGTGGGCAGCCGAATAGTTAATGCGTGCACGTTGCTTCATAAGATCTGTTAAATCAAGTAGCGTTGTTTCGATTCTCAGCTTGTACGTGACAATGAGTAGGGTCGTCTGTCCAACCTCGTGGGTTGTTTCTGGTATCCCCCCACTGCTAAAGACCCCTACATGCAAGCGAATTAACAGAATACAAATTGAATCATGTTTGTCTCGAAATGACCTAGTCTTTGTCTCTCTCCCCTATTCAATCGGGTTGACATGAATCATTACCAGTTACAAAGACTGATACAATCATGAAATAACTAGATGTGGTTCTGGTGCAGTCTTACCTGACCCTTGCCTACTTGTATTCCCCAGCATGTTGCGTGTGAATTCAGCGTGCAAGTCTATAGTAAATGTTTTATAATTTTATGTTATCGTTAAATTCGACTTTCATGTTTTTAAGTGTTATGTAAAAAAATATATATAATCTCTTTTTGAAAGGATAATATCGACTATATTATTAGGATATATAAATACTGTGTACAAATTTATTCTGTATGTGTTATAAAATACTCACAGTGAAGATGGAGAAACGACATTCAAACGGTAAATATTTATATTTAAATGGGGAGCTACGGTGGCGCAGTTAGTGAATGGCATGAGGTGAGGTTTAACGACCTACTGTTCTACTCCGACTGGGCTAATGGCTTAGTGACCAATACGTTGACTCGCTAACCCGGGGGTCCCGTGTTCGATCCATGTGTTGTCCGAGAAAGTTTGACACAATTTTCCGGTGTGGTTTCCCCTTGTCAGTGGTGCAAGATGAAGGGTCTGGCCAGGGACAACATTCAGTCTTTCGGATGGGATGAAAGGTTGAGGTACCGTGTACACATTGGCGTGCACGTAAAAGAATACTTTATAGTTGAATTCGATATAAAAGTTGGCCGTAGCGCCGCGGTCCGCGCAAAATTTTCCGCGTGCACACTGTATTGTGTATGCCCTTTTGCATTAGGGCGTTAAAAGCCATTTCATTTCATATTACAATTTAATAAATCATATACAGGCAATCAGATGTTTCTATATTCGAAATCACGGCACATAAAGATGGTAGTGTGAAATAAATAAAAAACAATGTAAACTTGAAATGGCAAAATCCTTGTGAAATTGACCAAATGAAATCCACGTTCTTGTCGGTCATTTTTTCTTTTAATATAATGAGTAGAATATTTTGAATATAATGTGTAGACTAGTTTGGATATGATGTGTAGAATATTTTTAATATAATGTGTAGACTGTTTGGATATAATGTGTAGACTATTTTGGATATAATGTGTAGACTATTTGGGTAGAATATTTCGAATATAATGTGTAGACTATTTTGAATAAGATGTGTTGACTATTTTCAATATAATAGACTCTTTTGAATATGACACGTAGAATATTTTGGGCGCAACTGACCAATGAACGAGCTTCTCGGTGATTAGTGTTTGTATAAATGTCTACAATCCACAATTATTTCAATATTTTATGAAATTGTTTAAATTTTAGATTATGCATATCTATAACATATCTTTCCTTGTCGACCATGTTTTGCCATAGTATGTACTGTCCGAATTTCATCCCAAAATTTTAACGGATTTAACCGACATTGTCGCCCGCAAATTTTCTAATTATGAAGTCAACTCCGTATTTAGCCCCGAACTAACACCCATACATGTTTTGTAAAGCAGTTGAGTAGAAACTGTGCGTGTGTATCATTAGCACAATTCGTCCTGGACCAAGAAGACAGTATCGGGACTTAGCACAATTCTGGGAACTAGCGGCTGCCAGGCAGGATACGCCCATATGCAAGAGTTTGGGTAGTGTATAATCCGAAGATCGAAGATCGCAGACCTGTATATTCCGAAGATCGCAGACCTCAACTATAATCCGCAGACCCCCTATACTATATTCCGCAGACCCCAACTATAATCCGCAGACCCCCTATATTATATTCCGCAGACCCAACTATATTCCGCAGACCCCCTATACTATATTCCGCAGACCCAACTATATTCCGCAGACCCCCTATACTATATTCCGCAGACCCCAACTATAATCCGCAGACCCCCTATACTATATTCCGCAGACCCCAACTATAACCCGCAGACCCCCTATACTATATTCCGCAGACCCCAACTATAATCCGAAGACCCCCTATACTATATTCCGCAGACCCCAACTATAATCCGCAGACCCCCTATACTATATTCCGCAGACCCCAACTATAATCCGCAGACCCCCTATACTATATTCCGCAGACCCAAACATTCATAAGCAACCTTGTACAGGACCGTGTATAGGGGTTGATGGTTCCTTTCTATAACCACCATGGCCCCTTATTTTGATTTTTTGTACAAGTATATCATATGTTCCAGTGAATCAACAACGGACATTTGAAGCCATTATTTTTGCGCTGACATTTTTTTCATATACAAGCAACGTATCGATATGTGTCGATAATTAGACTTCGAGATGAGATCATCTAGACATCCAGAGGTATGTACATTTTATAATAAGCGATATGGTTGGCCTGTCATCGTTCCAAGGCAGAGGAGTGAAAAAATCTAGAATGCCGAGTGGTTAGGACGCTTGCCGCTCATGCAGGGGGTCCCGGGTTCAACCTTTTGGATTTTTCCGACTGGGTTCATCCTTGATAGGTGAGGGCTGACATGGAAAAGCGTTCTAGTCCATCGGAGACGACGATAAACGGAGTCCCGTGTTCATTAGATCGAGCACGTTAAAGACACCTCGGCAGTTAAAAATCGGTAGCCCATGTTACTGTGACCTTGCAACATTGTATTAGGAATTCTGAAAGTGTGAAAAATTAAAAAAATTGAAGCTTTAAAGGGGGTCTGCGGAATATAGTATAGGGGGTCAGCGGATTATAGTTGGGGTCTGCGGAATATAGTATAGGGGGTCTGCGGATTATAGTTGGGGTCTGCGGAATATAGTATAGGGGGTCTGCGGATTATAGTTGGGGTCTGCGGAATATAGTATAGGGGGTCTGCGGAATATAGTTGGGGTCTGCGGAATATAGTATAGAGGTCTGCGGATTATGGTTGGGGTCTGCGGAATATAGTATAGGGGGTCTGCGGATTATAGTTGGGGTCTGCGGAATATAGTATAGGGGGTCTGCGGATTATAGTTGAGGTCTGCGATCTTCGGATTATACAGGTCTGCGATCTTCGATCTTCGGATTATACACTACCAAGAGTTTGATAGAGAACAAGCTAAAAAGAATGTGATTGTTTCTACAATCGAGGGTTACAAATCGATATGCGCAAATATCGAATGGAACCAAGATCTTTGGGTTATAAACATACATTTCAAGTAACATGAAAATCGGATTAAAATTGTGACCTCTACAGGGTCCACACCCTTATACAATATTTTTACACTATTCGCGTAAAAGTAGTGGCCATTTTGTCCGTCAGTTTTGGTCAGATTTCACGAAATTTGAACCCAGCCTTCATTACGATGTAACTGTGATATAATCAAAAGTTTCTTTTAAATTGGATAATAATAGTTCGAATTTTACGCATTGATCAAGCTTGGTTGGTGTCAAAATGTACGTTTTCGAGGTAGCTGAATCCATCCATTTCTGTACATATTTTTGAGTGATTAATTGGTTCCCTGTGTCAATATAGGATAACTTCAAACTATGGATTTAGATTACAGGTTAGGCAATAGTGGTTAATGATACTCCTACCTTTATAAAGCTAATACAATGACATTCATCGAGTATCAACTAAATTGCATTTTGAGTGTCGCCCAGTTCACTGCGGTACAGGCGTATTGGTATGCCGTCCAGGGACACTCACAGACCAATGCGTAAGCACGTTGCTAATTTAATTCACAAACCGATTCAAATATTGAGACTCGGGTGAATACAGCAACATGGCCTGTTTGTCAAATATGCAGTGAATCATTTGATAATGATCTGCCTAACATTGGTTTGGAAATAACGGGTATTGGGACCGTAAATAAGGCGGCTAAGCAGAGAAATTATGGTCGTGATTTCAAGCTCTATGGAAAATACTATGTGGAATATCGCAACTTTCACCGTTGCACAATATTGTAACGCTATTGAAGTGAAGGAGCCTGTATCAAGGTCAAGAGTGTCTGGGGTGCCAAAATTAATTTTCACGCACCGTTGTCTTTCACATGGTCTATAAGAAAGACTGGCAGACGGTCCATTATAACATATATAGTGGAGCGAACGGGGTTGCTATGCCCCCCCCCCCCCACACACACACACACTTCCGAAAATATGCCCTCGAATTTCGAGAAAGTTACTTTAAATACTCAAGGAAATGCCTACTTTAAAGAAAACATTTAAATTCGTTGTTGGGTGCTATGCCTGCTAATTGAATCGATTGACAACAAATTAAAAAGAGTCCGTCGGTCAATTCCTAAACAAAATAAAAAGATTTGTTTCCTCTTAACCCTAGAACAGTAAATCTGGTCAACCCAAACTACCCTTAGATTTGATTCATAACGCGTCTGGGGTAATACAACAACGATTTCACGAACCTTGGAAAATTAAAAGAAAAATTCCGGTTGTACTCTTATCCCTTATACCATACGTTATTGTGAGATGTGGAATCGGCGAAACTAAATAGCGAATTGAAAAATAAAAATGCCAATTTTTTTTAGAATTGTTAACGTAGTTAGCTATCCAATAATATTGGAAGACAACCGCGTGATAAAAATTTTTTTAACGGTTGTACCCTAATCCATTGCAACATACGTTATTGGGAGATGTGAAATCGCCGAAACTAAACGACAGCACTCTGTAAAAAAAATAGCGAATTGAAAAATAAAAATGACAATTATTTTTAGAATTTTTAACGTAGTTAGCTATCCAATAATATCGGAAGACAAACGCATGACGAAGATATTTTTAACAAGTCTTTATTTACCATTTTATGTTGTGACAATACCACGTGCATGCCAGTATATAGTGAATATTTGCTCCGAGCACGTGCTCCAATGTGCCCAAACTATTTCGTCATCATTGAGAAATTTGTCTTTGCACAGCCAACACCTTTCCATGTTAAATTGGACTGCTCGAGACACCCTAACATGATAAGGTTCTCTTTTTTTCTTTTTTAAGGTTGTTGTAATCGATTGGTTTGTTTGGGCAGGTAATGTTAATATTTATCTTTAATTTACGTATAATCACTATAATATACTTAACATTAGATATAATGATATACTATACTTTACATATAATTATACGTTACATCAGATATAATGATATATACTTAACATTAGATAATGATCTATACATTGGATATACTTAACATAAGATATAATGATATTTTATACTTTACATCATATATAATGATACTATAAATTAGATATAATGATATATACTTAACATTAGATATAATGATATATACTTGACATTAGCTATAATAATATATACTTGACATTAGATATAATGATATATACTTAACATTAGATATAATGATATATTATACTTTACAACAGATATAATGATACTATAAATTAGATATAATGATATATTATACTTTACAACAGATATAATGATACTATAAATTAGATATAATGATATATACTTGACATTAGCTATAATAATATATACTTGACATTAGATATAAAAATATAATCTTGGCATTAGATATAATGATATATACTTAATATCAGATACAATGATATATACTTAACAGTAGATATAATGATATATACTTGACATTAGCTATAATAATATATACTTGACATTAGATATAAAAATATAATCTTGGCATTAGATATAATGATATATACTTAACATCAGATATAATGATATATACTTAACATCAGATATAATGATATATACTTGACATTAGCTATAATAATATATACTTGACATTAGATATAAATATAAAGTCTTGGCATTAGATATAATGATAATACTTAAAATTAGATATAATGATACTTGGCATTAGATATAATGGCGCTACTGCACTTTCGTACCTCTATCAGTTCCCGTGGTCGTAGGAACTTGAAATTTGCAGGAGATGTTAAGGGTGACTAATAATGATCACACACCAAATTTCAGCCGAATCGATCAATAACTTTTGTTTTAAACCGACCTTTTAATTTCTGCCGAGAGAGAACTTCATCCGCATTCGCCATTTGTATTGTTTACTATTTCGACGGAAACCGACACACTTTAGACTCGAATATCAAGACACTAAAACGGAAACTGACACACTGAACTAGCTCCCTAACACTGCAGTTCATAAAAATTAATATTATTTTCGTAAACTTTATTTTTTGCGCGAAGCCACCATTTTCTATAAAATACTATTTGCTTTTGATCAGTGGATTGGCCTTTCGGTGTGAATATTGCCCATGACCTTGATTTTGACCTCGAGTCAGAACTTCCAATCCATATCGGGGCCTTTGCGTTTATGCTTGCCGTGGCCTTATTTCTTGCCCTATTATCAAAGTTAAGGTTCGACGTGAAAGCAGAGACGACGTTCTTCAGAAAAGATAACTGGGTCAAGGTCAAGGTCATGTTACAGAAAACTGAGCTCAAACTTTTCAAAGTCAATTTCGAGACATTTGACCTGGACTTACGACCTTGACCCAATAACATTTTTTAAAGCCTACCATCTTGGCTTCAACCACCTATGTTTAACTTTGCCCTGTCGCACACTGCTCGGTCAGAAAACAGCCAAACGCAAGGGGCCCGTGTCCGAAGGGAAGTCAATGGGCGTGGCCAATGTGAAAGGTCGTGATGACCTTCACAAGTCAAGGCTAACCAACCGTGTCCTTGACTTTGACCTTGAGTCCAAACTTCATATCGATCTCGGGTCATTTGAGTTTAGTTTTCTGTAAGATGACCTTGACCTACGACCTTGACCCAACTATCTTTTCTGAAGGACGTGGTCTCTGCTTTCTCCTCGAACCTTAACTTTGATAATACGGTCACGGGTGGTTAAAGGTGACTAGTGGAGGTCACCACGACCTTTCACATTGACCCCGCCCATTTATTTTCTTTCGGACACGGGACCCTTGCGTTTGACCGTTTTGTGGCCGAGCAGTGTGTGACAGGGCAATGTTAAACGTAGATGGTTAAAGTCAAGATGATGGGCTTTAAAAAAAGGTTGGGGGTCAAGGTCGTAAGTTAAGGTCAAATGTCTAAAAAATGACTTTGAAAAGTTTGAGTTTAGTTTTGTGTAAGATGACCTTGACCTACGACCTAGACCCAATTATCTTTTCAGAAGGACGTGGTCTCTGCTTTCACCTCGAACCTTAACTTTGACAATACGGTAAGAAATAAGGCCACTGCAAGCATAAACGCAAAGACCCAGAGATGGATGGGAAGTTTAGACTCAAGGTCAAAGTCAAGGTCACGGGTGGTTAAAGGTGACTAGTGGAGGTCACCACGACCTTTCACATTGACCCCGCCCATTTATTTTCTTTCGGACACGGGACCCTTGCGTTTGACCGTTTTGTGGCCGAGCAGTGTGCGACAGGGCAAAGTTAAGCGTAAGTGGTTCAAGTCAAGATGATGGGCTTTAAAAAAGGTTGTGGGGTCAAGGTCGTAAGTCAAGGTCAAATGTCTAAAAATGACTTTGAAAAGTTTGAGTTTAGTTTTGTGTAAGATGACCTTGACCTACGACCTTGACCCAACTATCTTTTCTGAAGGACGTGGTCTCTGCTTTCTCCTCAAATCTTAACTTTGATAATACGGTAAGAAATAAGGCCACTGCAAGCATAAACGCAAAGGGCCCGAGATGGATGGGAAGTTTAGACTCAAGGTCAAAGTCAAAGTCACGGGTGGTTACAATCTTCCAAACAGAGTTGTCTTTCCCTTGCAGTACACTAATCTCTGCTGTCGGCTCAATTGACTACGCCACCAAGATTCTTGGTGAAGATAGACAATGATAAACAATACGATTTAAAACAAAGAAATGATAATATATATAATACTATTACCATATTGAAATAGAAATGGAGTCACAATTGCAAAGTAACAATGTATATACAGATATTACAGGGAACTCTTTTGCGTAAGACTACGGGTAAAATCGTCGGAATACCGAACTGCGCATGTCGCCGTGCTTATTTTAGAATATAACACACGTGGGTTTGTTTATCAGTACTACGTGATCGACAGGCCCAACAATTAATTTAGAAAAATCTAGTTAATCAAAATCAAATAATTCTCGATATATGTTTGAAATATGATAGAAAAATCACTTTGCGGGATAAACATTTCGAATTTACTTAAAAAAACATAAAATTAAAAAGTGTTTATAACGCCAAGAACATTTCGCGGACAGGCGCCATTTTTGACCAAGTAGTAAATCACGTGATCGATGACCCCCGGGTCAAACGTTTATTGAAGGCGAGCCGATGGCAGAGTCGTATACTGGATAGTTAGACTTGCGTGGAAAATGGGGTGGTTAAAGGTGACTAGTGGAGGTCAACTCGACCTTTCACATTAACCCCGCCCATTTATTTTCTTTCGGACACGGGACCCTTGCGTTTGACCGTTTTGTGGCCGAGCAGTGTGCGACAGGGCAAAGTTAAGCGTCGGTGGTTCAAGTCAAGATGATGGGCTTTAAAAGAGGTTTTGGGGTCAAGGTCGTAAGTCAAGGTCAAATGTCTCAAAAATGACTTTGAAAAGTTTGAGTTTAGTTTTGTGTACGATAACCTTGACCTACGACCTAGACCCAATTATCTTTTCTGACGGACGGGGTCTCTGCTTTCTCCTTGAACCTTAACTTTGATAATACGGTAAGAAATAAGGCCACTGCAAGCATAAGCGCAAAGGGCCCGGGATGGATGGGAAGTTTAGACTCAAGGTCAAAGTCAAGTTCACGGGTGGTTAAAGGTGACTAGTGGAGGTCACCACGACCTTTCACATTGACCCCGCCCATTTATTTTCTCTCAGACACGGGACCCTTGCGTTTGACCGTTTTGTGGCCGAGCAGTGTTCGACAGGGCAAAGTTAAACGTAGGTAATTCAAGTCAAGATGATGGGCTTTAAAAAAGGTTGTGGGGTCAAGGTCGTAAGTCAAGGTCAAATGTCTCAAAAATGACTTTGAAAAGTTTGAATTTATGTTTGTGTAAGGTGACCTTGACCTACGACCTAGACCCAATTATCTTTTCTGAAGGACGTCGCCTATGCTTTCACCTCGAACCTTAACTTTGATAATTCGATAAGAAATAAGGCCACGGCAAGTAAAAACGCAAATGACCCGAGATCGATATGAAGTTTAGACCCAAGGTCAAAGTCAAGGTCACGGTTGGTTAGCCTTGACTAGTGAAGGTCATCACGACCTTTCACATTGGCCACGCCCATTGACTTCCCTTCGGACACGGGCCCCTTGCGTTTGGCTGTTTTCTGACCGAGCAGTGTGCGACAGGTCAAAGTTAAACGTAGGTTGTTAACACCAAGATGATAGGCTGTAAAAATTGTTATGGAGTCAAGGTCGTAAGTCAAGGTCAAATGTCCCGAAATTGACTTTTAAAAGTTTAAGTTCAGTTTTCTGTAACATGACCTTGACCTACGACTTTAACTCAATAATCTTTTTTGAAGAACGTAGTCTCTGCTTTCACGGCGAACCTTAACTTTGAAAATACGGCAAGAAATAAGGCAACGACAAGTAAAAACGCAAATGACCCGAGATCGATATGAAGTTTGGACTCAAGGTCAAAGTCAAGGTCACGGTTGGTTAGCCTTGACTAGTGAAGGTCATCACGACCTTTCACATTGGCCACGCCCATTGACTTCCCTTCGGACACGGGCCCCTTGTGTTTGGCTGTTTTCTGACCGAGCAGTGTGCGACAGGTCAAAGTTTGAATTTCAAGGAAATCGGACCATAATTGCCAGACAAAATGGCCGCCGTTTGTACGCTAATAGTGTTAAAATATGGTATATCAAGGTAAAAGGTGACTAGTGGAGGTCACCACGACCTTTCACATTGACCCCGCCCATTTATTTTCTTTCGGACACGGGACCCTTGCGTTTGACCGTTTTGTGGCCGAGCAGTGTGCGACAGGGCAAAGTTAAGCGTAAGTGGTTCAAGTCAAGATGATGGGCTTTAAAAAAAAGGTTGTGGGGTCAAGGTCGTAAGTCAAGGTCAAATGTCTCAAAAATGACTTTGAAAAGTTTGAGTTTAGTTTTGTGTAAGATGACCTTGACCTACGACCTTGACCCAACTATCTTTTCTGAAGGACGTGGTCTCTGCTTTCTCCTCGAATCTTAACTTTGATAATACGGTAAAAAATAAGGCCACTGCAAGCATAAACGCAAAGGGCCCGAGATGGATGGGAAGTTTAGACTCAAGGTCAAAGTCAAAGTCACGGGTGGTTAAAGTCGACTAGTGGAGGTCAACACGACCTTTCACATTGACCCCGCCCATTTATTTTCTTTCGGACACGGGACCCTTGTGTTTGACCGTTTTGTGGCCGAGCAGTGTGCGACAGGGCAAAGTTAAGCGTCGGTGGTTCAAGTCAAGATGATGGGCTTTAAAAAAGGTTTTGGGGTCAAGGTCGTAAGTCAAGGTCAAATGTCTCAAAAATGACTTTGAAAAGTTTGAGTTTAGTTTTGTGTAAGATGACCTTGACCTACGACCTTGACCCAACTATCTTTTCTGAAGGACGTGGTCTCTGCTTCTCCTCGAACCTTAACTTTGATAATACGGTAAGAAATAAGGCCACTGCAAGCATAAACGCAAAGGGCCCGAGATGGATGGGAAGTTTAGACTCAAGGTCAAAGTCAAAGTCACGGGTGGTTACAATCTCCCAAACAGAGTTGTCTTTCCCTTGCAGTACACTAATCTCTGCTGTCGGCTCAATTGACTACGCCACCAAGATTCTTGGTGAAGATAGACAATGATAAACAATACGATTTAAAACAAAGAAATGATAATATATATAATACTATTACCATATTGAAATAGAAATGGAGTCACAATTGCAAAGTAACAATGTATATACAGATATTACAGGGAACTCTTTTGCGTAAGACTACGGGTAAAATCGTCGGAATACCGAACTGCGCATGTCGCCGTGCTTATTTTAGAATATAACACACGTGGGTTTGTTTATCAGTACTACGTGATCGACAGGCCCAACAATTAATTTAGAAAAATCTAGTTAATCAAAATCAAATAATTCTCGATATATGTTTGAAATATGATAGAAAAATCACTTTGCGGGATAAACATTTCGAATTTACTTAAAAAAACATAAAATTAAAAAGTGTTTATAACGCCAAGAACATTTCGCGGACAGGCGCCATTTTTGACCAAGTAGTAAATCACGTGATCGATGACCCCCGGGTCAAACGTTTATTGAACGCGAGCCGATGGCAGAGTCGTATACTGGATAGTTAGACTTGCGTGGAAAATGGGGTGGTTAAAGGTGACTAGTGGAGGTCAACTCGACCTTTCACATTGACCCCGCCCATTTATTTTCTTTCGGACACGGGACCCTTGCGTTTGACCGTTTTGTGGCCGAGCAGTGTGCGACAGGGCAAAGTTAAGCGTCGGTGGTTCAAGTCAAGATGATGGGCTTTAAAAGAGGTTTTGGGGTCAAGGTCGTAAGTCAAGGTCAAATGTCTCAAAAATGACTTTGAAAAGTTTGAGTTTAGTTTTGTGTACGATAACCTTGACCTACGACCTAGACCCAATTATCTTTTCTAAAGGACGGGGTCTCTGCTTTCTCCTTGAACCTTAACTTTGATAATAGGTAAGAAATAAGGCCACTGCAAGCATAAGCGCAAAGGGCCCGAGATGGATGGGAAGTTTAGACTCAAGGTCAAAGTCAAGTTCACGGGTGGTTAAAGGTGACTAGTGGAGGTCACCACGACCTTTCACATTGACCCCGCCCATTTATTTTCTCTCAGACACGGGACCCTTGCGTTTGACCGTTTTGTGGCCGAGCAGTGTTCGACAGGGCAAAGTTAAACGTAGGTAATTCAAGTCAAGATGATGGGCTTTAAAAAAGGTTGTGGGGTCAAGGTCGTAAGTCAAGGTCAAATGTCTCAAAAATGACTTTGAAAAGTTTGAATTTATGTTTGTGTAAGGTGACCTTGACCTACGACCTAGACCCAATTATCTTTTCTGAAGGACATCGCCTATGCTTTCACCTCGAACCTTAACTTTGATAATTCGATAAGAAATAAGGCCACGGCAAGTAAAAACGCAAATGACCCGAGATCGATATGAAGTTTAGACCCAAGGTCAAAGTCAAGGTCACGGTTGGTTAGCCTTGACTAGTGAAGGTCATCACGACCTTTCACATTGGCCACGCCCATTGACTTCCCTTCGGACACGGGCCCCTTGCGTTTGGCTGTTTTCTGACCGAGCAGTGTGCGACAGGTCAAAGTTAAACGTAGGTTGTTAAAACCAAGATGATAGGCTGTAAAAATTGTTATGGAGTCAAGGTCGTAAGTCAAGGTCAAATGTCCCGAAATTGACTTTTAAAAGTTTAAGTTCAGTTTTCTGTAACATGACCTTGACCTACGACTTTAACTCAATAATCTTTTTTGAAGAACGTAGTCTCTGCTTTCACGGCGAACCTTAACTTTGATAATACGGCAAGAAATAAGGCAACGACAAGTAAAAACGCAAATGACCCGAGATCGATATGAAGTTTGGACTCAAGGTCAAAGTCAAGATCACGGTTGGTTAGCCTTGACTAGTGAAGGTCATCACGACCTTTCACATTGGCCACGCCCATTGACTTCCCTTCGGACACGGGCCCCTTGTGTTTGGCTGTTTTCTGACCGAGCAGTGTGTGACAGGGCAAAGTTAAACATAGGTGGTTGAAGCCAAGATGGTAGGCTTTAAAAAATGTCTCGAAATTGGCTTTGAAAAGTTTGAGCTCCGTTTCCTGTAACATGACCTTGACCTACGACCTTGACCCAGTTATCTTTTCTGAAGAACGTCGTCTCTGCTTTCCCGTCGAACCTTAACTTTGATAATACGGCAAGCATAAACGCAAAGGCCCCGATATGGATTGGAAGTTTTGACTCGAGGTCAAAATCAAGGTCATGGGCAATATTCACACCGAAAGGCCAATCCACTGATCAAAAGCAAATAGTATTTTATAGAAAATGGTGGCTTCGCGCAAAAAATAAAGTTTACGAAAATAATATTAATTTTTATGAGCTGCAGTGTTAGGGAGCTAGTTCAGTGTGTCAATTTCCGTTTTAGTGTCTTGTTGTTCGAGTCTAAAGTGTGTCGGTTTCCGTCGAAATAGTAAACAATACAAATGGCGAATGCGGATGAAGTTCTCTCTTGGCAGAAATTAAACTGGTAGAGGTACGAAAGTGCAGTAGCGCCGATATAATAATATATACTTGACATTAGCTATAATAATATATACTTGACATTAGATATAAATATAAAGTCTTGGCATTAGATATAATGATACTTGGCATTGGATATAATAATATATACTTAACATTAGATTATATAATTAAAGATATTTTGCTGTAAAACATGAAATTATTGCGAGCATGAAATTATTGCGACAATTTCATGTTCGCCGTGAAAGCAGAGACTACGTCCTTCAAAAAAGATTATTGAGTTAAAGTCGTAGGTCAAGGTCATGTTACAGAAAACTGAACTTAAACTTTTAAGTCAATTTCGGGACATTTGATCTTGACTTACGACCTTGACTCCATAACAATTTTTACAGCCTATCATCTTAGTTTTAACAACCTACGTTTAACTTTGACCTGTCGCACACTGCTCGGTCAGAAAACAGCCAAACGCAAGGGGCCCGTGTCCGAAGAGTTTGAATTTCAAGGAAATCGGACCATAATTGCCAGACAAAATGGCCGCCGTTTGTACGCTAATAGTGTTAAAATATGGTATATCAAGGTTGTGGACCCAGTATAGGTCACAATTTTAATTGGATTTTGTTGAAAGTTGAAATGCATGTTTATAACCTAAAGATGTTGATTCTTTTCGATATTTGCGCATATCAAATTGTAATTTAATGAATTATAGCCTTTGATTGTAGGAAATATCACTTTCGGTTTTGCTTGTTCTCTATCCATGTCTCGAAAATGTGGGCGTATCCTGCCTGGCAGTGCCAGCTTACTATCTTTTCACAAAACTGTCTTTTTTATACACATTTATTGTATAATAAACCAGTGATTGTTTTCCCATATAATTCTGTTAGTTCTGACATTAATTATTACACCTTGTTTTTTTTCAGAAAGAAACGCTTCATATTTATTGTCCTGCTGATTGTGTCAGTTGTTACCATCTTAAAATTACAGATAAAACTATCACCTGGCAGTCGGTTTGAACTGAGACATTCCGATACCATCATATCCAATCACTTACCCACGCCATTTCCGGCGAATGAGGTCCGCCATGTTGCTTTTTTAAAGGTTCACAAAGCTTCTAGCTCAACAGTTTTAAATATAATATACAGGTTTGGATATCAGAGAGGCCTTACTTTTGTGTTGGCGAGGGGAGGCAACAACTATCTTGGCAGTGATACATCGAGTATAATGAAACGCATACTTCTGCCACCATCTTTGAACAAAACATACGACATGTTGTGTAACCACGTAATATTCAACAAGACCATATTTGGTCATTATATGCCTAGAGATACGGTATATATTGCTACAATAAGAGAACCTTACGAACGTTATAGGTCCGCCTTTCATTACGGTCGCACGGTAATTCCTTTAGCATACCTCATGCGTGGCCCAAATGGAACTGATAGTTTTGAACAATTTATAGCGAATCAAGAAATCTACGAGCCAACCGATCCGCACTATTCTCACACACACAACCGAATGTCTATAGATTTTGGCTTTCCAACCAAATACTTTAAAAATTCTACTAAAATGTTGGAATACGTGCACGACTTGGATTTAACACTGGATCTAGTTATGATAACTGAGCGATTTGATGAATCTATGATACTTTTACGAAGAATGTTAAATTGGTCATTCAAGGATATATTGTACATAAAGCAGAATGCTCTCATAAATAAACCCAAGAATAACATCAATTCTACCCTCATGGACAAAGTTAAGAAATTCTCAGAAATGGATTATATTCTGTATGACTATTTTTACGAAAAATTTGATAAGCGGGTAAAGCAGCAATCTTCTGATTTTAATGAAGAAGTTTCGGTATTTAAATCAATACGTGAGCGAGTGGCTCAGTTTTGTTCAAATACGACTTCCAATGGAACGTATCTTTGGGTAGCTGACACAAAATGGAGTGGGGATTTTACAATTTCTTTTCACGATTGTGAAATGATGATAATGGACGAATTAAGATTTCTGGGTGTTGTAGTTCAAGAGCAGCAATCGAGAATAAGTAAATATGGCATCAACAGTGAATTCTTTGAATCGATTCCTGATGATAGACATAAAAGAAACTAAACTCATGAAAGAAGAGGTGTGTGAGTAGGTTTGGGTATGGTTTACCTTGCTAGACAAGGGAGACAAATAGTAATATGTTATATGGATACAGCACACCAAATATTTCTACGCCGTCACGAATGTTAGGCGAAAGTGTTTTTTAGTGTTTCTCTCCCTTTCCTTTCCCCCTTTTGGATGGCAATTCGTGTCGACCTTTTGGTGTAGAATCGAAGAAAATTTGCTATTTGACGAAATTACTCCATGATTATTTCAGATCTCCGAGCATACGCAACGCAGCTCAGTTTTGGATCTGCCATTCACGTGTATTTGTGCAGTCCAATTTAAATTTAGTCAAGTTTTTGTAGATACATTGGACCGATCTATTTATATTTTCTGTATACCTATAAACACACAGGTCTATTTTTATTGGTATTAATAAGTGAACGTGCCTTTGTAAATTGATATTTGATGTCCAATTTAAGAAATAATGTTCGGAAGTATGTTTATTTAAGATAAGTTTCATGGAATAATTAGGGTATTAAATGAATAATCAATCTGAATGAAAAAATATACAATAGCTGATCAAGTTGTGTACATATTTGAGATTTACATTGACATTTTGAAGTTGTAGTTGAATAAGTGAATACAAACTAGAATATAATAATTAAGAACAAATTAAAATTCGGGATCACGTTCCTTCTTGTATGATTGCATTTACACAAGAATAAATATGGTGATTATATTAATATGTATTTCCTATAATTTAATAGGGACTAAAAGCGATCGATAACATTAACAAAAATATCATCGTCACCAACGCCACCCGAATCATCATAATATGATCGAGTTTGGTGTAAATATACATGTATACATTTTCGGGCTAACTGAATCAATTTCCCTAAATACATTTGTGATAATATTGTGGGTTATTCAAGAAGGCGGTCAATTTGGGCGGGAAAGTTCGAATTTTACGTATGGGTCAAGTTTTATTGGGGTCAAAATATAGGTTTTCGGGGTAGCTGAATCCATCCATTTCTGAGTGATTAATTCATTTCCTGTGTCAATATAGGATAACTTCCAATTATGGATTTAGATTACAGGTTAGGCAATAGAGGTTAATGCTACTCCTACCTTAAAGGGGAAGACCAACGATTTTCAACAAGGTTACCATAAATATTAAATATATATATTTATAAATAATCCCCTCTGTAACACTAAGCAAAAAGGGTTTTTTAAGTGAGAAACTAATTTTTATTTTAAACCGGAAGTGACATAGTTGATTCAACAAGCTCACTGGGCTCTATAGTAAGCTTAAAGGTTTGACATACTTCATGAATCTACATACAAAGATACAAGAGTGTTTTAATTAACATTACACGTATCAAATTATATAAATTAAATGTACTATGGTGATTACACATATTAAATCATACTACCTACACACAGCGATCAACCTACGTCATACCAGAATTGATCACTGCCCTTTACGTCCAACATTGTTTCTTTGTTTAAAACGCTCACGTGATCATTTTGGAGCGGGACTTATCCAACAGACACCGCTGTGTTTAGACAACAAGCTAAAAGTAGCCTAGCACGTGTGTTTTTAATAGTTGTATTTAAACGCGCCTTGTCGCTGACACTAGCTTAAAAGTGATATATAATATGAGCTATGGGTAATATTGCAATTCATTCTTTACCATTGTAAACTGTCTTTAGAGTTTCAATCTGTTCATCTTTCAAAACAATTGTTAGATACTCCTAAATTTGTTTTCGCAAACAAAACCGCCCGTGAAATTAACTGCCATAGGCGCCTCCATATTGAATAATTAGGGGACTTTTTTTGTGATTCGACCCTTGATCAGTTTGACATCTTACATACACACAACGCCTAAATAAACATATTTAATTTCATTCAATATGACAATAGAAGAGAAATATATACTACTAAAAATGTCTAAAAACATACTCGGTGTTATCGACTAAAATCGTCGATGTAGGAATTAAAATGTCGGTTAATTAGGTTAGGGCCTTTTCTCAGCCGAAGCTAGCAGTAGATAGGCAGCCTAAGTTTGGGATGATATTAAATGTAAAGTTAAGTAAAACAAAAATATACAGCTGCTTTCCTTCCTAAGAGCTTGGTGACACCTAAAAGAAATAGAGCTATAGCCCTTGCTCACCACTGGGAAGGGAGGAAACTGAAATATGATATGCCAGCAAGGATTATATAGGGCAGACTCGATTTGGTGTTTCAATGGGAATGCGTAAATATGTCTTAAAAGCAGAGGGTCGACATCTCCCGAGTTATTGGATCCTATTATCATCCATACCCTTTATAGCCGCTGCTGTGGTACCATCCATACGAAAACGAAAACACAGGAAGGATGTTGAAAATGCTTCAATGAGATTTCCATGGATTGACTAAGCGATGTGTGGTTGGGAACAAAATGAATATCATCAAATTGTAAATTATGAGTTGCTGCCTAACTAGTAGAAGTAAATTAACCGACGGGGGTAGAGGACGGAAGGCGATCAGAAACATGGCTTTAAGCATGGTTCTGAGAAACGCTGAATAATTACAAAAATGCAAAGACTCGACCAAAGAGGGCAGTATTGATGGCGTAATAGGAAGTCGTTTATCACATTGTGGCTTTAATTTGCTGTGACCCTGCATCATGTTTTTATTTTAAAAATTATTTAGTGGATCCGGACAGTGAATGATTTGCTGGTAATGTGATATGGCTGACAAATATGTAGACACTCTGGCAGTAACTAGCTCATTTTAAAAAGAACTGACTATAAAAAACATTAGTGCCTGGAAAGTTCAGAGTCACGAATCCCTCACAAATCTCTTTAGAACGACGGTATAAATTTTGAGAGGAAGGAGCAAGTGCAGACCTAAAAATATGTGATTGCTGTAGCTGTAGATACTCAACAGAATGTGGGATACCGGAGGAGTTTAGATGATCAAAAGACGGTGAGCAAAAGCGTTTTATAGCTGGGGCACTGAAGGAGCCAGACTCCTTGCGAAAAAAATTAAATAAGTTAAAAAAAATAAAACGGGAGACAAATGCTAAAACCTATGAGAAAAATGGAAATGTACCCTAGTTAGTGGGGGCCCTAAAGGCAGACACAAGGGTCCTACTTCTCTAGCCAAGGAAAGGGGCCCCGGACCGAGTCAATCTCGTTTGGCATGAATATAATCAATCAAGAAATCACCTTTTCTGAAAACCTACTATTGTTTTTTAGGACTTCGAATTCTGTCTTATGGTTTGGATTGTTTGAACTTGGTTTTTATTTTATTTACTTCGCCATGATAACCCTTAAAACGCCCCTGGCCGTGAGGTACTGGTGTAGCACTAGGGTTCATTGTTGGAAACAAATTTTTGAAACAACTGGACCCTTATTCGAGAAAGAAGATCAGCAGCCTTGTTAAGTTTAAAGGAGCTAAATCGCTACTATCTTGGACCTAGAAATTCACAAAAGTGGGTCGCAACCCATATAATACTGTAATATGAATGTATATAAACTGATTTACATCAATGGTTTCTGTTTTTACTCTAATTTCAAATCAGTTATGTTCGACGACATAAGCCAGCTGTCGCAATCAAGTGCATATTTAAAGCGTCTAGTTATTCCAGTCTACATAACTTCGTATACGGTCCATGGTTTGGTGCAGCGTGTCTAGCCTCGTCCATCGAGTCTCTCAATACAACTTGGGCTGAAACGCATGGTACACGATTCGTGTACCAATGTTAAAAAAATTATTTTATCTTAAATATAGGATTTAAGAAGCTCATCTGTTCCCGGTAAGTTTACATCTTCAATGTTGATTTTAATTGACCAATAATTCGTGTTTTCGATGTCGAAGATTTTGGAGGATTTTGAGTTACGGACTTAGGTCCTTTAACTGGTATATGGGACCGACGGAACATTATATTACCCTTAACAATTGACATCATGAACCGACGAACTAACTGCACAATTACTTTGTCTTTTGATGTATGCTTATTCAGAATGGGAACCACTTACAAATTATCTGAATAAATATTGGCAGATGCGTTGTTAAAATAGAAGCATATAATTCTAGATTTAATATGATGATGCAACTGAGATTTATGCCAGGATCCTCAAAACCATTTCTGTCCACATATTCCCCCAAAACCCAAATTAGTGGAATCGGTATAAAAGTGAAGCGATTGGGAGGTTTACCAAATTTGAGGCAATGAAATTCCCGTAGAGTGACATTGGAATTTATTTTCAATTGTAAAAAAACCCAGATTATTTATTGAGGTTTTCTAATTTATCCTGTGTGACACAAAGTTCCATTGCCATTATATCAAATTCGAGACCCCAAAAAGTTAAAGATGTGGTCGGGTGGACTTTCATGTTTGATCGGAATGCTAATGTCAGAACATAGGTCATGGAAGAGTGCCTAATATTGTGCCAATACAAAAGACTGTAACTCTCGGGGAATTTTCCTGGTTCTAAATGGGGACAACACCTAAATAGCTAATCTTGAAGATATTATGACCCTTCAAGATCAATCTAATTAAAATACAGGGTCCGTATTAAGTGTCTAAGATAGTCACTTAACCACTAGATTTCACTTAAATATACGTAACTTCCTGTAAGTTAAGGTCAAGTGGTATTCAAAGGCATTGTTAAGTATCAAATTGTCCCTTAAAGTTAAGGTGCCTTAACGTTTAAGTGTTAGTCTTTAAGTGGTATTCAAAGGCCAGTTTAAGTGAGATTATAATGCCTGTCTTTTGACGCTGTAGTAGTCCCGTAGTGACGATTTTAAAAATTAGGGGATTCAGATTGAAATAAAGACAATGTCGCCTCAAATTTCTTTTTTCGTCGGCAGCTTTGATGTTGTGATGCCATAATAGAGTAAAAGCTATTACCACCGAGATAGTTAAGGATATCTTTTTCCGGTCATCTATCATGTTCGTATACATGCTTAATCATATTTCCATGATTGTCATATAATAAAGTTAAATTCGTTTGTTATGACATGGTTTTATAAAGTTTTAGAAATTATTTATACTACCGCAAGAACGAAGGCATGATTTACTTTTTTACATTTCATTCCCATATATAAATAATCGGTACTATTTATTCAGGTAATATATAACGCAACATACATCTTTCGTACACACAATGCACCGTCAAGGTCAGGCCTTTGAAAATCTAAAATGTAGGTAGTTACACAATGTCTATGAATTTCTCAAATGATAAGATTTATAAAAAAAACACTGTATTATTTGTCCAGTCTAACTGATAGGGACAATCCCGAATTAAACAGGGGCTCAAAAATAAAATTCTGAGAATGTATAAAAATAAAACGCCAAAATATAGGGGAATGGTGTATTTACCTTGTCTCAAAATTTCAACTCAAAATATTGAGTCGTTTGGACGTGAACGCCAAAACTGCTTATCCGGACACGTAACCCTTTTAAGATTTCGGGTCAATTGTTTCGTTGGGTGACCTTATAACAGATTATGGTTACTTGAGAGGGTTATGCAGTGAATAACCCATGTGCCGTACTTGATAGAGAAAGGCAAATTTCAACTACACATTATTTTTATAAAAAAATGTTTAATTTATTCAGATACCACAAAATACACCTTGGGGCACCGGTCTCAAATTCCAGATGAAGACTGATGGGTTTAAGTCGTTTGAAAACGTATCATAAATACTGAAGTAGTTGCTCGGCCCTTGACTCAAATATTTTAAGGGATTTTAACACAAAATTCAGCAGTTTTATTCCCAAAACAAATATAGGGATTAGCCCTTTAAGAGCCATTCCACGAGAAAACCATGCAGAAGGTGAGAAGGTGGGGGTCGGCCGATTGAGTTCATATTCACAGGGGTTGGTCGACCCATCGAGCCTACTCCTCAGCCAAAATCGCCGATTTTATAAATCAACCGTTTCTGAGATACAGCCCGATTACGTTTTTCGGATGATTTTCGTCATTTTCAGGTCAAATTTTGACCATTTTTGTCGCATTGCTACAACCGTTAATCGACCATTGGCGAACTCGGTTTTAGTTGGTGATTATAGCCTGGGTACCACTCTACCATATTATAATGATCACGCAGTTCAACCTCTCTTTCCGTAGGTGTCACGAGACTACACAAAATACGTATCTGGGGGTGCCCGAATTGTACCCTTTCTTCAAATTGCGATAACTCTACTGGAGCAGGGTTTGGGATAAGAATGAAAATCATTTTATTTGCAGCTTGACCAGTTCTAACAACATAAAAAACAAAATCTTTGTCAGCTAACTTGCAACGACTGGAAAATTTGTGTCGAAACTTCTTAACACCTAACTCATTTGGTTTTCAATATTTTCGAATGCGATATGGGTTCCACGATAGAGCAACGTGCAAACTACAAATTGTATACTGGATGACTTTTCGATTGAAGGTCAAATAGGGAATATTCATGGAAATTCGTGCGTGTGGGGGGGGGGGGCATAATAACATAATTTTCGACTTTCATCTGCTCTATCTCATCTATATTTTAAAGTTTTGGATTGAAATTTTGCATGTGCCATGTACAAAAAATTGTTAAAATAATAATGATTGTGACATTTTTATTGGTTTTTATATGCCCACATTTTCATGTGTACGTATTATGCCGTCGTCCCTGTCCGTCCGTCCGTTCATTCATCCACAATTCTTTGTTGACTCTTTACAGGTTACAATTCTTATCCGATTTTGACGACACTTGAAATATAGGTTTATCCCCAAAAGATCTCAGCTTATTTTGATATTGGCATGTATCGGATCGAAACTTCATTGATTATGGCCCCTGCTTGTCCGAAAAATCATGTTTTTAGATTGTGGACCCTATAGAGGTCACCAGTTTGACCCGATTTTGATGAAACTTGACATGCATGTTTAGTTATAACCAAACGACCCTTTCGATATTTGCGCATATCGGATCGTAATTTCCTTAATTTTGGCCCCTGATTATACGAAAAATCGCCCATTTTAGCGTGTGGTCCCTCTGAAGGCCCTAGTTATTATCCGATTTTAAAAACCCTTTAAATATATCACCGTAACACCGTAGTAAAGGTTGATTTCGAATGTAGTGAAAATTGGACCAAAACAAATTAGACGCCGAGTGTACTCGAAAGTTACCAAAAACTTACCCCCCCCCCTCAAATTTTCGCATCGTTTTGCAACTTCTTAACACCTCTAACTCATTTGGTTTTCAATATTTTCGAATGTGATATGGTTTCCCCGATAGAGTAACGTGCGAACTGCAAATTGTTTACCAGATGACTTTGCGATTGAAGGTCACATATGATATATGTTTGGAAATTAGGGGTGGGGGCATAATTTTCGACTTTTATCTGCTCTAACTCATCTATATTTTAAAGTTTTGGATTGAAATTTCCCATTTTGCCGGATGACTTTACGATTGAAGGTCACATAGGGAATTAGTGTGTAGGGTCATAATTTTCGACTTTTGTCTGCTCTAATATTTTAAAGTTTTGGATAAAAATGAAAATCATTTTATTTGCAGCTTGACCAGTTCTAACATCATAAAAAATAAAATCTTTGTCAGCTAACTTTAAACAGCATGAAAAATTGTGTCGAAAGTTACCAAAAATTAAGCCCCCCGCCCCCCTTTCGCATTGTTTTGCAACTTCTTAACTCCTCTAACTCATTTGGTTTTCAATATTTTCGAATGCGATATGGTTTCCACGATAGAGTATAATCACCAATGGTCGATTAACGGTTGTAGCAATGCGACAAAAACGGTCAAAATTTGACCTGAAAATGACAAAAATCATCCGAAAAACGTAATCGGCTGTATCTCAACAACGGTTGATTTTTGAAATCGGCGATTTTGGCTGAGGAGTAGGCTTGATGGGTCGACCAAACCCTGTGAATATGAACTCAATCGGCCGACCCCCACCTTCTCACCTTCTGCATGATATTGCATGGTTTTCTCGTGGAATGGCTCTTAAAAGGCAAAGGTCATCGTTTATGGCTAATATGGTTTTTTTTCTATTCGTGATACATTGTAAAAAAATTCAAGTTTACAATATCCATTATTATACTACCACTATTTATTGTAATGTTTTGAAATGGAATTCTAAAAAAAAAGGTCTATGAAAACGGCCATTCCGGTAAAGGATGCAAACTATTATAATTTATCCCAAATTATAATCATACTATTTTCATGTGTTACAATAGAATATTTCGACAAACATTTTCCTAGTAATGCAAACTAAGAATTTAATAGAGTATAGTGATGCTCTCAAGGGGGCATAACCTGCTTGCAATGTTAGAAATTCTTGATTTTTGGGCAGTGGAGGGTATTCTATAAATTGAAAATTCATGATTTTTGGCGAATGTGAGTTTTCCATAATTTTAGCGTGGAGTTACGTTTTCACATAGCCAAGTTTATATTAATTACAGCCTTTGAATACCGATTTAAGGTAAGACACTTGGTTAAGTGGAAAAATTAAGTAATCTTACTTAACTTTTAGAAAACCTTTGAATACGGGCCCAGATCTATATTTCGTTTCGTTTTAAATACTTTCGATGGCCTCGCTACATGGAGATCTAACAACTTATAGTGGGAGGTCACGTTCTATGACCTAGAAAACGACATTTGACCCTCTGTCATTCGATTAACCAATCAGAATCGTTATTGCAAGTGGCTATGAGTTTTTTTTATCTACTTTTGCTTTGTTTTGATATGTCGGAGTTCATGTCTACCCACAGTTCCGTGCAAGAGAGGTCAAACCCCCTATTCGGTAGACAATTTGATTGGCTGACCACTCATTTCAAGCTGAACACGAGTTAAATAACAATCCTTCCAGATCCTAGAGTGTTGTCAAGACAAGTAAAACAAGATGAGTGGTCAATTAACCGGATTGTGGGATTGGAGCCAAAACGATAGGTTTTTACAGGTGTTGTTATGGTATTATCCATCCAGTTAGGGTATATTTGTTAGATGTAGTTGGTTTTGACAGGGTAGGGTTGCTTCGGTTCCCAGGCATTAAGTTAGGCTTTCGGGGGCAAGCGGAACGTGGGTGGGAGCCGCGTGTGCATGATCGGGTGTTATTGTACTTCACACATGCGTTGAGATACTCATAGGATTTTAAAAAAAGTTCACCGAGTAATGTTTATATATTCTTGATATCGCCAAACATCAGTCAGCTGGACCTCTTGTTTGAAGGCAGAAGATGGCCCGTATCCGTCCTCTCTCCTCACGACAGTGATTTTAAAAAGTATGTTTGAATGTGCATTTTCGATCGATATACAAGGACTTTATTTATTTTAAGTGTTAATAATTAAATTCAAAACTTCCAGACAAGGGAATTAAGCTATTTCCTCACAGTGACAACTGGGACTAGTATGTTCATATCTTAATAAACACATGGGCCCGGTTGCTCAAAGCTCCGTTATCTTTTAACGATTCGTTAATTTTAACGGAGAGAAAGATTGTTGCTGGAAATAAAGACCCCAAACATTCGATGGTGCAAATTTTTCAAACAGATATATGCTAATATTTCTAAAAGAAAAAAAAACGTATTCTAATATAAAAAATAAAGTATTGTAAAGTGTTTTCTGTAGTAAATTTAACACAAACAACACGTTACCAGGATATTTCCGTTAGAGTTTAACGGATCGTTAAAATAACTTAGTTTTGAGCAACCGACCCCAGGTTATCTAATATATTAACATACATAATACCGTATTATACCACTGCTTATTCAAAATATAGTCTTACACCAATATCATTATATTGAATGATCGTGACTAGAACAAAAACATGGCTACACTATATTGACTTACTGAATTGAACACACGAAGTCTATTTTAAGAGGTTATACTATATCTTATACCCCTCGACACAAAAGACTTGACCCCTTTGGCTTTTTCTATTGTTCTCCTGCCAAATAATAGATTTATATAATCACATGGCATGTTATGGTATATCAAAGCATGGATACGTCTTTCATATGTTTTAATAGGGTAATGAAGAAATAGGATTATAGACCCGGGTGTGAGTTTGTTACAAGGTCAGTAAAACATACCGATCGTAGGTTGTTTTATTCAGTTCATGTTGGTGGATTAACATAAAACAGGGGCTATGGTTAAAGAAGAAACGTCATTTCATATACAGCTGTCGGTCATGTAGGGTTTTATATCCGCTTCCAAACTAGGTTATATAGCAGACAAATTTTGTTTATTGGTAGGTATTGGATGTATACTTCTATTTTGTTATTTGCGTTAATGGTAGTCTTGTGTATTTTTTTTAAATGGGATATTAACCGGCCTCGTATAGATTGGTTCTCAATCGCTGCGAGGTATACATTTCACAATCGTAAAGGGCGTATGAATCTATTCGTTGGACAGACGAAAAAGGTTTCAAAGGATATGAATGTATATTAAACATGCATTATTCAAGAGCTTAATCTGCCTAGTGCAGGTCTTTATTTGGGCATGAAATGTTTTCTAAGGTATTAATTAGACAGTAATTAACTGATCCAGGCCTTAATCAACTTTGGATGGCATCAGATTGCTCCGATATTAAACAGATTAAAACGTTTCAGTGATAAATCAAATATGGCGCTTCGAGTCTTAGCTTTGATCAACCAGGACCGTGGTTGAAATTATTGCACAGATCGGCTAAATCTCCAAATGCCAATATCTTCGCTTGCAATGGAGTAATTTGAATGAAATTTTCCAATTATTCATTTTACATCATCTACTTTCGAACTAGTATAGCAAGAATGGCTAGTTCTTATCTATATCTTGAATAATGTAACTTTAAGTTATGTTTAGATATCTAATTATTTTATTATAATTATTGATCATTTTTGATTTCGCGAAATACACGAACATCCTCCTAACTCCAATCTACACGTGTTTTATTATTCTTTTGTCGATTGTGAATCTGCCATTACTAATTACGTCATTGTGTCATAAAAATTTACACGACAAGAAACCACAATTTATTCGATTGAAATGGAACAATAATATTGAATTCTAATTCTAAAAAGTGTTTTTATTTTCAAAAAGCATTTTCACTAGCTCAAATGGAGCAGAACATTAGGACAATAAACCCTATTTTATTCCATTCAAATTTTATGGAAAATAGTTAGAGGTTATTCTCATTTAAAGATATATTATGGGAGATTAGATAAAAAGCTGCCAGTTCTCACTATAATAGTTAAAAAACTAGATAATGTAAAAGTGACTTGATGAAAATTTCAGTAAAAATTGTTTCACTCTGAGCCGATCATTTATCGATTTTATTTTGGGCCTTCCTCGATCATCATTACTAAAGTCGGTACGATAAAGATAAAACATAGTCTGGAATGTCTATATTTTTTTTTATTTAATCACCAATGACCACTGAGCAGCAGATCGGATTATAATCCGGTAAATATCGCAGGCTAGCGGGCGGTGACATTGAGTGTTAATTATGGTCCGGATAAGTTCATTTTAGGTTTGATAACATTTCAGGCCTAACGAAAGACTTGTAATTGGCAGATTTAGCTTTTGCAAAGTGTATGTTTAAAGAATGTTCTAAAAAATCCTGTATGCTAAACAAAACCTGTTATTAAATTACTAATGTTCTCTGTATTCAACATAATCACCACTCGATTTTAGCGAAACACGAAATGATAATAATAATAATAATAATAATAATAATAATAATGATGATAATAATAATAATTTACTAAACCTATATAACACCTATACAGTGATACAATATAAGAAAGGAAATGAGATTCAAAAAATGAAAATTCAATGTAAAAAAAACAAAGATAACATATAACGGTTCAATTTTATTTCAATAATTCGCTTGCGCGTACGGCCTTCAGCAGTGGGAAGAAGCCGGGCGACCCGGAGAAAGCCCACGAAGTCGAACAGGCGATCCTGAAATCGCCACCGTCTGTCAAAGCGCTCTCCACCCCCTTTAACATATAATTCCCCCAAACAATATTAAAAAGGCAAACACATGTTACGAGCCAAGCAGACTTATAATTTATTAAATACTTTTAAAAAAAAACCTGTTTAAAAATTCTTTCAAAATTAATATTTTCAACTCCTGACATTTTATGCATTTTGGACGGGAACATTGAAATATCAATGGCAACGTTATTCTACCATACATTAGATTTCAATACAGAATACTGTATCACAATGAAGAAGTACGTTACATTACCCAAAAAGTACGTTAGATATTACAAAGAAATTATATTATACACAAACATTGGGCCAGTCAAAATTTCTAATTTCATATTTGTTTACAATTTCTTCTAGGTTGAATAAATAAGCTTTCAGGATGACACTATCATACAAAGTACAGCCTCATCGTCAAAGACTTACAAAACAAAACGTATCCACATTGACTTTACATCTAGACGACGAACAGCGGACATTTTTATCACCGTCATCAAGCGAAGCAGACATCAACGATGGTGACTATTTCAAGCAAATCCGTAAAAGACAGAAATGTTATGGGACGTTGAAAACTTCAGCACGCCAAAGAGAACGAGACAAAACCTTTCTAAATATGGCGTTATCTGGAAGACCGTGTCTAGAAAAGTCGTCTACTACAAACACCCAGGCTTCTAAGACATCCGAAGAAACAGTCAAACGTCCAAGCAGTGTAGAACAGAAAAGAACACCGGCTTCGAAGACATTCAGTGGTGATTTAATGAAGACAGCACTTACGGAAAAGAACGCAAATGTACTTCCGCCGGTTTCACAGTTTCTACAGATACGTCCAGATTGGGAAACCAAATCGTACTTAAAAGATGATTTCGGTTTCAGTAATCAAAGAACGGATTCATTCCTGGGAATAAAAACACCCGGTTTTATCAAAACCAAAGATGATCTGGACGGAAAGATGGCGGCTCAAGCCAGACGACACTTATTCGCTTGTGCTAATGTTGGATCCGTCAGAAAATCGTGTCGCGCTAATGAAAGTGTTTACAGACTCAAACAAACCTTGCGGCCGATATCCGAAAAGAGACGAACAATATTTAGTGGCCCGAATCCTACTCCATTAGAGAGATTTGCAACCCTTCCTAAACCCACAAGAGTTTGTACACGAAGCGAAATAACGCGACGTGTTACGCTGGCAAGGGGCAATACATTAATCCCAGAAATAAATGGTTTCTCAATTTTGAACTAAAACTCTTTAGTAGAGTTTAAAACATTTGAAGTGAACAATATTTATAAGAGTTTGCAATAAATATATAGATGTTTAAGAAATCTCTATAATTTAGTCGTTTCCCATACAAATTGTCATTTTGTAATCATAAAAGCCAAAATTTTAAATTAACCGAGACATCATATTTCATGGAATCTTGACTTTACTCATTGTAGTTTTCACTTATATATTGCACTTTTCAATTAAATTTCTCGATGCATCTTTTTTGTGCCAAAATATATGAGAAAGTTTGATTTCTAATATCAATATCGGTTTAAACCGTTCAGTATTCACAAAGTTATGATAAATTGAAATTTCATCGAGCGTAACAAGACGCCACCATCTGTTGTCGGTAGCGGAAAAAACTTGATGGGCAAAGTTTAAATTCGATTGAATCCAAACAGGGGCATAACCTAGAATTGGTATTTTTGTTTTCTTAATTAAATGTTAAATAATCAATGTTTAATGACATATTAGCTCTGTCAACATTTAGATTCAAGTATCTCCATCAACCATAATGAAAACAGCGCGAAGAAAATGAAATAGGGTATAACGTCTGACTGCCCTGCACAGACTGTGTTTATGACAACGGCCATACCTATTACCCATACATTGTGCTATCAGGGAAGCTTTTCCGGACAGAGGCACTGCAGTCTACTCTTCTTTCGAATTCCAACTGCCATGGTTCGTTCATGTGCACGTCAATGTGTATACAGGTCCCCGGTTTTCGTATCATTCGCATGATTATGCGTTGGGAAAACCATGCCGGCCAACACCGGAATGTAACACGGCACCTCCAGGTTAGCGAGTCAACGTCTTGCGTACTGAGCCACCGCGAATCCCTACAAGTCTGCAATAGTAATCAGCTTACGCAAGTAATAAGCCCAAAATCCCGCCATTTATTTACATTTTGATATTATTACTATTATCACATGATTTAAAAACGATCTGAATACTTTTACTTACATGTATTAACTGGGAACACTGACGCTAATAAACATGGGACAGCTGCTTTAATTCTGGATTACGGAAATACACGGAAATTACTGGAAATATTTCGATCAATCTTTAAGACAAGGCGGTTCGCTATCTAATAATGTAATGGTCCACATTTCCTAATTTCTTATTTAAGTACACTCTGTCATAGTAGAAGATGTTCCCGCTAAACTGTTAAATTCCTGTATTTTATGGGAATTTGATGAGGGCGTGCCACTAAGAGATGTTTGGTTATTGCGATAACAGGAATAAACTTCTAAAAACTTTCGTCTGAATTTTGTGGATAGAACAATGTAGAAAATAAAGTCGGTGCAGTTGCTTATAATCTCAGACAGATATCCTATTCTAAACATCATGAAATAAAGGTAATGTTCTCTTCGAAATATTCTATAATCTGCAATCCACATGGAAACGAGGCTGCTGACATTAATAGGCAACGAGAAGATGACGAATATCATAGACGATACCATAAGCGTGATGGTCATTTGGCGCTCACGACGAACCACGTTTGGGGTTGTTGTGCTTTTCCCGAGCATGTTAAAATCACGCGAGTGGGCCTTAAAGGCTACGATAGTAAGGATATCTAAAAGCAGACAGGCAAATAAAGGGATGTAAGCATATACACAAGTAACGAAAAGAGCAAGTCCATCAAATATTTGCTCATGAGCTACATAGAATGAGATTTCTTCGTAGCGATATTTAATTTCCGTTGATCCAGGCGTTTTGTAACTCACAATGATCTCTTTAAAACTTTTGGGGCAATGCATAATTAATCCCACCAAGACAATAGCAAAGCATAATGTTTTTGAATATGGGGTGATTTTGAAGTGTCGAAATTTAAGCGGGAAGGCCACTGCGACGAATCTCTCCGTGGTCATTACAAAGGTTAAGACATATGCACAACGTCTAATGCAAATAGTAATAAAGCCAGATATACGGGCAGCGTACCATAAATAAGCGTAAGTATATGTGGATTTCTCCCCATACATCAACGCCATAATACCTGCTATTGACGCGAACAAGCAATACAACAACTCAACAATACTCAAGGCTACTAAATAAACTTGAGATGAGGTCTCCATGTCTTTCCTGCTAAATATATTAATAATAAATATATTAAAGATTATTGCTAATATTTGACAGGGAACAACGGCATAGCTAATGATACGAACTACATAATCATATGTCTCTTTAGATACTAAACCCAATAAAATAATAGTTCTGTCTAAACCTTGTTTCAGATCAGTGGTCTCATCCTCTGTAATATTAGAGTTATTCCCTCTTAGATTTGTGCCATTTCCACTAAAACCATCCGTGGTTGTTTCAAATGCTACGGTGGTAAAACAAAAACACACACTAAGAACTAAGCATACTTTACCCAAGAAAAGAAACATTGTGCTAAAACGTTTCAGCCTTAATTAACCTAATTTTCCATCTTAGATTTCTTTCTTGTTTTACTGTTTGTGTTCTTGATTTGTTCCTCGCTCTAGGTGATATTCTCCGCCCTTTCTTGATTTGTTCCTCTTTCTCTATGTGATATTGTCCTCAATGTGCTCCTCTCTCTCTATGTGATATTCTCCTCCCTCAGAATTGTTCCTCTATCTCTATGTGATATTCTCCTCCCTCAGAATTGTTCCTCTATCTCTATGTGATATTCTCCTCCCTCAGAATTGTTCCTCTATCTCTATGTGATATTCTCCTCCCTCAGAATTGTTCCTCTATCTCTACGTGGTATTCTCCTCCCTCAGAATTGTTCCTCTATCTCTATGTGATATTCTCCTCCCTCAGAATTGTTCCTCTATCTCTATGTGATATTCTCCTCCCTCAGAATTGTTCCTCTATCTCTACGTGATATTCTCCTCCCTCAGAATTGTTCCTCTATCTCTATGTGATATTCTCCTCCCTCAGAATTGTTCCTCTATCTCTATGTGATATTCTCCTCCCTCAGAATTGTTCCTCTATCTATATGTGATATTCTCCTCCCTCGGAATTGTTCCTCTATCTATATGTAATATATTCCTCCTTTCGAATTGTTCCTCTATCGCTATGTGATATATTCGTACTATGTGGTATTCTCCTTCCTTTGAATTGTTCTTGAATTATTCTTCTCTCTGTCTGTTAATCTACCCCTTTGGTCTTATTTGTTTAGCTGGTTCTTCCCAATGTTAATATTTGTTTATGTTCTAATTGCACTTGTCCTAATCACGAGATCAAAGAATACACACAAAGTTTCCCCTAATCCAAAGATCCTGTGGCCTGAGTCTATGAAATACTGTAACGAAGGTCCAGGTTATTGTATAGCTTCTTGGCTTTTCTGAAAACAAACACATAAAATATCAAAGTATTTTTCATCTTTCATAACATAACAACATATCCGAAAAACCTAACCGGTCAACTATTTGTCTGTCGGGTATCTAGATTTTATCCCGGTATTGCGGTTTGGACACGATGACTTTTTTGGGTCCGCTCCTTTGTGCTGTGTCTTCATCCCTTATCATCATCAGGTGTACCTAGGTCTAACGATTACTTGCTCATATGACTTAAAGATATTTGGTTGGGTTTTTGTTTGGTTTGGTCTGGTTGGGGGGTTGTGAAGACAAATCTGGTGGTATCATGGCAAACCGCGACACTAAAAAAAGGCTACCCAAGGTTTTCGATGAACATAAGCTGAAGTAGATTCGTGAATTAGTTTGCCGATAGCCATACAAGTTTTCCGACCAATAATTTAACCGAAATCTTCGTCTCTCTTGTTCCTTGAGATATTTTTTCCCCGGCAAGTATGCAAATTTCCCTACATAATTGCTACAAAGTTACTATCCAATTGACATTCCGTCTCGATACCTTTCAAAATTTCTTATTCTATCGTCATTCCAGTCCCTACGAATTGAAAGAAAAATAATAAATCCTACTTACCAACAATGATCAAAGCTGTGGTATGCAGCGATTAGTCTTAAATAAATTAATTTCAGGTGCTCTGGCTACTTGAATTGACGATATCACGTGGAACCTGTTTGAAGTGTTGATTGGCCAAAGCCACTTGCATTCGACAAACTTCGCAAGGGAAGGTGACAAACTGTAGCTAAAAGATACACATCAAAATATTCGAACGTTTTAGCTACATTCCTGTATGTCGACAAACTGTAGCTAAAAGATACACATCAAAATAGTCGACTATTTGAGCTAAATTCCTGTATGGTGACACACTGTAACTAAAAGATACACATCAGAATAGTTAGCTTCATTCCCGTATCTACGAATGTTGCCTGTAAACCAAGATCTAACAACTGATAAAAGACAGAAAAAGACTCAACTTATATCTAATTGTGATTACTTGAAAATGACTGCGATAATTAATGATGAGGATTTTATCAAAAGAGACCGGAATAGCTATCTACATTAATACAAACTTTTAATGGATTTTCAACTCGGTAAGCCTCTAACATCCGATTAAAAAATTGGAATGCTTCTGACTTTCAAAAAAAAGGAAGATAACTAATTACTTGTCAACAATTTCTCATTAATGTGGTAAAGGCACATGAAGGACAAAGTCGGTCTTATGTAAAAATCCACATGTTGAAACATCTGAAAAAATTAAAATGATTAATTCCATTAGTACCCCGTAGAGTAGAAGTTATCAAAATCTATAAAGCTTTCATACTTATATATGGAAGACGTTTTGTCACGTATTAATAATGTTAATAGTCTTAATCATAAAAGCATTAATTTATCTTGAATGACCTTCTATAACCATGTTGACATTTTGTTAAATATCGTGAGAAAAATCAATCAATTTGATTAAATCCTTTCAACAACAGGATGTTTCCTACGCTGAAAACTTGTTAAAAGGTTCAGTTATATCACAGAGGTAAGATGGCCCAATGGGTGCGAGGATGAAAACAAAGTCTTTCAATCATTCCACCCCCTCCCCCTCTCACTTAAAGAGGACCTATGTTATTTTAATTAAATTGTATAATATGTATTATCTCTATGTAGAAACTTTGACCAAGTGAGAGTGGGTGCCAAGCGTGTGAATGCTGCCAGGAGGGGGTCAATGTGGTTTGGGAGACGCACTGATCTGCATGTTCATAATAAACAAAAATTCTCCAGTTATTATAATAATTTTCAGCATATCGACGTTTGGCGAATATTTGTACTTAAGTGGACATGTAGGTAGGTTTAGACATAGTTCAATGGCCGTCTTCCCTATGCCCCATCCATTGTCTTGCTCCCAAACACGAGCATCGACTAAAAAGTTTTGGTCAGATGGCGATCTTGTTTTATAATAAGAGGCGTTCCCACGGATTGTCGGGCTTACTTTCAGCCAAACTGAACGAAGAATGCGTTAGGAAGGTAGAACCGCTGAGGTCTATTAATAGTAGTAGCCTGTAAACATGGCCCGTCGTCGCAGTTGTGTCTTGAATATTCAGACCCGGTATAAAGTGACATATCTTTAGACCCGGGTGACCAGAAATACTTCGTTGGCTATTGTCGCAGTAATGCCTCGAGCTATGCTTGTTTCTCTTTGAAATTGAAATTGAAATTGTGCTCTATTACACTTTCGCACACCTGCAGTTCCCGTGGTTGTACGGGGATGTTAAAGAGAACTAGCGATGACCCTCGGACAAGATTAATATCACTAAAATGGATTTTAACTAAATTCAAACTAATTTTAAGTTACAAAGATCGATAAATTACTTTCACTGCCGCAATGCAATGGTATTTTGAAATTGCCCCTAAAATTAGTGGTTGTGTTTCGGAAATTTATAAAACCTGATTAATAAACAGGGCATTGCGAAGAATCCCTGACTGAAGGTAAATAGGATAACGATGGTTACTTGAAGGATTTCAACTTGTTAACAACTTTTGAAATTCGACAGTAACAATTTTTGTTGGTTGAGTCGCACCTTATATCGCTATGCTGCGTTTGTTCATCTTTTAAAAGTATTAATTATGTTTTCTAAATTCCCAAAGAACACCCACAAATGTCATTGTGACTGTGACAATTCTCCATAGTTGGCATCTCCTCTGGCTGTAGGAATAGTGATGACCTCAGGGAGAACTAATTTGTGTTTTTAACACATTCAATGGAATATATTTACTTGAGCGACTCGACTATTCCAGACTTTATCATGCAATGAAACAATTTGGTAAGCACGTTAAAGAACCCTTGACGTTCGGGAACCGATGAACTATAGTCGGAAACGTAGCTGCCCTGACTATATTTTCCTCGGTTGGTGCAGAAAAGTAGGAAGAGAAACCCGATAGTTTTTGATTTCATTTCTAAATCTGTACTGACAATCAGATAATTTCTGATTTAGTGTGTACCAAGTATTTAGGATAGACGAAAATGTCAATTCAAACTAAATCTTGGTTATTCCTTCAGTCTAGTTTATCAGAACTAACACAATTATAGGGGAAAACAATCACTGGTTTATTATACACAGGCACGACGTTTCGATAAGTATCCTCTTATCGTTATCAAGCACAATGACATTTAGTAAACTAGATGATATATATATATATATATATATATATTATGTATCTAAATGCTCGGATCTCGATGCAAATGTTGTGACCATACAACACCAAATAACAAATATAATTTTCATAACTTTACCTGTAGCTTCAATGACAATATGAATTGCGATACAAAAAATCTCATATATGTCTTGACTTGCATTGGTTGTGAAAATTTCTACATTGGAGAGGCATCCACTCATCTACGGGATAGAGTACGCAACCATCGACGGGATTGTAATATTGAATAGGGGCCCTTATTTGTAAATCGACACATCTTTAAATGTGCGAAACACTTACAAGTTAAATTTCAAATTGTCCCTTTTTATAAAATGAAAGTCGATGACACCACGAAAAGGAAATCAATGGAGAACCATTTTATTAAAAAAATACGTACTCTATCCCGTAGATGCGTGGATGTCTCTCCAATATAGATATTAAAACACCCCTGACAACTGACACTCAACGTAAAATTATGAAAATTATATTTGCTATTTGGCGTAATATGGTCGCAACATTTACATCGAAGATCCATGCATTTAGATACATAAAAACCGGTCCTTGTGATAGATGAATTGAATTTTGCTTTTGTTAGGAGGAGTTTGAGATTAGGTGGCTGTCTTTGTGATTTAATGAATTGAACATCATCAAATTTTGTGCCAGGATTTCCCTGCTTTTGTACATTGTTTTAAAGAAGTTGGGATGTTGGGGGTTATGGGTAGCGACAAAGGTAATGATATTATCCCAACTGTCTTTTGCTTTAGTAGCCCACAGTGTTTGGATATCAATTGCCAAAGCCTTATTTATCCTAACTTCTATTACCTCGAGGGGGTAATACTTTTTCAATAAATTTCTTTTTAGCTCACCTAATCTTACAACCCGTAGGTCTTCATCTATCACAACGGTGCACATTTTTTTTTCTAGCTAAAGAAGATAGGTTGCCAGGCAACGAAACATACGCCCACAGCAGCTAAATCGTCCGGACAGTCAACAAGAGTTGTTGCATATTTTACTTTTTTCAGTAATGAAACATTTATAATACACAAAAATCATATAACAAGAAACAACTCATTATGTAATTATCAGAAAATCATTGAATTTGTTTGGCTTTGATAAAGTTCTCCTCCATGCTAACGTTTAGTATACGAAACACTTAATATTCTGAAAATCAATAGGCTTCTTCGTCTCATGACCTTCAATACTGTGTATAAATTTCAAGTCAATCGGCTATTAACTTAAGCCTCTGGAGCCATCACAAGATTTTTTGAAGAGATCAAGGGCAATAACTCTGACAGCAATTATCGGAAATCGCTGAAATCAATAGGTTTCTTCGTCTCATGACTCTTAACACTGTGTATAAATTTAAAGTCAATCGAATATTACCTTTAGCCTCTAGAGCGTTCACAAGATTTTTCAAAGTGATCAAGGGCCATAACTCTGACAGCAAATAATCGGAAATCGCTGAAAATCAATAGGGGTCTTCCTCTCATGACCTTAATCACTGTGTATAAATTTAAAGTCAATCGGATATTAATTTTAGCCCCTAGAGCGTTCACAAGAAATTGTGGACGATGGACGGACGGACCGACGGACGGACGGACGGACGGACGGACGGGGGGGACGGCAATATACGACCACATTTCTATGTGGGCGTATAAAGAAGGTATATTATTTTTGGTATGGCGTGGGTGGCATGATGTATATGAAAGATAGTTTTTGGTATCTGTTTCTTTAGAATACATTACCGTTATAAGGAGTTATCCTCTTCGTTTCAGTAATTATCGGATATCGCTGATAATCTCTAGGCTTCTTCGTCTCATGACCGTAAACACTGTGTATAAATTTAAATTCAATCGGATATTACCTTTAGCCTCTAAAGCTCTCACACGATTTTTCAAAGTGATCAAGGGCCATAACTCTGGCAGTAATTATTGGATATCGCTGAAAAGCCCTAGGCTTCTTTGTCTCATGGCCTTAAACACTGTGTATAAATCTTAATTCAATCAGATATTAACTTTAGCCTCTAGAGCGTTCACAAGATTTTTCAAAGTGATCAAGGGCCATAACTCTGGATGCAATTATCGGATATCGCTGAAAATCAATAGGGGGCTTCCTCTGATGACCTTAAACACTGTGTATAAATTTAAAGTCAATCGAATATTAACTTAAGCCTGTAGTGCGTTCACAAGATTTTTTGAAGTGATCAAGGGCCATAACTCTGACAGCAAATAATCGGAAATCGCTGAAAATCAATAGGGGTCTTCCTCTCATGACCTTAATCACTGTGTATAAATTTAAAGTCAATCGGATATTAATTTTAGCCCCTAGAGCGTTCACAAGAAATTGTGGACGATGGACGGACGGACCGACGGACGGACGGACGGACGGACGAACGGGGGCGACGGCAATATACGACCACATTTCTATGTGGGCGTATAAAAAAGGTATATTATTTTTGGTATGGCGTGGGTGGCATGATGTATATGAAAGATAGTTTTTGGTATCTGTTTCTTTAGAATACATTACCGTTATAAGGAGTTATCCTCTTCGTTTCACTAAAACGTCCAAGATTGCGATTTGCAGATCGTTTGTTTCAATTGTGAATTTAATATTTATATCTAAATCATTCATTATTTTTTGCAAATCTGCAATGTTGCCAATTCGTTTATTCCAAATACAAAATATATCGTCTAGGAATTGTTTCAACTGATTTTCTACATATAATCTGTAATTCTACAATTGTGTGTGTGAAATAGCTTTATTTTACGTCCGCTTCCACCGAAGTGATATCGCAGACAATTACATTTTATATATATATGGTGATAATATTTACAGTGTGTTTAGTAATTTCTACAATTGAGTATAGTTTTATATATATATAAATGTACAATATGAAGCCATTCTTAATTACTTTTTTTAATTATAAGGGTCACCGGGATTATGGTTAATCATGTTTACCGACAAAGAATTTGGATACACTACAATATATAAGCATAAAGCTAGTTAAACATTAAGCCAATTAGCATAGATAGCAGTGTTATGAATTAACAGGTGTTTAGGCTTGTCAACTAAGAAAGTACCAAACAAACAATTAAATAACCCAATAAACGTGATTGTTGCTAAAATAAACATTCAATGCCTTTTTTTATATTTACTTTAATAACGTAAATTATATCGGCTCTGCTATCTACCACGTTACTGCCGCGTGCTCTACACAACTAATATGAAAACCATTTCTTGCCATATCCGACACAAATTTATAAAAATCCAACACTATTTTCATGTAGAATTGTGCGATACAAAAACATAAACAGCTTCCATTTAAACTGGGCCGCCATTTTCAAACTAACGTTCAGCCAATCATCCAAGTGCGAAAAAGGGTGCACTTTGGTAAATGTGACGGAAAACTTCAAAGTCCAAGGTCACGCAAGGCGAGATGACTTGCCGGATGTTAAGGTCCGTTGGTCAAAAACCAAAATATTTCCGGGGACTTTAGCGGGTCAAGGTCACGACTTTTGGTTTGCTATTATAAAAGATAGTAAGCTGGCACTGCCAGACAGAATACGCCCACATTTTCGAGAGATGGATAGAGAACACACAATATTAAAATTGATTTTTCCTACTAGCCTGGTCGAGCTATGCTCAAATCTCGCATTAGTGGGAAAAAATTCCTACCCAAGCGATTATTATTTTATATAAACAAGTAGGGGGAGTAGCCTCCCAGAAAAAATTTCCCCGTTGATCGGCCTTGGGAATTTTTTTTTAGGGGGCTTTTTTGTTTGGACCCCCGAAATCGCCCTAAAATCCGTTAATGGCTATGATAACTCGCTTAATATTCATATTTTGGGTTAATAATGTCCTAGGAGCCTATGGGAAATCGGTATCATGGAATTCAAAAATGGGGTTAAAAATTACCTATGACGTCACTATGACGTCATAAGCCAAAATGGCGCCCAAAATTTGAAAATTTTGAAAATTTACCTCATTCTATTGAAGAGACGACCACAGACAAGATCGGTCGCATTTTTTGTGACGTCTTTTTTGTAAATCATTTTAGTGAAGCCTGTATCAAAACAGGCCCGGGACTGTACAGCGCAGTGGACGCTTACGGCTGGCCCCCGGATCCATTCACTTGATTTGATAATTGTTTAGTTTTGCCAATGTCTATTTATGTCTTGTCCGCAGGTTTATCTTGTATACTTTTTTGGTTTTGCGTGTGGTGCAGTCCCCCTGCATTTGCTACTATTGAAGTTACCTCAGTCAAAATGGCGTCCAAAATTTGAACATTTTGAAAATTTACCTCATTCTTGAATTTTATCATAATTCACAATAAATGAATTAATATTTACAAATAAAATAAACTGATATATAAACAAACATTGAGTTTATAGGTAAATGATAATATAGTCAGATTTCATAGAATGATCATTGATCGTCATATTCTAGGTCAACGTCCTCAGAATTCCTGCAAGATTCACCATGACAGCCCCCACACACGCTGACGCATTTCCTACCATTCTTCCTGCAGCTGCATATTATGGTACCTCACTTACATCTCACAAAGTTTAAAACACTTTCAGGGGCTACAGGAAGGTCTGTCATGGTGAGTTTGTGGCCTTCTGGCGTCCTTTTCCAGCCCCACTCGCTCGCATTCAGCTCGCTTTCATTTGATTTTAACCAAACGCCGACCTACAGATGAACTCTGAGCGCATGGTAATAAGCCACCCGAACCGTGGGTTGAATTGATGCAGGGTAATGGATTTTTTCTCGGCCATCATGGAGTCAAACCTCTGGTGTCGTAGTTTAGTTAGGCTCACATTTGATTCTCCGTAGATTAAAGAGAATTTCTTACATCCGGCATCTCCAACAGTTTGTTGATTGGGTGATGTCACAATGAGTTTACTAAGCTTTTGGACCTTTTAGCATCAAGTAAATGTTCACAATCAAATCTAAAGGTACATAATAAAATAAAAACCAAGTAGGCAAGTACGAACAATCCAAACCATAGGACAGAATTCAACGTCCTAAAAAACGTTATAGACAAAAAAGTGTATTCAAGCAAAATAGTGTAATCAGCAAATGGACTGCTCCCCATGTACAAAATACACGACAAACAGTGGTAACAGGTGTCCGGAAGAGTAGGCTTACCCTGTCTGGCGCCACACCCGGCATAGCTGCCTCGAATCTATCAGGCGAAATGTCGGTAAAATAGCGTGATTGATTAGTTTAAACTTATTTTATTGCATCGACAATGACATTGTACAATACAAAATGATTAAACTAAAGTTCTAACAACTTATAAACGTTTTCTCCTTAAAATATTAATTGATGAGAGTATTTTAAATGATTGATTGGGCAATGAACTATCGGTATGCAAAATACAGGCGATGAACTGTGTTAACGATGTAGTATACATTATCAAGGAGATAGTAATAGTATACGTGTCAATTAAATATATCTAGAATAATAGCCGATAGGGACAAGTTATATTTCCCAATCAAATCAATATGACGACCATAAAACGTTTCAAAGGTTTTAATAAGTTTAGTGCGCAAGTATCCTTGTAGTTAAAGCTTAGATGACAAATGCCTCGATCTACTTAAAAAATCAGAATAAAGGGAACAAGCTCTAGCGGAGACATATAGTTCTCTTATCGTGACATAAAACAATTTATCATTCTTTGGTAGCATTCTAGTCTCTTTGAAAATGGTCTTTAGGGATACCTCTGAAGACTGTTTCAAGTTCTGATTCAGCTTGGTAGTCATAAGGAGTTTTAATTACTATAACTACACAGAAGCCGCCAAAGGTAAACTTTGTACCATTCCACGCGCATCGCCCTGCTTTGTTCTAGGATATCAAGAAGATTGACTTTTTCAGTTGGAGAATAAGAACTTGGATCACACCAATGCCTTTTTGGATTAAAAATTTCGAGATAAACACACCGTGTCGTTGCCGGTTTATTATCTCCCGAGCAGTAAATCAACGTTCACGGATCCACTTGTCAGAAAATCTTCAACAACCTGATTTGATTCTCGTCTTTATTTTAATGTCATTTCGTATGTCGGCTATGTTAGCCATATTGATTTAAGATATATTGCCAGTTTCAACGTCATGTGGCCTAGTTTTGCTGGTCCCAGATCTCGAACTATGTTTGCTACAGCAACGCATAAACTGGATATAGTGTTAATGTATGCCTTAACGACAGTTTCTTCAATGAAGGTTATGTGGCGCCGGATCTGATTCTGTATCTATTTATGATCGACGCTGGAGCGACGCTGTGACATTATTGTCCTTGATCTGTTCCAAGGGTTTATTTTGTGTGATAATGGCGTGACTGTTGGTGCCAGTCAAGCCAAAGGAGCTTATTCCAGCTGTACGGGACCGATTCAAATTGGATGCCAGTTGTCTTCGCTGGAACAAGTTCAGGATGCTGATTCTTAAAATGTGCATTTGGTGGTATCGTCTTAAACATCATTGAAGCTAGAACTTTTAAGACCCCAATTATCCCAGCAGCGGAATCAAAATGTCCAAATATGCTCTTCGCAGCACCAATCGGTACGTCCTGGAACCCGCCTTTTGGGAGAAAACAGACGACAATGCGGATAATTTTATATTTTACCCAAGTTTAGTTCCAGTCCCGTGGATCTCAATAAATGAAATGTCCGATGGCGTCATTTTACTTATTTTAATGCCGATTCGATTACTTGTTTCTCTGAGGTAATACCATTTCCGTGTCCAACACTGAAGCAACGCCTTTCAATACTCCATAAATAATAGATGCACATCACTTTGTCGCCCACTGCAGTACCAGTAGCATCTCGGTCAAAAGCTCTACAATGAAAGTCTGGCGAAAGTATACCAGTTTCCCGGAATACTCCTGTTCTTGCTAGATAAAGTACAAGATTGGCACCACCGATCAGGGCACCATCACATTCTCCCTTTTGTATTGATTCACATGCTAATTTGAGATCCATCAGTAAGGAGGAACATTACCATGCGCCCAGAGGTTATCTGCAGGTCGTCGTTTGGTGAAAATTGAATGAAAGCGAGCTGAACGCGTGCGAGTGGGGCGGGAAAATATTAATTGATTTATTGTGTATAATGATAAAAATTCAAGAATGAGGTAAATTTTTAAAATGAGGTAAATTTTGGGCGCCATTTTGACTGATTTGACTTCAAGAATGGGGTAAATTTTCAAATTTTGGGCGCCATTTTGACTAATGACTTCACAGTGACGTCATAGGTCATTTTTTACGCCATTTTTGAATTCATTGGTATCGATTTCCTATAGGCTCCTAGTAATATTAAGCGAGTTATCATAGACATTAACGGATTTTTGGGCGATTTTGGGGGTCCAAACAAAAAAAAACCTAAAAATTTTCCCCAAGGCCGATCAACGGGGAAAATTTTTCTGGAAGGCTACTCACCCTACTGGTTCATATGAAATAATAATCGCTTGGGTAGGAATTTTTCCCACTAAATATGTACCTCGACCAGGCTATACGATCAAAGGCCATTATTACTTAAGTTACAATTTGATATGTGCAAATATCGAAAGGAATCAAAGATCTTTGGGCTATAAACATGCATGTCAAGTTTCAACTAAATTGTTTCAAAATTGTGACCTCTATAGGGTCCACGGGCCTAAAAACGTGATTTTTCGTACAATCAGGGGCCATAATCCATGAAGTTTCAATCCGTTACATGCCAATAACGAAAGCAGCTGAGATCTATATGGGATAAACCTATTTTTAAAGTTTCGTCACCTAAAAACATGATTTTTCGTACAATCAGGGGCCATAATCCATAAAGTTTCGATCCGATACATGCCAATATTGAAAGCAGTCGAGATCATTTCGGGATAAACCTATATTTCAAGTTTCGTCAAAATTGGATAAGAAATGTGACCTGAAGAGAGTCCACAAACTTGATAAACCATATTTTTACAGTTTTCGCGTTCAAATGGCGGCCATTTTGTCTGTCAATTTTGGTCCGATTTTCACGAAATTTGAACTCAACCTTCCTTTCAGTCTAGCGGTGATATAATCGATATTAACGCGGTTTTTCAAACAGGATAATAATTGTGACCTGCAGAGGGACCATGACTAAAAAACACGATTTTTCGGGCAATCAGGGGCCATAATACAGGAAGTTACAATACGATGGGTGCAAATATCGAAAGGAACCAAGATCGTTGGGTTATAAACATTCATGTAACGTTTTATCAAAATTGGTTCAAAATTGTGACCTCTATAGGGTCCACAAGCCTAAAAACCCAATTTTTTGTACAATCATAATCCATGAAGTTACGGTCCGATACATGACAATATCGAAAGGAACCGAGATCTTGGGGAGATAAAGCTATATTTCAAGTTTCGTTGAAATCGGATAAAAATGGTGACCTGTAGAGGGTCCACAAACAAATTGTGGACGGACGGACAGACGGACAAACAGGGGCGACGACATAATACGTCCACATGAAAATGTGGGCGTATAAAAAGAAAAAAATATTACAATTTTTCATCTTAAAAGTAACCAAAACATTACCAACTATCGTTATAATCTCGTATTTAAAAGGAATTGAAGACATAAACTGTTTTTTTTATTATAACAGATCGACTTTCGGCTTAAAGCTGAACTCCGGTTACAAAAATATCGAAATATTTGAATAAAAAAAAAGTTAACGCCACCAAGCCGCCATACTTGTTGCAAACTTTGAAACAAAGATGGTTGATATGGAGGCTTATGACCTGGAGAGGTTAGCTGATCTCACTTCCAGTTCGTTTCTAGTCAGTCAGGTGTAGACATCAGGCTTCATTCGCATACACGCTTCACTGATTTCTCTATTTTCCCCCCAACAGTGAGTGACTCGCTGACATTATACCAACTTATTGAAGATTGCAAAATGCCTGATAAGGTAAGTCTGTAAATAATTTTATAAACTGTGTCTACTGCAATAGCCGCCTAAGCTTTACTCTAAAACAAAAGATACAACATATGACTTACCCAGATAGTTTAGATAAGATTTTCACATGTCACCATAGTTTTGTTTGCCGCCCCAAAAATGTAGTTATATCCCTTGGCCTTGATCTTTTTCGCGAGCAAACTACAATCTAACATGATGACATTTGAAAATCTAAACTATCTGTTTATTGCATAATATTAGTTATAATTACACTGGACATTATAGTGCGATAACATATTTGATGATTTACATATATGTGTAAGATATTCACAAGAGACGTGGCAATAATAATATGGACCTTATATATTATAAGGTCCATGATAATTATGAAGAAGACAATAGGTGATTTGTTTTTGTTGAAAATTCCAGGTTGAAGTAAGACATCTTTCGCATCTTTTGTTTTAGAGTAAAGCTTAGGCGGCTATAATATTGCAGTAGACACAGTTGATATAATTTTTTACAGGCTTACCTTATCAGGCATTTTGCAATCTTCAATAATTTGGTATAATGTCAGCGAGTCACTCACTGTTAGGGGGAAAATAGAGAAATCAGTGAAGCGTGTATAAGAATAAAGCCTGGTGTCTGCACCTGACTGACTAGAAACGAACTGGAAGTGAGATCGACTAACCTCTCCAGGTCATAAGCCTCCATATCCACCATCTTTGTTTCTCAAGTTGGCAACAAGTATGGCGGCTTGGGGGTGTTAACTTTTTTATTATTTAAATATTTCGGTATTTTTGTAACCGGAGTTCAGCTTTAACGGAAAAACTCCCACCATTTTTAAAACAGAGTTATTTCCCTTATCGAATCAGACCACTGATTAAACTAAAGTACGATTAAAAGTAGTTCAGTTTATTGACGTTAAATTGCCGATTATTAATACTTTTATTGTTGTTTTAATAGTTTCTCAAGTTTAGCTATTTGTTCGTCTATTTCCGAAATTTCTGTAATTTTGGCTCTTGCTGCCCGGCGAAGGGCGTTCGACTCTATTATTAAATGTCATTGGCCTATCTTGTTATTACTAGGGCCGAAACGATACGTTGTGCCACGATACGATACAGCCTGATGTCCCAGCCCAACGATACAGGTGCATCACGATACACACGCCTTTAATGTGAAATAAGCCAAAGTTTGCTTTCAGATGGAAATAAAGAAAAAATACACAATGATTCAATTTTTTTATATTGTTTAAAATTAGATAAAAGTAAATTTATATTTAACCAATATTTTGGGCACATTTTTTTACCGGTACACCTGAGTGACTGACAATCAAGTCAATCAGATACAATGAAATAATATGAATACAATCAAAACACAGTTTGCACACTCGACACTGAGTCTGAAGTGTCTTTATTTTATTGAATATTTACTTTTCGGTTACCGTTTAAGTACGAAACAGGAAAACTAAAATTCTCCCACACCTTCGATCGGTAACAGGCGGCCGGTTATTCTATTTCAACTTCACCAAGTGTAATACTACTGTCAGTACTGGACGTGCACATAATAGTCGAAAGACTGAGAGGCTGATAATAATTAAGCATAATTTCAACACGCTTTTCATTCATGAGAGCCACCAGCATCGCCAGGAAGAAACGACTGTTAAATGCGATTTCATTGGTGTAAAATATATGGCTTCCGGTATTTGGTCCAATGGAAAATATTGAGTTATCAAGTCTATTTATAGCTACCGGGTTTTTATTTACATGTAGGTCCAGTGTGTACGTACGCTGATAGGTAATTTTTAAAAGTCCAACATGTCTCATTTATTGAAGAAATATCGCGATATAGTATGAAAATTATCGTGAACCTTAAATTGAAAAATAAATCTCGGTTATCGATTCTCTAAAAAAAAATATCGTTCATCGTTTGTATGGAAAAAATCGCGGTACACCGGTTCACCGGTGAATCCTTTCGGCCCTAGTTATTACGTGACAAAACACAGCTGTTTATTTAGATCAGACAGGCGTAGGTATACGCCAGAGTTATTGTTTAGTATAACAAGCATAACTTCTAATCTAAACTGGATTTCCATATCAACTATTTGTGGGGGACAGACGACATTATTTTTTCGCCCGATCGCGGTGATTTTTAAAAACACGCCCGTGCAGTGCCCGTTTAGGGCGACGACGACTTTGTCCGAACCATTCGCCCGATCAATCGCTCGAATCTATCATGTTAGATATTTTCGGCCGAATATTTTTCGCCGGCGATTCAAATCGCTCCTGTGCCCGTGTCAAGCGTAAAATGTCGGGCGATTTATTCGGGGCATTATAAATTCAAAAAATTTCTATATTTAATTATCTATACAGATATAATACACAGGTCTGACAATTTTCTGAATTTTGCGATCGGTATAATATACGAAGCTCACAATTCAGAAAATTTCTGAATTTGGCGATCGGTATGAAGCTGACAATTCAGAAAGTTTCTGAATTTGGCGATCTGTATAATATACTAATCTCACAATTCAGAAAGTTTCTGAATTTGGCGATCTGTATAATATTAAAATACACAGATGTGACAATTCAGAAATGTACAGATAATTAAATATAGAAATTTTCTGAATATATCAATTCCTGATTCATTCTCATAAGCCAATCATCGACATCGTTGATATCACATGATCTAAAAAATAGCTGCCATTTTGTACAAGTCACTGATCGACAAGTCACGTGGTCGGCATACTTACTCACGGAGAGACGATCGCTACGTGTGCCTGTTGTTTTCTGCCGCAAATAATCGCTGACAAAGGAGAGGTAAATCAGCAATCCCGAACCTCATCCGTCGAGTTTGAGGTTCCGGACTCTTAAACTAAATCCACCCTTGAGTCGCGCGGTGAACGTGTTTGACCATCAAAGGTTAATGTCAAGGTTAACCGACTATTTGAGATCGGTTTAATAATAATAATAATAATCGCGTCATTTTACAAGGGTAGCAAATTAGGCCTGAGGCCTTTTTCCAATTTGGCCCTTGGCAAAGATTGACCACTTCAGGTCACTTTAAGTGAAATTTAAGGGCACCACGTGACGCGCAAGGGCATTTAGGAGGGGTAGCCACGAAAACTAGTTTATCGCACGATCTGAAATTTAAAAAAAAAATAATGATCAAAAAAGCATTGTGTCTGCTTTAGGGCACGTGAAAATAACAAAAAATAATATCGCGAGGGCTCGAGATACTGCACAAAATTATACAACTTAAAACATCGGTTGAGAGGTGCTCGATTGTTAAGCAGCCACCGCAAAAGAGAGTATTTAGGGACACCGCAGCCCAAGGGATCGAGGCAGGGCCTGAAAAATATGTGGCCTACTTCGTGGAACCGTTTGGGGCTACAGCTCGAAATCTTATGGTTTGGTAACATGGCCCCAAAACATTGGTAAGAGGCTAAGTCCTCGGAGAATTGCGGCTACCTACCCCCCCCCCCCCATTAATTCAGCTTCTGCCCTCAGAATGCACTTCTGGCCATTCCAAGAGCTCGTTTTGACCCATTTTGAGGGTAAGCCCAACATAATTAATCGCCCGTAATTAGTGAAAGGTAATGCAAAATGAATATATGGAAAATTTCATTCAAAAAACTTTATTCTGGGGAAAAAAACATATTCACTGCTTTAAGTTTTTACATAATGTGGCAACCGTACTTTTTAATCGAGTCACAGTTTTGATTCCCCATTTTTCAAGTAATTCATTAAATGGCGATCGTGTTCTAATCCGTTTTAATGGAAAACGCGGGGGTGGGATGGCCTAGTGGTCTAGAGTGCCACGCTTCGACCTCTAGCTGGACAGTCAACTCTGGCTTGCGGCTGTGATTCCGAGCACTGGTTTGAGCGTATGTCGCATAGAGATATGGGCGCCTTCTCAACCTCGTGGGTTTCCTCCGGGCACTCCGGTTTCCTCCCACTGCTAAAGACCCCTACGCTCAAGCGAATTATTGAAATAAAATTAAACCATATTTTATTCCCGAAATGACCTAATTGTGTTGAGTGAACGTTAAACCCCATTTCTCTCTCTCTCCCTCTCTCTTTAAATGATAAACGCGGGTTTTGCTTATATGTAACCGACTGGAGTACATACGTAGACATAATAGATACACGGTAGATTTTCTGCTCATTGATAATTTCTTTGAAGACGCAAAGTTGGTATATGAGGATATCCGTTGAAATCTGACAATTCATAAAAGGAATTAACTTGCTCTAGATAAAAGAAAGTCCGTGAATTAACTACTCTTTTGAAAATAAATTATGCATGAAAAAGCTTAATCTGCCTATTGCTGGTCTTTCCATAGGCCTGAAATGTTACATAACTTATAAATTAGACATTATAAGATCTAAGTCCGTAACTCAAAATCCTCCAAAATCTTCGGCGTCGAAAACACGAATTGTTGGTCAATTTAAATCAACATTGATGTAGTTTCTATCATCCAAACAAATTTTCTACGATTAGTCTGGATGGGTCCTCAAAATTTGACGGAAAAGTCGGTCATTGTCTGGATTATCCCGTCTTTTAAGTTACCACGTACTGAATCTATCAAAACATCTCGCTTGTCAACAATTACACTCTCTAAAATTTTGTTTGTAAAGGTTTTTTAATTGAAATGGTAATTTTCTCTCGTCATGAATCAGACGTACCGCTTCTCACAATCTTCTTCATTCTTCATCGCGATTCATGCTATTTTCTTGTTTCTAATAATATATGTGCCAAGTGAATTGTGGGATCTTGCAAAATCGGCCCGGCTTCGTAATATCTATCACTTACCAAGACTTTGGCCAATAGGTTCCATTGCCCATGGGTAACCGGGAGTTTGTTTTTTTATGGGGTAGATTATCCAGTAAATTTTCGTCAAAAATTGAGAACCGACCCAGACCCTCCGTACGTTGAAGACTAGGGGGTTTTGGGTGACCGAGACTAACATTGCTGATGTAAACTTACCGGGAAAAGATGAGCTTCTGATATCGGCGGAAAAGAAGAAAAAAGGAATATGACACATACGGGTCTACAAGTGAAATAAAAGTGCCAAAAAATGGTCCGTGGTCAAAAATACTCCCTTAGTAGACTGGAATAACCAGACGCTATAATCGCCCATTGATTGGAATACCTCGGCGTATTTCTCCGAACATAACTTTTTTGAAATTAAAGTAAAAACGGAAACAATTGAATGCAAATCAAGTATACACATTCAAATAACATTATAATATGCGTTGCTGCCCATTGTGTCCATGGTGTCAAAAATGTTAGCGACTTTAAGTGACTTATCCAAACAATGTCTTCTTCGTTGTTGGATTTTCAGTGGATTTGAATCCGATCTGCTTCTCAACGCCCATTGGTGATTAAATCCAAACATTGATAATCGAGACTCTTTGTTTATCGTACCGACTTTAGTCATGATGATACAGACTAGGCTTAAAATTCCAAATTAATATCTTGGTTCACAGTGGAGCAAATTGATTGAACTTTTCCACATATTCTATTTACGTTATTTATTTTTAAACTATTATAGAGAGAAGGGATCAACTCTGTATCTAATCTCCCATAATTCCTCTTTAAGTTTAGTATTAAAACGGAAGTGTTGATAAAAACAAACTTAAATGAACCTTATCCATTTTAGTATAGGAGTGTTAAAGTATTGCATTTAATGAGTTTAAAGGACAATATTTGTGTCAGTCATTATGACATATGTGATATAAATTGTTTAATATTAACACAGATAGCATTGCTACAAAAGGAGTGACCAACAAAAAAGGAAAACAGTAGTTCTCCTTCTAAATAACTGACTAAAGTGACGAGTGATAACAGATACACGGGCGAATCGTACAGCGATGATATATGTGTGATAATGATTGGCACCAATATTGTCCTTTAAGTAAAGGATTGTCGCACTGGCTATTTTTTTAGTCACGCGTGGAGAGATATTCCTTTGTTATTTACTCTCAAAATACAGAACAATATGGCAATTAGCCATTAGTTGGGGGTTAATGGCCGTGTCAATAGGTTCATTCAGAAAAAAATATATTATATAAAACTTAAAAGTTGGCGTACAACAGCACGCGCCAATGCTAATTATGGTGATTTGACTTGAGTCACTATAACAGCGGCCTGGTGAAAACATGGATGTGATCATGTGCCACGGAGGCCCTGGTATGCTAAACCGAAGGATGAGTGCTGCAGATTGCTGACAGTCCCAGCTATTTCGTCAAAAAGAGACCCTTAACAATACTGTAGATCACAGGCTAAATGGACATCAAATGGGCACAAAACCCAGGGCCGGCGGAAGCCGCCAAACATTGTAATTCACCGCCTGGCCCACACTTATCTTAAAACTTTTTACATAATCGATTTAAAAAATAGCAGGGTGCAAAATTCTTTGAAGTACATTTAGATGAGAGAAAAACGAAGCTGGTGGATTCTAACGGTCCTATGGGTTTCAATGCAACACCAGGAAACGGAGAATAACAGTAAAGACCCCGGTGAATAATACGTCAGATGTTCAACTGGGCTATTGAATACGGGGATATACCATACAGTGTCCTGTGGAGATAAGAAATGAAATGAAATTTGGTGCAACGGTTAGAGAGTAGGATTTGTGACCTAACGGTTGCAGGTTCGAGACCCGAATTGTTCGCCTAGTTCTTGTGTCCTTGCATAAGACACTTCATCCCTGCATTCCAGTCTACCAAGCTGTAAGTGGGTACCGGTAGGATGGTGTATGTATTACACAAAAAACTGTTGCGCTCCTTGAAACTTCAAGTTGTAGCTGCATATGTTGGAGCTCTTTTTAAGAGTTGTAAAGAGAGGTAATCAGGCTTACCGGTATCCTAAAAGACCGGGATAGTAAATTGTGTCACGCTATGAGCACGCTTTGTGGATTTGGCGCTATAGTCGGGTAAAGATAAGACATATGGAATGGATACCTAGAACAAATTGCAACATAATTTTTCTCGACGGAATCTGGTAAAAGGGTCCCTGAAGGTCTCCCTAACACAAATCGCCCAAAATAAAAAGATAGGTTTTCGAGTAATTAGCAAAAATCTAATATAGCCGCCATTGGCACCTTAAAACTCCTATATCTCGGGGATGGTTGAGTTTGGAGGGTGTAAATGTATTAGATAGGAATGTGGTGCAGATGGCTCAGAAGAACATAGCTATATGGCGTTCCTGTGACGTCATACCGTCATATGGCAATATGGCCGCCATTGAAAGTTAAAACTCCGATATCTCCGAAATGGTTGGGTTTTTAGGATGGTAATAATACGAGCAGATAGGAAATTGCTACCAAGAAACTAGAACAACGATATCAGGTGCGGTCATAGGTCATACGTTTAACAATTAGCATAAATCCAAAATAAAAAGATAAGTTTTTGAGTAATTAACATTAATCCAATATGGCCGCCATTGTCACGTTAAAACTCCAATATTTCGGGAATGAACTGAGTTTATAGGGTGTAAATGTATTAGAGGTTGTTATAAAAGTGGCACCAATGAATCAATAAAAGCATAACCCATGACTTTCCACTGACGTCATAACTTCATATGTTCAACAATTGGCACAAATCAAATATGGCTGCCAGTGGAACCTTAAAACTGTAATATACCGGGAATGGTTGAGTTTTGTTTGGGAGACCTTCGGGAACCTCTCTCCCAGACATAGCAATAATTATTTTCTGACTCTCTTAGAAAATATGGAATTGTAACTTTAAAGGTATCATTCTAGTCACCCGAAAGCTATTTGCCCTGATAATATTAGTAGAAAAATATTAAAAACCATTGTAAATGAAATTAGCGAACTCGAGTTGTAGAAATGTTTTAAAAAGAGTATATCCTTGTGAATGCAGAAACTACGGCATCCTATTATTAATGTTCTGATCCGACCCGGCTAATGAAGACAGACGTGCGCCATATTTTGTGGTACGAAGGAAACTGTGCCCGGACAGCGGCACTACAGCCGGTTTACGTATCGAATTCCAACTGCGTACACGGGGCCTGGGATTTTCGACCAAATCCGAAAGACTAGACAACCATCTTTTTCAACTCCCCCGTCCTACACCACTGACAGGAAAATGTATATACGGACATGTCTTTTACTTCTTTTGTCAACATGATATATTCACTTCTTTCATTCAACGTGCTATTTGAAATTGTGAGAGTGCTGTCTATCAACTAATTGATTTTTACATATTATATTTCTCAAGTTTGGTGTGGGGTGAGGTAGTGTGTCTGAATGCAAGTGCGCGCTGTATCATAACGTCTGTCATTGAGTCAGCTTGCGTGGTTTCGAGTAGGGCAAAATAAAATAAAAACCAAGTACGAACAATCCAACCCGTAAGACGGAATTCGAATTCATAAAAAACATTATAGGCAAAATAGTATATTCAAGCAAAATAGTGTAATCAGCAAATGGACTGCTTCCCGTGTACAAAATACACGACGAATAGTGGTAACAGGTGTCCGGAAGAGTAAGCTTATCCTGCCTGGCTAGCCACACCCGCCATGGTTGCATCCAAACTATTAGGCGAAATCTAGGTAAAATATCGTGATTGTCCAATGAAATATCGGTATGCAAAATGCACGTGATGAACAGTGTTAACGATGAAGTCGACAGACATTATCAGGTAGATAGTATAATATGTGTCAATTAAATATATCCAGAATAATAGCTGAGAGAGACATATTATATTTACCAACTAAGTCAATATGTCGACCATAAAACTTTTTAAATGTTTTAATAAGTTTAGTGCGCAAGTATCCTTGTAGTTGAAGCTTAGATGACAAATGCATCGATCTACTTAAAAAATCAGAATCAAATGAACAAGCTTTCGCGTAACGAATTAGCTGAGACACAAACACTCCATAAGCTGGTGATATTGGAATGTTACTATTAATAAATGGAAAGTTAACAAGTATGGAAGACCAAATGGGACAATATTCATGATTCTTGTTTCTACATTCCAGTTTGAACATTTTAGACATGAACTCAACATTCTAAACTAATGATTCTTGTTTCTACATTCTTATGTCAACATTTCATGCACAAAATCATCATTTTAAACAAAAAAATTGACTTTATGTTTCATTTTCGGCGTTTTATCGATAACTTCTATATATCATTAAACATTAAAATTAAAAAATAATTTTTTAATTCTACACGACAAAGAAATCAATTCATTGGTTTCTGAAAGAATCTAAAACCAAAATCTGGAATTTGAACTCTTATGAAAATATTTTCTACGTTTTAAAAAGTCTTTAAGTTAAAATGTTCAAACTGGAATGTAGAAACAAGAATCATGAATATTGTCCCATTTGGTCTTCATCAACATTATTACACCAGAGGGCGCTAAATCGAACACAATTTGGCGACCTATTCAGCTAGCGACCTATTCGACCGAACCAGCTGCATGGTACCTGGTCCGTTTGCCCTGGTTCTTATATCACTTAAGTTGGGGCTATGGGGTGCCACCACAGGCACGGATCCGTGGGGGGGGGAGGGTAAATGCCCCTCTTACAAAATCTACCGCCCCATATGGCGCCGTGAAAAAATCGACCATATGAAAAAATAAAGCCACTGGGCGCTCAGTGACTTGGTAACTGATGTTGTTAGTTTAACCATGTAAAATATGTCAAACAGTGTTTACACCCTCTCTATCGCGCTACATCGGATTTGTTAGGAGTGCTCAAATTGGTAGACAACCAGTAGGCTCGTAGCATGGCCCACCGGGGCCTGCCCATCAGCATCAACCCCCGATCCTCTTGTCTTGATACTATACGTGCTTTGTATATAACTATTGTGATGCGTGTCGGTCTGCTGTCACCACACTCACGCAGGGCCGTGTGTAGCATTTTAAAAGTGCGGGTTGGATTATTGGGTTACCAAGTTGTTGAGCGCCCAGTGGCTTTATATTTATTTTATCTGGTCGATTTTTTCACGGGCGCTATACTTATGGGGCGACAGATTTTGTAGGAGGGACACCCCCCCCCCATCCGTGCCTGTGGCGGTGCCCCATAGCCCCAACTTAATTAATATAAGAGCCAGGGCAAACGATCCAGGTATCATGCAGCTGGTTCGGTCGAATGGGTCGCTAGCTGAATAGGTCGCCAAATTGTGTTCGGTCTAGCGCCCTCTGGTGTAATAATGTTGATGAAGACCAAATGGGACAATATTCATGATTCTTGTTTCTAAATTCCAGTTTGAACATTTTAACTTCAAGACTTTTTAAAACGTAGAAAATATTTTCATAAGAGTTCAAATTCCAGATTTTGGTTTTAGATACTTTCAGAAACCAATGAATTGATTTCTTTGTCGTGTAGAATTAAGAAATTATTTTTTAATTTTAATATTTAATGCTAATAAAAGTAACCGATAAAACGCCGAAAATGAAACATAAAGTCATTTTTTTGGTTTGAAATGTTGATTTTGTGGATGAAATGTTGACATAAGAATGTAGAAACAAGAATTATTAGTTTTGAATGTTGCGTTCGTGTCTAAAATGTTCAAACTGGAATGTAGAAACAAGAATCGTGAATATTGTCCCATTTGGTCTTCCATAAACAAGCGGAAAGTCAAAGTCATCACGTTTATCGTACAATTTAATACTCAGTTTATGGCAATTGTCAAAATTGAGAAGCAGATCCAAGTAGGAAGCGTAATTGTCACTGTCAGTGGTATTTTTAATTTCGAGCTCATCAGGATATATGAAATCTACATAATCACTAAATTTAGGATTATTAAGGGCTAAAACGTCATCGATATATCGATAAGTGATATTAAAAAGTCGGACTGGTCGTTTATTTGATTTCACGAGCATCTGTATGTACTGAGCTTCGCAGGATAGAGAAACAGATCAGCAAGCAAAGGTGCACAGTTGGTGCCCATTGAGATGCCAACCACTTGCTGATATATTTCCCCTCCAAATTCAACAAAGATGTTATCAATTAAAAAATCCAACATCTGAATTATCTTGATGGCAGTGTATTTGTTTTTTGAATCACTGTGATACTTAACGAAATATGAAGAATTATAATTTACAACTAAATATTGATATATAGCAGTACCCGATTTAGACGAAAGGACACAGTGAATAATGTCTTTCAATCGGGCTTTTAATTAACTATGGGAATTTTAGTGTACAAAGTACAAAAGTCAAACGTTTGAATAGATGAAACTGAAGCAAGGGATCTAGATTGCAAACCATCAAGTAACTCTAGATTTTAAATTGATTTTCTATATTACCTCAATAGAGCTCCCGTGGCCTTGTTCGATTAAGATATGTTCAATTGACCAATTTCCAGATTATTTTAATCTTTGAAGCGATTTTCCATTGTTACAATAGCTGTGTTTTGAATATTTTTTTTTACTCGCTCTGTTTTTGGATATGTTTGGCACTCGCTAGAATAGCACCCGTCTATTAAATAAATATCTAGTTTTTTTTATCAATATTTCTGTCTTTGGATTCTGAATAGAAGATGTTAATCTTATTCTTTATGCAAACAGTAACCAGAAAATAAGTTGACTGTTCTGTAGGCAACAAGATTGGTTTTCAATAAACAATATAAAAACTATAAATAATAATAATAAAACAAATGATATGGTGGTTAACGCCCTGCCATTGTTAAGACCGGAATGCAGTAGATAGAATAGAGATTTTCAATTAAGTAAATCATTTTTTTTTTAATTATCTGTGTTTGGTCTCTTCATAGAAAATATTTATTTTAATAAAATATCCGTTTACTTTTCTGTAAGCTATAATTAAGCTGCGGGTAATCTATAATCTATCAACTTCATGTACCAACAAAATCATATTTTAAAATACAAAAATAAAATTGATTGATTCTCTATCAACTGTTAACTATCCTACCCTTAATACATTTACACTCATTCATTCCCGAGTTTCAATAAAGGCCATATTGGATTTATACTAAATGTTGGCCGTATGACGTCACAAGTACGTCACCTGGCATTGTATTAGTCGTTCTTTGGTAGCACTTTCCTATCTACTCGTAAAACGTTAATTTTACATCCCCCAAAATCATCTATTCCCGAGATCATTTTGGAGTTTAAAGGTTTTAATGGCGGCTATATTGGATTTATGCTAACTGTTTGCCGTATGACGCCATGTAGCTAGGTTTTTCTAAGCCATCTGTACCACAACCCGTAATACATTTACATCCTAAAAACTCAACCATTCCAGAGGCCATATCGGAGTTTTAAGTTTCAATGGCGGCCATATTGGGTTTATGCTAATTGCTGGCCGTATGACGGTATGACGTCACGGCGACGTCATTTAGCTATGTTTTTCTGGGACATCTGCACCACTTTCCTATCTACCCGTAATACATCTACACCCTCTAAACTTAACCATCTCAGAGATATTAGAGTGTTTAGGTGCCAATGGCGGCCATATTGGATTTATGCTAATTACTCGAAAACCTATCATTTTATTTTGGGCGATTAGTGTTAGGGAGACCTTCAGGGACCCCTCTATCAGATTTTGTCGAGAATAATTCTGTTGCAATTAGTTCTAGGTTATTTATTATATTTTACCGGACTACTATATAAATGGACATATTATTATTATTATTATCAATATATTTCTCATAAACAGTGTTAGTAAGTTGAGAAAATTCTTAACTGAGAATGTTTTGTAAACTCGGGGTAAAGCTTTAAATCGGATCGAATAGCCGTGGCGATAGAGAGGCGGCTTCTCACCAATTCAACGAGGGTTCAATTCCAGCTCAGGGCAAGAACTTTATCGTTGTAAGTGAGAGGGATATTCGGTCTCTCGTCCGATCAGGCAGGTTTCCCGCGAGTTCTTCGGGTTCTTCCTGCAGTAATGATCGAAATCATTCGCAGGAATTGTGCCAAGGGCCAAATTGGAAAAAGGCCTCTGGCCTAATTTGCTACCCTTGTAAAATGACGCGATTATTATTATTATTATGGATTAGAACTAATTTAAAACATGAACGATAAAAGTACCATTGCTACGATAATAAACAACATAATATGCTTCATCTTCAAACATCAATAATATCGTTCATAATACAAAAAATGAACGAAATTTTCAATACAGTACATGTATTAATTTTTCATAATTTATTCGTGATTTATTATAGCAAACTCGACCAACCCTTAAATCTTACATAATGAAGTTTACTTCCAGTTTATATGACTAGACGTGCCACCGTCCTAAACTGACCAACGGGTTTAAAACTCACGGCGACTAAGGGCAACTGACAGCTTATGTCGCTACGACTGAATTTATCCAGGACTGGACGCAATCACGAGCAACCTGTTGCTCACAGTCGTAAGCCCGCTTATGTCGCCCGGCGTCAGTTTAAGATTCGGAGCAACAGCTGACCATTCATCGTTCGTATCTGGAGTTTAACGTCCCCGTGATGATCTTTACAATGGCCTCACTTCATGGTTGTTACCGCCCCCTTGGTATCACGTGACTAAATAACTGAATCCTGTTGGCTATGTCGGCGAAGCGCCAACTCAAGCTAGTCGTAGTTACGGTTATGTCGCTTGCGACTGGAGACAACTCTTAGGAGTAGAACATGTGCGACTCGGAGAAACTGGTCGGGGACTGGTTTGCGTTCGACACACACCAGTATTAAGAGCGCTTAGGTCGCCCAAGTAGTCACGACTGATCAGTTCCCCTTGATCGTAGACCAGTCGCCGTCAGTTTTATCGCGTCGTAGGGCGACATAAGCTATGCTTAAAGCCCAGCTCATACCGCCACGACTTGCCCAGACTCTACCATACGCAACGTCTTGTCTCAGATAATCAGTGCAATGTACAGGCCCGTAGTCAAGGAGGGGGGGTGGTGGTGGAAATAATCTTGCCCCCCTGACAAAAAGTTGTCGACCATATGGCCGGGTTGCCCCCACCCCTCCACCAGCAAGCTGTCTACGGGCCTGGCAATGTGGACAGTCCCACTATCACGACTCAATCGATTCTGTCGCGTCGTTGCCCGTCGGCCCGATTAAACATGTTAAATCGTAGTCGGATGCAGTTGGTTGCAGTCGTAACTTATACGCGATCAATTGTTTAGCAGTCGTAACTTATCGTGTTTGTGTGGACACTCCCACGACGCTATCAATTGTTTAGCCAATCAGAGAGTAGCATTTAGTGGCGTAACTCAAGACGCATAATCTGTGAGAGTCGGGCCTGTGTGGACAAGTAGACAAGTGGAGTAAAGGCGCAACCCGATTTTGTTTTACAACTACCCAAGACGCCGAGTCCTGTCGTCTTGTGTGTAGTTGTAGCGGTATGGGGCGTGCTTTGGGCGTTTTGTCAACGGTCAACGGCTTAAGGTCAGTAAGTAAGTAATCCTTGAGACGGTTGAGCAGCCACAATTGTCCTGATCCCAACCGCGGAATATTTGAATAAAACTCAGTTGTAATTAGATAGATAAATTTTATTGCATTAAAACGCTCACATACATTGAGTAGCACATAATTGCATTAAACAAAATCACATAAAACGAATTTTGAAAGAATTACTCTAATATGTGTGGGGTGGGGGCACTTTAGGGAAAAGACAAATTTGGTGAACGGTGAGCATAGCAACATAAAAGTGATTTCGCCTGATTTTCGGAAATATTTTATCGCATTTTTGATCCGTTTTATAACGAGGTAGGCCTACAGTGTTATTCCGTATTTAACGATATTGCAACTAATTTCAGACGACATGGCTGGATTTCTACCTTTACAGTATATACCACTCAGTTTTAAAACTGCGGGAATCACCATGGAATATACTTGGACTAGTCAGAAGATTCATACTATGATCAAGGCACAGTCACTACTCCCTGTGAGGTGTGCACAACAACATTTGCCTCCCCCAATCACCTGCTGTGTGTTTAACATTACGCTCATACATCAGAAAATAAAATACTTTAATAGTTTGATGTTTAAATGTTTAAAAAGATTTCTTTGAACAGATAATGACATATGAAATGAAATCGGGACAGAAGGAATGTTATCAAAAAATAAAATAAAGGTATCTTGAACAGTTTCTGAGATTTGCTCTAGAATAATAATTATATACCAAAAACTAATTCAAATGTGTAGTAAAAATCATTCAATAGAGATTTTTTTTTCCACGTAAACGCAAAAATTATTAAATCCGACAAATTTCGAATTAGCAAAAGGCACAACTACTCTAATAGGCTGATTTGTGTTCAAAGTTTCAAAAAGATGAACGATTTATGAGAAATGCTCCGGAAACAAAATTATGCATAAAAACTAAGTAAAATTGGTTTCCATGGAAATATAAATCCCAGAAATGAAACAAAATTATACAACAAAAACTAAGTAAAATTTGTTTCAATGGAAACACAAAAAATATAAATCTCAGAGATCTCTAAATAGCAAAAGCAGAACTACTGTAATTGGTTGATGTCTGTACAGAGTTTCAAAAAGATATTATGAACGGTTTATGAGATATGCTCCGGAAACAAAACTATACAACAAAAACTAATTCACATTTGTTTCGTTGGAAACACAACAAATATAAATCTCATAAATTCCTTAATGTCACAAGACAAAGCTACTGTAATACGTTACAGTGTGCACAAAGTTTCAGAATGTTATTTTATGTTTTTTTGAGATGTGCTCCGGAAACGAAATCGGGACGGAAGGACCCCCTTTCAATATCCCTCCCTAACTTCGTTCGGCGCGGGATAAGAAAATACGAAAAGAAATATAGTATAGTTAAGTGATCGAGTGCGATCGCACGAGGGCAATATCTATATATTACGCAATGTATTGCAATGAAATACGCCACGGGCGTCCAATATTGAAACTTGTATAAATAATGTGCACTTGTCACATTGCCCGTACCATTATATGAAATAATGGTACGCCAACATCAAAGGATGACGTCACATAGGCATTTTAATCAGATTGAATGGCCCATATTCCTTAGTTTCTTATTCAAGTACACTCTGTCATAGTGGAAGATGTTTCCGCTAAACTGTTAAATGCCTGTATTTGTTGTGAATTTGACGAGGGCGTGCCACTAAGTGATGTGTTGTTATTGCGATAACAGGAATAAACTTCTAAAAACTTTCGTCTGAATTTTGTGGATAGAACAATGTAGAAAATAAAGTCGGTGCAGTTGCTTATAATCTCAGACAGATAACCTATTCTAAACATCATGAAAAAAAGGTAATGTTCTCGTTTAAATACTCCATAGTCTGCACTCCACCCTGAGATGAGGGTACTGATATTAATAGGCAACGACAAAATGACGAATATCATAGACGAAACCATAAGCGTGATGGTCATTTGGCGCTCACGACGAATCACATTTGGAGATTTTGTGCTTTTCCCGAGAATGTTATGATTACGCGAGTGGGCTTTAAAGGCTACGATAGTAAGGATATCTAAAAGCAGACAAGCAAATAAAGGGATGTAAGCATATGCACACGTGGCGAAAAGAGCCAGCCCATCAAATATTTGCTCATGGGCTACAACGAATGGGATTTCTTCGTAGCGATATTTAATTTCCGATGATCCAGAAGTTTGGTAACTTACAATATCGTGTCTAAATCCTGTTGGACAATGAATAATTAATCCCACCAAGACAATAGCAAAGCATAATGTTTTTGAATATGGAGTGATTTTGAAGTGTCGAAATTTAAGCGGGAGGGCTACTGCTACGAATCTTTCCGTGGTCATTACAAAGGTCAGGACATACGCGGAACGTCTAATGCAAATAGTAATAAAGCCAGATATACGGGCAGCGTACCATAAATAAGCGTAAGTATATGTGGACTTCTCTCCGTACACCAACGCCATAATACCTGCTACTGAGGAGAACAAGCAATACAATAACTCAACAATACTCAAAGCTACTAAATAAACTTGAGATGAAGTCTCCATGTCTTTCCTACTAAAGATATTAATAATAAAAATATTAAAGATTATTGCTAATATTTGACAGGGAACAACGACATAGCTAATGATACGAACTACATAATCATATGTCTCTTTAGATACTAAACCCAACAAAATAATGGTTCTGTCTAAACCTTGTTTCAGATTAGTGGTCTTATCCTCTGTAATATTAGAGTTATTCCCTCTTAGATTTGTGCCATTTCCACTAAAACCATCGGTAGTTGATTCAAATGCTACGGAGGTGAAACGAAAACACACAATAACAACTAAGCAAACTTTACCCAAGAAAAACGCCATTGTGCTAAAACGTGTGAGTAATTAATATTTCAGTCTTAATTAAGCTGATTCTTCCCCATCTTAGATTTTTTTTTCTTGTTTTACTGTTTTTGATTTGTTCCTCTCTCTAGGTGATATTCTCCTCTCTTTGAATTGTTCTTGAATTGTTCCCCTCTCTCTCTCGACGATATTTTCCTCCTTTTTAATTGTTCTTGAAATGTTCCCCTCTCTTTGTGATACTCTCCGCGATTTGACTTGGTCTTTTCCACTGTTATGCTTGTTTGTTTGTTTAGTTTAATTGTTATTTGTTGTTTTCCAAATACACACAAATTTTCCCTAATCCAAGAATGGTATGCCCATATTCTATTATACCAGTAACAAAGGTTCAGGCCAGTGTCCTTACGCTGAAAGATTTCAGGTAGCAGCAATATATTGTCCTGGAAAAAAATACCAGAGTATAAAATAAACTGCTTTCTGTTCGAAAAACCCTAAATGGCTTTAAATTCAGCTGTCTGGTATCTTTTTGCCCGCATCGTGATTTTGACTTGATAACTGTTTTGGCATAGTTGCTTTGGGGCAATTTTACCATAAATCTTTGAATTTGTGTTTTATGTCTTAATTGATTTTCCTCTGTTATTATTATGCCATATGACCTAAAGTTATAGCTACTTGATTTTTATTGGGTGCGATGGGGGGTCATTGGCGAAAAAAGGTACGAAGCCAAATCAAGGATACCATGTGCAACACTGCAACCGGAATACTGTTAATGAGTATATTACCCAAGAAGTCTTCGATAATAAAACAAACACCGAAGTAGATTTGTGAATTATTTTGCCGATAGTCATGCAAAGTTTCAGACAAAAAATTCAACAGAAATCAGTGTATTTTTATTCCATCAGATAAACTTTTCTGATAACAAATTGTCCGATTTGTGAATTATTTTGTCGATAGCAATGCAAATTGCCGGACAAATAATTCGACTGAAATCTGTGTCTTTGTTGTCCTATATGGTGAAATTCATAACAAATGAAAAAATCAAACATATCAGTTTCTCTCTTGTTCTATCGAACAATGTTTTCTCCGAAAGCCATGCGAATTTGTCTACATTATTGCTACCAAGTGACTACCAGTTTCTCGGTTTCCATTGGCAATTTTCCATCATATCTATCAATATTTCTCGAGCTATCGAAATTCACACCAGTACGAATTGAAAGTAATTAATATATTTTACTTACCAACAATTATCCGATAAGGTTAACAGTAAGTGTTAGATATTTGGTTGTAAATAAATTTTAAATGCTCTCCATTTGAATGACCGATTTCATGTGAAATTTACGTAAAGTGTTGACTGGTCAAAACCACTGGCATTCGATAAACTTCGCAAGTTGGTACGCGATAGGTAAATATATAAATTACAATATTTAGCTACATTCTTGTATCCAGTAGAGATGAAGCTATGAATGTTGTCTGTAACCGAATATTGTTTAACAACTGATCGAACCAGAACACAGCTTAATTTATATCTAATTGTGATGAATTAAAAAAGCGCTAATTGGTGATGATTATAGATAATTGGTGCCGGAATACGAAGTTTAAATATATATTCCACTGTGCAAACGCCCAACTTCCGATAATTAAAAATGAAAGATCCTGGCCTTAAAAATGCTTACAAAATGTTATCACTTGTCAACATTCTGCCATTACCTGGTTTATTAGTGGTTCCCAATCTCTTTTTGCCAACAGCACGCCTTGGAACACACCAAAAAAATAGCGGCACCCCTTGGAACACACGAAGAAATAGCGGTACACCTGGCTAATTCACCTGAATTTTGCAAAATAAATATATGGTAAGTCAGACGGAATACAACTGTAGACATAGACTAGCCATAGACACATATAGAATGGCTCAAACTATATAGAGAAATACACCGCTGTGAATTTATCAGTAGGCACCAATAAATATTCAATAGGGATCACGTGGTTTTGTTTTTCACATTTTCTTAGTGTGTCGTTCAAAATTTCACGGCACGCTAGTTGAAAATCCCTGCTATAACATATCAGAGGCATGAACCGTCAACATTTAGCAGCCTTTGAACGTTTCAATAATGATTATCGCTTATTTGGAAATTATAAATTTAGAAGTATATATCTGAAGGTTTGACAACCGTCTTGTACAATTTCTGTTTTATTGGAGACAGACATCTGGCTAACAATGTCAGTCTTGTGTGAAAACCCACATGTTGACAAGTGTTAGTTGAATTTAAAAAAGTAACACCTATATTGATCGGAGTAAAATTAAGATGATCAATTCCATTAGCACTTCGTAGAGTAGAAATGATCAAAATCGATAATTCTTAGATACTTATATATGAAGGTATCGGAACGAAAGTGGACAAACCCACATTGAATAATTTTCGAGAAGTTTGACCTTCAGATTTATAGATGATTAAAATTTCTCTTGATCCAATTTCGTTTCTCTTTTTTCTAGTTCAAAATTTCGTTTTTACTTGTCTGTACTATTCTTCGTCAAATTCAGTGATATTTTGAAATCCCATGTGTCATACCACATGCTAGGGGATTTTAATAAAAACACTTTTTTTTAATTCCAGACACACTCTATAACGAGATGATGTCTAAGTTTTAAGCAATATGTGTTTTAAGATTTTTTTTAAAAAACAAGTAACAGTTTTTATTCATATTCTTTGGGTTCGGTCACTCAAATGGGTGTACTTCGGGATCGAATAGCGTTTTAGCTGACTTGAATCAATTTTCATATTTCATAAAAGTGCATGGGAAACAGGAAAAGTGTTTCTATTGGATTCCTAGACAAATACCGCATAGGGCGAGCAATGGGCAAAAAGTGAAATGAAATGAGGTTTAACGTCCTACTGTTATCCGACTGGGCTAACGAACACGCGAGCTCTGGGCTAACGAGCCAGCGCCTTACCCACTGATTCACTGCGGCTCCCTATGGGCAAAAAGGTTATCACTCTTTCCCAAGTAATCGGACAAATATTATCGCCTCGGGAATGTTGACAAGCTTCATCAATTTTTCACATTTCCGTGAACTAGTGATACTCGTTTTAAATTTCTTTCAATACGGTCCAGTACGCGCAATTATCGAAAGGAATCCACATACCCACACCTTTGGGATATATCAAATAGAAAGGAACCCACAGTCTCACACGGGGATCACGGTGGCTAAGTGGATAAGGCGCTGGTTCGCTAGCCTGGAGATTGGGTGTTCGATCCCTGCATTAGCCGAAAAAGTTCATCTCGATTTTCCGACGTGATTTCCCCTTGTTAGTGATGCAGAAGGAGGGCCTGACAAGGACAACTGCCTAGTCGTTCGGATGGGACGACAAACCGAGGTCCCGTGTACACAATGGAGTGCACGTAAAAGATCCCTTGGCAGTTGGAATTATATATAATAGTAGGCCGTAGCGCCGCTGCCCGGGCAAAATTTCCCTCATAGCACACTGTATGGCGTATGCCCGTCTTCATTTAGCTCAGGTTAAGTGCATAACAGTGGGACGTTAAACCCCATTTCATTCATTCATTCATTCACAGTCCTACACCTTTGGGATATATCAAATGGGTATTACGTGTAGGATAAAGCACGAGACTACGGTTGTGCTGGCGAAAGAAAGACTGAAGAAAATAACCCGAGAAAAAGGAAATTCGAGGCCGGTAGACTGAGACTAAGGTTAAAAAATGACCCTAGAAAAAGAAAAACCTAGACCGGTAGACCGAGACTAGGGCTTTAATCTGCATTGGATTCAGAATAAAGTCTTATTCCGGACTTTGGCGTCACACTCAATTCGATAAAAACCGGATTGGATCTGAATTATAGAATTCGTATATTTTTCCGAATGCAACCCGGAACAATTATTCTGAATCGAGTTATTCGCAGTCAAGATTTGAGTGTGACACGCTTGATTCCGATCAACCGTTTTACCAGGAACGATAACTCTGCGTACATGTTCACTTCTACTTCCGTCTTATCGCGGGAAATCGTGTATTTAAGAACAACAATGATATGGCAAACAACCGAGGGGAAGTTTGGGCTAAGGGGGAGAGGCTTCTTCTACAACTATTGAGAGATGGGGATGTTGAGGCACAACTGCAAACCTCCCATCGCAACCAGCCTGTATACAGGCGGCTGGCTGAACTCTTATCAGACCACAGAACAGCCGATTAGTGCCGCAACAAACTCAAAAACATGAAGCAGGACTGGGCCAAAAAACCAAGAATCTCAACAAATCTGGCACCTCTGGCCGGAATAATATATCAGACAACGTAGAGTCGAATATATTGGACGAGGTATTGGCAACTAGACCAGTACATAATCCCCATTACGTTGTTGATACTATGGTAATGGTGGGGGGGGGGACAACCACAGGCACAAGAGAACGATTGCCAACCTCATGGAGATAAACATGGCGATGATGATGGTGATAATGACGTCCGTAACATAACAGCAGGCAAGTTGCTTTTCATGACCATGCTACGATGGTTCAGTGAGTAAGAAGCTGACTCCCTAGTCTGCTGGTCGAGGGTTCGCTCCCTGTGTTGACCGAAAACGTTCACCGTGATTTTCCAGCGTGTTTTCCCCGTGCCAGTGTTGCTGTTGCGAGGCGGAGGGCCTGTTAGCTGTCTAGTCGCTCAGATGGGACGAAAGACAGATTTTCCGAGTACACAATGACGTTGGCATAAAAAAAATCTTTGGATAGATGGAATTCGAGGCCGTTGCGTCGCTATCCTGGAAAAATGGTCTATAGCCGTCTTTATAAGCCTAGTCGGACCAGAACAGAAGGAAATGAAATAAAATGACATGGGGTTTAACGTCCTACTGTTCTGCACCTAACCTGGGTTAATGGGGACGGGCATATACCATACAGTGTTCCATGAGGGGAAATTTTCCCCGGGCAGCGGCACTACGGTCTACTCTTATATCGAATTCCAACTGCCAAGGGATCTAAACGACTAGACAGCTGTCCTTTTTAGGCCCTCAGAACAGTAGGAAGTTTATCCCCAATTCATTACATTTCAATTAAGTAGTGAAATACATGTACATACGTGTTGATGTATAGCCAACGCTACCAAAAGAGTAATCATCCTCATTCGCATTTGATTTTGTGCCAACGAAATCGTGCCCGGTGCTGCATGGCAAGGTGTCGAAGATGTAAGACCCGGCGTCGCTGGTGAAGCCTTGCTTGTCTCAGGAAATTAAATATAAGCAACATAACATCACCTATACGATTGTCTGGCGCACCCATCTTGGATATGAATGACCTTCACTGCGCATTCGGTGTGGCGCTTTTCATTCTGAATTCAATCCGAATAAACTGTAATGTGACGCACCACTTTTAATGCGGAAAAAACCAATCCGAATTCCGGAGGCCGGTCTCATGCGCATGAAGTTTGAACGTAGCTTATGTTTACATTGACTTTAGAGAGAATATCCCAGAATTCCAGTGAGAAAAACTCTATTTTAAGGGTAGCGGCGATTTTTTTTCTGGAAGTTTCGGCCAGACTTTCACGAAATTTGTACCCAACCGTAATTATGGTGAAACAGTGATATTGTGAGCTATAAAGGGTCTACAACAAGCTAAAAAGTGTATATATATATGTATAATAATGAAATGGGGTTTAACGTCCTACTGTTTAAATGGACGACTGTTTAAATCCAAGCTGTATCCAATAGATTCCAGGCCCCACAGAGTTGATTTTGAGCTTGTCATGTAAATAAAGGTCCAATTAAAAATGTCTATAACATCTGAAACCTTGCATAACGTATGTTCAAATAAATTTTTACGACTTAGTGTAGTTTTTTGTGATTAAATGTTTTTGAAAGGGAAATAAATGAAATGAAATGAAATAGTGTTTAACGTCCTACTGTTCTTCTCCGACCGGGATTAATGAAGAAGGGCATACGCCATACAGTTAGCTATGAGGGAAATTTTGCCCGGGCAGCGGCACCACAGCCTACTCTTATATCGAATTCCAACTGACAATGGATCTTTTACGTGTACGCCAATGTTTACACGGGACCTCGGTTTTCGTCCCTTCCGGACAACAAGACAGCTGTACTTGCAAGGCCCTCCATCCTGCATCACTGACAAGAGGGGACCACGTCGGAAAATCTGGATAAATTTTCTCGGCCAATGCAGGGATCTGACATCCGACCCCAAGGCTACCTAGACAGCGTCTTACCTACTTAACCACCGTTATTCCCCTTTGAGAGAGAATTGAAGCACAATTTCAATTGAGACAGAAGTTAGCATGAATTTTGTCCCAACTGTACTTTGGATATGATCACTTTCTGATATTTATTTAAAGAGAGAATTTCATATTTTCTAAGACAATCAAAACATAAGTACAGCTGTATGTCTATGTCTTTTGCTCATTAGATTGTCAATTCACTATTATACGATCATAGTTATCATTCTCACACTCAAAAAGTTTCACATCGGAAATAATAACACAATTACCTCTTAATTACCTCCGTTGTTTTTCTATTCCCTACCATGGAATAGCTATCATCAAACGTTTGAATTTGAAGTTGAAAATTATATTTTTGCCAGTTTCTCAACTGGCAATAGTGAATTAGGATTATTATTTAACAAGGTGGGACTGTTTATAGAAACCATCAATTTAAGGCTTTATTTTATTACATTTTAAAATATAACTTTAAAAAATGAAATTGTAGCTTTAAGCAGTTCTGTCTGCAGACATGCTGTGTTTTAAAATGCCATGAATAATTTTAATCGGATTGGTGTGCGTTTGGCTAAAGTGTAAAGTGTTTAATAATATACACTAAGTACATACAACTTTCATAAGGTCAATTAATGTGTTCTCTAAGTTTAATACTAAAAATGTAATTAGCTAAAAATGATTATAAAAGCAAAAGTGTAAAGTGTTTATAATATACACTAAGTACATACAACTTTCATATGGTCAATTAATGTGTTCTTTAAGTTTAATACTAAAATTGTACTTGGCTAAAATTGATTCTAAAAGCAAAACTAAATGAACTTTATCTATTTTAGCCTCTAAGAGTTTAAGTGAAAGATAGGCGTATTGATTATTGGTCACGCGTGGATAGGCTCTATAGTGTCTATTGAACAGATAAAAGTAATTATCAGAAATTGTTTTAAGCGATATGAACCTGAAGGAGATCTCAGATTATTACTTTCTATGTTAATATGGATCAGAAATTGTCCCTGTTTTTGGATTAAATTCAAAAAATTTAGTTTATCAAATCGATGCAGAATATTATTGTTCAAAGATCACGCATGTCATTTTCCATGTCTATCAGACCCGAATTGGCGGAGCCTCAGAAACTTTTCGAAGGGCATCAACCCAAGAAAAATTATAATAAGTTCAAGATGAGTAGCTGTTAGCTTCTGGTCCCGATAATCTTAGTGGTAAATTACTTAAATCAGTTGCTGAAGAAATTTCTATTCCACTTTGTTCTCTTTTTAATCTTTCACTAAATACTCGATCTTTTCCCCAAAATTGGAAACATGCAAACGTTTTGGCTCTCCATAAAAAAGGCAGTAAATCTGATTGTTCGAACTATAGACCGGTCTCATTGTTAAGTTTAGTCTCTAAAATTTTTGAAAAATGCATACACAAGCATATTTTTAACTTCCTTCGCGACAATTCACTACTAACAAAATTCCAAAGTGGTTTTATGAAAGGAGACTCAACTATAAATCAACTTACAGACATAAACCATTTTCTTTCAAAAGCGATAGATCACGGACACTATGTGAGAATTGTGTTCTGTGACATCAGCAAGGCTTTCGATAGGGTCTGGCATGCCGGTCTCTGTTGAAAGCTGGACACTGTTGGTATTATAGGAGGCTTGTTGGAGTGGCTTCAATGCTATTTAACTAATAGAACACAGTGTGTCGTTGTCGAAAATGCCTCCTCTGGTACCTCAGTTGTCACGGCTGGGGTTCCGCAGGGCTCAGTTCTCGGTCCTTTACTTTTTCTGATCTACATTAATGATATTGTTGAGAAATTACAATCAAATATAAAATTATTCGCGGATGATACATCGTTATATATTCTGATTAAAGATCCTACAGAAGGTGCCCAAATTTTAAATTCAGATATTGAGAGAATATACACATGAGCTGAAACATGGCTAGTTTTCTTTAATCCTGAAAAAACTGAAACATTAACCATATCAACCACATCTAAGCACGATTCGATTCCTCTTTGTATGAACACGGTTAAAATAAATGAAGTATCTCACCACAAACATTTGGGGCTCATTTTTCTAAATAATCTCAAATGGAACATACATATAGAAAATCTTTGTAATAAAGTGTCAAAATTCATGATCACTCAAGTACCGGCTAGGACAGAAATCACTTAAAACAATATATACTTCCTATATTTTACCACATTTTGACTATGCTGACATTATCTGGGATGGGTGCACGGATTACTTAGCTAACCAGTTAGAACAATTACAATTAGATACTTTACGCACAATATGTGGCGCTGTGAAGGGAACTAGCCATGATTTGCTATATAAAGAAGTCAGTATTTTGCCTTTAAAACAACGTCGCGAAAGACATAAGTTGATATATTTATACAAAATAATAAACCACTTAACCCCTGATTACCTTTATGACAATCTAAATAAAAAACAAAGTAAATATTCATTAAGAAATGATAAAAACCTACCAAACTATTTTTGGAAAACTAATCTATTTTATAATTCTTTCTTTCCTTCAACTGCACGACTTTGGAACAATCTAGATTTTTCAATACGTAATTCAGATACGTTATTCATTTTTAAACAAAAACTCGCAAGGCATGATCACTTGGTACCCCCGTATTACAATATTGGTAAAAGAAAAGTTCAAAACATCCATTCAAGACTTCGTTTATCAAACAGTGATCTATATGGACATGTGTTTTTAAGACACATAACTGACTCTCCAACCTGCCGATGTGGACACGATTTTGAAGATCCTTATCACTTTCTGCTGATATGTCCCTTATATTCAGAAGCACGAAATACAGCCATAAACACATTAACAACAGAATACACAGAATACAGAGCGGCACTGTTTTTTCCGCCCATCAAAAAGAAAAAATCGAAGAAAGAAGCCCAGTCGTATTTAAACCCCCTCGACTTCGTCCTTCCCTCACTCTGTAGGCTACTCAGACTCCACAGTCGAAATTTATCACCCCGGGCAAAGCCATGGTAACTATAAGCCCACGCAAACCATGTCTGACACGGCATTATTTATTTTTGTGTGCCGCAGTATACCCTATCATCCCAAATTAGTTTAAAGAAAGAAGTATTGGTATTATGTCTATTTAAATTTAAGTTGTGCGGGTCTATTCATTTCACGGTCACAGACCAATTTACGGCACTTCAATGTTAAAGGTTTGGATGTCGTAAATGGTGTCGAACGTTCGGTTGTACGATCAATTTTTAATGTACGCATTCTACGGTTAATTCTACCGAATCTATATTAAATCCTCATTATAGTACAGTATACGACAATCTATTGATTCGACAAATCTATCAACTGTATCAACTGTGTCAACCCTATCAACCCTACCAACTCGTTTCGTTCATAGTACGATCGTGCAAATCAACTCTACGGCCGCGTACTTTATTTTACTATCGATACGATCGTACATATTATATCGATCAAATCAACTCTGCGGTCGTTACTTTGGTTTACGATCGACACGATCGTACACGATCGATAGGCCTACGATCGATACGATCGTACACATTATATCGATCGAATCTATCAACTCTACGCTCGTGTACTTTGGTTCGCGATCGATACGATCGTACACGATCGATACGATCGTACACATTATATCGATCCAACATTTGGTTTTTTATAATTTAAGGGAGTCGACTATTCATCGTCAAAAGCCATTTTTTTATTTTGGCGGGATATGGGGTTCTCCCCAGACGTATTTTGAAATTCTGGACTGACGGGGGGTTTGAGGGATCTCCCCCATTAATATTTTGAACATGTTTTTGTTTTCAAAATATTAATAGTCCTAGGTTAACGGTAGCAATGATCGGGTTTTCGAATTATAGAATTTAATGCCGTTATGCAAATGATGTTGCGTTGTTTATGCAAATGGCGTTGCGTTGTTTATGATGCAAATGACGTTGACTAGGGCAAAGGTTGACTGGATCGACTCGTTCGCCGAAACATGTATAGATCGTATCGATAGAGTTTGATCGATACGATCGTACAAGGACATTACAGGCTAGGTGAATGGTTGACTAGATCGACTCGTTCGAAAGACATGTATAGATCGTATCGATAGAGTTCGATCGAAGCGATCGTGCGAGAACAATACAGACTAGGGGAAGGGTTGACTGGATCGACTCTTGTCTCTTAGTCTTAGCGCGGGGATATTACAGACTAGGGGACTCATTCGACGAAACATGTATAGATCGTATCGATAGAGTTTGATCGATACGATCGTCCGAGGACATTAGTAATTACAGACTAGGGGAAAGGTTGACTGGATCGACTCGTTCGACGAAACACGTATAGATCGTATCGATAGAGTTCGATCGATACGATCGTGCGAGGACATTAGTAATTACAGACTATATATAGGGGAGGGGTTGACTGGATCGACTCGTTCGACGAAACATGTATAGATCGTATCGAAACACGTATAGATCGTATCGATAGAGTTCGATCGAAACGATCGTGCGAGGACATTACAGACTAGGCGGAGGGGTTGACTGGATCGACTCGTTCGACGAAACACGTATAGATCGTATCGATAGTTTTCGATCGATACGATCGTGCGAGGACATTACAGACTAGGGGAAGGGTTGACTAGATCGACTCGTTCGATGAAACACGTATAGATCGTATCGATAGATTTCGATCGATACGATCGTGCGAGGACATTACAGACTAGGGGAAGGGTTGACTAGATCGACTCGTTCGATGAATCATGTATAGCCCGTATCGATATTGTTCATGTATGAAGTGGGTATGAGGCTGAGAACAATCAATTGAATCGACAATATCAACGATCGTGCTGGTTCGACATAACAATAGATATAAAAACGAATAATCATATGAATCAATCGATTGTTGAATACTGTACCTTTGTCTAAATCCTATCCTATCCACAATGTCAATGTTTCTTATTCTTTCTCAACTTCTGTCTGACCTGATTCTCATTCCACCGTAATAATAATATAAAATACTACAAACACCATTTTAAGAATAGGCCTATAAAAATTTGAATATAATATAAATGGAAATTGATTTGCACTGAAGCAAATAAAAGACAGCAAATGGTCTTTAAATACACCAATAATTGAATAAGGGTTGAATTTTCATAAAAGACCACGCCCCCCTCCCACGCCCCCCTCGCTACGCTCGCAAAAGTTTTTTTTACAACTACTCAGCAAATCCTGGCTACATCCCTGGACCTAGGATGCCCCCCCCCCAAATTCAAGAATTGCTTTCACCGGCCCTAATACATCAACACAAAATTTTCATTGCATGGCTCTATGGATATTTCACTTGACCAAAATATACTAATATTTTCTGAAGTGCAAAACTTTATAGAATTAAGTAATAGATTTTAAGTACTGTAATCGTCATTTATCATTACCATCATTCGAGTCTGTTTAAATATTTACATCCTTTCAGGCCTTAAAGGGACTGTCCCGAATATAACAGAGCCTCAAAAATAAAAATCCGAGTCTGTATAAAATTTAAACACCAAAATATAGAAGAATGGTGTATATACCCTGACTCAAAATTTCAGCTCAAAATATTGAGTCGTTTGGACGTGAGCGTTAAAACAGCTTATCCGGACACGTAACCCTTTTAAGATTTCGGGTCAATTCGTTCGTTGGGTGACCCGATAATCGAATCCCGTTCCTTAGGAGGTATACACGGTGAATGGTCCTTGTGCTGTACTTGATAACAAAAGGTAAATTTCACCGACACATTATTTTATGAAATAAAAGTCTAGTTTTATCAAATCACCGCATAATACAGTTTGGGACACCGGTCTCCATTTCAAGATGAAGACTGTGGGTTTAAGTTGTTTGGAAACGTATCACATATATTGAGTTAGTTGCTCGGCCCTTAATGGATTTTAACACAAAATTAAAGAGTTTTATTCTCAAAAACATTATAGGGGTGACCCTTTAAATCAAGATTATTTATAATGTATATCAAATAACCGTTTTATTTGAAAATAGTATGGTATACTTTCAGAATTGTATAAATTAATAACATAATATGAATAATTTCGACTATATACATGTGTTTAAGTAAAACAATTGTAATTATATTTACATCCTTTCAGGCCTTAAACCAAGATTAGTTATAATTTATATCAAATAACCATTTTATTTGAAAATATTATTGTATAATTTCAGAATTGTATTAATTAATAACACAATATGAATAGTTTCGACTATATACATGTATTTAAGTAAACCAATTGTAATTATATAGTTTTCTTAAAGGGAGAGGGGTGATATAGGCCTAGCCTGTTCCCCAATCCTATTCTTATTGAATAAAATATAGTTTTAAAAAAAAGATATTAAATTAAAGAACTCATAGTTCTAAACATAATAGTTAATAATAAAAAGGGAATATTTTCAAAATTTCTGTAAGATTACTTTTTTCTGGTCGAAGCTATCGTCGGTTACAAAACAGTGTAGTCATGATTGTCTGTCCAAAAATTTAAAAATAGTGTTAAATGTATGTAATACCAAGGTCGTGGACCCTCTAGCTAGGGATCACAATATTTATCCAGTCCCCTTCCGATATTTGCGCATATCGGAACGTAACTTCCTGAATTATATTAACCCTGATTGTACGAAAAATCGCGTTTTTAAAGCCCCAATACCACTTGTACCAATCTTTATTCTGGTCAACAAATTGTACTATTTTACAATATTCCAATTATTAAATGATACAAATTTCATCTTAACACACCTAATTTTAAAAATTGGAAAAATTCAACTACATGGTTTGAAAAGCTTTCAAATGCAACTTGGATTTAAACATATTTTCGAACCCTCTGAACAGGTAAGATAGGTTGTAATGGATAATTTACACAACAGGTAGGACACTTAAACATGCATTATGCAAGAGCTAAATCTGCCTAGTGCAGGTCTTTATTTGGGCATGAAATGTTTTCTAAAGTATTAATTAGACATCAATTAACTGATCCAGGCCTTAATCAACTTTGGATGGCATCAGATTGCTCCGATATTAAACAGATTAAAACGTTTCAGCGGTAAATCAAATATGGCGCGGCTAGACGCTTCGAGTCGTAGCTTTGATCATCCAGGACCGTGGTTGAAATTATTGCACAGGTCGGTCAAATCTTTAAATGCCTATTTCTTCGCTTGCAATAGAGTAATTTAAATGAAATTTTCAAATTATTCATTTTACATCATCTACTTTCGAACTAGTATAGCAAGAATGGCTAGTTCTTATCTATATCTTGAATAATGTAACTTTAAACAACTAGTGGTTAGAATAAGGCTAATTTTTTCTGGACCTGTCAAGCCAGAAAGAGTGTTATTGTCCCTTTAACTTTGTGGACCCTCTGGAGGTCACAACTATCTGATTTTGAAAACCGTCCACATATATCACCATTTCCCCCTAATACCAGATGATTATAGTCTTGGAAAGTGCATACGTCATGTCTAATTAATTATGTATATCACATTGGCAAGTGAAATAATTGGCTAATTAAAATTTGCGTAACATTTAAGGCCCAAAGAAAGACCTGTAATAAGCAGGTTTAGCTCTTGAACAATGTCCCTTTAAATGGGGTTTAAGGTTCTACTGTTCTCCTCCGACTGGGCTAAATAAGACGGACATACTCATTACAGTCAATCTGATTAAAACACAGATTCTATTTCGTTTCGTTTTTATATTATTTACAATTAAGTTTTACTTTTCTTTACTAGGTCATCGAAAGTATAAAAAAACGAAACGAAATGAAGATCTGTATTTCAATCAGATTGCATTACAGTGTGCTATGAGGGGAATTTTGCCCAGGCAGTGGCACAACTATGGTCTACTGTTATATTACTAAATCTAATTTGGTTCCATGGAAACACAAAAAACAGAAATCCCAGAAATGCCCAAATAGGAAAAGGTACAACTACCGTAAGTTTCAGAAATATATCTTGAATGGTTTATGATTGAGATATGCTCCGGAAACAAAATCGGGACGGACGGACCCCACTTCAATATCCCTCCCTAACCTCGTTCGGCACGGGATAATAAATCTTTAAGTTATCAGAAATTGCTGAAATTCAAAAGGATTATTCCTCTCACTAAACAAGTCATATTATATAAGACTTTGAAATGTCGTCCATAGAGTGTTAACAAGATGACGTGTACGGTGTACGGCTGTCGGAGGTTATGTTAACATACACCACCATTAGGAAATGTTATAGTCAGATCTTTAATGTAAATCCGTCATCATTTTTGGAGGAAATCGTAAAATAAGCTTTATTTTGATGTTTGATTACCAAAACTAATGTTGACTGTTGTCTTCATAGTGTGGGAGGCCGTTATTTGAGGGTAGCCATTTTGCGATATACAACTGGCGGTAGTTTTCTCTTTGATGTGCATAGCAGTTATATCTCATAACAACCTGTCATGACGTCATCATAGGTTGATATTCTGTTCATATCAACCGCTGATGACGTCGTGACAGGTTGATATGAAATATCAACCGCTAATGACGTCATCTCAGGTCGATGTATTCGACTCCTATCAACCGCTGATGATCGAAATAATACAAAAAAACACAGAAATAAATTGTTATTCTTGTAACAATTAAAAAGTATTATGGTACAGTTTGTAACATTCAAGACAGAAATAAACGGCGTACTTATCGGCATATTTAAATCGGTTATCCATACTCGACCATGTCTAAGATATCTTTCAGAATCATCTTTCCGTCCACACACTACACCTTTTGATCCAAATTTTCTTTAGGTTTGAATAGATCCTCATCGATAGTTGCATCCACATAAATTCCATCGCCAATTTGTTTGCTAAAGGGGTTGATTATTCGTCTGACTTCGTATTCCTATCCATTTTTATTGTTCTTTTGCTATTCAATTCTTCAAAATGGCGAATTGTAAACAAACACAACCACGTAATTGCACGTGATGAATTCGGTAATATTCGTTATTTGACGGAAAGTACCGAGTAGGTAGCCCAATCGTCGTTGGCCTGTAATGGAAGAGTCCATTTAATTTAAGGGTGGGCGTTGTATATGTCAGATATTAACCAATCATACCTCAGTTGCTATATTTATATCACCCTTGGGCTGCGCCCGCGGGTTATATAATATAGCACCCTCGGTTAGGTTAATATCCTATACATAATATTCAAAAATAAATTACCTTATTTATAATGTTCCCGACATATCAACTATGATTTTGCAATGTATCAACATTGGCAGGGTTCGTGACTATATTTCAGATTGTTTTCCATCATTTCATGATTATATTTCTAAGATGGCGACCATTTTGGCGGTAAAATCAGACGATGTGCTGATTTCGATTAAGTAGTAGTATTTGATGTCAATATATATGTTTTCGGGGTCACAGATTTCATTCATGGCATTTACAACCTTGTAAAATGATCACATGATTATTTACTTAGCATATTACCAAGATGGCGGTAATTATTGGACAATGTGCATATTTTCATTAAATAGTTGTATTTGGTGGTAATATACAGTGGACTCTGTCACATCCGATGTCTGATCACTCTGGATTGCTGTGACATCTGACATGATTTTCATGTCCCGATTTATTATGACAAAGTGATGATAAGTGATGTCGACGTGTAATCCATAATAAGGGATGTCGACGTATAACCTCTCGGTAACTTCTGTGCAGACACAATATATTGATAAACTTCTAATTATTCAATTATTATTAATAAGCTACATATGGACAGTAGCTATAACTTCAAACAGAATGTGTTGATCTATACCTTGACCCGGCAGTGAAATTTAGAGAAATATGTAGTGTAATTACAAACACCATAAATTAAGAATAAACAATGCCATATATATGCTTATCATCTCAGCTAATTGTTGAAGCTTTATATGCAGGAGTTCACTGAAACTAAATCAGTCTTGGAATAGAGTTTCTCTAGATATGTATGTCTAATTCCATGTACTCAATAAAGGTATTCTATACACTATGCCTTCTTGCTGCTTTTATCTGTAAGATACTGTTACATTATTTCCTTTTTACTTCAGCCAAAAAATGTTTACGGGCGCAGAATCAAATTCTGACATTTACAACCCTGTAAAATGATCACGTTCATATATTTAGCTTATTTCCAATATTGCTGCCCCGTGTGACAGGAAAATCGGACAATGGGTTGATTTCGATTGAATAGTTGTCTTTGGTGTCAATATATATGTTTTCAGGGAGGTGGATTCGATTCTTGTCATATACAACTGCGTGAAATGATCGTATGTTCCCCAATTTAGCATATTTCCAAGATGGTGGAACGTTTTCTAAACACATATATTATCATTTATTTACTTGTATATATTTTCCGGTTTCCGAATCCAATTCTGATAGGTAGACTATTAGCTCTTAGCACATTCCTGAAAACCGGTAACGTGCCGTACCTACTTGGTATATTATCCAACGAAAAAAATTCATCTTCCGAGATGACCACTGATCTGATTTTGACAAAGTGATCTTGACGTTTAAAGTCTCTATAACTTCTGTTAAGACACGATCTTATTAAACATTTAGTTTATCCAATATGTTATTAAACAAGCTACACAGGATCCTGGTATAACAGTGACTTTACTTCAAAGAGAATGTATAAGTGGTCTGTGCAATAAACCCTGACCTGACAAAGACTCTCAAGGAAATATTCAGTGTAATTACAGACACCATAATTTAATAATAAACAATATCATATATAAGCAGGAGTTTACTGATAGTAAGTCAGACTTGGAATAGGGCCTCCCGATGTATGTCTATTTCATGTTCTCAATAAAGGTCTTACATTATGCTGATCTTCTGTTATCTGTAAGCAGGGGCGGACTGGGCTCCTGAAGGGGGCCCTGTGCAGGGTAACTGAAGGGGCCCTACCCTTTAGAGTCAAACACCACGAACAACCGCGGAGGGCGAATCCCGACTTTCCGAGCGCCGAAGGCGCGATTTTATTGAGGAGGTTCTGGGGGAGGTTTTCCCCCCAGATTTTTTTTGAAATTCGCCAGCCGGAAACCCGTTTTCCAAGCATCTGGGGATCTATTTTGGAAAAAGTAAAACTCCATTTTGGCGAGGAATTTCTCTGGGGTAGTAGGCCTATCGTTTTCTAAGCATAAGGGGATCAATTTTGGAAAAAGTAAATCTGCCGAATTTCAAAAACAAATACTTAAAATATAAAATTACTTAATAAATTATTAAAATTACTTAAAAGTAATACTGTAGGCCAGTAATAATAAACAAGACATTGACATATATATCAACTTATGATGAATTATGGATAAAAGACTAATTATATTAAACTGGTAAACGTACAAATAACCAAATTAGTAGTTTAAACTTACAAGTATTACATGACATAAGACTGAATACTACTGCAACTGAATTCCATGTCCGAAAAATACCGCCAGATACCAGAAGCGAGAAAATGCTATTTCAGCTGAATGGTGCTGCGCCGAAAGTGCCCGAGGGCAAATATCACAAGGTCCTACCCATATGTCATCAATTGGGCCCCCAATTTTGACAAAATAAATCACTATTTTTACTGAATTTTGAAAATAGGGACCCAATGGTCACAGATTAGAGGCCCATTTACCAATGACAAGTGGGCCCCTACCCTTGACTATAGGCCCCCAATGTTGACAAAAATAAATCACTTTTTTACTGAATTTTGATGTATTTTTGAGTTTTTAAGCCAAAATTGGGCCCCTCTTGAAGCAAAAGGGGGCCCCTTGGCCACATGTAGACTACTGACATGTAGAGTGGGGCCCAGCTTACGTCAAATATGGGGCCCAAGTGGAGGGAAATTGTAGGGACATAGCTAGCTGACATGGGGATGGGGGCTCCAAGTGGAGGCAACTGGGGCCCCAAAGCCTTGTAACAGAAATTATAGGGGTTGCAACGCCCCTTTGACACTCTTTTAAACCCTTTATGTTCACTTTTACATTAAAATATTTTTTTCATCTTGTTTTGGTTTTTTTGGAAGTGGGGGCCAGTCCGCCCCTGTCTGTAAGATAGTATTATAGATATCAGTAATGTTGCTCGTGAACCAGTGCAAGTAATGGATGCCGTGACTGAGACACTGGGGGTCAATCCACATAACAACGGGAAGTCTTTCAAGATGGTCATGGGCCAATGATTACAGACAGCAGTAATGGTATCGATAACATCTGGATGCGACCCTTGAGGAAAACCTTGGAGAAAGACAAGAGTTTCAAGTAGTTTTAAGGTAGGTACATATTTCCGAGTAAACTGACCATGGAAAGCCAAAACGACCAAGGGATACTTTTAACAAATGTTAAAGGTTGGGGACTTGCTAAATATAAGGTTTTAAAATGAAGATCAACCTAGTAAAATACTAGACTGGAGCGGATCGACGAGGCTCAGTATCTTCCCTGTTTCCATAAAGTCCATAACAGGTAGCAAGCATGTGGCTATGGGCTTTGTTCCAGCCTGGTGGCAACGTGAATGATAGTGGTGTGGGACGTGACTTTAAATGAAATACTTGCTAAGAAGCCCCCGTGACAAAGATTGTGTTATCAACTGACTTCAAAGCTGGCTGTAGAACGAGCATGTGGAATGCCATAGAGTTGGAAACATAAAGTATGTCACAACTTGTAGAAAGAACATGTAACTCTGACAACAATTATCGGAAATCGCTGAAAATCAATAGGCTTCTTCGTCTCATGACCCTAAACACTGTGTATAAATTTTAAGTCAATCGAATATTAAGCCTCTAGAGCGTTCACAAGATTTTTCAAAGTGATCAAGGGCCATAACTCTGGCAGTAATTATCGGATATCGCTGATAATCCCTAGGCTTCTTCGTCTTATGACCGTAAACACTGTGTATAAATTTAAATTCAATCGGATATTACCTTTAGCCTCTAGAGCTTTAACAAGATTTTTCAAAGTGATCAAGGGCCATAACTCTGGCAGTAATTATCGGAAATCGCTGAAAATCCCTAGGCTTCTTTGCCTCATGGCCTTAAACACTGTGTATAAATCTTAATTCAGTCAGATATTAACTTTAACCTCTAGAGCTTTCACAAGATTTTTCAAAGTAATCAAGGGTCATAACTCTGGATGCAATTATCGGATATCGCTGAAAATCAATAGGGGTCATCCTCTGATGACCTTAAACAATGTGTATAAATTTAAAGTCAATCGGATATTAACTTTAGCCTCTAGTGCGTTCACGAGATTTTTTGAAGTGATCAAGGGTCATAACTCTGACAGCAATTATCGGAAATCGCTGAAAACACTGTGTATAAATTTAAAGTCAATCGGATATTAATTTTAGCCCCTAGAGCGTTCACAAGAAATTGTGGACGATGGACGGACGGACCGACAGACAGACGGACGGACGGGGGCGACGGCAATATACGAGCGCCGGCAATATACGACGACATTTCTATGTGGGCGTATAAAAACAACACAACACCATTTGTAAAATTATTTTGGTATTTACTGCAAAAAGCCCTTTTATTATTTGCATTGTTCAAGAGCCATTCAAAAATATAACATTAGTATTAAAGACCAACATATCCGACATCTTGCATTAATTGTTACTCAACTACATACTGAATCTTATCACAATAGAATTGGTTTTAAATTGATCATATCTTGGGACAAATTGGTAGTTTCTTTCTCTTTATAGTGTATTTGAATATTATTTTAGAACAGAACAAACATGTGTTCATGTTTAATCGAAATAAAGATTGAATATGTGTAAATAATTAATTTAGAAGTTTAATTCAAATCCATTATCGTTAATTAAGTTGGGTAAAATAAATAAGATTCTGTTGACTAATTGCTTATAATAGGTTTTCTTGAGGTAAATCAAGTTCACTACAGCCACCCGAATATTTTTTTTAAACTTTTTTTTTTTACCTCTGCTGTCGAGAAAATATATTTTCAAGTTTATAGGTTGCAAAATTTGAATTTTGACCACCATTCTCACGCACCAAGTATCAATATTTTCACATAAAGATATGTAAGTTAACAACTGATTGTATTTATATAATTGAATATAAAAGCGAGGTCCACGATACAAATTGCACATATCTCCATTATATTGATATTCCTTTATATACACAATATATATTAAATATAATTTCTAATAAAATCTATTATTTCTTTATTAATACTGACTGCCATTCAAATAGTATTTCTTACATTCACGATCCCAATTTCAAATATTTCTTATTTATTAATTTTAGTCAAATCAAGAAGCGAAAAGACATGTTGATTTAAATTTTCATAACTGTTTTTTCAATAAAGTCTATATATTTATATTTAACATGTTCAATGACTGAGGCTACCCGAAAAATCTGAAATGATTCCATGGCTGGTATTTTGTTTATAAATCCTGCAAATTTGCTGAAGATATCTTAATTAGTCACAGAGATATGACATACCAAATTTGTTCATACTTTTTTTTAAAAAGCTTATTTTCCCTTATTACATTTCCTAACTACTTTTACCATTTAAATTCAATAGCTTTAATATTAAAATGTTTTTTCAGGTAGCCTCACCCCTTAACATCTGGATATGTTGCCTTAACATAAAATAGAGCCACATTTAGAAAAGATGATTATAGGCTACTGTACATAACACAATTTTATTGATTTACTACTTCTTAGTTTATTACATGGCAACATTTCAAAATTTCAATACTCTTACAGGTATCTTTATCAAGCTTTCTGACCGAACAAAATTTAAGGTGGAAATTTGATAATTATACTTATACTTATTACAACTGTCCATATTTGTCCCAAGTTATTTAACTTTCAAGAAAAAGAAAAAAAATTGTAAATAATAAATTAAATCATTGTTATTTATACCTTTCGTCATATAATACATAAAAATAAAATCCTAGTAAATTAAACTCTCACCTTTTTTTGTTTATGGATAATGAAAAATGAGAAGACCTTTGTTTTAAAATTTGATAATATCTCGGCTTTACCCAGTTCATGTAATTTACCACTAAAAAAGAAGAGCTCTTTTTCAAAACGCCATAAACATCATTCAAACTGTTCCTTTCTCACAACAGTTTTATATATTTCTTAAACCTATCTCATACCACTTAAGCAACTTAATCAAAAGTTTACAGATCACTGATGTGGTCTAAGAAGTTTAAAATACATTATGCAAGAGCTAGGTCTTTCTTAAGGCCTGAAATGTTATCAAAAATTTTAATTAGACATCCATTAACCTATCAAGACCATAATCAACTCTCAATGCCATCGCTAGTCTGAGATATTTACTGGATTAGGCTCCGATTTTCTGCTCAACTTTCATTCATGATTGAATAATGAAATGGATAATCGAAACTATATTTTTCATCGTACCGACTTCAGTAATGATGATCCTGGCCACGCCAAAAATTCAATCGCCAAATTCTCCGTTCAGAGTGGATTTATTTGACTGATATTTTCAGCAAATTTCCTTTACATCATCTAGATTTTAACTCAAGTGAGAACTGTTAGCTCTTTATCTAGTCTCCCATAATGTATTTTTTCGAAAACTACTGTATTTTTTCTTAAAATCATGAAGTTATGACATAATGGAAAAGGGCTCTTCATAAGTTTATAACAAAACATTAATACGTTTCTGCCAGGCACTCACACCAATTTTCACGCATCAGACCTCTGTGGGCAGTTTAACACAATTTTGTAACATTACAATAAAACCACCAACTTTTCTCATATAAACTTAAGATGTTTTCAAAATACATGTAGGAATTTAAAACTGGTCATTGGGCCTTTAAGATTTATTCACAAAACTTAAATTATCACAAATGTTTTATTATACCCCGGACCCGGTAAACAGCAATTGGAGTGTCTAGAGCACAAGTGATGTAACTACATACCGTTTAAGTTGGTTTTTAGATTACTTGTGCTCTAGACCCTCCAATTGTGAGTTGCTGTAACTAGATTTTATTACCCTGATATCAACCTGTAGTAAGCATTTAGAGATTTGATTGTTCGTGAATTAAAAGTATGGCCCTGAATGAAGACTGATTATCTGCATTTAATGACCGTTGGATTGCTGAATGTAAAGATCTACACCAAAATCAGAAAACAAACTTCAAATATAATTGGAAATGACCTTCTGGAGGAGAGTATTAGCATTTAACCTGAACTAGTCATCTGGGAACACATATACATTTGTATATGGGGTTTTTAGCATTTGTAGGGAAAACCAGAGGGTCCAAATAAAACACCAAAGGTTGGGCAGGTGACCGTTCGGCATGTCTCACCACAATACTTGCATCAATGACGGGCATTATTATCTAAAGTGGACACACCCACCCTCTCGGCTAAGGTCTGTAATGCACAATTCTCCTACATCTGTTAATGTACTGTATATACATGTATGTTCACTCAACAATTCTATTTCTACCGATACAGTTACCATCTCTTTCAACTTATAACCCGATGTTGGAAGCCATCTCGTATATTTGGTTATAATATGAAATAGCTATAAATTTTTGTTATATTATAGGTGCTGGAAGCCATTTCGTATATTTAGTAATAATTGGTTTTAATGAATGCCTGGCAGAATGAATAAGATGGAAGATAAGAGTTTGAACAAAATAATACCTAAAAAACATGGTTTAAACAATAATCAGAATATCGGTTTCTGTGGATCTAGAAAAAAATATTTCTAACCATCGGATTGTGGTAACATGAATTTCTTTCTTTAAAACTTTCTGTCAACCAAATCAGATATATTAAGTTCTTTGTCCAAACATCCATAGGTGGAAGTCCTGGTTAATGTAGTCTAAATTCAGAATTTCAAGTGGTACATGTATAAGACTTTAATTTGGCATATTTTAAGAATACTATGATTTAACTGTTTAAGAATTTAATTCCATGATAGGATATTTTGTTAATCTCAGCCAACGAAAGAAAGCACACTATTCTTATACTAATCTCAGATTTTGAAAATTCTGCCACAGACTGCGTAAACCAAGACTTCTACCTATCGTTGCAATATACTATCCTCCATCTTTTAGATGTAATGATCTAAATATTAAATCTGTTATCTGAGAAAACAAAACTATATAAATAAATAACGTGAATCTTTATACATGTTCATGTTCTTGTTCTTTTCGCATCCGTCCGTACATTTATCGTTACATAACTATCGTCTATATTACATCTAAATAATATATATTATACAAACCAGGCTTTTTGCATTCATGAATCATTTTATATTAATATCATATTTTTAAAGCAACAAAATTGAAACAATAAATTCAAATTCGAACTTTTTAGACACAGTTAATACTGTCGACAACCATATCTTTAACGTGAAAACAAAAGGGCAAACATCAGAAAATTATTGCAATTCGACAAACTTTTTCTCAAATTAAAGAATAATTTTTGTCTTTTTTTTTTACAAACTTGTAAGTCATCCCAATTATTTGAAGCATGTAATGTGAGCAAATGTTAAATATAGGGATATTACAAGGGAGATAATACATGTGCTTTGTTGTATAAAACAAGGGGGGATAATTACAGATATTTTAATACAAAATCGGCACATGCTTTCAAGTTATCGCTCAGTAGTCTATGCGTCTATTATAATAAATAGAAGCTTGCTTTTTTATAAACTAAATTCTCATCGCTTGATCTGTCTTTCATTCACCAGATGCTAAAGTCTCACATTTAAGTGTTCGAATAGCAAAACTTTCTTAACAACATCCACAAAGAATTTTATATACAATCACTTGGATCTTCTTATTTACAAAGCAAAGAGGCTAACTTTTTAAAAATTATCTGCAGAAAGACCTCCCTTTCAACTTTAATCCTTAGGATTCACATGACACAAGCCAAAACCTTTACAACTGCTACCACCGTTACTAAACTGGGAACACAATTTCATTCACTATGTGCACACATGAAAAGCACATATTTGTCAGTGTCTACAGAGGGAAGACAAGCAAAAAAAAAGAAAAGAATTTGGTTGTTCGTCAAATCATCAAAGGCCTTCAATTTAGAATATTTCTTCTCCCTTCCATAATAACTGTAGTAGTGTAACTAGCTATCTACTGTATATTATAATATTTTATATGTATATATATAAGTATATACTAGATTATGTAATCATTCGTATGTCACAATTAAATACATTTAATTGGTTCCAAATCTTCACAGCGATAATTGTTTTATATTGTATATCAAGTCCGTAGTTTTTTCTGTTTGTATTGTAGAATCTATTCCTATATGACGTAATACTGGATATTGGCACCAATTCTCTTCCAAGACACAGACACCAGACGTACTTTCATTCATACAAAACCAAGAAAAAAAGCATAGCGAAAATATTTGATAAGTTTGAAAGACGAGGAAGTGTCTATTCTTTTCCTTGATTATTAATATTATTATTCTGTGGTGCCACGCCACTACCACTATTAATGCTCTGCGAAGGAATATTTGACTGTAAGGCGGTAACAGGTATCTTGCTAGCACTTATTCCTTGAGGAACTCCAAGGGGAATACCCTGTGATAATCCCGGTTGTGACATAATTTTGGGAATTCCCTGTTGCTGGTTTATGGCTTGAGGAATACTTTGCTGTTGTGGCATCTGTTGCGGCATCCCTTGGCCTTGGGGCATACCTTGGGGCATCCCTTGGCCTTGGGGTATACCTTGGGGCAATCCTTGGCCTTGAGGCATACCTTGGGGCATCCCTTGGCCTTGGGGCATTCCTTGCAGGATAGGTTGCTGTTGGTTCATACCTTGTTGGACCATTCCTTGTTGCGGCATGTTCATTCTGGAGGGGGTGGCGTAAGGATAATATGGGTTTGGTGTACTGGTGCCTGAAGCTGGAAAGCTTGAGTACTGATTATATGGAAACATCGGTTGAAACATGGATTGAAGGAGCTGTTGTTGTCGGAATTGATCTGGAATGAAGTTTTGGCTCATATTTGTTAAATCTACACTGGACTTCCTACTCCTGCTAGGATTTGGTCGTTCTGCTATATTCCTATCAGTATTGTTCATATTTAAACTATCACTTTGTTTAATAGTATTATTACCACTAGCCACGGCTGTATTACTATCACTAGATACTACAGATGTCGAGTCCCAACCAGACTTCTCCATCTCTTGTTTCAGTTCATTTAAACTCTTTTTAGAATCTTGTTTTGGAGGCGCTTTTGCCGGCAACGAAAGATCCGTGTATTTGAAGAAGTCTTCGGAGAATGTTTTGCCTTGTTTGTCTATCGACTTTCTTCGTTGATTTGCTGGCATGGTAGTCATAACAACAGGAGATATAGGTATACCCCCAACTCCTAGTATCGGACTGATTGAAGCTGATGAGACTGTACTGCCAGTAGTTATAGGGGTCATCAAACAAGCCATCGATAAACCTTTCTTCTGAAGAAATTCTGCCATCTCTTTTTGTTGCATACACTGAAATTGATTTCTCTCTTTCTGGTGTCTGAAATTTACGAAAAAAAACAGAATTATTTTACAAACGAAAATCTGACGGTTTGATTGGATTTCAAGAGAAATAACTCCCTGGTGGATAGCCATTTTAATCCATCTTAGTAGAGATACATTATGTACATGTAAGATACACGACCACGTTTTAATGTGTTTAAAAAATAAAGTCATAGGTACATGTATCACTAAACCATCTTCAAACTTTCTAACCTTTCGTAAGTTAAGACTTACTTCTTCAGAGTTTTAAATGTAACTTAACAAAATACAGTTGAAACATAAGGTTAGTATGTTTCAAATTCAGAGTTTTAAATGTAACTTAACAAAATACAGTTGAAACATAAGGTTAGTATGTTTCAACTGTATTTTGTTAAGTTACATTTAAAACTCTGAAGAAGTAAGTCTTAACTTACGAAATGTTAGAAAGTTTAAAGATGTTTAGTGATACTTATGACTTTATTTTTTAAACACTTCTACTACTGGTGTCACCGTATCTAGTTTATTATGACTTAGATCCCATCTAAGTTTATGTTTCTTACATTGTTTTTGACTCCTCTCACTTTATATTTATTTGGATTCACATTTTAAAAGACGAAGCTGTTCTCCAAATGACCAGCACTAAAGTGATTGTGCAATTAATAAATGATGCAAATTTCATCTTAGCACACCTAATTTAAAAAATTGGAAAAATTCAACCACATGCCGTAACATGGTTTGAAAAGCTTTACGTAAACACTTTCAAATGCAACTTGGATTTAAATATATTTTCAAACCCTCTTGACAAGTAAGATAGGTTGTAATGGATAATTTACACAACAGGTAGGACACTTAAACATCTAGTAGTAAGAATAAGGCTCAAAAGAATTTCTGGACCTGTCAAGCCAGCAAGAGTGTTATTGTCCCTTTAAGATATTTTAAATCAATAATCCCTCTTCTGAATAAATAATGTCAATTAATAACATATTAATAATATATTATCATAATCAAAATAATGTGTTTATTTATAAACATGTAAAAAAAAAAAAAAACACAATTACTAACTTAAAATAAAATTCATAAAATCATTTAATTAGTAAAACCAATTTATTTAGAAATTCTTTAATAAATCTTGTTAGAATTACATTTTTTTTTTACTTTGTTTATTTTTTTTATTTTAACAAAAAATATCAAATGGATATAACTAATATGTGTATAGTTGAAAAGATGGCTACTAGCAGATATATAAATAAGCAGAACAAAATTCTATAGCAAAAATGTCAGCCTTTTAAATGAATGTTGGAATAAATTTTAAGCATAGGATATAGTTTGTTAAGCTCGAAAAGCTCAATCAAATTCAAGCAAATATAAGTTTTTAATCATATATATAAATATATACAATGCTGTTTACAAGAAAAGACTTTTCCTACCTCAAACATAATTCTTTATATTCAATGTCCTCTTCTAATTTATAAATTTTCTCTTTCTTCTTCTCCTCGCTACTTGGCGATTCTTCTTCTATTTTCTATAAAATTGTTCAGTAATAAAGTTATAACCCATATTCTACTTATCTTTATTGAACCAAGATGCCATTTGAGGAGAGTACACAAATGATATTGTCTATTTTCAGATTGGTTAGAAAGAACATGAGCCTGGTTTGCTGGGACATCGAGTTCATGGAAAGCATGCCTAACTTGGTGTGTAGGGATTCCCCCATCTCCAACCAGACTGAAAATAGACTCTATACACTTAAGTTTAATGGAGCTGCTTGGTAAAACGACACTCAGAACCAACCTTAACAGTCTGGAATTGGGTTTGTAATCGTGTCGAAACATGCAAGACTAACATGTTATTTCTTAGAATTGGGTAATGTGTGGAAAGCGAGGAGGGAGGAATTGTGAAATAAGTAACAGAGTTAGAGGAAACACTTAAAGCAAAATAATACTGAAATCATATTGTGAAAGGTGTCAAAATGTTAAAGAGAGGTCTGATCACACTTTAAGGATGGACTTAAAGTTGGATCTTATTCTTAGAGTGGAAATGTGGTTACACATTCAAGGCATCAGGAAATAAAAATAATAACATAAAAACAGACAAACAAAACATTAAAATAAATCAAAATGAAAGATGAACAAAATTGAACTTAATAAAAACAAAACGTTAAATTAAAATGCAAATAGTAGTTTTTTTAAATGTGCTGACATTGTTATAATTCTTCATTGGCGTTATTACGCTTAGTCTGAGTGATTATACATAATACTTGTATATTTACCTCTTGCCGTATTAAAGGTGTTCGCAGTTGGGGTGGTTTCTTAACCACCGCTGGGGAGGTTTGCGTTGAAGAGTCAACTGAGTCAGCAGGCACGAGCCGGTCACCAGGGGATCTTAAAGAGCCCCTCCTATTACGGAGGTGGGGAGGGAGAATATCATGGGAGCCATCACCAATGTCAGAAGAAGAGTATATAAAAGAAGGAAGGCATGCAACAGAGGCAGAACGTTTGGTTTTACGAAAGGGAGTACTAGGAGGGTCTATATCAAAAGAAGCTGCTCTATGCATTTGCAAAGTAATGCCTTCTTTCCTGCCTAAAGTAGAGGAATTTGTGGGAACTTCTCTATAAAGGCGTTCTAGCAATCTACTTATACTTGCAGCTCGGGTAAATTCTAAAGAAGATTGTGATTTTTGTTTGTTAGTAAATTGGGCTGGTGAACTTGCCTTGTCCACCAATGTGTTAGTTTCTGAATCCACCACCTGAGAGTTTTCAACCACTGTAGACTCTTCAATAGATCTGTTGGACAAATCATCTTTAATGGTTGTGACTTTAAATCTTCCCTTTTGGGAAGTTTCTTTGGCATGTCCAGTACCAGGTACTTCATCAGGAGAGCTGTCCACCTCATCTGATCCTTGCTGTTCTGGGTTTTCTTTTACAGTTTCTACAATAAACCTGGACTTTTTAACAGACTTTTCTGTCTGTGTCTCAGTACTTGATGGGTCTGTGTTTGTTGCCTGGTCACCCTTTTCAACCTCAGAGTGTTCTGAAAGAGTTTCAGTTGAAATCTGTGTAGTTGGAAGCATGCTGGCAGAAAAGTTTGGAGAGGAGTGTGTTGCACCACTTGATGGCATACTACGATGTCCATGTAAACTCATAATAATAGCTTGCTCTAATCCAGCCAAACCAGCATTTCCCATGTTTGCCTTTTTCCCATCTTGACTGGAATATTGACTGTGGGCCTGGTTGAGAGCATCAGAAGACCCCTCCTCCCTCAATATTCGCCTTGATTGAGATGGTGATCTTGGTGGAGAAGCTCCATTGCTTCCACTTGCTTCGCCCTGCATCTGAGGTGGCTGTGATTGGTTCATGTATTGTTGTTGATACATGGGCATCTGACCCTGCGGGAACATAAAGTTAGGAAACATAAACTGAGGGGGCATCACAAACTGGGAATTTTGTTGTTGCTGTTGTTGTAGTTGCTGAATATACTGAAACTGTTGCTGTTGATACGACATCATCATTTCTGGTGGAACAAACTGTGGATAATACATCCCTTGTCCTTGAGGATATTGATAACCATACATGGGTTGCTGTCCTGCATATTGAGGAATTTGTGCTGTAGAGGGAGGATTCATTTTCTGATGACCTTGTTGCCAAGACATCTGATTTGTTTGTGGAAGAGACTGATTAACATCTTGGGGAATTTGAGGTTGTTGTCCATGCTGTGGGCTCTGAGATCCAGGAATTTGTAGGTTACCAGCTAAATGTGATACTTGAGTTGGTACGTTTGGCTGTTGTTGATCCTGGACCATCTGTTGCTGTTCTGGATATGGTGTTTGGGGAACATCTCCAGGAGTAACTGCAGTTGATTGGTTTCCAGCAGCGAGCTTTTGAGACGATGAAATCTGGCTAAGCTTTTCTTTTAAATCAGTCAAGTCTATTGGCACATTTGGTGGATAAGTTGTACTCTTCCAAGAAACATCTGATTCAGTGGGTAGGGAAGAATCTGGGAGAACCGTTCCACTAACCACAGGTGTTGATTGGTATGGCTGATTCTCTGGAGTTGTGGCTATTGCTTCTTCTACATCATCTTCTGATATTTTAGATTCTACTGGTAAAGTATCATTTACTCGACTAACAAAAAATTTCTTGCGGTTACTAATTATAACTGTTGAGTCGCTTTTATTGGTGTCTGTGACATGATGTTTTAGATCTGTCTTCTCAGAGCCTTCCTTAGTGGCAGATTCAGCATCAAAGTTTAATTTCTGAATAATAAATAAAAAATTCTTGTGATTGTGGGATGCTATTTAAGCAACAGTTACAATAAATGAGAAATGGTCAAAAGTCAAATGCTGAAAACAAACCAAGTACAATCTCTAAGCAGTCAAACATATGCATACTGTTATGTCAGTTGTACTGACCCTAGCTTTTTTAATTCCACATTTCATACCCCATCTCTACACCATAAAATTATTATATTCAATATTCCCTTTCAATTTTTTGTCTCTGAGACAATTGATCTGTGAATCCTTTACGCGATTTTGAAAAAAACATTCTCACATTTTATCGTCGTCATTGGATATTGTTTCATTCAGAATTACAAGATTAACAATCATTTATTTAAGTGATGCTTTATCATTACATTTCAGTATATTTAAAAAATAATAATATTCACCTTGGCAGAATCTGTGTCAGATTGAATACGTGTACGTCTGATGGTACAGGGACTAGAAGAAGGCGTTATGTTAGCTGTAACGCAATAATTTACAGCCGTTTCCGGATTCTCTTCCACCATATGTATAACTTCCATTAACAAACCAATAATAGCTGGTGTCTGAGCTTTAGTCAACAGATCATTATCAACCTACAAAACAAAACTTGGTCTTTCAGGAACAGCACATTTTTATTCCCCATACCAACATATATTCCTTGACAGAGTATGGGAGTTGGGGGAATGATGACATAATTAAGTGTGGATGGCATGTCTCAATATTAAGCTTGTGTGAACTGCTATTCAGAAATCAAATGTTTTTTAAAAAAATATTGAGCAAGGTTCAGTTTCGAATACTTTAATGTTAAAACTGTCCCTAATGAAAAGGAAGTATTTGTGAATATTCAATATATTATATTCCTCAGGGTTTGGTCTGGAAAATCCCAATTATATACTGTCACTGAAGAAGAGAAATACTGTGTAAGATTTAAACATTATTACTTATTCGTTAACTCTATTACACTGTAAAAGATAGTAAGCTGGCACTGCCAGGCAGGATACGCCCACATTTTCGAGAGATAGATAGAGAACAAGGAAAACCGAAAGTGATTTTTCCTACAATCAAAGGCTATAATTCATTAAATTACAATTTGATATGCGCAAATATCGAAAAGAATCAAGATCTTTAGGTTATAAATATGCATTTCAAGTTTCAACAAAATCGAATTAAAATTGTGACCTATACTGGGTCCACAAAATTGATATACCATATTTTAACACTATAAGCGTACAAACGGCGGCCACTTTGTCTGGCAATTATGGTCCGATTCCCCTGAAATTCAAACAACATTCCCTATGTTGTAAAGGTGATAGAGTCAAGCATTTTTTTAAATGGGATAATAATCGTGACCTCCAGAGGGACCATAGGCGATTTTTTGGACAATCAGGGGCCATAATTCAGGAAGTTATGATCTGATATGTGCAAATAAAAAAAGGAACCAAGATCTTTGGGTTATAACCATGCATTTCAAGTTTCATCAAAATTGAATCAAAATTGTGACCTATACTGGGTCCACAACCTTGATATACCATTTTATAACAGTATTCGCGTACATACGGCGGCCATTTTGTATGGCAATTTTGTTCTGAATTTTTGCGAAATTCTAACTCAACCTTCCTTAGGGTGTAACGGTGATATAATCAAACGATTTTTTAAATCGGATAATAATTGTGACCTCCAGAGGGACCACAAGACAAAGAAAGACGATTTTGCGTATAATCAGGGGCCATAATTCAGGAAGTTACGATCCGATATGCGCAAATATCAAAAGGAACCGAGATCTTTGGGTTATAACCATGCATTTCAAGTTTCATCAAAATCGAATTAAAATTGTGACCTCTACAGTGTCCACAACCTTGATATACCATTTTTTAACAGTATTCGTGTACGAATGGCGGCCATTTTGTATGGCAATTTTGGTCCAATTTTTCCGAAATTCGAACTCAACCTTCCTTAGGGCGTAACAGTGATATAATCAAACGATTTTTTAAATCGGATAATTATTGTAACCTCCAGAGGGACCACAAGCTAAACCAAGGTGATTTTGCGTATAATCAGGGGCCATAATTCAGGAAGTTACGATCCGATATGGGCAAATATCGAAAGGAACCAAGATCTTTGGGTTATAACCATGTATTTCAAGTTTCATCAAAATCAAATTAAAATTGTGATCTCTACAGGGTCCACAACCTTGATATACCATTTTTTAACAGTATTCGCATACGAACGGCGGCCGTTTTGTATGGTAATTTTAGTCCGATTGTTCCGAAATTTGAACTCAACCCTCCTTAGGGTGTAACGGTGATATAATCGAACGGTTTTTCAAATCGGATAATAATTGTGACCTCCAGAGGTACCACGAGCTAAAATAGGTGATTTTTCGGACAATCAGGGGCCATAATTCAGGAAATTACGTTCCGATAGGTGCAAATATCGAAAGGAACCAAGATCTTTGGGTTATAAACATGCATGTCAAGTTTCATCAAAATCGGTTCAAAATTGTGACCTCTATTGGGTCCACAAGCTAAAAACGTGATTTTTCGTACAATCAGGGGCCATAATCCATGAAGTTTTGATCCGATACATGCCAATATCGAAAGCAACCGAGATCTTTTGGGGATAAACCTATATTTCAAGTTTCGTTAAAATCCGACAAGAATTGTGACCTGTAGAGAGTCCACAAACAGACGGACAGAGGCGACGACATAATACGTCCACATGAAAATGTGGGCGTATAAAAATAGAAATTTACCAGATTTTGGGCAATTTCGTCAGGCTTGTCATTCTCTAAGGCAAACTTAAATGTCAAAATTGTTCGATTAGACAATTCTAATTCACATTCAATTTCTTCTTTATCAAGTGAAAGAACTTTTAATCTTGGCATCTTCTCTGCAGTCTTTCTACGTTTATTTCTGGATTTTCTTTTAGATTTATCCAAAGCTGTTCCACCAGCTGAGTCAGTTTCACTGAATAAATATAATAATGTTTATAATAAATATAATAATATATGCTCAGTAGTTTCAATGAAGTTTATAATGTATTTCATAGAGCAATATGGCTAAGGAGCAGAGAATATATGTAAATACAATGTATATCACCATACAAGGGCATATCTTATGAAACAAAAGTAGAAACTTTTTGTAACATACCGGGTAATGCATATCATTATTAACAGCCTAAACTATATATTAAACATCTGATTTTCATATGTTTAGTATATAAATGGATGAAATGCCCAGATAATCACAAATAGATTACCAATGACCTCATTTTTAACAAACAATTTTTTTCTCAGCCTTGGATCATAAAATTACCTGTCACGTGAATTGGCTGGTTCTTCTTGAATACAACTAACAGACTGACTTGAACTAATTGATGGCATGGTTGTAGGAGCTGTACCAGACACTAGCGAAGTCGATCCACCTGTGACTTGCGATGATCCGCCAGCTTGTAGTATATGATTCTGATGTTGCTGGGCAGCACTGATATCTAGATGACTGAGGTTACTTGCCTGCAAATATAAACACACTTATGCTAAACATTAATGACATAACAGGCATTCTCTAAACAACAATGTTTAAAACTATTTACAAAGGCTTCAGGTTAAAAATTAGTAGATGTGCAAAAGTGTTTAAAATCTTTATTATTATTAGGATTTAAGTTAAATCTATGTATTAGTATCTACAAGCAATGATAATTTAAAACAGATTTTTCTAAATCTCTGAAGTAAAACTAGTCAGGTCAACAGTGTCTATAAATCGTGGTATAATGGGATTACAAAACTTTATCAGTTCATATTGCAAATTCTTTGGTAACTAAAAAACCAATGTCATAGTGGACCTTTCACATGTTTATATTACAATGTATATATATTTGGAATCCTACAATGACATAAATAAAACTTACAAGATAACACTAACAGTATGACGTCAATCACGAGCAAGAAATTATCTCAGAAATAAATTCAATTCATGACCAATTCAAAGTTTAAATAAATATCCTAATTATGGTAAACATGCCTACTTGTGTAACAATATTTTGCGCACATCTACACGAACCATATCACGTCAATCATGAGAAAGAAATTGTCTCCGGAATAAATACAATTCATTACCGATTCAAAGTTTAAATAAATATCCTAATATGGTAACAATATTTTGCGCACATCTCACGAAATGCTGAACAGCTTGAACATTATGTTTAACGGATACTTATGTTCTACATAACATAACATATATTATGTCAAAAGGAAATGGTCCAGCATGACTACGACTTTTTTAAACAACCAAAACAAACAACTTTTTAGCTTAAATAATGTAAACAATGAATGCCATGCTTTCCACTTATGAAATAAATAAAATGGAAATAACATATAAATTTATGTATGTACACATGTTAATTTATACAAATACACAGTTTATGCAGGAAATGATACATTTTTTTTTAAGGGGTGGGGGGGGGATGGTTTAGACTGGATCTTAAATAATATGAGATGTTTGTTACATTTTATGAGAGGGTATATGGTATGTATATAAACCATGTCATATTAACAAATAACTAAATATACGTATTCAAATATAATCAATATAATATTGATCAAAAAATGAAAGTATTACTTAGTAAATATAGAACATGAAAACCCCATTCAGTTAAACCTAGTTTGAATTTAGTAATAAATGTAAAGAAAAGCACAAATTAGCCCAATTTTTTTTAACACATCACAAAATAAATAAAGCCAATCCCTGTTTCACCACAGCAATTCCATCAGTGTTGTTAGTACTCTACAGTCTTATTATTCCTACCTAGTCCCTTTATTTTTCTTATGGCATATTGCTTTGCACAGCTACATGTACATGTAGTCTTGAACAACATGTATGGTACATGTACTTTCAACTTGCCAACAGTCAGTACATGTAGTTTTAAACAACTGGCCAATGTACGGTACATACAGTTTTGAACAACTGGCCAATGTACGGTACATACAGTTTTGAATCACATATATCTAAAGATACACATTTAATGCCAGAGTTATCAAAAGGGATCTGTATGTCCTAGCTAATTATTATATCTTTATTGAAAATGGAAACTAAAGTTACAATTGTAATGGCTGTGCATTTCGTACCAAAAGATGACTACAGATTTACTCCCTGATATTCACTCCCAGCCTATGAACATTAAGACCCCAAAGGATGCATTCTTCGACAAGAAACACCAATCCTTTTCAAACGTGCAAGAGTATTATCTTGAGGCAAACAGTATTCCCCATTTCAAAAATAATATACTCCTAAAAATTTATTTCTAGAATGGTGTTACCTATAGAAAAAAAACCCAAAGGTGCATCAATTGATTGATTAATAATATGAAACAAGTATAATCCAAAATATATAAATTATTTAATTACAACATTAAAACAAGACACTCTACAACAATAATTATGATTAACAGCAGGCCAACTATGGTAAAATAACATGCAATAGTAGAGGAAAAAATACTAAGTTAGAGTAAAGAACCGCACGTGCATAAAAAAAACACCCATACTGTTATAATAGATACACAATCATAGCAAAGTTCAACTAAAAGAGAACTGATGACAAACCAAAGTCAAAGCTTCTGATCATCATTTCACATACATTGCATTTGAGACATACTAAGTAATACAAGCCCTTGGCTTGTTTTTTAATCTTTACTTTTTGACAGTGTATGTATTCATTATTTTGTCTATACCGTTTTTTTAGTACTTCAAATTTTATCTAATGGTTTGGATTGTTCGTACTTGGTTTTATTTTATTTGAACAAATATCGCTTAAATTTTAAATCAAAGCTGGATCTTTACAAGAAATATCAGTCCAATCATGGATCACCTCCATTCACTATTTACAATTACCGGTTATATGATAAATTTGCATTGTTCGACATACTCAGCAGACAACGCAGACAAGCCCGTAACTTCAATAAGAGTTGAGTAAAATCTTTTGATGGTAGATTGGTCTTCTTAATCCGAATCCGATCGAATGATTTTTAAAAATTGTTTTCTTTACTAAATGTTAAATAGCCAATTTGAACACATTTTAGTGTGGATTAACCATGCATTATTCAAGAGCTAAATCTGCCTAGTGCAGGTCTTTATTTGGGCATGAAATGTTTTCTAAAGTATTAATTAGACATTAATTAACTGATCCAGGCCTTAATCAACTTTGGATGGCATCAGATTGCTCCGATATTAAACAGATTAAAACGTTTCAGCGGTAAATCAAATATGGCGCGGCTAGACGCTCCGAGTCGTCGCTTTGATCAACCAGGACCGTGGTTGAAAATATTGCACAGGTCGGTCAAATCTTTAAATGCCTATTTCTTCGCTTGCAATAGAGTAATTTGAATGAAATTTTCAAATTATTCATTTTACATCATCTACTTTCGAACTAGTATAGCAAGAATGGCTATTTCTTATCTATATCTTGAATAATGTAACTTTAAGCAATGAAAAATTAGATGGTAAAAAAAAGCATATGACGATCAGCAACTCTAAGTTATAGATTCGCGGATTTGTTTCAAATTGTGCACATAATCCAATTGAAACAGCGACGATTACCAAATTCACAATGGTTCTTTTGAGAAATTCAAACTTTTTTTCATTTGATTGTGGAGATTTATCAAGAAAGTTTTATGGTTTGCTATGATTGTGTATCGATTGTGTTAAAAGTTGAGACTTCTACCGACTACGGGACACACCTTGGCCAACAGACGGGAACTTTTACGACTCGGGGGTGTGGTTTGATGAGATGCACTGCTGTAAACTTGATGTCTGGGTGGGTAGTTATCTCTGCTACTATAATACTGTCCCTGTTATTATTGTTAAAATGGAAGTGCTCATTTAATTTTTAACAAGGTCTTTCATGCAAAATTATTACAATTTTAGGTTTCCTTCTTTATTATTTGAAGTTAAATTCGATAAATGTTATCTTTGAATAGTAAAGTATGAATTGAAATATGCCAAAAAATGAAAACTGGTGCCGCGAGTGCATACCCGTAAACACTGTATGTGCACCATACACTATACACACAAGGTAATTCAAAAGTGACAGCTTCAATATCTAATTTAAATGGTAAAAGTTTTGACAGCTAATTATTACATGTATTTGAATTCAAGATTCCGAAATTTCGTTATTCAGAGTGATGCAGAGAAGTAGGAATTTCAAGATTTAACTTTACTATTCAAGGTTAGATTCCCTGGAATGATGTTAGTAACACATATCCGTTTTTGTTATCCACTTGGAAAAAAAAAATATTCTAGATTAATCAAACACACCAAAAAGATGATGATAATGATCCATGGTCCCAATGGTGTGTCCTCAAAATACATGTATATAGATATTATGATATTGTGAAAACACATAAAAATGAAAGTAGAAATAAAAAAAACATCACATTACAATACATGTACATACTGTACTAAACAGATTTATTGAAAATCTAATCTAAACAACTTGAATTCTCAGAAACTATCTCCAGATTTTATCCATTTATAGATTGAAATATGCCCGGACATTAACAAATCATTTCTGTTGTCTATTTGTTCAAAATAATTGGGGGTTTAAGTAGTCCTACAACAAGGCTGACCTTAACAATATCTGTTTCACCTAATGAGATCGATCAACAATACCCCCCCCCCCCCCCACACCAATTATTTTATTGCCATTTTCTTTTCCATGATCTTTTTACTTTATTTTGTGTATCAACATAAAATATATGAGAGTTATTTCCCTTTACTGACTATGGTTTGATTCATTATTGAAATGAGATAATAGACGAAAGCATCACAGGTGTCGCTTGGCGCTTTTCAACAAAATGGTTGTAGACAAAAGTGTGTCCATTTCCATGAAGTAATGCCTGTTGATCGAGTGTCATTTTAATAATGACAATGATAATTTCAATATCCATTTTCAAATAAAATGAAGGCATGATCATTAAAATTCTCACTTCAAGTTCGCGACTAACCAAAAATCCTGATGAGTTGTGCACAGTCACACCTGATACCACCTGATAAAGGATCAAGATGTCGAATTAGCTCTTCAATTTTGACTTTTAAAAAAATCGTAACACCCGCACACACTTCGACTTACTGACAATTCGCTTTGATTGTGGGTAGGGTTTGGTGAAACAGATATTTTTAAGGTCAGCCCAATTACACATTATGTGAGCATGATAAAATACATTATTGACAGTTTCTAATTTCTGAGAAAACAAGTGTATGTTTTGATTTGTATATGAAGCGGAATAGACTAATTTAGGTACGTAGAGAAGACAGAAGAATAATACAGTTCCCAACAAACTTGGATACAATTCTCTGTATCATTAAATATTAGAGATAATGATATCTGAATCCAAATTCATGAGATATTCAGAATTTTAATAACAAGATTTTTTGCAAAACGGTAGGATTATTTGACATTTCGAACTCCATGCACATCATCTCAATGTCACCATGTGGATATTCAAACTATCAAGTGATCTTTTAGATTTTCTGGCAATGTGAATTTATAAGGCAACCACCTCTACCAAAAAACTTTGAACTGTGTTCATGTGGATTCTAACTAAAGAACATTACCAAGGAGTAAAGTAATTGGACGAAATTTTTGAAAGCGTAAAACAAATTGAGAACAAGATCAACTTGGAGAACCATCACAACATCTATTAATTTAATTCTTATTGGGCTAATCTATTATTTTTAAACTTTCGATACCATGGAGGCCATACGCCGTGTATTTTAAGCAAATCCTTTTGCTCTTACATCTTAAGTTTTTAACAATAAACATTACAGAGTGTTTAATCAGAAATAACAAGATCTACCAATTAAACTATTTGCCTCTCGATATTATTCCAAAAATAATTCCAATATCACAACAATGACAGGAAATAGGCACCTGTCACAGACAATGTCAGGAACAATTCGTGTCTTGCACAATGTTCAAAGTGTCTGACGTACATGTACTAGTTCAGTGATAACAGACAGCTTCTAAAATCATTAGACCTGAATATCTCAGCTTTGTTTTCTTGTTATCATCATTAAGAGACTATAAAGCTATGTATATATAGATATATAAGTATGGTAACTGACCTGTGTTGTTTGTACATTTGATACTGATTGACCTGTATTTACACCTGATGCTTCACTTGACTGGGATACCTGTCGAAAAATTAAAACATCTAAAAAATATACTAAAAAAAACCAAGAAGAAGATGACCATAAATAACTAATTGTATTAAACATGAATAAAGAGGCCATCATAGATTTTGAAATCTACCTGCAACTGACAATAAGTCCATTGAAAAGAAATAATGTGTGCCTATTTAAAAATCATAAAGCTAACATATATCTATTGTATGCTCTGTAAAATAAAATAAAATTCAGGCAACTCAATTAGAAGTGACTGAAACATGGAGAACGCAATTCATCGTCCCTTGCATAAAAAATACCCTTGATCAAGATTAGATGAAAGGTGACAGAAGTATGAGTTTATTAAAGGATAATCACGTAAACTACCCTATGAGGGAGTCCGTCAACAGAGTCGATTTAAAAGATGAAAAAATGTTTACCTGTGTCTGAATAACAGTTATCTGCTCTTTATGATCAGTTAAAACTTCAATACCTTTCATACCTTTAATTTACAATTATTGGTTTTATTATAGATATACATAAACTAATAAATTAAACCACACTTTGATACACTAGTACCATTCCAGAATGTACAAATTAATTGGGGAAAATGTAGTACTTTAGTTGTGGGTTACTTCCCTCGCTTCAGACTTTGATCAATAAATTGCCTTGTCTTGTATTGCATTGCATGTTCAGGCCTTTGTACTTCAGGGCATACATTTTTGTGTTTCATAAACTATTATTTGTGTACTTAAACAAATCAACTACTGATCAAATCTGAAAATTAGGGACTTTTGTATTCCAACTAGTGCTTTAAAAAATAGTAACAATCATCTTCATTTGAACCCAATTTATGATCTTGAACAAGTTGAACAAACCCACAACTCCTGTATTCCTTGCTTTTCGAGCATGGTTTCCCCTGTCAGCGATGCAGGATGGAGGGCCCAACAAGGACAGCTGTCTAGTCGTGCAGATGGGACGAAAAACCAAGGGCCCATTTACACATTGAGGTGCACGTAAAAGATCCCTTAGTGCTGCTGCCCGGGCAAAATTTCACTCATTGCACACTGTATGACATATGCCCACCTTCATAAGCCCAGTATTCCTTGTGTTGGGCTGTGTTCAGATCCTTGTGTTTGGACTGTGTTCAGTTCCTTGCGTTAGACTATGTTCAGAATTAATCTAAGTGTAGACATACCTTGATTATCAGTTACTGTTGTAGCTTGTGCATGTGGTATAACCGATATAGATGACGATCTCTGTTGACGGTTCACAGGTTGTAAATTCTGACCTGCTCCAGGGACATGGATCATACTCTGATGTTGACCTCCACCAGCTTCCGCTACAAATTCATTCGAAGTAAAATACTCTCCTCCTTGTACCTGTAGGCTTGTATTAGCGGCTGAATTCTGTGACGGGGCCACAGTTACCTGCCCCTGTTGTGTATTCAGAGTATTACCCTGTTGATTGGTACCCGATTCTGACGTATTAGGAAAAGGTGGGGTGGAACTCTTGCTGTACTGGTTTATATTAAGAGCTGTTTGAGAATTATAAGCTACAGGTTGCTGTGATGAGTGACTACTAGGAACTAACTGGGAGTGACTGGAAGAAGACTGGGTATCAGACTGATTACCGTCTGTTATTTTATTTTGGCTCTCATTTAATCTACGTTCTCGTTCTCGCTTAATGTGGACAACACGATCTTTGATCTGTTTACTTGCTATTCTACCATCTTCTTCTAATAAAAATGCAGACTTAACCTGAAAAATAGATGATTAAATCATTCAAAATTGACTGTGAAAATTCAAAATTGACTGTGAAAATTCAAAATACTATTGTTCATATGGTTTTAGAATGTCAATGTTCTTTATCAACGACGGTAATCAAGTTGACATTCGCATACAGACTCAAAATCTAACGGGCAAACTAAAAAGTCTAGATTTAAAATACTTAGTGCATAATCTTAAGCAAAGCTATTAATACTCTAATATCTGAATAGTAGCAATTTGATCAAATTATTCATAAGATTATGAAACTTTACACCCCGCCAAGAACAGCAAGGAAATAATTACCCTGACATTAGGACACGACATGGGTAAAACCATTTTCTTATCACAATGAGTCACAAATTATCTTTTATTTAAACAGGACATAATTATTGGGCCAGTTTCCACTTTGTTTCTTAGGTCTGTATAAAGCAATAAATATTAAATTGATCCTATTCCAACAACAGCAAGGAAATATTTTCAATGAAATATGACAATAGTAAGATGAGAGAAACTGTTCTGTTATAACATGAAACCACGTCAAATTACTGACTCTCAAATGTAAGTACCGGTACTCTGTTTCCAAAATGTGACCCACAGTGGCTTGGTGAGAGAGAGGACTGGGGTTTAACTTTCACTTGACGCAAACCAAGTCATATCGGGACTGACAGATATATGGTTCAATTTTATTTCAATAATTTGCTTGCGCGGAGGAGTCTTTAGCCCTGGAAGGAAACCTGAGAACTAGGAGAAAACCCACAAGGTTGGATGCTCTATGAGAAAGGTACTGGCTAGCTAACCATGTGATACCTGGATAAATCACGGTGCTAGCCAAGAAACTTCTTCAGGTTTTTCCAATCTAGTTTCTCCCTGTCAGAGGGCAGGTAAGGTACAGTGCCTAGCCAATCAGATAAAAAAACAAAAATAATGTGATCCCACAATCTGACTTTACTACACTAGGATCTGAAAGAGTTGTTATCATTGACATGTTCTTGATGATGTGAGGGATTAGCCAATGAAACGGTCTGTTACAGTAAGCTTTTGGCGTGGAGTGCATGGAACTGTCGGTAATCCACTAGAAACATCAATGCCTGGCATCATCGGGTTAAAAGCCGTCCGCATGACCTCTGACGCAACCTCCCATAACAACAGGTCAGATCTACGTACATGTAGCGTAGGCCATAGAAAGTATTAAAAAAAAAAAGCGAAAAGTAGATCTGTATATTAATCAGATCGTGGGATCCCATGTTAGATAATAAATAATCATCGTACCATCTCTTGAGCAACTTCTTCTGCAACATCTTTGTCCATATCAAAATCAAACTGTATAGCTTCATTTTCTTTATGTTTATTTTTACGTTTGGTAGGATCAACAACACGTAACCTCAGTTGAATAACACTAGTATTATTTGTCTCGTCCTCTTTATTCACAAGTTCGACCTTTAACCCTGTATCTTCTAGGAAGAAATCATGCTGTAATAACTGTTTTACACAGTACCTGACAAAATAAAATAATAATAAAACATTAAATTGAAATTCATAAATTATACCGATAATTTCAACTTGTCCTTCGATTGAGTAGAATTGAACGGATATCAAACCATAAGCTTTCTTTCAAATATTATAAATAGTATCACAAAATGGATTACACTATTTATCAATATTATACATTAAAACTGGTCCATATTTTTTGGCAATAATTCCTCGCCAATAAACAATTTGAACATTCAGTGACAAATCAAACAAAATCCAAAGTCTTAAAACAAGACTGTACCTGTTTTCTTATGCTGGTGACAAATTTTAAGTTAATCTCCCGGTATATGTACTCTTTATCACAATACTCTAGCTTAAATAACATTCAAAATCTCTTTCAAATCCTATCACACCCTGCTTAGCCATTTCAAAAGAGCAATATGAATCATTCAGTATTTTGTACTTTAAATTTGAAAATTTCGCACAAACACATATACATGCAAGTAATTAATTGCCATAGTTTTCTGTTGTAAAACTTGTCAAACTACTGTACCTTTCATTCCTGTTTGGGGTGATACATCCCTCTATGATATCTCTAATTTCTGGATCCAGAACTTTATCACAGGCCTCGGGTCGTACACCCTGTATAAAACACAACCACAATACGATTAAGGAAAGAATTTCTATCAATAGTATATCAATGAATAACCAGCATTGAATATATTATTTTCTCAATGAATGCACCCATTGTTATACGCCATAGTAGTTTTCAATAAAAATCACAGTATAACACTATTCCTGTCACTTATTACTAACTCTTGTCAGTCAACTCACTTATTATTTATTACTTTCTACAGGATATACGTAAAGTACGTCTATATACTATAACACCACCACAGCAGGTTAGGCATAAAATGAAAATATCTAGAACACCATCTTAAGGAATACCCTTAAGGCATGTACATGTACAAACCTATAAACCTATATAAAATGTACAATTTTTACTTTCTCTAAATATTTTTCATAGTTTATGTGGGCAGCTGAAAACACCTACAAATTGTAGATCTTCATTTAATTTATCCTTATGTCAATTTAAATCTTATTTATTCTAGATTATTCACCACATTGGAGTGCTCAGAACCACAGCATACTAATGTGTGTCCCACGTCAATATAGTCCAGATCATTATACCCTTTCAAACCATGTCATGGTAGGTTAATTTCTACCTGATGACCACTACTAAATTTGGGCATTATTCTATATCTAATATAGAAATTGAAAGTTTTGTTGCTTCAATTCTGGAATTGAAGGATGAGTTTGCATTTTTAAATCATGACAATTATAAAATCTGCTTTAACTTAACAAAACCAGTCAACCATCAGAGATATTGGATTAGGTTTTTGCAATTTCTTATCAATGAGAAATTTTTATAGGATGTACTTACAGCCTATCTATATCAAGAAGATGAAAAATTAAGCTTACTTTAAATAAATAAATATATAGTTAACAGTGACACAAAAAAGGGGATACTTACACTGGTGACTTTACGATAAATTTGAGCAGCGTTCGTACATTCTTTATATGGGTATTCAGACGTAGCCATCTCTAACATACACATTCCGAAAGCATAGACATCAACGGCTTCGTCATAATGCTCTTCATACATTTCAGGAGCCATAAATTCCGGGGTACCTTAAAGTTAAAGTATAAGAGTGTCTTTGGCTGGCTGCTGTAAACGGAAAAATTGGTAAGGGAAAGATTAGATTGGGTTGTCTGCAGCCTTTGAACCCACTGCTTATCATTAAAAATATTGCAATTTCATTTTTGTTTTTCACATCAACAAAACCCTAGCCTAAAACTTCTACCTAACCAAAAACTTGACGAACGAAGATGTTCAAACAGAAATGAGATTATGCAACGTTTTTCGTAATAAGCAGAAGGTTATCGTATTTTGATGTCCTGAAAGAAAATGGTGCTAATTAGTACAAAAACAGGAACTGATTACCTGCACCCAATCATTTACCTTACCTTTTAATTAATTTTCACCTGTAATCGATTCATAGTCTCTGTTTTAACGGAACGAAAAAAAGTAGGGAAAAAAGAAACGGAATAATTAGATTCAAGTATTCAAACCTCGAGAATTTATCACATGCGATTGCCAATTTAAATCATTTTTACACTGACAAGCTTACCAAACTTTTGTTTTTACTTACTCACTATAAAGTACGATCTAAATTAATGTGTCTGAAAATTAAGTTTGTGATGTTCAAAGTGGTAATACATGTACGTTTACAAGTTCATATTTCTGTTTTGATATATGTTTAATATTTCAAATTAAAAAGGGTTTTCGGATTTATTATATTTTTTTTCTTCATATTCCACTGACTAGAAACACTTGTTCAAACAAATCGCTAAGCAAGTTAGACTTACCTCCACTTGCTAATCTGAACATGACAAAGAAATGGAATTTAGTTAAGTACACAAAATATACATCTTTGATTCAATCAAAATATAGACATACATATATAATCATTTAAAAAATAGCCCTAATTTGAATAATTTTTAATACATACCTATAACACTCTTAGCAAATGATTTGTTCTTTAAAGTTGCTAGACCCAGATCACCGATCTTGACAGAACCTGTGGTTCCAGTAATAAAGATGTTATCACATTTTAAATCTCGATGTATTACTTGTGGTGTCCGAGTATGAAGAAAGCCTAATCCCTTTAATATCTGTCGACACCAGTTCTTCAGTACTTTCAGATTTATCTTTCGAAATCGCTTGATGTAACTAGACAAGAAAAATTTATATAATATAAATAAATAGATATACTTTGTACATGTACTGTTAGATCACATTAGATGTATTTAATTTGGAACCAAATCGACCTGACCTGAACAGAACCAGATAACCAAATCGGAGAAATGACATGGGATTTAACATCCTACTCATGATTGGGCTAATGAAAACAAGCTTACGGTGCGCCATACAGTGTGTTATGAGGGAAATTTTGTCGAATTCCAACTGCCAAGGAATCTTTTACGTGCACACCAATTTGTACACAGGACCTCATTTTTCTGTCCCATCTGAACGACTAGACAGCTGTCGTTGTCAGGCTCTACATTATATTCTCTCTAAATTCATTTTGTCACACAGACACCTTCAGGTCCCATCATAGTTGTTTTTATACATGTAGCCCTTATTTTTTGCATTTTTTTTATTTTATTTTTTTTAACCTTTTCTTTATATAAAACCGAATATATAGAGAAGAGGCAGGACCAATTTCTCACTATTTATCAGTTATTTGAAAACTCAAACAAATATCCTCTATGAATCCTTTACAGGACATCAATTTTGTTTATATATTTACCACATTATGGTTTATATATAAACCCACTACCCGGTACATAGTTTTATATAATATATTTGAAAATTCCAAATACTATATACTATACATCAGCAAGCCTGGAAATAGAGCACCTGTCAGGCACAAAATCTCTGACGTCTGTCATTTTGTCTGGCACTGACCTGTCTTTTTATGTCCGGCACGAAGTCAAAAATGTCAGTTCATTAGTGCCTGACATTTTGTCAGGTACATCTAAAACCTTTATTTCCAGGCCTGATATGTATTATATATTTTTGAACATTTAGATTGACAAGAGCATGTCCACACATTGATAACCTCTAAGTATGTAACTATGTGTATGTATGTCAATTATATTTCAACCCACTTGACTGGTGTTCATAATTCTAGGTGCCAAAATATACAGGTATCTGACATTTTGACAAATGATAATCAAACATTCATTTTAAGTGTTTATAAACAATGACACAATGTCAGCGCTTGGACATAACTCCAATCACAACCATTAAAAATTAATTATTTTTCTTTGATGTGGTTCATCAATTTGAATAAATCACTACTCCGTTATGGATGTTTTGTTTATTAATTTTCTTTGATGTGCTACTGTACATGATGAGAAAATATTATGGGTAAACATAATATTTCATTATTTCAAAGAAATCAGATGCATATTAAAACAAACACATATTATTGGTCCGAGTGGTCTTTTTGTTTGGTTCAAGTACATGTAGTCTTTTTGTTTGGTTCAAGTAGTCTTTTTGTTTGGTCGGGGTCTATCAGTTGGTCCGACTGGTATTTGGTTCAAGTTGTCATGGATACAAATTTAAACTGAATGTTTCTTTATATTATATACATGTACTGAAGTTCATTGAATTATGTACATGTATCAGCATGATCTGTTATTATGTAAATAGGGATATTGATGTAATTAAAGTACAAAATGCATATTAAAAATCATTTTCTGTGTTTACATACGTAGATATGATTTTAATTGTGGAAAATGTTGAAGAGGTGATAACAATAAAAGTCCATATTAATGTGGGGGTATAAAAATGTGTTTATGTTCGTTACTAGTCATGTACGTGTACATTGTCTCATAGAAGGGATACAATACATGTAGTTAGGGTAAACAATTCTTGGTCACTTGGTGTGTGTTGCCAGTCCTTGCACATCATTTATGATGCTATCAATAGAGCTACAAGTACATGTACGTAGTGTACATGTACATACATGTATACACAATTCTTAAGGCCAATAAAATCCATTATATTTTACTTACGTTTTCAGTGTACCCGATGTCATTAATTCTGTTACAAGAATAATTACTTTTCTTCCTCTCAAATTTGTTTCTTCCCAATAATCATAAAAGCGGACAATATTTGGATGTTGGAGACCCTTCAACATCTCGGCTTCTTCCTTAAATCTTTGACGTTCACTTTTATTCCATTTCTTGTCCTGCAAAAAACAAAATAAGCAAATTTATTATTTGATAACCAAACGTGTGCAGGTAAATGTAATTATGAAAATTGCATCACAGCGTACGCTATATCCTGTTTTTATATACCAGCAGGATTACTAGTAAAAGTTTGGGAAAGATCTCAATGTCATGGTTGCATTGGTAAACTACATCTGCTGTAAATCACAACATTTTTATGTAAATAAATTTATTTAAAATCAACATGAAAGATGTTGAGAGTGTCCAGGCCTATAATAATACATTTACATGTAAACGAGGAGAAGTTAACATCCACTTGACACAAACCAGGTCATTTCGGGACTAACATGAAACAATTTTATTTGCATGTATTTAGGGTCTTTAGCACTAGGAGAAATCCAGACTATGGTTCTACTCTACATGTATAAATTATGTCATGCCAACAGCAACTAATTCATCATGACAGCTACTTTTTGAACTTTTATTAAATAAAACAAGAAATAAAGGTCTTCATACTGCAATATTTATATCTTTGACACCTTAACAAGATTCTCACATACATGTACATGTCTGAAAAATCTGGATAACTTGAAGATCAGTAGTGGAAGGTCACGTCAAGTCAAGTGTCATATGGGTGGCATTTGACCTTATGAAGTCAGACCTTGATCAATCAACATAGACATTTCTAGTGATTTACCCATGTGGTTAGCCACCAGATTTTCAAATCAAACAAGGGCAGTGACTGTAGTAGTCCATGTAACTACTTGCAATTGTTGAAATCAAAAGGAAGTTATTAGCAGTTATCAATAGAATTCTTCATCTCAAAAATGTACATATGTTTACATCTATTTCCAAATGATCAGAAGATACATGTACATGTAAATCATGAATGTAGCCGGTGCTGTATTCACAAGAAATTGTTGGACGACAGTCAGACTGGGGTGACAACCATACAATATGACCACATTCCAATGTGGATGTACAAAAACAAAGAATATTCAATTCGAAATTTTACAATTATTATTAGATTTTTGGTTAACTAATGCCATTTTCAAAAACTAATAGACTGTATGAAAATGAACCTCAAAAATATACCTTATTTTAAATACATTTAAGTCTTAAAATAATAAACAAGTTCATCAGGCTACATGTATATCATTATTATTAGTTTTTAAATAGTGTTTTATATACTTTCGCAAAAAAATACAAAAAGTGTAAACTGGTGGACAAAAACACACATGGTTAATAACCAATCACCAATGTTGTAATTTATTATCATTGAAACAGAGAAAGCAATGAACATAAAGTGATCATTGATTAACAAGTAAGATTTTTTTAAAAATCATGGTGAAGTTTCAATCGTAAGAGTTACATGTACAATGTACTAAAAAAGGAAATAAAACTTGCGCTGACAAACTGCATGCAGATATTTAACTTTCAAAAATTGGGTTTTAAAAACAGTTTAAAGAGGAATATCTGTGGTAGGCCTACATGTACATGTATGGTGTAACTAATGTCTCATGGATATTTTATTGAATTAAAAAGCGTAATATGATTTCAAACATGATGGTTTACAAAACATTGTACAGTACATGTATCATGTATCCTAAAAACAAGGGCGGAAACTCGGATCAACTTTCAGATAAATTCCAGGCACTCAGCAGTGGTAATTTTAACATGAACAAAATGTGATACTGTTAGTGTTACTGATTTTATCAATACCAGGGGCTGGTTGCACAAAGCTCTGTTATCTTTTAACGATCCGTTAACTTTGACTGAGAGAAAGAAAGATTGTTGCTCGTAATAAAGGCCCTGACATTTTGTGGTGCAAATTTTTCCTACAGATTTTATGCTAATATAAAAAACAAAGTATTCTATAGTGTTTTTTGAAGTAAATTTAACAAAAAGGTAACAAATAACACGTTACCAAGATATGGCCGTTAGATTTTAACGGGTCGTTAAAATAACATAGTTTTGAGCAACCAACACCAGATCTTTAATATGGAGCAACAAGCTACAAAAAGGCAATATTTTTGAGAGTACCGATACATGTACATGTAGGTTAGTTTTATTTATTTCAGCTGTACATGTACAAAGTAACTGCATTTATTATTAGCTGTTTCTGCCCTTTTAAATTACCTATTGCTAGATCTACATGTAGATCCTCGGTGAGTCATAAACACAGAATTTTACATATGTATGTGTAGGTCATTTGTCAAATCTGCTACATTTACATGACCTTAAACTTTAAACTGAACAGAATATAATCTATGTTATACTACATGATGTACAGTGACAAAAATGTAATATTAGATGTACCGGTATTACAATTAAAAGTTAAGAACAGTCTGAATGGAGAATACTTAATGTTTAAAAGATTTAAGCTTATTTGAGACTTTCAGAGTAATATTCTTACACAATTGTACAAAACAGTGAAGCAAAGTAACCATGTAAAGCAAATTTGTTATCAGAATAAGCATGCTCTATCCTTCAGTTGTAACACCACTGATTAAATAAGCTTTCTGATTTTTATTAACCCATTTATCTGAAAAGCCTTAGAAGACATTCAATTTGAATATTTGTGTGAAGTTGTTGGTTGTTTTGGTTCATTCCTAAACACTTTTCCTTCCAATCTGGTTTGGTACAAGTACATGTACGTCGTATATGTTAATAACTTCAAGTACTGTACACATGTAGTTTTCAAAGAAATACAAACATAATGGGCAGTTAAGGGAAAACCCCTTTTTCCACAAAAACATGTGTGCACACCACTACAGAGTGTGTGCCCACTAGGGGTAGGCCTACTTAAGACTTAACTTTTTTTTAAAGTTTAAGTCAACAGACCGATGGCTGGTTAGCTCTAAGTGGAAAAGTTTATTTAAATTAAATGTGGTTTGTGATAGAAACATAACAATTGATGAACTACTAAACATGCTTTGCATGTGGTACAATTGTCAATTATATAAAGTATCTTCTTAATAAAACATGCACCTAAAAATTGATAGCTCTGGCCAAAATAATTCAATAATAAAATAAAACCAAAACATCTAGATGAATAATTTAACATAAGATGAAACAAGCAATATACACACTTATTTTGTCTTTTAAAAGCAGTCAATGTGCTATTACATTGTCATTAGTTATGAGTATGGAAGCTTATATATATGTCCAACTACCCGAGGTTTAAATAGCTTACAGTGTGAATTCTTAGCAGAATTTTTAACAAGTGTTTTTGATGTCCACAGCCCCTTTTTTTCTTATTTAATTCTGACAAATAGTCTATACTATATTATACAGGTCTAGCACACAGTATGTATTTTTTATTTATTTATTAATGACATTTTAGACCTCTTACTTACATCAAAAAATATAATTGCTCCATCACAAATTAAATTAACACACAGATTAACTTCAAAAACTTTTTTGACCTACATGTACAAAGTGGTTCAGTTACAGTACTTTATTTAAGTGGCTTTGGGTTTCTTTTAATTATACTAAACATGTAGTTAACTTTTGCTGTACTGGACACAGGCTTAATTATGGTATGTGGTACTCAACTAAAGGGTAAAATGTAATGAAACAAAAGAAATGGTGCCTATGGAATGATTATTATGAAGCTATGCTACAAAAACAGCAAGCACAATTGACAAACATGAATAGTAGCTTCTACTTACACCAGAAGAAAACACTGGCCTGTCCTGTAGTACATGTAATTACCAAAAGCTTCATTAATTCAATAAAATAGGCCTAATTGTCTTTTTAAATTATACTCAAGTCAAGTAGTATTTTTTGGATGAAAAAAAGGAAATGATTGATGATTATAAAAAAAACCAGCCATTTTTTTTATGAATTGATTGTGCATTTTAATTTTAAGCATGTTTTCTTCACCCGTTGAAGCCTTTGTTTGGGCTATGATTGATATGTTTTCAGTAGTAGGCATGTACAGTAGGGGGAGTGATCACATATCTACATTGTACAGGGGTACGAATTAATCAAAATGCAAATAGAGTCATTGAACATGTAATTAGTTGACTTTGTTCATTGTTAGTGAAATAAAAAAAAACTTGTTTTAATTTAATGCAAATGAACTTAAAAATCCTTGGGTTGAATCACTCATGCAGTTTATTACCTTTACCAACAAGCCCGATACTTTGTCATTTAGATAGTCCTATTTTGATTTAGAGAAGAAAAATTATAAATAATACAACCAATTAAAATGTCAAAACTTTGCGTAATAAGTCATCAGGTTGACAATCACCTTCAAAGTGACTTTGACTAAAAACAAAGATCATGTACTTTGTGAACTTCTTGTTGTTTCATAATTATTTTCTTCGACTCAAGTAAGCTCATCTTTTGCATGTTCATGAACTTAATTTCCATGTACCTGTTACAATTGAATAAATACCTGTGCATACATTATACAAGTATAAACCCATAAAGTAAGAAGCTTTGTAATTTTAATCACTAATCTCCAGAGTTTAAAATTACTTTTGGTCTAAACTGAATTTAATAAAACATGACAAGCTAATTTTAGTCGTGGAAGAATTATCTCCCCTGTTTGTACAAATCAATACAAATTGAAACATAACTAATCTATAGTATGTATTTACTAGTATGGTCTATGGCATGTGTAGGTAGACCAGACCTATTCTTGCGACATTTTAAGTAGAAATCACTGTAGGCCAACATCCTTCAACATGTGGACAAAAAGTAACAACACAAATATTGATTTTGTTTCATTCATAGACTAGACTAGTAATTTGCATAAAGTAAGACATGTACTGATGTAGTACAGTCCTTATCAATAGGATCAACATTTAATCTACAAAAGTTCCAGAATCTCTCTTAGCAACTGCTCAAGTTTTTACTTTATCAATGGATGGACTATTCTACCCAAGTATGAAAACACTGAATCAGCAAAATAACAAAAAGTTAAGAAAATAAGACGAGTACTACTACCAAACATCCGTAAATAAAAGTCAGAATGGCTTCTTCTACTACTACAATTTGTACATGTACCCTCGGTCCTCAACACCTGCATTTTGTTACATACATGTACGTACTAGATGCAACTGATGCATAACAAGTATTTCTTAATAAATATCCATTTAGGACTGGAGGAATCTATTCAATTGTATTATTCTACATAATTTATGATAAAAGTTTATTGTGACTGGGTCCAGAAGCAGCTAATTATTGAAAACGTAAGAGTAGTAGTTATGTTACAGTATTTTAACACTGTGAAAACCATCATAATAAAAAATTTGGAAGTTAAAATACCGATGTCTCACAATGACCTGGCAGATGTCATAATTTTGCATTTCTACTTGTTAAACGTCCCCTACATGTATGTAACTTATATCAAATCACTTCAATCAGTGAAACCATCGAGAGGTAATTAAATGCCTCTTTCAATAATGTTACTGTCATGTAGTTTGTTTGTTCCTGTAAAGTGTGGTACATGTAATACCCGTATGAGGGTATATTATATTGTCAGGTCTTGACATAAAAACATAGGCCTGGTGCTCTTTGTGACAGTAGGCCTACATTGGATTAGAAATTAAAAATATAAAATATACAAGTACCTGAAGCTCACACCATGCTACAGCTACACCAGTTTCGGTATCAAGTCCCTTAAACACTGTTTTGAAAGATCCACGCCCAATTTCAATATCAAATTTGAGAAATCGCTCATTTGGAGAAGTTGACAGCGCTTTTACTTCATATTCATTTTTTTCGTCTAATTTCTCTTTCCCTATACCGGTACCGTCTTCAACTGTATCATTTGTTTCTGAAGAACCGTTTCCATATCCACTGTCTATCACAGAAAGCTTTTCTTTGCCACTAGTACTACTACCTTCATCAATTTCAACCCTTGTAATTTCAACAACTTTTGACCGTCTCAACTTCGGATCAAATTTGTTCTGTTTCGAAGATGATTTTGGAGTGGCTGTTGTATGATTGTCTATCTTGGATTTCATTTCTCCATTCTCATCAATACTTGGAACTGTAGGACTGTGTGTCACTAGTCCTACTCTGTGAAACATACGTTTTTTAATATCACTAGATTGGACAGACTCGGTTTCTTTGTCATTTTCAGACTTAGTCCTCGCTTTACTGTCTTGTCCTGGTGGAAAACTACTTTCACTATCTTTTGGCAAAACGGATAAATCCTCCTGTGAATCTGAAGGAAAACTCTGTGACCGTTCTTTACGTAATTCCTTCCTTTCTGAGGAAGCATAATTTGTGATACGAAAACGAGTGCCAGTTCTTTTGCTTGTACTTGGAGTACCTATCACTTTGCTAGTTATGTCATCTGACAAACACTTCCGTTCACGTAAACTTAATATTTTAGGGGCATGACTTGAACGTTCCATGACAGGGGATTGTCGATGTACATTGTCTGCATTTCTCTTATGTAGTCTGGAAACAGACAGTTTGGGTCCCATATCTACACCAATCTTACGACCATTCCCTTGAATGTTACTTTTCACAGGAGTTTTTCGAAATTTCACAGAGTGATCACACTCAGTAACGTTGCTATGTGTCATTTCTCCATTTACACTATTTTCAATTTGACTCATTTTGAAAAATAAAAACTAAAACTAAACGACACTCAACCACAAAAAAATATGAATTCACAAACGTGCATCATATGTCATATAAGGTATTCGTCATATAATAAATTAAATCAAATTTAAAAAAAACAAATTCTGTAATTCATCTGTGTACGTAATACATGGTCTATCGTACAATGATAATCAAATCTAGATATCAGATGGTTTTAAACTAAATATGTTCAAGACAATAATTATGATAGATCTCAAATCCAGACTGTAGGCCTGATGGGAAAATCCACTTAAAACACAAATTACAACCTGAAGTTAGGATGTAGTGTCTTACTTTCTGTGCTATTTTAACATCTAATAATTCACATTTCACACAATACTAAACAGTAGAAAGCAAAAACTGTTAAAGATTGCTGTTGTTGGGTCTATTTCACACAGCCAGCTTGTATAACACTGCCACATGTCTGTAGAAATGGTCTTACGGACTCTCTCTTGTCACACACGGAGTGACTGAAACGAGAAAATCCCAAGATAGTTTCCACAGATTTAACTGGCCACAAAACTCCCGACACACTCCTTGGTGAAATAAATAGATGGGTTACGGTGCTCGTAGAATGATCCATAGTTTAATCCCATAAATGGAAAAAATATCCTTGAGTGATGAATAATACAAGTTCCTCATTTGCGCTAATGCTGGCAAATGTCAATGAAAACAAAATAATACCTTTCACAAGCACGACATGTACGCTCTAGTGTAACTGTACAATAGTCGCCTACTACTGAAATCTTAATAATAAAACGTTCTCAAATAGTTAATTGATTTCCAACTAAGATACACTGTCTGTCGGTTAATCTTCGATGTTATCAGTACGTCGAACCATTTTTCTTCATCACTACTTATTTCTTCAAGATCTATCCATTATGGCGGCTTTACCTCCAGCTTCAAGCCTTGAAAATAGTTCCGGAATTCACGTCATCGAGAAATTTGACAAATTCTAAGATAGATCCAATTAATTCGAAATCTTTTCTCCTGCATATAATTCTGACATAAACAGTAACATGTAACCTGTGTTTGGGTTGGATATCTCCTACTATAAATTAGACATATGCGGTCTCTTTCGCGTGTAAGTAGTGAGAAGTCGGATATCCGTCACTTTGGATCACACTGACCTGATTGAGTAAAATCGGTCAGTCAGCTAAAGTCTTTCAATGCGGCTCGTGAGCGATTTTAAAATCAAAATAACCTCGGATTAAAAAAATTCTTGTTCTCATGGTAGTCGTGAAGACAATTCTCATTGATTGAATACTTTCAGAGCTTTGATTATCTGAAATACAGAAACAGAATTAGCGTTCATGACGCAGTACTTAGCTAGACTAGACAATGCATTCGTCATGCACGCCGAATCAACTGAACTCAGTTGAACACTGGCTGGAGGCCTACCTCTGTCTTTAATTTAACTTACCATTGATACCCAACCATGTTTTAGAACACACATTAGTTACATATTTCCACTTCTCTTACTTTTACAGACATTCGGGAGCTACAAGAGTACAAATACGGGATCATTTAAAATCAATGCTTTGGGATCTGGCGACGTTAACACTTGCAGTTGCACCATAGGCTACTTGCATAGTCGAGTTAAAAATAAAAAGACCAAGCTATGTATTTTTCAGTTAGATATATATTGGCATTGCGATATAATAGATCGGTTTTCAAATTAAATTTTAATGACGCAGAAAAATGTAGATTTTATAATGTGTAAACCGCTAATAGGCCCCACTGACCTTGGTCTGTGTGGGTCTAACCGAAGAGTTATAACATATTAATCAGACAAATAAACAGATCTAGCCCAACCCCGAGCTTTCTCGCCTTTGTCTGTATCATAATAGTAAAAGCAAAGCTAGTTTACATATACCGGTTAGCTCTCGAGTCTACATTATGACCCAGGGATATTATTATAATTATTTACCGGTCTAGTAGTAATAAATTATATAAACCACGAGACCTTAACGTGGGTTATGCGATACGTAAGTGGACATATGAAGTAAAGTGGGATTGTTCCTTGAAATCTACATACATAGCTTAAATTCGCAATAGCCAAAACAGCCTATCCATACCAGGTAGGGCCGACCATATAATGAAGATTTATGTAGTTCAGAAGTATAAAGTTAAGGGGCTTGACAGTATTGCGCAAATATTATGATTGATATTAAATTCCTGTGTTGAGACAATGTCCTTCAAAATGTTCATTCACAAGTAGGCTGACCTCATACAGGTTTTCGAACTACATTGCCTAACTGATTATACTGCAAGTAATTCTATTTCTGAACAGACTTAATTCTTCATGCAGGTTGTGTTTAGGCCAAACTGTTTCCCATCAATGTTGGTGTCAATACCAGTTCCAAAAATGGTTTAAACAATATTTTATTCAAATAAGATATATTATACATACACTGACAAAAGTTAAGGATTCGAAAACAAGCCAAGGGCTTATATTAATTCGTCTCCTTATTTAATAAATATATTAAATACACATATCAATACATGTACAATTACTAAAATGTACATAATGTACAAGTATATATTACATATTTACATAAGTAAGTCGTAAATTCCAAAAATGAATAAATTAGTTTAGAAGGAGCTTAATAATAATAATAGGTCCTTTTTTTTCAAAATGTCTTTTTTTTTCGGTTAGGAGAGAGAGAGAGAAATGGGGTCTAACGTCCACTCGACACAAACCAGGTCATTTCGGGACTAACATATGGTTACATTTTATTTCAATAATTCGCTTGCGAGTAGGGGTCTTTAGACGAAATTGGACAGACCATCCTACCCCTTGCCACGTACAACCGGGGATTCGAATGATAGGCCTTTGTGATACAGCTCGCACGTGCTAACGATTCGGCTATCCAACCCCCCTTTCTCAGTATTAGGCTCATTGTTACTTTATGGGGTTAAAATGAAACTCGTGTCTCGTGACATATCTTTTCTATATTTAGGATTATTTGTTAGACCTACATGTAGTGTACTATTGACCTTTTCGTGAAATGAAATTGTTATGTAAGTTGCGAAACTGGTGTGTACTGGTAATGGATTTTTAATCAGTCTGTATTTAAAATATTTTCGTGTATACAAAATACCCCCCCCCCCTCCATTCCCAGTCCATTAGACCAAACATTTCATTCGAAGCTGGCTTTACCCACGCTCACTGACTTAAAAGGCCTACCCCTTATTTGACCAGATATGTTGCAATTATTTCTGTTCATTGTGGCCCTTATCCTGTATCTACGACATACTCGAATGTGGTCGAGAATGTTTAATTTTGGAGAGTCCCACTTAAATATATGCCAGTATCGCCAATATTCATATTGGTACATCAACTATAACTTAAATGTTTATATTATGCTATGTTATATCCCTTTAGAAGAAATAGATCGGTATAATATATTTATTTGCCGGGAAAATCTATGGTTTAATCATCCTGTGACAGATGTATAATATACAATAACAGCTGGGCCTTGTTTTGTTTTGTTTTTTTCACTGTTTTTGATTATAGATAAAAATATGTACATTTCGACACTAATAAAATAACGATCTCTCTGTATGTATGCTATACCTCGAAAATATGAAATAACTGTCCCTTTTTTTAAAAAAAAAATATATCGAAGTAGCAGTAACGTATTCATTTCAATCACACTTAATATTATTTATTTATTTACATACAAGGTCTAAACAAAGTCAGTCTGCGCAAGATATCGATTACTTTTATACTAGAAAGAACTCTGCTCACCGAATGAAATGTTTTGAATGCTCGAGGTATTGTTAACGATTTCTTGTCAAAGGACATCTCATTGTACTAATGAGCATAGTTATAGAGGACCATGTATGCTAATATTATAAATACATATAGATATATCATGGTTGTCCTCGAATGGTATCTATAGGCCAAGCGCGGATACTTTCAATCAATGACACGCAGAAGGATCTGTTGACAAAACCTATGCTCTTGTTGACGTTTCGTATGGAATCAAAGGCTTGTATTGGAATGGGGGTTAACGTCTCATCACCTTACTTGGTTTTGTTGAGACTAACGCATGATGTATACGGTTTTCGTACCAGGCACACTTGCCCCTTAAGCCCCCGTAAGCGATAACACTGTCATGTTGACAATGAGCAAAAACCACGAAAGGTCTTTTCGACCCACCACGCGAATTACCGTGACAGCTCGTAGAAAGATTAAAATGTATGAGTATTATTAGACACAAGAAAATAGCTAAAGCATTCGTAAACATGTATTTACATGTGTATATTTTAGCTGCAATTGGTATATATTGACGAAGTTCGCAAAATGCAATTGGTTTCGAACGATCATATCAACACTTAAATCGGTTTTCAAGAGAGAAACGTTAGTTGAAATTTAATTGAACACTAAAGCTCTGAATCATAACAAAAATCATATCAATGTGTCGGAAATATCGTTTTAAAAAAAAAACATGAATTATGAATCACTGTTGCAAGGTAAGATGTGGTGTAGATTTCTTTTAATTTGTCGGAGTGAATCATTTGGGCTCCAATAAAAGGGTAAAAGGTAATGTGAACATTTTGGCGGTTTTGTGGCTAACACTCGAGCGCTAAAATTTCCAATGTCACACGACCTAAAACCGAGAATTTCAAATTTTCTAAGAAAGTCAAAACATAAATATTTCTATGTCTTTTGCTCAATAGGTTACCATCTCACTATTACACGACCATGGGCATTTTTTCCCACCCTTAAAATTCAAAGACACAGGAAATAGCAACACAATTACCTCCCTTGTTTCCCTATTGACAACACTGACGGCCATTTTCCAACGTTGGAATTTGAAGTTGAAAATGAAATTTTTGCCAATTTCTCAGCTGGCAATAGCGAATTATAGAATTAATAGGATTATGCTTTAACAAGGTGGGACTGTTTATGGATACCATCTATTTTAAGGCTTTATTTAAATTAATTTTCAAAATATAACTTAAAAATTTGAAATTGCAACTTTAAACGTATATCCCGACCTTCGGATCACACTTTCATTTACTACTCACACAGGCACATGAATACACTCTATAGCCTATTTACGTCTCACAAATAGACTTTATTTATAACCTTCAAAGTTTAAAAAAAACGGACCTGAATGAAAAAAAAACAGTGTACCCATGCATACAATTAGTTTAATATCGATAATGATTCCATTCAAATAGTTCACTGATGTGTACATGAAAAGGCACCCCATGCCGACTGTAAAATAGTACGCGGAGTAAGTTGCTACTATGTTATAGAAGGGAATACATATATAGCATATAAATAATTGAATAGATCCATACTTCAAAAAACGTTTTTATTGCGTGGTCTGTTATACTGTTTGATGTATTATATCTATTCATAGGTTAAGCGAAAAATCTAAGTCATTTAAAAGAACTATGGGAAGTTGGAATTCAAAATATGTACAGGTGGTAGCGCCGCTGTCCGGGCAAACATTTTCTTCGCATAGCGTATACGTGCATTGTCATTAGCCCCGTGGGAGCTGAAAAGGACGTTAACCCCGATTTCATTTCAAATTGTTAAAATGATCTTTTCCAGTATTAAATATGATCTCCTAAACTAAAATCCAAAATTTCAGAGGTGACAAAAAGATATTCTACTCTTTGTCTCACAAACCTTTTTCCACCTTCACCAATAGCCTACTCTACTTCTATTTTTCTGTATTGCATGTGTGGTATGCCTTGTTACATACAAAAGCTGTTTTCTTGCCCCGTCTTATTTTTCTACTCAACCTTGGGTTTATTTCATCATCTCACGTATGTGCACTTGTACGTATATTCAATCTCGCTTTTTTTACCATCCTCTTCGCATTTCATTATACAATGCCCCCCCCCCCCTTGCCCCCCCCCCCTTTGCATTCCGTTATACAATGCCCTCTTCGGATTCCATTATACAGGCAGTGCCCTTTTCACATTCCATTATTTTACGATGCCCTATTCAGATTCCATTAAACCCAATGCCCTTTTCCATCCACTATTGGGGGATCACTTGGCTAAGTGGGTAAGACGCTAGCTCGCCCGTCTAAATTAGCCCAGGGTAGGAGCAGAACAGTAAGACGTTAAACCACATTTCAATTCATTTTGCACCCACTCTTGCATTTTTTTATTCAATGCCCGTTCCCACCTTCTCTCGCGTTCTAATAATGATGTTTCTCCTACCCTCACTCACGTTCCATGTGATGATACCTTTCTTCCCACCCTTCTCGCTCGTAGCTTACATCCATGTCCACCCTCGCGTTCCACGTTATGATGCTTTATTTCCATCCTCATATTCCATTTCTGATTTATTTCCATTCCGCTCTCGCTATTTCCCTTTTCTGTAATATGTATGCGTTCCTTTCACCATAATCGGTCATTTTATCTTTTTGGCTCCTTTAGCTTTAACTATAAGCAATGCCGGATGTCGTTCACGAAGTAGACTAAGCTTGCACCTTTTTACAACACCCGGCCCGGGAAGCTTACAAACGTAAAATTGATCTCTTTCTCTTTCTTAAACGCTCATAAATATTAATCGTGTTATGTCATTTAGACAGTTATAATTGCCTAGAAGCAGCATGTAATCTGATCTTCAAGTTTATATATATTGAAAAAGCACAAACACAATTTGCAAGTTGCAAGTGATTGTTATCCATAAATTGTGTTTGTGTTTTTTCAATGTTAGTCCTATCACTAAATGCGTTATAAACAAATATATGTAGGCTAGTAAACGGCCTTGTTGGGTGCATGCAAACAACAATAGTTATCTCAATAATAGAAGACACTAGGTGTGCTTGTAAACACGATAACCCGGTTAGAAATATTGAGAAGATTTATTATAAATGTCTGTACGTACGTATGATAAGTAAAGGGTTCTATCTATATACTGCTGTGTTCTGACCTCATGATTTTGCTATGTGAGCGACATTTTCTTTGTTAGTCTAGTAGACTCGATTACCATGTTGGATTTACTTATACTTTATAGCATGGACGTACCTGCTAAACAAGACTATGTCTGTCTGCTAGACACTTGAAAGGCAATTCGGTGCAATTTACTCTCGGATATAGTCGTCTAAGCTCGACCTAGCACGTCGACAGTTTTGTTGAGAAATGAATAGTTTCACGTATATACTTATGTTTTCAGTCCACAAAAACTGTTTTATGTACCAATGGTAGCTTTATAACCCAAAACTATAGAAATCGTCCAAGGTCGATACAAAGAGGCTTTTACTTAGCCAGCTTGCGGGCCTATTACGTAATACTAGGCTGTATATATACACACACACACACATTGAATATCCCACAATATACAATTACATGACTTCATTCAAATGTTATGTTATTGACTTAACAACACAGTCTGGTTTTGTTTAAATTCAATTTGGTTCACCATTCCTTGTAAAAAAAAAACCAGGCAACGTCAAATCGAAATCTACAATAAATACTGCGTTGCAAAAAACGCCAAATGGAGAGATCATATATATTTATTTCATAAGTTCTATTTCTGTAACTATTTATGTTGTTATTTTCATAGGGTCAGTTGCATTATAAAGGCGTTTGTCGGATGGCGGAGTGGTCTGACCGTCTCTACTGCTATTTATATTAGTTATCGAACGGTTCGTTAGTAGTACAGAGTGTTGTTTGAATAAGACAGCTTCTGCGATATCACCATCGGTGGAAGCGGGCGTTAAATTAGTCGCGTATAAGCTATAATGGTCGCCTGCCAAAGTAGTGGATCCCCCGCACCCCCTCACAAAGCCCAATAGCGCTATACTGGGTGCGGGACGTCGATCTCGCTTTAAATGGAATGGGAGTTAACGTCGAGGTTGATTAACATTTAATAATGCAGTGGGCTGACCGTGTAGAAAAATTAAGTTCCATTATTGTGTTCCATTACCCCACATATTGAATATACATTTAAATACGATACACATCTATTATTATACACAATCAATGAATTATAACACACGTTTGAGTACTCAATATACATGTATATATATAATACACACAATGAACGAAGGGGAATATACATATAGCTGGAACGGTGTATAGTAGCCTACTAATTTATCTCGATCAGTGGTTACAAACCAAACGACTTATTAAATAAAGGGAAGAACTTCCCACTAAACCAAATCCATGGCCTAAGGCCAAAAATGGAAAGATTTCAAAATCATATTCTAAAAAAACAGGAAGCAGCTTCGGCTCTCCTATGTCTTGTCTGCGGTAGCCTATCACTTAAGTGGAAGCAGACGTTAAACACCAAAAAGAAGAAGAAGGTTACCAACCTGTGGTACGTGTAGTGGTAGGCGAGGGCCTTACAGGTACTACGCGAGCACTTTCAGGTTCATGAACGATTTTTAGTTATTTTTTACTTCACAAAATATTTACTGCCTAAGACAAGAGAATCGCCATTATTTTCCCAGTGTGTATTTTAATATTATTATTATTATTTTGTATAATTATTTATATTTTAATTCTATATTTTCTTTTTTTACTCAAATTGAGTTTCTCTGGAACCAGATTGTACTCCATCACAAAAAGGAAAGGAGCCACTGATGATAATGCGATATGGACCAGGACATGGCATTTTGTCTGCGATATCACTTAAGTGGAAGCAGACGTTAAATAAATCTATTTCACACTCGCACATAAAACGAAGCTAAAAATGTTGAGATTATGTGCCTACTAGCTACGATTGGGTGAACTTAGTTTCATCAGGCAAATTTAATTTCTTTATTAATGCATGTAACATCTTTAAAATAAGTTAATTTTATACTATTATACTTATAACACACACGCAGCCAAATGAACTGAAACAACTTACATTTATTATCAAATATTTACAATAAAGTAAATCAAGCGTTGATTTGATCAAATTTGATACGGCCATTCATAATTACGGTTTATTTACTCCTGCGCAACCCGGATCAGGTTAGTACTTTGAATGGCTATTACACACGAGGCCCCACGTGTTCAAGACGTAAATTTAAAATATTTGAGAAAGCAATCTTGTATCGCTTCTATTTAAAAAAAAAAAAAGGGAATTTGTACCCGTATCGGGTATAGGATTTTCTGAATGTGGCAGAAAATTATAAATAACAATAATCAATCGTTTTTTCAAGAAAAATATTGTCAATTTTGAGAGTGAAGGGGGGGGGGCTGGATTGGAAATAATCTCCCCCCCCCCTTGACAAAACGTTGTCGACTATATGGCCTGGTGGAGTGACCCCCCCCCCCCAACCCTCTCCCCTATCAGCCGGGCTGCCCCCTTCGCCAGCAAGCTGGCTACGAGCCTGACTTAGGCCCAATTTGATCTCCGTTTGGGTTTGCCACATGGAACTACATAGCACCATCTTTTATCCCGAAGCACGGAGGGTTGAGAGATGAGGTTTCTTATCTATAATCCAGGACGCCACCATATCTTCATTAGAGGGTTTGATCTCGCCTTAACTCTGTACATCTTTTTTTTGGAAAACTCGCAGCCATTGCGTCAGGAACATGGGACGCTACAGGAGTAGATAACCCCGAGTCCCACAAAATAAAATAACCATTGAAAACAAATACGAATAAAGCCATGTTTGTATATAATAATTATAGATGGTTTATGAATATATACAGTTGACATAAGAAGGCGGTAGTTTTAAAGTGTAAACGATGTCACGACGCCATTTGAAATTCAGCCAATGTTTTACTAATGCTATAGATAGAATCGGATGAAGTTGGGGGTAAATTCCATGTCGAGGTCATCGTAACACGTCAGTATACTAATAATAACATTCACTCTCTAAAATAGGGGGAAATTAGAATTTAGATTAGTACAAACTAGGGTGTCGTGTACGCGGATTTAGTTCAGTACAAACTAGGGCGTCGTGTACGCGGATTTAGTTCAGTACTAACTAGGGCGTCGTGTACGCGGATTTAGTTCAGTACAAACTAGGGCGTCGTGTACGCGGATTTAGTTCAGTACAAACTAGGGCGTCGTGTACGCGGATTTAGATCAGTACAAACAGGGCGTCGTATACGCGGATTTTGCATGAGGAACTGACTGCAAGATCTCTTTGGGGTACGAAATGCCAATATTTACATTGTTAGAGGGAGATATGTTAGGAAGTCTAAAGCATGAAAATACTAACTAGATTTGTCTTAATTTGACACTCAAGCGTTGAGGATAAATCAAAATTTGTTAGACGTTTTTCAGTCGGTAAAAGCCTCGTCATTAATTGTATAAACTGTAAACAACTAATGAAAATAAAGCGTGAAATAACATTGCACAATTATTATCGGTCAATGACGCAACCAATTAAGATAAAAGTATGCGTCCAAGTTTCTATCCGATTTCATAGCAACTATTTAACATGTATAATATATGTAACTATATATGGTATAATTAGAGCCACTCATATTGAATTATAATGCGTAGTATGGTCAATTAAAAATTCACAACTCAAAAGTTAGGTGCAAATTTAGCATTGTATCTATAGCTTTGTATTTTTGATTAAGAGTGGGAATTTTCCGTATAAGTCCATAACCATGATAGTGGAAACTGGGTGTTGGGTGGATGGTATGACGAAAACACAATTGAAATCGTGAAACAAAACTTAAGCAATAGTGAAAACATTAACTGCTATTGAATAACATTTCTCATGGGTGAAGAACTATTCTGAATACATTGTTTGCTGTTACAGTTGATCAGACACATAACGTGCTATCTTTCACATTAAATAACCAAAATTCATGGGAATAATTATCGCAATTATACAAATTCCAGAATCTATTAACCACAAACATAACTATTCTCATCAAACCGCGTGAAACATCATGTTGTTATATTGTCAGCATATAATGAATGTACTGTTACTGTATAACAATAGAAGGCACGTTCGAGCGGTCATATCGGAATGTGAAGAATGTTTCCATCACACACATGTTACGTCACAACCTATCGCCTAAGCCTCGGTGTACAGCCGTGCCCCTTATTTTTATACATACCGTATGGTCAGCAGGCCAGATCTTACCCATCAGGAAATGAGTAGCATATAATTAATATGTCCGCATTAATGTGGTCTCTAATGATCTACTACCAAACGCTATGTGGTTTTGTTTTATTAAAGCGCGGGGATCACGGTGGCTAAGTGTATAAGGCGCTGGTTCGCTAGCCTGGAGGTCTAGTGTTCGATCCCTGCATTGGCCGAGAAAGTTCATCTCGATTTTCCGACGTGATTTCCCCTTGTCAGGAGGGCCTGACAAGGACAGCTGCCTAGTCGTTCGGATGGGACGAAAAACCGAGGTCCCGTGTACACATTGGAGTGCACGTAAAAGATCCCTTGGCAGTTGGAATTCGATATAAGAGTAGGCCGTAGCGCCGCTGCCCGGGCAAAATTACCCTCATAGCACACTGTATGGCGTATGCCCGTCTTCAATTAGCTCAGGTTAAGTGCATAACAGTAGGACGTTAAACCCCATTTCATTCATTCATTCATTTATTAAAGCGGCATTATGGAAAGAGAGAGTAAGAGAATTATAGACAGTGCATGACGTGATTTCCCATGACATGACTCCCAATCCCTACGATGACTTTTAGTCCACTAGAACGTGTTGGAGGGTGTGTGGTGTGGTGTGCGTGTGTGTGTGTGTGTGTGTGAGAGAGAGAGAGAGAGAGAGAGAGAGAGATAGAGAGAGAGATGGGGTTTAACATCCGCTCGACACAAACTAGGTCATTTTGGGACTAACATGATTTAATTTTATTTCAATAATTCGCTTTCGCGTAGGGGTCTCTAGCAGTTGGAGGAAACCGGAGGACCCGGAGAAAACTCACGAGGTTGGACAGGCGACCCCACCCCTTGCCAGAGAGAGATGGGGTTTAACGTCCACTAGACACAAACAAGGTAATTTCAGGACTAAAATGGTTAAATTTTATTTTAATAATTCGCTTCCGCGTAGGGGTTGTACGTGACAAGGACTAGCGTCGCCTGTTTATCCTCGTGGATTTCCCCGGGTCCTCCGGTGTCATTCCATTGATAGAAGACCCCTATGCTCAAGCGAATTATTGAAATAAAATTAATCCATATGTTAGTCCAGAAATGACCTAGTTTGTGTCGAGTGGACATTAAACCCCACCCCCCTCTCTCTCTCTTTCTCTCTCTCTTCCATAATTCCGCTTTAATAAAGATCGAGATTGACACCTGAAATCCGTCAAAACAAACAATACAACATAGTAAGCAATTTTTACAATATAATTATAGGAAACGTAATTGACATTTGATTTGAATCAGATTACAGATTAAGCTGTCTAGTTCGTCCTTATGATACTAAATGATTATCTACAACAGTGATAAAAAATCAGTCATAAGATAACTCGACATGTTACATAAAATGAAAAAAAAACCCAAACACATGCTAACAAAGAGGCTGATAATGATATTCCCCTTCTTCATCCCAAACTAAATACATGCGACTCATTGATTACACCCGTCTTGATTAGCCCAGTTTAGGAGCAGAGCAGTAGGACGTTAAACCCCATTCATTTCATTTCATTTCATTAATTACATGCACATTTATCTTTTTACAAATCATTTACCAATCAAATTACTGTTCACACTATTCCTCATTATCGAACTTAGTCAAGGTATTAATTCTATATACTAAGTTTTATCACGCTAACTCAATTTCTCGTCTTTCATATCTTGATCAATCAAATTGCTTATCCCATCTCTGCTTAACCTATCGAATTTAGTCAAGGTTTATTTATATACACCGGGTTTCATTTCTTTCGCTCAAGTTATCGCGTCCTAAAGCCTCGATAAATCAACCTGTTTAGCTTATCTGTAGGCCTATCTAGCCAAAGCAGAAAATGATCACCATCGACGACAGCCATGATCACGTCACCTAATTCATCTTCGCCATGTTGGAATATTTCAGTTAGAAACAGAGGTAATGTGTTCGAAATGAAATGAAATGATTTTTAATGTTCTGTTCTATTCTGAACTGGATTAATGAAGACGGGCATACAGGGGGCTATGACTAGACAGCTGTCCTTGTCAGGTCCTCTGTTCTGCATTGCTGACAAGGGGGAATCACGCCGGAAAATCGAGATGAACTTTCGCGGCCAATACAGGGATCGAACACCGGACCTCCAGGCTAGCGAACCAGCGTCCCCCAACTTAACCAACGTAACGTGTTCGAAACCATGGACAAAACACACTATTTATCTCTGCTTGGCCTAAATAGCAAATAATTATCAGCTTATTTAATCATGATATTCACTCGTGGGACATCTACACAAAGTTAGATCATTCTGCCCTAATTAGAAGCAGAGTTATTATATATACGCAAAGTCAGAACACTCTACCCTAATTACAAATAGATATTATGTTATCCTTATAAGACATATAGAAATAGATATAACAAATTAAAAACACTTTCGATACACATACAGATATCGTTATCAAGCAAATAATTTGTTAATAAATTTCAGAAATAGTATATCCATATAAGTGTTTTTAATTAATGAGTTTTAATGTATCAAAGTCTCTACCAATAACCAATTAACCCTTCTTAACCAGATCAAAAAATGATCATCACAAACTTAGTCACGATTTTTACCAGACCAAGTTTAAACCTTCTACCCCAATTAAAAGCATCGTTTGTGTGTCTTCGAAAGGCTACAGACAAAAAAAAAAGAATACATTTCTGATTTCTATCAAGAAAGTGTCTACACGACCGGATCCGGCTTCGGTCCTGACGTCTCTGATTGGCCAATTTTAACATGTGGTTAAATTCCAATATGGCGGCCTCTACAGGTTTGGCGACTCTAAATTCACTTTTAGAGGCTATGAAACAATTTGAATTTAAGAATAAAGTGACATATTGGCAAAAAGATACGCGAACATTAGAAAATGGGTTAGGGTTGGGAACCAAAATTTAAGATATCCAGTTTCGTCAGGACGGGAACCGGATCCGGTCGTTTAGACACTTCCTTCTATCAATTAAAGATACATTATGTCAGTTTTCGCTTCGCTACAATAGATAATGAAAAGGGGTAATGATAATTTCATTCAAATGACTAGTGTAGTCTCGATTGTTATTGCTACCATAGTTACAAAAGGTCGAGTGGACGTTAAACCCCATCTCTCTCTCTCCCTCCCACTCCCCCTCTCTCTCTCTCTCTCTCTCTCTCTCTCTCTCTCTCTCTCTCTCTCTCTCTTCCTGTTAATGATTTGTAGCATAAAATATTTAAAAGATGCAGAGATACTTGTTTTTTGTCTGTTTGTTAAATAATTTATTAAAGAGATAGAAATAGTTTATTAGCATGGTGTAAAAATGATGTGTCAGACTAAACCGACTGCCATTATGGTGGCTTAATGCACCAGAAAGCCAACAAACACTATTAAAAATTCAGCAGAACATTGTTTTAAAATCGTATCGTACCATTTGCTGTTATCACTTATTAATTGATGTCACGTGATGTCATATCTTATTACCGATTTGTCTGTTGTCAAAGGTTGATAAAAACCAATGTACATATACGAATTATAGACAGTGCATGACTCCCAATCCCTGCGATGACTTTTAGTCCACTAGAACGTGTGAGAGAGAGAGACAGAGAGAGAGAGAGAGATGGGATTTAACATCCACTCGACACAAGCTAGGTCATTTCGGGACTAACATATGATTTTAATTTTATTTCAATAATTCGCTTGCGCGTAGGGGTCTTTAACAGTGTGAGGAAACCGGAGGACCCGGAGAAAACCCACGAGGTCTACTAGAACGTGTGTATATAAAACGAAGGCCGATGATATGAGACCCTTGTTTATATTATTTTATCATACTATATAGATAGAAATGAAAGGAAATTGGGTTTAACGTCCTACTGTTTTCTTCCTAAACTGAACTAAAATGAAGACGGGCATACGCCATACAGTGTCCCATGGGGGATGTTTGTCCGGGCTGTGGTGCTACGGCCTACTCCTATATAATAATAATAATAATAATGTACATTTATAGAGCGCCAAATCCATCCAAAAGCATGCTCAAAGCGCAAAATATATCGAATTCCAACTGTCAAGGGATTTTTTACGTGCTCGCCAATGTGTACACGGGACCTCGGGGTTTCGTCCTATCCTAACGACATGACAGTTGTCCTTGTCATGCCCTCCGTCCTGCGTCACTGACAAGGGTAATAATAGATACATGTACATTATAATGAATCTTCACTATAACCTGGAAAGAAATAGCTAAAAAAAATTTTAAAAAATACGCAACGGTGCAATATTGTCATTTTACGCTGAAAGATAAAATTTGTTAGGCGTAATTCACGGTAAATATAATATGTATTCAGACTGATTATCAAAATACCAACGTAAGGTAATGCCGGGCTTGAATTCACTTGTTTCTAAAACAAGCCTACCATGAAATGTTCGTGGATAACAAAATGGCGGCGGGCTTATTACATAGCACAGAGCATATAGATCGATGAAATTTCAATTGATCTATCTTGCACCATTTTTAGACTGATATTGCCTAATTACGCACCGGGTCTTTATAAAAACAAAGAAGTTCCCTCTGCTCTATATTGTAGTTTGCGAAGGAATTTCTGTCCTAATGGGAACTGTATAAAAACAAAGAAGTCCAATCTACTCTACACTATCATGAGATAATCAAAAAGCAACGAAGGAAAAGTTAAGACCGTAGTAGTAAGATTTAGAATTGATTAACGTATTTAAATGTGTGATGTAGAGTAATGTGTAAGTGGAATCGATTGTTTTTTAAAAATAATACATATGATATGCTATAGGAGTGTGATGATATTCATGTAATCAGTAGATAAATATATAAGTGGATCAAAGTATGAATTACGTATGATATATTTTAAAGTGCTCTTTTATGTTCAATATTGCACAAGCTGTCCAACACCACGTGATCGAACAGGGCCTGTCCAGTGTTTAAAAATCTCATTGATCGATATAAAACAGTTGAAAGATTAATAAGCTATTTCTAAAATAATCTATTAGAATGATATCTAGGCATATTTAAGAAAAATCGAAAATGGCCGCGATAGTGTCTGTTCTTGGGTGGATCATGAAGGTATATCTCTGTTAAAAAAGCCATTGATCGATGTTATACAACCGAAGGGCAATAAACTGTTTGGAAATAATCAGTTAGTATGGTTTCAAATTCAAAATGGCGGTGATTACCAAAGATGGCGTCTGTTTTTTTTATGTGTCATTGAGGTATCTCTGTTCAAAAATGTCATTGATCGATGCTAAACAACTAAAAGGGCAATAAACTATTTCAGAAATAATCAATTAGAATGATCTCAAATTCAAAATGGCGGTTATGACACAAGATTGTGCCTGTTCTTAGGGGGACTATTAAGGTATCTCTGTTCAAAAATCTCATTGATCGATGTTAAATACTTGAAAGACCAATAAACTATATGGGAAATAATCAATTAGAATGATCTCAAATTCAAAATGGCGGTGATGATCTTTTGGTCGTTCTTTGGTGGACCCATCATCATTAGCCCAATTAGAGTGGAACCGTTGGCCGTCAAGCTCTATTTCATTTTATTCCTTGATAGATAATTAAACTGTCTCTATTGAAAAATCTTATGAATAAAGCAAAATTTTCGCCGATCTACACGCTCTTATTATTGACTCTATATTTATTTTAATGTCACGTATGCCATTTAATATTTTTGTTATCAATAGGGAGACACTAATGTATATAATTACATTTCACGTGACGATCTATTACATAATTAAAAAAAAGACACACGATCTGTTACATAATAAAAAAAAATCGACACACTAAACTAATATGTGGCTATTTATAGTCTGTATTTTGTCTGTTATGTAGATTAGATTGTCTTGACCTAACCGCGTTTTAATAAAAAAAAATTATTAAAAATAGTTCCACCCTTCCACACAGATTTACTATGCCTGGGTTTTACAGAATTGCGAAGTAAGGTAGATGTGCGACGGTATAGTACGACACCACGCCCCCTTCTTTTACTATACAACACCCTTTGCTGTCAATATACAAGGCTGCTCGAGGTAGGTAAAATAATATGAATACAATCAAGTTTTATGTTCAATATGGTAAAAAATAAAGGGCCAATAAAGGGTCGATAATAATTTGGAGAATTAAACTGCTTGATGTTGTGTTAAAATCCCTTAAAATCTCTTACCTTAAGGTCGAGAAACTAACTCAATGTATGTGACACGTTTTCAATTTTCAAACAACTTAAACCCACCAGCCGTCATCTGGAAATGGAGACCGGAGCCCAAGCTGAATATGCGATGACTTGATAAAACCAGACTTTATTTTATAAAAATAATGTGTAGGTGAAATTTACCTTTTGTTATCAAGTACACCACATGGGCCATTTACTGTATAGACCTCTAAAGGAACGGGAATCGATTTTCGGGTCACCCAACGAAAGAATTTACCCGAAATCTTAAAAGAGTTACGTGTCCGGACAAGCTGTTTTAACGTTCACGTCCAAACGACTCAATGTTTTTATCTGAAATTTTGAGCTAGGGTAAATACACCATTCTTCTATATTTTGGCGTTTAAATTTCTAGGTACTCAGACTTTTATTTTTTAGACTCTGTTCAAATCGGGACTGTGCCTTTAACGAGTTCGCTTTCTCTGATCCTTTTGGAGAAACAAGAAAATGAAATAAAACTAAACAACTCAGATGTTCGACGGTATACGACACCACGCCCCCTTCTTTTAAAGTAACCGTTTTTTATAACTGAATGAACACGTCGCATATTTCAAATTTACAATCTTAGTACAATGTTCCCCTCTAATTGAAATACAATTTCCGACATAATGTCAGACCCGTATGTTCACGACCAAATTAATAAATGTCAACATATAGCCTGGTTTAAAGTTCTAATGATTTCGAATGGTGGGCGGCGGTACAAATATAGATTGTCACCTAGATTGATTTTGAGTGGGAGTTTTCTAGTTCGAAATAAAATCCGGTAGATGAATACATCTGCTTAGAAAAAACACGGAAAGGATTCAAATATATTACCTGTTAATGTACGGTCTGGTTTTTCTGTAGGATGTGATTAATTTCTATGAACGATACTGGGGGGTAATATGTGAACAGACTTTTAAGATTTAATGGTTTGTTATTTTGGGTCATATACAAAGTGCCACACAGGGTTAAATGGCAGTGGTGTAGAAGCTAGCTGTATAGGGTTAAAATCTTTATTATTTGGCGGGGGGTAACGCCCACTCGATACAAACAAGGTCATTTCAAGACTAAAATATTCATTTCACGTACAACAGGGGAATCGAAACCACGCCAGTTGACTCGATGACAGACCTTATTATACAACGCACACACGTTAACTATTCATCCATTCAACCCCCAAATCTATATGACCGAACGCCCTACATTCATACCTCGAATGAATCAAGGAAATTGGGTTTAACGTCGGACGTCCTACGCTTCTGCACCTAATCTGGGCTAATTGAAGACGGGAATACGCCATACAGTGTGCTATGAGGGAAATTTTGCCCGGGCATCGAATGAATTCCAACTGCGAAGGGATCTTTTACGTGCACGCCAATGTGTACACCTCGGTTTTTCGTCCAATCCGAACGACTAGGCAGCTGTCCTTTCATTCATACCTCTAAGCCGGATGTATAATATTTGGTATAGAGGTATAGTGATAGTATGGGAATTGATTGCCATGCACGTCGCAGTTTTAGTCAATCATATGCCAATTATGACCTTTGACGATGAGTCCAGAGTTCAGATGAGGCCACGTGATGACTGGTATGTGAGGAAAGCAGGTTTAAACACACAACGTCCAGTCAAACGGTCAGTGGGCCAATTGTCCAACATCAAAGAAAAGCAAATAATTACTTAACTCGTTTCCAAAGCCTCTAAATAAGGCCGTGTCCCGCTATTCACCTTCGTGTCGTCTTCTTGAATGTCAACCCATGTAGTTCAGAGTGTAGTTTACTTTAAGGCCATAACAATTTTTAACTTTTATTCATCGTAAACACCTATTAATTGTGTCCTATTTCTTGGGAGAGAGCGATAAATATATATAGAGAGATAGATACATAGAGAGATAAATGGGGTTTAACGTCAAATCGACACAAACAAGATCATTTTGGGACTAAAATATATATCAATTGTATTAAAATATTTCGCTTTGTGCGTAGAGGTCTTAAGTCGTGAGAGAAAACCAGAGGAGCCGGAAAAAAACCCGAGAGGTGAGACAGTCGAACTTACTGATTGCCAGGTTCAAGTAGGTAATCGAAACCACACCGCTTGACTCAAAGATAGACCTTGTGATTCACGCGCAGACGTTAAACCGCTAGAGCCCCGGCCCCGTATTTCCTGGGGAATATTTAGTTGCTCTTCACAAAAGCTTTTACTTTCACATTTTCGTGCTTTGAAATTCTAAATTAACAATTTTAATGCGACCCGAGTGTCTTTTTAATTTAAAAGATTAAAAATAAAATTGGTTTGGCTTAAGTAGTGTGTTTGTACGTCCAGACACTATCATATATCTACATGTATATTGGTCAACTATGTTTGTCCTCGTGTTCAAATATTTACCCTGGACATTAACTAGAACTAGGCTATATGATCACGATGTGGGTTAATGTGAAACGAAGCATAGAATAACCTTAGTGTTTGCTTTTAATAAAGAACTTCCGTCATATTTGAAAGAACCTAAATTTGCTAACGAGTCATTTATTTCCTGGTAATACTCACAATACAAACTTATTTTAGATTATTGGTGTCATCGCCATGTTGAGGGGTATTCTAGATTATGTGGACGGTACGGAAATCAAATGGGGTTTAACCCTACTCCGTCAAGATACATGCAGAGAATGCAAATGAAATTGAATGTTGTTATATTTTAAATTATATTATGTACAGTGTACATAATTCTTTATGATATCCTATTTTCGTACACAAAAATTTTGGGTGAGTAGGATTATATAGAATTTTCTATTAAATAATGTTATTTTGTTAAAAAAAAAAAATGGCCGTGACTCTAGGGCAATATTGCAATCCATTAATGTGATAGAAATGAGGAACCAGATTCCAAGTATAATTCAACGTGTCAATCTTTTGTCATGATTGATTTGTAATTGCAATTTCGCGATTACGGAAGTGGCGCGAATACGGAAATGCCGATTCTACCGATAGAAGAAGAGAGAGAGAGAGCGGTGACAACTGCACAGCCAATTTTAGCTCGACTCTCAAGCTGAAGTACCGGATTTCAAGATAGGTTCACAGAAAAGTATCTATCGTGTGGTTATTCCCAATAAGGAAACTGGAGGACCTGGAGATAACCCGACAGGGGACTCGCTGTTAAAGCATGTTGACTTCTCCGTGCAGGATTTAACTACAGACTTGCCCGACTGAAGCCTCTGTCTTTTAGATCTAGGGACAATGTAGTTAAGTCTTAAGTATACGCCACCCTTTGCTCTATTTTGATTACAAAAAACACTCCAATCTACCTCTGATCTTGGGGGCAAGAGGAGGTCTCATAAATGTAATCGCTCAGGACACTGTCTAACTTTCATCTATTTCTCTCCAGTTCGTTCGTTCGTTACTGGGGTTTAACGTCCGCTTCCACCTAGGGTGATATCGTAGACAGTTAACTTCATGACATATAATATACTCGTAGATTCATTAAATTACATTGAATAGTCCACATTAATGTAAAGATTACATAAATATATCACGTGGTCTTGACGGGGTATCTCAATCTAAGCATAATGAATGGCTGCACTTGTGACAAGTAAATACACGTAAGATCAATTAGAGTGATCAATAATTACACGAACTGACATAATGTGACATGCTGTTCACGTCACATCGCTAACTCGTCTGCACAGGTGGGGATAAATATAGCATCAGCTATAGAAATGAAATGGCATTTAACGTCCTACTTTTCTGCACCGACTGGGCTATGAATTGGGGCTTAACGTCCTACTGTACTGCCCCGACTGGGCTAATGAATGCGGACGTATGTCATACAGTGTGGTATGAGGGACATGTTGACCGGATAATGGCATTATGTGCCACTCCCCTATCGAATTCCAACGTCAGGGGTTCTTTTATGTACACATCACTGTATACAGGGACCTATGTTTCCGTCCCATCCGAACAACTATACGTTTTCCCTTACCAGGGCCCCCGTCCTCCATACCTGCCAAGGAAGGGAAAACCACGCCTGAAAATCCCGACTGAGCTAATGTAGACGGATATAGCCTAACAACAGGTTCATCTTTTACAACCACACAGATAGTCCGTACAGTGAATTTCTGTATTAAACCAGAGAGACCATCGTTAAGAAATCTTAAACCAAAACATGTTAAGGAGCTAAAAACAAGTAGTGTAATTTTAGCTCTTAGTGAAATAAAATGCTGCATCCTTAAAGTGAAAATAACGCTTAATTCGTATAGAGTGTTAAAGAATTAATGGTCGTGCTAAGAGCGTTGCTCGGATGATCGAAAATGCGGCCGTAATCGCCCCTAGCACATAATAATATAGATGCGCTATTAGGACACTTTCTCCTTTAAAATGATATATTACACGGGTCATTTCGCCAACAATGTTTCTCAACGTCAATTTCTGGCCATTTTGACATTCATCTCGGATTTTGGACTCTCCGAGAGTTGTCCCGTAGTTTTCAGATGTAGAAAACTAAAAATATCTTTACTAGTAGGACCCCTTCTATCAGAAACCATCGCCAGACCTTGTTCGCCATGAAATTGTCCGCTCTGTATCATAAAGTCTGTCATTGAGCCAACTAACGGGGTTTCGAATCCCCGGTTGTACGTGCCAAGGGGTAGGTCGCCTGTCCCACCTCGTCGGTTTTCTCCGGGTCCCCCGGTTTCCCCCCACTGCTAAAGACTCCTACGTGCAAGCGAATTATGGACATAAAATTGAACCGTGTGTTAGTCCCGAAATTACCTAGTTTGTGTCGGATGGACGCTAAACCCCATTTCTCTCTCTCTCTCTCTCTCTCTCTCTCTCTCTCTCTCTTGTGAGATGGTCAAGGATATGTGGGATGTGACCCGAAATAAAAAAAACTTGTTGAAATCTCTAGAATTAAAAATACAGTCGTTCATAAAATGGGAACAAAATTGTGACCTGGTGTTGCAGCCGCTGGCTCGCTAGCCCAGAGATCCCGGTTTTGAGAGAGGAAGTTCCGATGTGATGTCCTCTTGTCATAGGTGAAGGTGAGCCCGTCTTCATTATCCCGGTTGGTTAACAAAAGTAGGATGTTAACTCCATTTCGTTTGGTTAATAATAGCTAAAAACTGTATAGTATTATGGTAATTGTAATTGCAGAATCGCAGAATCGCAGAATCACACAATCGGAATTAAGAGCTTGCACAAAGTGCGGTGCTTTAAAAAAATCCGTCAAACAGTGACCCCCCGTGGATCTCGGCTAATTAACTTTCCATTCGAGTACTTTCTATAGATCTTGGCTCATTAAGTTTCTTATTCGACTGCTCACCAGGTAAAAAGGATACGTTTCATGCTAAATTATGCAAAACAGGTGCTGGATGATATGTAATGTTGCCAACTGTAACAGGTAACACACAATATTTATATGTATTTTTAGGGAAAAAAAGAAATGAAATGGGATTAAACGTCCTATTGTTCTGCTCCGAATTGGGCTAAGAAAGACGGAACTTTTAGGAGAGTCGGGTACATTGCTATGATAAGATTCCCCTACGCCTACACAAGAATATGTTAAATTTGATTTCTTCGATCCCCAGCTGTACGTGACAAGTAGTATGGTCGCCTGTCCAACCTCTTGGGTATTCTCCTGGTCCTCCAGTTTCCCCCACCGCTAAAGACACCTACGAACAAGCGAATTAATGTAATAAAATTGAACCATGTTAGTCCCGAAATGCATCGAGTTGACGTTACCCCGTTACCCCCCCCCCCCCTCTCTCTCTCTCTCTCGCCCATTCTCTCTCTCTCGCTCTCCCAATATGTTCAAGTTGGTATGTTAATTATGGACCTCCTCAATTTAAGATTACACTGTAGTTAAGAGTTGTTGACAGATTCTAGACACATATTATGTGAAATTTATCAACTCTATTCCAAGTAGTACTTGATAAAGACGTACTTTACATTATCCACTTGTAGTTTTCACACCAACTCTCATTTCCTGCAAATATGACATATGATAATTATATGAAATAACAAGTCACATGGGAATAAAATGGGGATTAACTTCCTGACTTGTCTCCTGTGACTGGACCATAATGAAGTCGGATACGTCATACAGTGTGCTATGGACGGTGGCACTACGACCTACTCTTATATCGAATTCCAGCTGCTAAGGAATCTTTAACGTGTACACTCATTTACGCTAGGGACCTCGGTCTTTCGTTACATCTCAACGACTTTCACTTGTGCAATGGACATTGGTACTACGACCCACTCTTATATCGAATTCCAACTGCTAAGGAATCTTTAACGTGCACGCTAATGTACACACGGGACCTCTGATTTACGTTGTCTTTTGGCAGGCCCTCTGTCCTGCACAATTGATAAGGGAGAATCACATTTGAAACCCCGGATGAACGTTCTAGGCCAAAACAGGGATCGAACACGACACCTGCAGGTCAGAGAGCCAACGACCTACTCACCAAGCCACCGTGACTTGGATGTTTTGTCTAGCAGCGTTTCGACGACGATTTTCTCTTAATTATGAAGGAAATGCTAAAATTAAACAACCAATTGACTTGCATTCCATATCATCGTGTCATGTTTTATATTTCCTTGTTTATTAAGTATATACCTATGTTGATGTGGTATATACCAATACGACAAGTACAAGGACACCCATTCAAAAAGTAATCAATTGATATTAGAAGTATTATGTTGGTATACAAAATTAAATTTTTGCCTTTCAGTGTTTAACGACACATTATGAGAGATTAGATAAATAGTTTGCAGTACTCACTATAATATCTAAAAACTAGATAATGTAAAGGGGAGTTGCTAAACATTTCAGTTAAATTGATCCACCCTGAACCCAGATTTTAGCGATTGAATTTTTAACCTACCCTCGATCATCATTACTAAAATCGGTACAATAAAAAATATAGTGTCGATTATCCATTTCATGATTCAATCATAAATGAAAAATGAGCAGGAAATCGGATCGTAATCTAGTAAATATCGCAGGCTAGCGCTGACACCGAGAGTTGATTATGGTCTGGATAAGTAAATTAATGTCTAATTGATCGTTTATATAACATTTCAGGCCCAAAGAAAGACCTGCAGTAGGCAGATTTAGCTCTTACATAATGTGTGTTTAATATTTCGAGTACATGACAGTAAAATGTTTTCGTCAGCTCACGTTATTTCATCATCGCCCACTTGGAGCGATAACCTCAGAAATGTATGTGTTTTATGTGCAAAATAATATTCGAAACAATAAAAAAATAACTGTAATAGTAATATACATGACAAGTATGTCAATTTCAAATTTGATCCAAAAATACATTTGTCGCCTAACCATTGTTAAAAATTGACTGTGTCCTTGAACATGGCTTTAAAATCTGTCCGATATTACACAAGTCAAAATAAGTCGGACAACCTTTTACAGACAAAAATATGATTGAACATGTGTCTCTAATTCATTGTAGACTAACTCAGTCAACTAGTTGTATATTTAGAAAGATATGAAATAAAATGTAGCAATAAACAAATCTGTTTTCGTCAACAGGATTAAGTGACATTGTGATTTGTATCACGGACACCATAGTAAAACCCTAACCCCAACCCTGTTAAAACAGTTTTCTTTTATTTTAAAATTAAAGCCCATTATTTGTATAACGGGCACTATAGCAGAACCCTTTTTGGGTTGTTTTCTTTTTTAAAAAAATAAACTTACTTATGCCATCGTTGACCTCGCTTTTATTGTTTTGAATTTTGGTCATACCGAACGTTTTCATTGATATTCAGATCGAATTCTAATTGTGTACCAGAAAACAAAATAACAACCCTGGATCTCGCAGTACACTTGCCATTCCACACAAGTATATTAAAGGAATTAAATCGCTAATATTCGAGACCTACAAATTGACACAAATGGGTCGCAACGCATATAATACTGTAATATAAACGTAAAGAAACTGATTTACATTCAATCGTTTCCGTTTTTACTCCAATTTCAAAGCAGCTGTGTTGAGTGAAATACGCCAGAAGTCTTAGTCGAATGGCCACCTCTAGCGTCTGGTTACTCCACTCTACACCGGTATTATTTATTGCGCATGCTCTCTAGATAAAAAAATAGGGTCACCGTTTGACATGACTTGTAGGATATGTCTAACCTCGTTCTTTGAGTCTCTTGTTACAAATGGCACTAAAACGCATTATGGTACACGATTCGTGTACTAATTGTAAAACGTTTATTTTGTCTTAAATATTAGATGTCAGAAGCCCATCTTTTCCCGGTTAGATCACACCACCAATATTGATTAAAATTGACAAATAATTCATGTTTTCAATGTCGAAGGCTTTGGATGAGACTTAGCTAATTTAAATAATACAGTATTATAAATGAACAGTGTTTTATTCAATAAGCTGAATTGGACTGGACAACAGACAAAGGCCTATATAAGTTGTCGCCAGATATATTAGTAATTAATTTATATATAAATGATTTTAAAATTAGGACTAATATGAAATCTCTCTTTTTTATATTGTCAATGTAATTAATTAGTTCGGTACACAAAGATTAAAGGATTTACTAATATTAATCATTTCACTTAAAGTATCTAAAAAAAGAAAGTACTAACTATAATTAATTAGTGTGGTACTCTATTATCGAAGGGTGTTATGATCCGATTAAATTTCAAATCTATATTTCGTTTCCTTTTTTTATACTTTCGAAGCCTACTCTACATATAGCCCGTAGTGAAGACGAGTAAATGCCGAACTATAAAAACGAAATGAATTAAAATCTGTTTTTTCTCCAATATAATTAACTATCGAATGTCGTGTGAACTTTCGAATTAAAATGAAATATCGCATAAGGTGTTATAGGCACCTTCTATGCTTATTGCAAATGTAATCTTGGAATATAGTGGTTGCTCTGGTGGATTGAAATTCACTCTTACCCATAGAGGTGTATAGTCCAATCTAATTAAAATACAGATCTATATTTCGTTTCGTTTTTTATACTTTCGATGGCTTACACTACATGTAGATCTAACAACTTATAGTGGGAGATCACGTTCTATGACGTAGAAAACGACATTTGACCCCACAAGGTCAGTCATTCGATTAACCAATCAGAATCGTTGTTGCAAGTGGCTATGTTTTTGATCTACTTTTGCTTTGTTTCGATATCTGTCAGAGTTCATGTCTACCCACAGTTCCGTGCAAGAGAAGTCAAACCCCCTATTCGACAGACAATTTGATTGGCTGACCCCTCATTTTAAGCTGAACACGAGTTAAATAACAAACCTTCCAGATCCTAAAGTGTAGTAAAGACAAGTAAAACAAAATTATGAACTATAAAAAACGAAACGAAATTGGATCTGTGTTTTAATCAGATTGGTGTATAGTCAGTAATACCGAGTTTTTGCATTTATGCTCTCATTGACAGAGGTGTATAGTCAATTCGTCCCTAGCTCTCATTGATAGAGGTTTAAAGTGTATAGTCAATATAATCTACCTCTATGTATGCTCTCATTAATAAAGATCAATAATATGTTCATCGCGATGCTTTCACTGGGGTGTATAGTCAATATATTTACTTCTATGCTCTCATTATAGTCAATATATCCACCTCTATGCTCTCATTGAGGTGGATCGTCAATATATCCATCTCTATGCTCTCATTGAGGTGTATCGTCAATATATCAACCTCTATGCTCCCATTGAGGTGTATAGTCAATATATCCATCTCTATGCTCTCATTGAGGTGTACAGTCAATATTCAAATCAATGCCCCCACCCTACCCATGTTACCATATTAAAAAACTACGTGCTCTGGAATAGTCAAAACATCCACCTCTATGCTCTCATTGAGGTGTACAGTCAATATTCATATCAATTCCCCCACCCTACCCATGTTACCATATTAAAAAACTACGTGCTCTGGAATTGAAACTTATTATTGTTATTAATTGTATTATTTTAATTAAAAAATGAAATAGTATAGCCACATTCCACACATCTATATTAAATGCCACCTGTGTGTCATTCACATGTTATGTCTAATATCTTTATTTAACTTTAAATAATTTTTAAATATACATTTTTTATAAAATCGTAAATGTCAAAGTATAAAGCTTCTATACTTAATAAAATAAAATGGCATTGTATATCAGCAATGAAAAAGTCCTGAAAAATCTAGGCCGATGAACTGTTAATTACAAGGGTGTACCGAAATAAATATATATTTTTAATTTTTGGTTATTACCGCTCAATTCATAATGTTATTTTGTGTAAATATGACGTCAATTGATTTGGGCGTATTCTGGTTGAAGAGGGAGGGATGGGTTTAACGTCAGATCGACACAAACTAGGTGATTTCGGATTTCGAGACCTACGTATAGTTTAATTTTATTTCAATAATTCGCTTGCGTGTAGGGGTCTTTAGCACTGGGAGGAAACCGGAGGATCCGGAGAAAACCGTCGAGGTTGGACAGGCGACCCTACTCCTTGTCACGTACAAACGGGGATTCGAAATCACGCCAGTTGACTCAGTGACAGGCTTTATGATACAGCACGCACATTCGACCAGTGAGAAGTCAAACGTCCACCCGCGTTTTTCGCGTAATATCGAATATAACCGAAATACAAAACATTCTAAAATATTAAACCCACTCTAGCTATCAGATAATATCCGCCCGTGAACTGTGTTAGTCTTTGTCAGTGAAGTGGTAGTACCCCATGGGGTGGGAGTCGCGGTTGTTCAGTGAGTAAGAAGTTGACTCGTTAACCAGGAGGTGCCGTGTTCGATCCTTTGCCAGGGATACATAATAGAGGGTCTGGCAATCGACAGCATATAGTCGTTCGGATGGGCAAAACGCGAGGTCCAGTGTACACATTGGCGTGCTCGTAAAATAACCAGTTGGAATTTGAAATAATAGTAGTTCACAGTGCCGCTGCCCGGGAATAAATAGTCCAACCGGAGCAAAACAGTAAGACATTTAAACCCCATGTCACTTCATTTCTGTTCCAGCTGTGCTGTTTGGTGAGGGGTTTTGTTCCATTGGAACGCTGTCTGACAGTTTGTTCAAGTAAATAAGAAATTAGGAAAAAAGAAATATTTCTTAATTTCCTATTTTCGCGTTGATTTTGGTTTGTATACCGTCTTGGCGACTTTCGACTTTCTACTTTTCGACTTTCTACTTTTCGACTTTGGACTTTGGACTTTCTACTTTTCGACTTTGGACTTTCTACTTTTCTACTTTTCGACTTTTCGAATTTCGTGTTTTGAAGGAGCGAAATGTAGAAATTATAAATGGTAGTTTTATGCTTCCATATTAAACCCCATTTCATTTTCCCATGTGAGATAAGTGTTATAATAACGACCGTGTTATACTTAGTACATGTATATATAATTAAAGTTTTCAGCTCTTGTTATTGTTAATGTAAATAGAGCGTGCTGTCTCGATACATAGCCTTTCCTGGTAACACAGATCCTCAATCAATATGGCTGGTTAATTTACATAAATGCACTACGCACACTCTACTCCTATCAAGAGAATAAAAGCAGTGCAGCTAAATTTTTTTCATTCTTTGATCATTTCAATTTTGTATTTCCCTCGGGGACGAGTTTTTAGTTTCTATATTATTTTAGTTTGTTTCGTTTGGTTTTCAGTATTGTCTATCATCTAAACGAGGTGACATCAGAAGTTAATCCCGATTTTCCGGCGCGGTTTCCTTTTATCAGTGATGCATGATGGAGAGCTGTCTAGTTGTTAGGATTGGACGAAAAACCAAGGTCCCTTGTACACGTTGGCGTGCACGTAAAAGGTCCCCTGGTAGTTGGAATTTGATATAAGAGTAGATCATAGTGACGATGCCCGGGAAAAATGTCCCTCATAGCCAACTGTATGGCGTATGTCCGTCTTCATTATCCCACTCGGGAGAGAACAGTAGGGCGTTAAACTCCATTTTATTTCATTGATGCCTTGTCCCTAGTAAAAACTAAGAACAACCATAACATTATCCCAGTTGGAGTAGAACAGTAAGACGGTAAACCCCATTTCATTTCATTCCTATTTAAAAAAAAGGGGGGGGGGAGGTGTGCTGGATGGCTGAATGGTTAGCGTGCGCGCTGTATCATAAAGCTTGTCATTGAGTCAACTGGCGTTGTTTCGAATCCCCGGGTGTACGTGGCATTGAGTAGGTTCGTCTGTCAAACCTCGTGGGTTTTCTCCGGGTCCCCCGATTTCCTCCCACTGCTAAACACCCCTACGCGCAAGAGTGGACGGTAAACCACATTTCTCTCTTCCTCTCTCCTAGTAAAAACTAAGAACAACAATAACAGTATCGCATTTGAAGTAGAATAGTAGGACGTTAAACCCCATTTCATTTCACTTCATAAAAGGCCTGACTCATCAGTTTTGTATTTTATTGATGAGTCAAGCTTTTTATACCACCAATAGAAGTACAAATCACGATGAAACTGGTCGATACCAGACCCATTAGACTTTGTATACTTTGATATGATATAACTGATGACCGCATTATTTGGTCACTTGTTCCTTAGATTATGATGTCATTTACAGGTGCGAAACGGGCTAGTATCTGGTGATGTGTGTGGGCGTTATACGCACATGGTCTGTCTGTAGATGTCGTAATACATACGACATTGGACCCAGTTCAAACAAAATATATAGGTATGTAGACTATATAGGTATATATACAATATCTAGGACATGACCTGGGTATATAAATAGAAGTTAGTATGAAGATAAAGATAAACTTTACGTCCATTCATATTACTGGTATCATAGAACTATATCGGCTTACAGACAGAAGGTGATACATACGGCCATTAGCTAGTTATGAAACTAAACCCAATCACACCGGCCGATTAAGGATTCATTTCATCCTTAGCTTATCCCACCAACACAATAGATAATATGATATACAAAAAGAAGACCCAATTATGGGGGGAAAACAAGACAAAAAACATTTATTCCAATCACCACTGCCTTTAGAACCATTGACGGTCGGCACTTTTTGCAACATCATTTTAATCCCGTCTTCATTAAAACCCTTGCTTCGCTCGGCACATTTTATTGTATAAATTATATGTAATTCCAAATACGACTTAATTAAAACTGGAAGAGCTTCTCACTCCACTGTTGAGAAGGGAAATGACAAGGAAGGAAACGGCACATTGAATGTGGAATTTTAGGGCATTAGTTAGCTCCTATTAGCACCATAATTAACGCCTACTTTTGTGTCCTAAAACTGGACAAAGACACAGATTAGCATGTCCTACTTTATAGTACCTCTGACGTATGATTACTTTAATCCGGTGTCCAGTTTCCAAATGCGATATACCACAAATATTTGGTCACAAGATCTTATTAAATACATAAATATTCATACAAAATATGAACTTAAGGTGCATTTGCGGTTTTAGAGTCATGAAATATGAAATAAACCAGTTACAAGTTGAAACAGAGAGATAAAGGGAGGGATAGAGAAGGAGAGAGAGATAGAGATGGATTTAACGTCCACTCGACACAAACTAGGTCATTGCGGGACTAACATATGGTTTAATTTTATTTCAATAATTCGATTGCGCGTAGGGGTCTTTAGCAGTGGGAGGAATCCAGAGGACCTGGAGAAAACCCACGATGTTTGACAGGCGACGTCACGCACAACCCATATTTCTGATAAAGCAATGTCCCGAGAAATCCCTATCTAAACATTGCTGGATTGGCTTCTGATACTTGAACTTTTTAGGGAGTACGTCTTTTCTTCCCGTTAAAAGAAATCTATCACTTAAGTAAAGCCACATGATAGTCCTTCGTTTAATTTGGGAGTATTCCCTAAATCTTTGGACAGTGATTTAAGGTATTTAAACCAGTGTAAGTCTGTTCGTCTCCATACAGTATTGTTTATTTTATGTCAATGTTGATTGCCTCGTTTGTCACGCAATTAGTTTTACTGCAACATTCTGCTGTGTACTTGTTATTCGGGCATAATAAAACCGTGCGCCATGACGGAAGGTTATGTAAACATGTTTAGTCCAATTTGACGCCATGTTTTAAGGGTAATGCCTTTGTAACGCAGTCAGCGATTGGTAGTTAACCGGACTATTGATCAATCATAATTTAGGACAAGAATGAACCCTCTTTCCAGCAGTGTTAAGTCGGATTAGATCTAATTAAACGGAACACTGCGAGAAGTATGCGTATTACCAGGGATTCGAAACCACGCCAGTTGACTCAATGACAGGCTATACGATACAGCGCGCACGTGCTTACTATTCGGCCATCCGACCCCCCCCCCCCAACCCTGAGTTAAAACAAATCGACGCATCCCCTGAATATGACGGAATATAATTTATCCTTTGATACGGCTTACATAATAATATATTAAACAAGTGATTCTTTTTTATCCGGACGTATTATTTTTTTATTTATCTATTTATCTACCGTAAACAAAGGATTACCTGAACTTTATCTACTTTAATACATTATATATTGCTATATATGGTAATGATTAAAATCTGACTAATTAATAATTGATAAGAGTTAATATAGAATCATATCTATCTTTGATGATGATACGTATATAGTATGATATGTAAGTAAGTACTAGGGCCAAAGTACAGGTAATGTCTGATTATAATGATTCAACAAAGTGCAAGTCGTTTCAAAAATAGTATATGAGGTAGAGAGTGGAGTATTCCTACGTCGTTATGTACTTTACATTTTAAATATTTTTACCAATTGCTGACAGGGTTTCTCGAGATATGTTCTTTGGTACATATCGAAATATACAATTTTAAAGAGAGAGAGAGAGAGAGAGAGAGAGAGAGAGATAGAAATGAGGTTTAACGTCCACTCAACACAAAGTAGGTCATTTCCGAACAAACATATGGTTTAATTTTATCTGAATTTTTCGCTTGCGCGTAGGGGGGTGGGCAGACCCGGAGAAAATCCACGAGGCTAAACAGGCGACCCTACTCCTTACCAATTACAACCGGGGATTCTAAACCATGCTAGTTGACTCAATGACAGGCTTTATGATACAGCGTCCGTGCTAACCATTCGGCCACCCAACCTCCCTACAATTATAAAGCATTTGGCTAAGCTTCATGAAGGTGGTTGTTGTGGCGGGATTAGTGTCGGGATGGAGGTTTTGTAAATTCCTGCACGACATATATCTTCAATAACTGATCAATAAATTCGTGACAGGGAGTGGGGCACACGTGCTTTCGTTTCCCGCTCTCTCGACCAAAGCCATCGCACTGCAATTTAAAAATGATTTTCCGTTTTAACTCATAAAACCTAGTGCGTGCTCAAAATCTTTATAAATACCAGATGACACATAGCACATCCGTCAAACTGTAATTGGGACCAGGAGCAGTTCATCAATCAGCTTATTCTTTACCAAATACCGGGTAATCCCCATGTCAAGGGAAAGGGGTAATTATGCTATTGTATGTATATTCCTGAAGCAATGGGCCGAGAAATCCCTCCGGTATTCGTTCTAATCAAACAAAACACTGTGAGGCGTATGGTAGACAGCATGGTTTAGAAAAAAGTAGTCCCAGATCATGTAAATGATAATGATGGCACAGCTTCTTGCACTTGCTTGCAAATTTCAAATCAAAATATTGAACCATTTTAAAATGATCTCTATATGTAACCCATTAGAAGAGTGATTTGATAATCGCGGCGATCATTTACCCCTATACCCGTATATAGACATGATTATTCAGTCAAGACACCACGGGGAATTCGGGAATTTATGTGTCACAGAGTCTCAGATAGTTACCAAGAACTAGAATAAAGGTCTTCAAGGGTCTTTCACCTGAGAATGATTTGTGAACTCAGGGCCCGAGTTAATCAGTTTTATTCTCTAGATTATATTTGACACCGATCCTCTACAAATCTGCTAATTAATTATGCAACATATATTTCGGCATTCATCGTGTATTATCTTCACAAAACGTTTTTCGCTCCACGGAGTTCCTCAGTGTGTATACGTTTTGTGAAGATAGTATACAATGAACACCAAAATCATCAGTTATGCTTTTTTTTATAGATGATTATCTTGTGACTTTAAAAGTAATTTTTTAAATATATATGCATATCTTGTGACTTTAAAATAGCTTTTTTAATATGAATATATTTTTCTTAACGATGATGGTGACAGTGGTCGATATCGTAAATTGTCTACAAATAGTATATAGATTAGACATATGACTGATGACGTATTGTACCACCATTATCTGAATCACGATAATGATGAAAGAGGGGCGGTTGTCTTCAAGATTTTTTTTAAAATTCACATTTAGAAATTTTGTTGTTTAATTTTTTCAGACATTCAGAATTTTCAGGCGATTTGAATACCAGAATCCCTAAAACTGATGGACAGTACTAAGGCTATCATGATGTTAAACTGGTGGACAGTAGTAGGCCCACTATGTGTGTTTAAACTGATGGACAGTAGTAAGCCCACCATGATGTTAAACTGATGGACAGTAGTAAGCCCACCATGATGTTAAACTGGTGGACAGTAGTAGGCCCACTATGTGTGTTTAAACTGATGGACAGTAGTAAGCCCATCATGCTGATGTGATACTATCATAACTGTTATGGTGTTTAGATAGGCTGGAGTTGCTAGTATTGTTCTTCGTGTAGTAGTCCTCGTCCTAGTCGTCCTTCTCGTTGCAGCTGTCGTTTAAGTAGTTCCAATATTAGTAGCTGTCGCCTTGGTTTCGGTTTAAGTAGTTGTCTTTCCAGTATCAGTAGTTTATGTCGTTCTTGTAGTAGTAGGTATCGTTGCTGGTGTAGTAGTTGGCCTTTCCCCCGACCCAACCCACTCAACCCCGCTGTTGTCGTTGCTGTGGTAGTTGTTGCATAGATTAATATATTTGTTTTGTTGATGCTATTTTTTATGGGACAGAAGCTGCTTATTTCATTGATAGTGTTTGTTGTTGCTGTTTTGTTACTGTTCATGTTGTTAAAGATATTGGTGCACATAGTGATAATTATCTTAAGCGTTCTTGAATATGCCCAGAATGTGTAAGTTGCAGATTCTGATGTTACTGCTATAAATTCAACATGGAAAAGGACGAGGAGAGAGAATTGTGCCCTCTAGATTTTTATGAAAGAATGTGGTCAACATAAAACTATTTTATTGACAATTAAAGTTTCTAACGGCGGATTAATTCCTACTTTGTACATTTTAACATCCATGCTTGAGCCTCTTTCCTATCACATGTGACAGGTGGACACATTATGGTCATTATTTATCCGCTGTCGGAACTATTAAGAGTTCTACGTTATACCGCGGATTATTATCTACTTTATACATTTTAACATCTAAGCTTTGACCACTTCAATATCACCCGTGACAGGTGGACTTATCTAAATGAAATGAAATGGGGTATAAAGTCCTGCGGTTTTGCTCCTTAACTGGTTTAATGACAACGGACATTCGCCATACAGTGTGCTATGGGGGATATTTTGCCCGGGCAGCGGCGCTATGGCGGCGCTATGGCGGCGCTATGGCCTACTCTTATATCGAATTCCAATTGCCAAGGGATCTTTTACGTGCACGCCCATTTGTACACGGGACCTCGGTTTTCCGTCCCATCATCCGAACGACTAAACAGCTGTCATTGCCAGGCCCTCCGTCCGGCATCACTGACAAGGGAAACCCACGCCGGAAAATCTGGATGAACTTTCTCGGCCAATGCAGGGATCGAACACCCGACCTCCAGGCTAGAGGGTCAGGGTCTTATCCACTTAGCCACGTGATCTCACAGTGGACATATAGTATATAATATTACATTTACAATTAAGATAAATATAGATATTATGAAATGTCAAGATGGATTCATTTTCTATGTACAAGTGAGGATTCTATGGCGGACAATTTACTACTTCGTATATTTTAACACCTAAGATAGGACCACATTTTCTTAACACACGTGACAATTTGGGTTTTTTACGGCGGATTAATTCCTACGCTTACACATTTTAATATTTAAGCTATGACTTATTTCCTATCACACGTGACAACTGGACACGTTGTTATAGTCTACATTATACTTATATTATATAGATAAATATAGTTGTTATGAAATGTGGAGGATGATTTAACAAATTTTATAAGGGTCAGTTGATACTACGCCTGATAAATACCCCCAAATTAACCCTGTTCATACAGATACCGTGGAATGACTATAGTATAGGGTGTAAGACAAGGTCGAGAGGTTTCTCACCTCTTAATACTGATACGGATGATATGGTTTATATTTAACAAAACGTGACAGAATACATATCATTCTAGAACATTGAGAATGGGCATGCATGACTTTAATATACATGTACATAAACCAAATACAAAAAACAACTTTATTTCGAAGGATGATCCGTCTTCATCAGCCCAGGTAAGGAGCAGAATAGTTACAGTAGGACGTTAAACCCCATTTGATTTCGAAGGATGATAAAGGTGAAGATTTTTTTATGGTGTTTATGTCGTTTTGGATTGTTTGTTTGGAAACAAGGAGGGGGTTTTCTGAGATTACATTTATAACATGATAGGCTCGTAGGCTTGTTAATTTGGTTATACCTCATGGATATACTTTGTCGCATACTAATATTGTCCTGATACTTTATTAAACTTACATGTCAAAATATGAAAATATTGTATCAGAGAGAGAGAGAGAGAGAGAGAGAGAGAGAGAGAGAGAGAGAGAGAGAGAGAGAGAGAGAGAGAGAGAGAGAGAGAGAGATGAGAATTAACGTCCTCTCGACACAAACTAGGTCATTTCGGAACTAATATATGGTTCAATTTTATTTCCATAATTCGCTTGCGCGTAGGGGTCTTTAGCAGTGGGAGGAAACCGGAGGATCCGGAGAAAACCTACGAGGCTGCACAGGCGACCCTACTCCTTGTCACGTACAACTGCGGGATCGAAACCACGCCAGTTGACTCAATGACAGACTTATTGATACAGCGCAAGCCCGTGCTCACCATTCGGCCCCCCCCCCCCTTGTATCAGAGTATAAAATTTCAAAGGAAGGTAAATGCGGTTTAACGTCTTACGTTTGTGCACGAACGGGGTTGATGTAGACAGGAACACGCCATAACGTGCTATGACGGGGAATTTAGTCAGGGCAGCGGTCTTTTATCTGCTCTTTGTCGAATTCCGACGTTTACATGCATGCCCAATGTGTACGGGGCCTCGGGATGTCGTACAATCCAATTGACTACATGTTTTTCCTTACCAGTGCCCCCCCCCCCTGTACCACATCGAGAACGATCTCGCTAGCGCCTTACTCCGTATACGCCAATGACGTCTACATTGGTATACGCCACTTATATGAAAGTACTTACGGTAACAATTGTCAATTTTGCACTTAGTCATATATACAAAAGTAAAAATGCAATTAATTATTTTCTGAGAAGAATTGGACTTTGCACACAAATTCCGGAAAAGCTTCTCAAATATTAGTCTAGACATTCTTGTTAATATCGTTTATCATGTGACGTAATTATTGTCGTCTCTCTAAATGTATTAACAAAAAGACCCTGACCTAAATCTTTTCAGAAGTCTTTGAAATAATACTTATAGGTGTGAGGATTCGTGCATGTTAAAGAGGTGCCACATCAAGTCCCTATACGGAAAAGACAAGCGTATAATGGATGGGTAGCCCACCCCAGACCCCACCAACACCCTCTCCCACACACGAGCAGACGGTTTTCTGAATGTTCCTCTGCGTCCCAATAATAATCGAGAGGTGGGGGCTGGGTACAAAACCTATTGGTAGGCCTACAAAAAAAAATTGTTTTTGAAGGTTTTACAGCGATTTAAACAGAACAATTGTTTAAGGTTTCACTAATGGAGTCCCTAATAAAGTAACCGGTTTTGACATTCCTTGCATAACCCCGTTATGAGGGAAAAACAAATTACAGACACCACGCTTCAATTGTGTGTGTGAAATAATTTTATTTTACGTTCGCTTCCACCTAACTGATATCGAAGACAAGCTTCAATTGTATATTGGAGTACCTTTTGTTTAATGTAGATGGGTCAAAAACTAGTAGACCGAATCGTCTAAAACTAGTAGACCGTGTCTTAATCTCATAGGGTTACAAACTCTGAGCCACGCCCTCCTTTCCAAAAGGATATTAGCCTAGCTATCTCGCCGAATTAATAATGTAAACCGCCCACTTGGCTGTGTCCTTAATTATGTTGTGTCTTAGTGTTGTGTATTAGAAAAGAAAACATCAGCTGGTCGTTATGAGTCGATAGAGAGAGAGAGAGAGAGAGAGAGTGTATGTGAGAGAGAGAGGTGGGATTTAACGCCCACTCAACACAGCTAGGTCATTTCGGGACTAACATTTTTTTAGTTTTATTTCAATAATTCGCTAGCGCGTAGGGGGATTTAGCAGTGGGAGGAAATCCACGAGGTTGAGAAGGCGCCCCTATCTCCATGCCACATACACTCACACCAGGGTTCGAAACCACAACCGCAAGCCAGAGGTGACCGGCCAGCTAGAGAGAGAGAGGGAGAGAGAGAGAGAGAATGGGGATAAACGTCCACTCGTCCATATGGTTTAATTTTATTTCAACAATTCGCTTGGTCGTACTGGTCTTTAGCAGTAGGAGCGAACCAGAGGACCCAGAGAAAACCCACGAGGTTGGTCAGGCGGAGTCGATAGAACTTGATTTAAAATCTAATAGTAATAGAATGATTCACATTTTGTTTGCTATGACTGTCCTTACAAATCGAGCCCTTTTACACTTGAGATGATAATGGTATTCGTAACCATTCGTGATATTCCACATACACAGTTATTTGCGTAAATTATAACAAATTTAATGGTTTTCTTTTAGGCAACACAAATTTAATTTTTAGAATCTTCTAGGTCTTGATCAATAAATGGTCCACTTCTTGTGTCCAATGTTTGTTAAAATTTCAACACCGAAATACCCGGAATTAAATTCTTTTAAGAAGAGCAACTCTTTAAATTAGTTTTTTTTACAGACGAAGTTGGAGGCAGAGTTTTTAATAGATGTTCCTTAAGAGCAGAAATGGAAATAGGGGTGGCCTTACCACTACGAACTTTATCTTGGCCTTTTTATTGGGAATAATCCACGTTATTACGACCATAAATAATTAAACGACATCTAAATATCAAGCATTGTTCGACTGGTTATTTATTTCCAAGTGTAATTTGATCCTTTAGAACATGATCGTCTCGTTTTCATCGAACCCACCACCATCGTTATCCGGGTCATAATCGAGTCATTAAATCGGTAACTAGAACAAAAGTCATAAGATAGCTCAATATAACGCCATTTTAAATGGCAACGATGGATATCAATCGTGGTTCAGGAGTTAAGTTTTTAAAGCGACAGTTTTATTATTCTATTATAATAATATGTTCTATTTTGCGATGTGTGTGTGGGGTGGGGGTGGGGGGTGAATGGCCGAATGGTTAGCACGTGCGCGCTGTATCATAAAGCCTGTCATTGAGTCAACTGGCGTGGTCTCGAATCCCCGGTTGTACATAACAAGGAGTTGGGTCGCCTGTCCAACCTCGTGGGTTTTCTCCGGGTCCTCCGGTTTCCTCCCACTGCTAAAGACCCTTACGCGCAGGCAAATATTGAAAAAAATTAAATCATATTATTATGTTGGTCCCGAAATGACCTAGTTTGTGTCGAGTGTACGTTCCCCCCCCCCCCTCTCTCTCTCTCTCTCTCTCTCTCTCTATCTCTCTCTCTCTGTCCCTCTCCATGTTGCGGAATGACGTGAATTTAACCAATCGGTCGTTTATTATCAGCAGCATTTCTTATCCCGAGACACTTTACACACTGATAAGGGAAAACCAAGCCGAAAAATCCCGAGCAACTTTCTCAGCCAACACCGGGATTAAACCCGCGACCTCCACCGTGGCTCCCTGAAAATGATGTTCCGCCCAATATTTCGCTTACATTCAATTTTATATTTATTGTCTTGGTGGGGGTGGTAGTGCCTCTTTAAATATAAGTATTCAATATAATCTGTTAATGATAAGGGTACATTCCACATCGCTTTATCAGTTGACAATGGATGCCATTTAATAGATACGCTCCGCTCCATATCTTAAACTTCAAAGACCTATTATATGTTTAGGTCATTGCCGTTTTCCCTATTAATTACGGAGGGTTGATCTACACAGTACCGTGAAAAGTTATGTATGGAGCTTATTAATTTTTGTTACATTTTCATATTAGCTTCATGTTTGTACAAACGTACTTCAAAGTTATTAAAATATAAGTTGTAGGTCATTGGCTTGTCATTAAAACCAACCCACACTAAATACCATTAATAAGTAGACCTACAGCACTTTAAGAGAGAGAGAGAGGGATAGAGAGAGAGATGAGGGGAGAGAGAGAGGGGGGAAGGAGTAGGGTAACGTCCACTGGACACAAACTAGGTCATTTCGGAAAACCCACGAGATTGGACAGGCGACCCCACTCCACGCCAGTTGACCCAGTGACAGACCTTATGATGTAGCGCGCACGTGCTAAGCATTCGATGATTCCTCTCCCCCCTTTGATACTTGGAAGACATCAGTTGATGTTTTATTTTTTAAGCATCAATTTTGTATGTCCATTAATAAAATGTTGACTTTTCTCACATTATCACTCTCACAAAAAATATTAATTTTATATTTAACATATGCGCAGACTTTTCTAATTATCGAAAACCCAAACATTGATCTACTGTGCAAACCCCCGACTGGTAAATTGAAAGTTAAAATGTTTATATCTTAAAGATCTTTGGCACATTTGTCCAAAAGTTTGCACACGCCCGAATATGACCGTGTTAATTCAAATCAAAATGGTGATTTTGCCCACCGGTGAAGATATCCGATGCACAAGTAGGCGATTATAATATTGGTTCCAGGAATATGCCAATGTCAGACAAATTACGAGTCCCAGAGTTCCGATTTTTTTCTGATAAAACTTTCCCATAGATTGAAACCCGAATGCAGCGTACTTAATGCTTGTGGCTGTATTTTAGGTCCTACGTAGATTGGAAAAACAAGTCATTTTCCACAATGAACACTACCGTAATTAATTTTCTGAGCTGTGTTTTATGAGCAGATCGGAAAAAGAGCCATCTTTCCCCCACATGAAAGAAAAGTTGAATCCCTGCGCGTAAGGCTTTAGGGTCAAGCAAGGGCCTACCGAAACACGCACCTCGTGTTATATCGTTCCTTTTCAGAACCGCAGCACCGCTGCCCGGGCAAAAATTCCCTCGTAGCACACTGTATGGCGTATGTCCGTCTTCAATTAGCCCATGCTAGAAGAGTAAGACGTTAAACCCCATTTCATTTCTTTTCTTTTGAGAACTTTAAAAGTGGAAAATAACGAACCGAGTAATCTAAACATCAGCATTAAGAGAGAGATGGAGAGAGAGAAGAGAGAGAGGAGGGGGGGGGAGAAACTGTACCAGGTCATTTTGAGTCTAACACATGGTTTAATATTTGTCTTGGATTTGTGAAGAAACCAAAGGACTTGGAGGGGGGACCCCACTCATTGTCACATACAAGCAGGGAATCGACACCAAACCATTTGACTTTATGACAGTCCTTAATATTGTCAGCCCCCCCCCCCCCACATACTCTGTATAAGTACCATACACGGCTTATTTAATACCTGGATGCATATTATCGATTTGAAAACAGGTCGGAATACACTATTTTATAAACAATCTAAAAAAAACCTTACGAGGCTTAAATTATTCATAGTTTCTATCGATTAGAGAGAAAGAGAAATGGGGTTTAACGTCCATTTGACATAAACTATGTCGATTCGGGACTAACATATGATTTTTTAAAAATAATTCTTGTGTGCGTATTAGATATTTCATTGTTATTTTCTTCATCTCCTTTATTGTTTTAAAAATGTATATTTTTAATCCAATTGTCATGTCTGGAGCACACTAACCTGCCTACATTTGCGCATTTTTGTGAAATACTTAATCACATTAGTTTTTTTTTATGGTACACTACAACCGACAAAATTTCATTAATAAATATATCAAATACAAAAGTTTTGGCAGATATGATAACCCATCTATCTAGATCCATCCTTTAAAGTTTTACCAAAATGCCTATGTGCACTGTGTTTTGATTTGCTCTGTACGTCAAGACTATTAAAAGTCTATTATGTAGATTGGAATAACCAGAACTATTCTATTAACATGGTAGGAACTGGTGATTCAGCGTTCAAGAATGCGACTACACAAGACTTGATTTATTAGTCTCTTCATTCATGAAAGCGTTTCGTTCTATCTTTATCAGCAGTTCTGGTATGCCTTATCTCCAAACCATCGAAATTCCAGTTGTCGACATATGAGACTTTGTACCGACATTGATGTAGGTATAAGCCTGCAGGGAAGTGTGCAAACATATCAACATAATGTAATAACAAACATGTGCACAGTAGTGTATGTATGCACACTGTGAAAATAATGGATTCTATTAGGTATCGCCATTTGTATTTTCCAGGCAGACAGAGAGAGAGAGAGAGAGAAATGGGGTTAACGTACACTCGTCAGTCGACGCAAACTAGGTCATTCGGGACTAACATACGGTTAATTTATTATTCAATAATACGCCTGTGCGTAGGGGTCTTTAGCAGTGGGAGGAAACCGGAGGACCCGGAGAAAACCCATGAGGTTGGACAGGCCACCCTACTCCTTGCCACGTACCACGCCGGTTGACTCAATTACAGGCTTTATGACAAAGCGCACACGTGCTAATCATATAACCATCCGGCCATCCACCCCCTTCCCCATTTTCCAGACAATATCTAATTGTACTCAAATTGATTATTTTTCATTTGATTAATAAGACAACCTCAAAATATTTACGATAGATGATTAATATAGAGACCTAACAAAATATTTTTGATGTCGCTGGGCTGTACTTGGTGTCTCACTTCATCACACCGTTATCACTAATTAACGTAACCGAAGCATAATTTGACTGATACTTCTTTTAGAGAATCTTATTCCATAATATTACATAGTTTTCAGGGAGCCACGGTGGCTCAGTGTATAGGATGTTGATTCGCTAACCTGGAAGTTCCGTGTTCGATCGCTGTGTTGGTCGAGAAAGTTGATTGGAATTTTCCGAAGTGGCCCCCTCCCGCGTATCAGTTGTATTGGACGGAGTGCCTAGCAAGGGACACAAAGTATAGTCGTTCGGATGGGACGGAAAACTGAGGTCCCGTTTACACATTGGCGTGTACGTAAAATTATCCTTGACAGCTTGAACTTGAAAACAAGTGTAAACCAAAAATTCCACCTCATAGCACCCTGTACCGTGTATGCCCGTCTTCATAAACCCAGTTGAAGCGGAACAGTAGGACGCTAAACGTCATTTCATTCATACAGTTTTCAAGGGATTTACCCTTTCTCAAATGGTGATCATAGGCTTCTACTATCGGTAAAATCGAATCATTAATCTGTAGTAAACGGGTTTAAGGGCTTGAAATAACTTCTTTAACTGTCAATCTGATCAAAACACAGATCCAATTTCGTTTCGTTTTTTTATAGTTCAAAATTTCGTTTTTACTTGTCTTTACTTCTCTTGTAGCGCAGGCCATCGAAAGTATAAAAAAAACGAAACGAAATATAGATCTATATTTTCATTAGATTTTTAAGTGTGTAGCCTATAAATTTAGTAATGTTATTGTCTGCAAGCATGAACAACTTAAAATGTCAGTTTTATCAATAAAATAATAAAGAATCTGAAAGTTTGGTTCATATGATAAAGCACGATTAAATGTGACATATTTAAATTATTTGTTGAAAGTTTGATGTTGTGATTTTTGACGTGTCATTTATGGCAGTTGTAAACAAAGAAGTTAGTGTATGACGTATCTTATGCTACAGGCCAAATATTCCTGACAGAAACGTAAACATAGACTATCACACCATGTACAATTACCTATTATTCTTATCAAAAAGCATATTGGTCCAAAGATCGGAAGATTATGGATAGTATAGCCTGCACTGTGTCTGGGTCCCCCGGGTCCTCCGGGTCCTCCGGGTTCCCCCCACTTCTAAAGACCCCTACGCGCAAACAAATGATCGATATAAAATTAAACCATATGTTAGTCCTGAAATGACCTAGTTTGTGTCGAGTGGACTTAAAACCCCATTTCATTTATCTCTCTCTCTCTCTCTCTCATTGTATGCCTGCCTCTCTCTCCCTCTCGCTCGCTCTCTCTCTCTCTCAAGATAAAAGTAATGTAAAGCAGTTTGGAGTAAATCAATCCTTTTGAAAAATAAAACATATTATTTCCAACTCTTGACGAGTCCCAAATCACGTATTAATTTGGTTACAACTATAAAGCTGGAAGTCATCCTGTCTTTCCGATTTTTTTTAAATGGAGCCCATTGGGTATGAAGCTTAAAAACGTACACACACTTAAATGACTACACGGTACTCTCGTGTCGGTTTACTGATAAACACAGTATTATTGTATCTTAAAGATATTTTAGCTGATATAAAACATGCCCTCCTCATCAACTTTAAATTCCAGGAATTCTGTGAATCAACATCTTCGCTCTGCCGGGTAGTGAGACTTTGTATCACGTACAGTGACTCATATTCCTGAAGCAACGGCCCGAGAAATCCCTCCCTGGCCATTGCTGGGTTGGCTTCGGCTTCTTGATTTTTTAAGTGAGTGTGTCTATTCTTCTCGTTCAATCAAATCTACCACTTACGTACAGTAACATGACAGTCCGTCGTTTAAACTTGGGTCTTCCTTAATATATTGGACAAAGATTTAAGGTATTAAAAACGTTGTAAGTCTGTTCGTTACCATACAGTAGTGTTCACTTTACGTCAATACCGATAGCCTCGTTTGTCACGCAATTAGTTTTGCTGCAATATCCTGCTATGCGCTGGTTAATATAGCATAAAAAACGTGCAGCCATGACGTAACACAGTTGCCCTAATTAAACGTCCTGTTTTAAAGGTAATACCTTTGTAACGAAGTCAGTGATTGGTCAGTAATAGGACCACTGACCAGTCATAATTAGTGACAATAATACCCACTCAGTCCAGCAGGGAGTAGTAGGATTAGCTCTAATCAAACGGAACACTGCGAGGAGGGTGACAGTGACTGGGCTAATGGAGACGGTATCACGCACAATTATTGGGGGAATCGAAACCAAGTTCACAGACCTTATTAAATCTAAGGCGCAGGTGTTAAACCATTCGCCCCCCCCCCCCTCTACCCACACGGGGTACTGGGAATTTGTGCCTTACATGAGACACAGCCAAAAAGACCCAAACAACAATACTGAGTCTCAAAAAGATCCGACAATATTAATAACCAGTATATAAAAGACAAATATGGAAATGAGCCCGGAAGAAAAGTTTAAATGTAAAATCTATGGTTTTGGCAAGACATTTTACTTAATAATAATAATAATAATTTATTAAACTTATATAGCGCCAAAATCCAGCTGGAAACAGCTGCTCTATGGCGCTTTTACAATAAGACGATTCAAAAAACAAACCCTGACATATAATAGACATGTAAAAGTATATAGTAACTTAAAAAGATATCATAACATATAGGAGAATATAGTAACTTAAAAAGATATCATAACATATAGGAGAACAATTAAAAGTATTTAAGACAGAAACAACAATATATAAAAAACATGTATGTCAGTAAAATTATAAAAAGGCTAAAACATGTTAAGAGCTAGGTAAACTTAAAATCAATTAAAAACTTTAATAAATAACTCTGTTTTGAGATTCTTTTTAAAAATACTGAAAGTTGGGCTAGTTTTTGTTGTGATGGACATATCGTTCCAGCGTTTAGGAGCTGCCACTGAGAAAGAGCGTTCACTAAAAAGAGATTTGGATTTTGGAATGTTGAGGAGGTGTTGGTTTACTGAACGTAGTTGACGTGAGGGTTCGTACTTTGATAACATATCATGGAGATAGACTGGTGATTCTGGACAATGTAAAGATAAATAGGTGAGACAGAGAACTTTAAAATCAATCCTATAGGGAATAGGGAGCCAGTGAAGCTGCTTTAAAACTGGGGTTATAGGGTAGCGTGATGGGGTTAGTGACACAATTCTTGCTGCTTTATTTTGTATTAGTTTTAAGGGGTATAGTGCTGTAGCAGGAAGGGCAACTAATAGCGAGTTACAATAATCTAAACGTGAGGTTATAAGAGAGTTTACTAGCATTTTACAGGTTTCAACATTCAGATATGGTCGTATTCTACCGATCTTATATAGGCTGAAATTACAGGCTTTACATACAGACAAAATATGAGACTGCATATTTAATGATGAATCGAACATGACTCCAAGGTTACGAACACTGGGTGTCGGTCCAACATTTAAGTCTCCAATTTTCACAGAATCACAGTTTAAATTCAAAACAGTTTTACGCTTTGAAAGACGTATGACTTCAGTTTTGTTATCATTCAACTTTAACAGATTTTGTTTCATCCATAATCTTATATCTGCAATGCATTTTTCAAGTTTAATAATATTTTGTTCTTCATTTGAACCGTTCAATGCGATGTAGAGCTGAGTGTCATCAGCGTATAAATGATAACTTATCCCATGCTGCCGAATGATGTCACCCAGAGGTGAAGTGTATGCCGTAAAAAGTAACGGTCCAAGGACGGAGCCTTGTGGGACGCCATATTTGAGTGTCTGGGGGTCGGATTTGCAATCACCAATAACTACCATCTGTTTGCGACATTCCAAATAAGACGAGAACCAAGATAGAGCAGATCCATCAATGCCAAAACGACATTTCAGGCGGTTCAAAAGTATCGAAATGTCAATTGTGTCGAAGGCTGCACTGAGATCTAGTAGTACCAGAAACACACAGCCATTGTTGTCCATTCCTTTGACAATGTCATTGTGTACTCGTACGAGCGCAGTTTCCGTGCTATGGCATTTCTTGTAAGCAGATTGAAATGGTTCATCTAGTTTATTGGATTCAATACGAGACTTGAATATTTTTATAAAGTCAGGCATAAAATGACACAGAGAGAGAGAGGGGGAGGGAAAATGGGGTTTAACGTCCACTGGACACAAACTAGGTCATTTTGGGACTAACATATGGTTCAATTTTATTTCAATAACTCGCTTGCGCATAGGGGTCTTTAGCAGTGGGAGGAAACCTGGGGACCCGGAGAAAACCCATGAGGTTGGACAGGCGACCCCAAAGCAAATGTCACAAAGAGAGAGAGAGAAATGGGTTTAACGTCCACTCGACACAAACTAGGTCATTTTGGGACAAACGTATGGTTTTCAATTTTTATTTCAATAATTCGCTTGCGCGTAAGGAGTCTTTTAGCGGTGGGAGGAAACCGGAGTGCCCGGAGGAAACCCACGAGGTTGAGAAGGCCCCCCTATCTCCATATCACATACGCTCAGACTAGGGCTCGAAACCACAGCTGTAAGCCAGAGGCGACCGGCCAGCTAGAGGTCGAAGCGCGGCCCTCTAGACCACAAGGCCACCCCCCCTCCCCATGTCACAGAGCAATGAATTTGGACTATAAGAAACCGCTAAGAATTTATAAAGGACTTGCATATTCGCTTATTAGGAATTTGGAAAATTGAAATAAAATAAATATATTGGTCGACGAAGATGAAATGAAATATTTGTTTTAAAGTAACTGATATATACAAGTATGAGTAATATATTTATATATATATATATATATATATTATAAATTTTTTTTCAAAATTGCTGAGTTGGGCAACTATTTAATTCTAATTAACGTATCAATAAACCTAACCCTAACCCTAATAACAGATATCGGTGGACTAGTGAACCCTAACACTAACCCAATCCTAACCTTAATAATAGACAATCGGTGGACTAATGAATCCGCGGACTAGCGAGAATTCCCCTTGATTTTAGTCACCCAAGAGAAACCGTGCCAATTAAGGGGCAATAAACCTCCGCTCCTATACGTGCGTCACTGAAAATAATACATCTATAGATGAACGTGGGGAGGTGATGGCACCACTCATTAACACCTCATTGACTTAAAATCCAGGTGCAACTCTTACCCTTGGAATCCATCCCACAGAAACATTAATTAGGGTTAAGTCATGAGTCATGAACAATTTAAATATAGGTATAATAATAGTCTGTTACTTAATCACACACTTGAACAACTCGCGCCTTTGACGGTTCATTATTTTAGTTCATTTACCTTAAAACCAAACGGTGATTACCCAATTTAATACAAGTATGTTTGCAGTATTTATAATTACTGAACCGGTTTTCACACAACCTCTTGACTTATTAGCTAGGTAAAATTTTCTCCAGTATATGTATTAATTAAATGATCATTTTTTTGTAGATAGAGACAGAGGAGGGTGGGAGGGTGTGTTAACGGCCTCTCAACACAAACTAGATCATTTCGGGACTAACATATGGTTCAATTTTATTTCATTAATTAATTCTCTGCGCGTAGTGGTCTTTAGCAGTGGGAGGAAACCAGAGGACCCGGAGAAAACCCACGAGGTCGGACAAGTGACCCTACTCCTAGTCACGTACATCCGGGAATCAAAACCACACCAGCTGAATCAATGACAGATCTTATGGTATACGCATTTGGTAACCTTTCGGCTATCCACCACCCTTTTTTTTTTTTTTTTAGCCTTTTACAGTTTTATCAGGACTTAAAACGAATAATATACATACGAACTATCGCATTTTAAGGCAGTGGGGTAAAGAAAGGGTTTGGGATGAGAAAACAAACTGTATTTAGGCAAACTTTAGTGGAGCTACGATATATAAAAGCCATGTGCCTTGTTTTAAAAGTGTGATGTTTACCGAAAAATGCCAATGTCCATATCTCTTATATTATGGGTATTGCCCCACGGCTTCTATATTTTTACCCAGCAATAGGGCATTTGCTATACGTACTGTACTAAAATGCCCTGATAAGAACTGCCTTTAGAGTGAGGTCTGTGCCACTACTGGCCCAGTACTGTAAAGCACAGTGGACGCTTACGGCTGGCCCCCGGATCCATTCACTTGATTGTTTATTTTTTGCAATGTCTTTTTTCTGTCTTCTCCGCAGGTTTATCTTGTAGATTTTTGTTTTGCGTGTAGTGCGGTCCTCCTGCACTTACTATTATAGGGGAAGATATAAAACACAAACACATACATGATACCCATGCCCCCGCCCATTCTCTCCCAACATTATAGGAATGTGTGAAGTTGTCTTTACCAGCTGTTGCTCTATAACCTTAATGATAAAAACATCTTATATTAATATCTTATATTGTTTATTCTTTCACCTTCACTTGTCTTAATAACGTGTCTATTTTTATACCCAATATATACACAGTTCAATCTATTTAATCTTTACGTCAACAAACTTACTGATAAAAAAACATCTAGCAAATTTAATTCTCCAAGGTATAGAATGAATGAAATGGGTTATTTAACGTCCTACGCTTCTGCACCTAACCTGGGCTAATTGAAGACCGTCATACGCCATACAGTGTGCTATGAGGGAATTTTTGCCCGGGCAGCAACTGAATTCCAGCTGCCAAGTGCTCCTTTACGTGCAAGCCAATGTGTACAAGGGACCTCGGTTTTTCGTCCCATTTGAACGACTAGGTAGCTGTCCTTATCAGGCCCTCCGTCTGCATCACTGACAAGGGGAAACCACGCCAGAAAATGAAAAATGGCTATGCTTTTCACTAAATCCATGCAATATTGGAACATTTATATTTTAAATTTAAATGGAGATTTCTATCATCTGGAAAATCCATAATACCAGGATTAAGATTAAGATTAAGAAGAGGTGGGCGGGTGTATTGACTGTAGAACTTGGCTATAACGCGGTTCAGTATCTGATAACACCGGAGTTATCAACAGTAATATACACTCGTCTCGCTATATAACGCTCATGTATACAGTCAACAACACACGTGTTTTAATGATTGTTCAACACCCAGGTCCACAATATAACGCAATTAGACCTAGTATTAATATGGTGTAAGCACCCAGGGATAATGGTTGGTGGAATCGTTTAATATCTTCACATTTTCTTTATAATTCTGTCAGCTTGACTTCATCATCGGCGAGCACGAGATAACCACCACCACCCCACCCCTCTCCCCGCTCCGGATAACACGCAAAACCCACGTCCCGTGTGCACATTGGTGTGCACATAAAATATCCCTTTATCCCTTGACAGTTGGAATTCGAAAGTAGGCCTCTGTCCGGGCAAATATTTCACCCACAACAGTTCACCGTATGACGGATGCCTGTCTTTATTAGGCCAGCCGATGCAGAAATGTAGGGCGTTAAACCCCATTTCATTTCAGGTGTTTGGGATGGCCCAGTGCCGCGCTTCGACCTCTAGCTGGCCGACCACCCCTGGCCTGCGGCTGTGGTTTCGAGCTCTGGTGTGAGCGTATGTGGCATGGAGAAAGGGCCGCCTTCTTAACCTCGTGGGTTTCTCCCGGGCACTCCGGTTTCCTCCCACTGCTAAAGACCCCTACGCGCAAGCGAATGATTGAAATAAATTTAAACCCTATGTTAGTTCCGAAATGGCCGAGTTGTGTTTAGTGGACGTTAAACCCCATTTTTCTCTCTCTCTCTCTCCAATTTCATTTCGTATATTATCATACAATACACGACCTTCTTGTTTGTATTTGAGTATTTGCCTTTCCACAGAACAAGTAATTATCTTTATAAATCTAGAGAACTTCGACCCACGCATTTACCAACTAATTGGTTGAAAGCTGACGGAAAGATATATCAATCTAAGCTCCTACATGTTACAATTGCTTATTTTGTGAATCAGGGAAATACATGTTTGTCTTGCGCACGCAGTCTGCAACGATATAGTCATTAGGATTCTATAAGATATATGTAGGACTACTCACGCTATTGATCGAGGAGAAAATTCAAAATCTGGGGAATTTTGGATTGCCTTAAATATTGATACGCGCCATTTTCTTTTAAAAGAATCAACATTGTTTCATTCACAGAAAAGAATTGTAAATAAAAAGGAATAAAATGAAATGAAATGGGATTTAACGTCCTACCGTTCTGCTCTAACTGGACTAATGAAGACGTGCATACGCCATACAGTGTGCTATACGGAAAATTTTGGCCGGATAGCTACGGACTAATCTTCTACTCAATTCCAAGGGCCATTTTATGTTTACGCCAACGGGTACACGGTAATTCAGTTTTTCGCCCACCGAAGCGACTATTTTGCTGTCCTTGTCAGATGACATGTCACGCACAACTGACAAGGATTAGCAATGGGGTTTTTGTAGGTGCTACCCAATATATACACGGGGTAAACTTAGATTTACGTCCCATCCGAACGATTAGACGCTCTGCCTTGTCAGGTCACTAACCAGGAAATTCTCTGTACCTGCTACTTAGTAAACAAGCTCATTGCATCGCCGTGTCTATCTCCGAAAGAAGAGTCGGCGAGGTAACAATCAATGTCCGGATTCCCAGACGACCAATACCTACCACTCAAGATATCAGTTTAATAGATGTTAAATGCTGGAGAGAGAGGGAGAGAGAGAGAGGGGGGGGGGGGGGTAGGGTGGACTGTCCAGCCTCGTGGGTTTTCTCCGGGTCCCCGGTTCTTTCCCACTGCTAAAGACCCTAACGCGCAAGCGAATTATTGAAATAAAATTAAACCATATGTTATTGTTAGTCACGAAATGACCTTGTTTGTGTCGAGTTGACGTTAAACCCCATTCTCTCTCTCTCTCTCCTTCTCTCTCTCCCCCCTCTCTCTCACTTCCCTGCACGACTCTCGAACCTGCATTCCTGTCCAGACGAATCCAGGAAAACATGATCAGGTTTTTCAACCTGGCTTCATCATTTACATTGGCTACAAAGTAAATATCACCGGATTGGACTAATATCAAACAGGAAATTTAGAGGGACATTGTAATTTTCTGCCGTTTGAAAACAATCACTGAAGTAATCATAGGAAATGATTGTCTTCCCAATAACCAAGATCACTGCGTATCTAAAACTAAATACAGAAATAATTGAGTATTCCCGAATTCACCACAAAGCAATCTCATTGATAATCAACAATGGATATTAGAAAATCCGATTAAAATACAGATTTATATTTCGTTTCGGTTTTTTTATGCTTTCGATTGCCTAGACTACATGAATATCTGACAAGTTATAGTGTGAGTTCATGCAGGGGGTCAAACGAGTGGCTTTAGGCCCTATGACGTCAGACATCGATTATTCAATCAGTGTTGAAGCTTCCACTCTAGCCACAGTTCCGTGCATCATAAGGCCAAGAACTCGCCGTAACAGACCGTTTCATTGGCTAATCCCTCACATCATCCAGAACACGTCAATAATAACAATGTGTGTGAAATAGCTTTATTTAACGCCCGCGTTAACAACTCCTCCAGATCCTATTGTAGTAAAGAAAAGTAAAACGAAATTTTGAACAAATAAAATGAAACTAAATTTTGAACAAATAAAATGAAACGAAATAGGATCCGTGTTTTAATCAGATTTGATATTAGAAAAATGGTCAGTTTGCATCTTTTTTAAGGAAGCCTTGTCTGAGAATAATCTCATGTGTTTCAAGAACGGGTAAATGCAAATTAGTGCACATGTTTCATGAATACATTTCTTGAAAACTATTTCTGACTTTTTGAGAATCAGTGTTTCAAGATTGATTATTTGAGCACCAATAAAATAGATACAACCAAAATCTACAACACAATTTTTTATATGGAACACAATCAATGGTTTGTTAGACAAATAATACGACGTTTCGATAAGAGATCTCTTATTGTTTTGAAGCACAAGTGTCGTTTGTGTTTGAAAATGAGAACAGTTGTCGAAACGCCATGCTATAATGATAATGTACATTTGAAGAGTGCCAAATCCATCCAAAAGCATGCTCAAAGCGCAATGAGACAATAGTTATATATACACAGTGAATAGAAAGTCTAATTCTCATAGCATTCTCGAAATAAGTAAGTCTTCCGATGTGATTTTAAAGGAGACAAAGTTTCGCTGTTTCGGATTTTCAGAGGAAAGAATGACACAATTTAGGAGCAACTACACTAAAACGTCCGTGACCAAAATGTTTCATTTTCAGATTGTGGAACGATACAGGTATGTGACGTACATGACCTTAAAGTTGATGCGAGCTGGAATTGTGAGCCAATGTAAAGATTTTAAGGATAGGTGTTATGTGAGATTTTGAAACATACTAGCGATTCTATTCCATATAAATTTAGTTTGGGCTTTATTGTGCGCAATCGTTAACTGCTACTCAATAGGATTGTAAGTATGGATCCTCTTTAAGAACATCTGAAGGTAGAAGACACCACAGGTCTTCAAAAGAACAGAAACAACTGCGCAAAATACAGGTTGTCTCCCGAAGAGAGTATTTGTTTCAGTTCACGTGGTGTTGTCGTATTAACCGATATTGTTTTGTTACCTTTTAACACTTGTGGTTATCAGTGATGGTCAGTGAATCTATCTATCTAACCAAACTATCAACAAGTTTAACCTTTAACCTAACACCTATACTTTTATTTTTATCATCCATTAATAGGAGTTAAAGATACGTAGACACAATTGTCGATTAAAGGGACCAGCCCCGGATGTATTTTATTGAACCAAGCGAATAAATCTTGCATGTAAGATTCCTAGAAACATCTATTCTAACAGGACATTATTTAAATAAACTTGAAACCTTTGGACATAAAGGGGTAAGATCGTGAAATGGGAGCCTCTTGTTGCAGTACGATCGACAATGAAACTTGGCATGACTGTTTCTTGGACAATTGCGCATCTATTTACAGACTATTATTTTTGATGAATGAATGAATGAAATATTGTTTAATGGTACGTCAGCACCAACCGGTCTACATTCTGCCAGACATTTCAAGATGGCGGCGATAACATCACGCTCCGTTCCTGGTCCGTAGTACGCTCATAGTATAAATCATGCCCCGTGTCTTAATCCTGGAGAACAATCTTTGGTACTTTTATCTGAATTACAAGAGTCCCCAATTTCACCCTGTATAAGTACTGTCTTCATTAGCCGAGTCGGAGCAGAACAGCAGGACGTTAAACTCAATTTTATTTCTGTATAAGTGCCCGAATAGCCATGTCTACATACTTGCATGTGGTCCATAGGTAATTTATTTGAAAGAAACGGCAGCTTTAAGATAGACTTGTCATATCTATTATATATAGGTGGAAACAATAATTTTGAAATATTTCTGACCAGTATATACTAGTATTTACTAGTTTACGTTGTTTTATTAATAACTGTACACTGAACAACATCTAAACTCATTGATAAGGATTGATCCATTTATAGAACTATGGTGGATGAGTGCGTAAGGATATCCGTGCATGTCAACGTGCACGTAACTTTCCAGCTCCTCCGCCCTTTCCCACTGACAAGGTGGGACCACTTTGGAAAATTCCGATGAACATTTTCGGAACCGTTTGATTAGTGAGCTAGCCCATTTCACTTTTCGCCCCCGCCGCTCCCTGACAGATGCAATGATTAGACACGGTCAATAAATCACGTCCATTCGACCCCCCCCCCACACAACACACACACACACACACAGAAATATACTTTGTAATTATATATGCTAGATGGTTTGGGATAAAAATATAAAATATTGCCACCCTTCTTTCACAATAATAACTTGTTACTCCACCGCCATCACAGCTGGGTCCAATTTATTTTGAGTTGGATTGCCGGTATCTTTAAAAAGATAAGGACATACTTTTTAATAAGTATATTGCTACTTGTTAATATGACCGTTGGTCAAGGAGGTTGGATTGCCGAATGGTTTTAGATCAGTTATTGAGTCAAGTTGCGTGGTTTCGGTTCTCCGCTTGTAAGTGACAAAAAGAAGGACTACCCGCAGAGCCTCGTGGGTTCTCTGTTTCGATCGATTTTCCATGGATATTGCTGATGACTATGACAATACGGTTATTGGTTACAGATGGTAAAAAATCTCAATCAACTGTTTAATAATTTGACTTAATCACGAGCAACCATTGAAATAGCAGACAAAACGAGTCCAAACAACCAGGATTTGCGACTAGGATACTGCAAAAGGGAGGGTCACAAAACCGGTTATCACTATTGCTCTATATTTGTCCTTATTTGGTCCAATTGACCAGTTGACCAGTGTGTAAGTAGGTTTATAGATAACTCAGGTATTTGAGGTAAGTATACTGGTCAGTTTATATAGATAACACGTTGATAAGACAAGAGAGTTGTTGACCGACATTGGACATCTGGTTTTTCAATTAACTTCTTCACCTGAACGACACCAAGTCAATATCTATGGTAATTACCTGTAAATATTTACACGTTTATTGTTTTATCACCTACTTGTACATACCTACCACGAGTCTATATGGGATACACGGTGACTCAGTGAGTAAGAAGTTGGCTAGAAAAACTGGAAGTCACGTGTTCGATCCCCGTACATACCTAGTTACCTACCACGAGTCTATATGGAATACACGGTGACTCAGTGAGTAAAAAGTTGGCTCGAAAAACTGGAAGTCACGTGTTCGATCCCTGTACATACCTACCACGAGTCTATATGGGATCCACGCTGACTCAGTGAGTAAGAAGTTGGCTCGAAAACCTGGAAGTCGTGTGTTCGATCCCTGTGTTGAACAAAAAAACTTTGTTTATCGAGACGGACGTCCTGGCAAGGGAGAATGTATAGTCGTTCGGATTGGACGAAAAAACAAGATCCCGTGTACACATTGGCGTGTACTTAAAATATTCCTTGAATCTATACTCCACGGCGACTCATTGAGTAAGAAATTTGCTCGAAAACCAGGAAGTCGCGTGTTCGATCCCTGTGCTGACTAAAAAAAATGTTTACCGAAACGGATGGCCTGGAATTTATAGTCGTTCGGATGGGACCAAAAACAGAGATCCCGTGTACACATTGGGGTGTACGTAAAAGATCCATTGAATCTATTAACAATCACTATAATTTTAGACGTCTTCGAGAAACTAAATCGTCTGTATAATTTAAATATAATCATCACTGTCATTGTTTCAGTGCAGAGTTAGTCCCGAAATGACATAGTTTGTGTTCAGTGGAACTTAAACCCCATTTTCTCTCCCTCTCTCTCCCTCCCTCTCTCTCTCTCTCTCTCTTTCAACCTCTCTCAGTGCAGCGTATGACGTATAAAACGAGATGATTATTGATGGAAATCTAGAAAGTCTGGTAATATGGAACCAGCCGTATTACAAAACATATTTCTTGGCAAATATTATATAACATTTACGTATGTATAATCCCTGCCTTCTGCTAAAATAACCACTTGGTTAATTAGAATCCTATAACTAGTACAAAAAATATGTCAACAATTTGTTGCAATACATTTCGGTCGTATCGTACTCTGTAGTATCGCGTGTCGCACCATCTGTAGTTTCAGAAGCTCTAGATCCCATATTGCTCGATGGTCTAGACTGGCCATATATAATGCAATGGTTTTATCTTTAGAAAGAAAACTAAACGACCTTACAATTGACACTGAAGTACAGCGTGCTAACGCCTCAAACAATGCACATGGGCGGACAATGCTTTATATAAAGTATTTTGAGGATGAGGAGTTGATTGATAAGCTCTGGTATCAGTAACAATGTTTGACGTTCCGTAAGTTCTGGTATCAGTAACAATGTTTGTATGACGTAAAGTATGATACCAGTAACAATGTTTGTATGACGCTCTGTAAAGTTTGATATGAGTAACAAAGTTTGTATGGCGTTCTGTAAAGTTTGATATGAGTAACAATGTTTGTATGAATTTCTGTAAAGTCTGATATGAGTAACAATGTTTGCATGTTTTGCATAACGTTCTGTACAGTCTGATATGAGTAACGATATCTGTTTGATGTGCTGTAAAGCCTGATATCAGTAACAATGTTTTTATGGTGTTCTGTAAAGTCTGATATGAGTAACACTGTTTGTATGATGTGCTATATAGTCTGATATCAGTAACAATGTTTGTATGGCGTTCTGTAAAGTCTGATATGAGTAAAGATGTTTGTATGATGTGCTGTAGGGTTTGATATCAGTAACAAATGTTTGTATGACGTTCTGTAGGGTCCGATATCAGTAACATTGTATGTTGTTCCCTTAGCTCTGGTATTAGAAGCAATACTTATGCACGTATGATTTTCTCTAACCCTTGGTATCAGTGGCAATTGTTGTATGATATGCTGTAAGATCTTAGCAATGGTGATATTTGTTTGATGTGCTCTAAACTATGACATCGGTAACAATGTTTGCATGGTGTGCTCTTAGTTCTGGCACCAATGGCAATGTTTGTATCACGCACTGTAAGTTATGGTGTGAGTGACAACTTTTGTATGATGTACTCTAAGCTTTGGTGTCAGTAACAGTGTTTATATTATGTGGTCTGCTCTTAACTCTGGTATCAGTAACACTGTTTGTATCATGTACTCTAAGCCAACATAAGCTCTAGATACCGGTTTTGTGCCCTCTTCATTTGGGGTCAATAAATTATTGTATTGGTATGGTCGTTCAAATATGAATATCTATGATGTATATTTTCGTATAATCGACCGATTCAAATACAAAATAGGAAATGGCCGACTACAAGAAATTTTAGATTCCCAGACTTGAGTTTATTTATAAAGCTAAATTTAAAGGAAATAGCGTATATTGACCAACTATTCTCCCTAACAGCACATATGTTGACATGTCCAGTGGAATTTGTTATTTTCAACCCAAACACCAGCAATTACTCAATCAATTTAAACCATCCAGACAAATAAATCAATCTACATGCGCTGTACGGAGCCATGCCATGACGTCACCAGTAAAGTCGAGAGATTTTACCGATATTGTTACATCTGCTCGAGAAAATTAGGGTTTTATTTTCCAAGCCGCCATTTAAATCACTTTATCCCTTTCTCATATTTTTTTTAACATTCATTTTACTGTTAACTGAAATTTCCCTTTGTAAGTATGGCTGAATGACGGAAGGTCTGTCAGGGACAGTGTCTAGTCGTTCGGGGGGTACGAAAAACTGTTGGCGTGCACGTTTCCGTTTGTAAGTATGGCTGCATGACGGAAGGCCTGTCAGGGACAGCGTCTAGTCGTTCGGGTGGTACAAAAAACTGTTGACGTGCACGTAAAACCCCCTGACAGCTGGAAATCAAAGTAAGAGTAGACCGTAGTGCCACTGTCTGGGCAAAATGTTCCCCATAGTAAACATTTTGCGTATGCCCGTCTTCATTGGCAAAGTCGGTGCAGAAAAGTAGTTCATTTCAGAAGTCCTTGAGATGTTCCTGGAAGTTCTAAATCAGGAAAAGGTGGGTTGGTAAATAAAAATAGATAAATGATATAAATATTGAGACTTTTAAACATATAACACATGTCCGAGAAAGTAGAATGACATCCATATTATGATAAACGTGCCATATTGTAACCATTCTATTCATGCTATCTCGGGTATCGAGTACACCACTTAAGGGAGGAGTAGAGTTAGCCCGGTTTCCAAATAAACATTACATCGTCACAAACCAGTTAGTTGTCCACGTTCGTAGCCAGGATACCGACACAACGGACCCAGACAGAACCAACTGTATTGGATATACAGTCGAGTATATAGGCCGAATTCAAACGGTCAAAGATTCTTTTACGTCAAAGTGTACACGCGAGACCTCGGATAATAAAGACGGAATTTGAGCACAACACTGTGTACATGAGTCCTCGGTTTGTCGATAACGCTGCCACGTCCTCCGATCTGCACTGGGGACAAGGGTAAAAACCGGGTCCGTAACCGGGATCAGCTGGTTAACTAGCTATCACCTTGCTCACCGAGTTACCATACCCACAGTTCCTTGTACATAAAGACACTTGATAACGTTACATAGGTTGTAACTTACAGAAAATGACCGGAGTCTTTTCTGTTTATATCGAGTTCCGTCTTTATATCGGAAGGTTAGGTTACACTTCCAACAAAATATACTTAAGAGAACCTGAAGATCACCACCGCCCCTCGAATACATAGGACACCCGTACTTTCTTTGTGTTTCAAGACTATTGTCCCGTAGTTCACAAAACATTTTCAAACTTAAAGGAGCTAAATCGCTAACTTTCGGGACCTAGAAATTGACACAATTGGCCGCAACGCATATAATACCGTAATATGAATGTATATAAACTGATTTACATTCAATGGTTTCCATTTTTACTCTAATTTCAAATCAGTTATGTTCGGCGAAATATGCCAGAAGTCTAAATCAAATTCAAATTTCTAGCGCCTGGTTATTCCAGTCCACATAATAATATGGCGACGCCGTTTGATACGCTACAATGTGTCTAGCCTCGTTCCTCGAGTCTCTTGTTACCAATGGTAAAATGTATATTTTGTCTTAAATATTGGATATCAGAAGCCCATCTTTTCCCGGTATGATCAAAACATCAATGTTGATTTAAATTGATAAATAATTCGTGTTTTCGATGTTGAAGATTTTTGATGATATTGAGTTAGAGACTTAGCTACTTTAGGTTAACAATTAACTCAACTTAAGAAAAATATATTTGACCCAGAAATGTTTTTGATACACTAAAACAACAAACATTTATAGGGCTATATTTTTGTTCAAATAAGGCGAACAACTTTGAGTAAATTCTTTAGTCTGATAATGTTTTGTGAACTCGGAATCCGGCAAATGACGATGCTAATATATTCAAGTTAATAAGACATTGTTTTTTTTTCACTGACACGAATTTCTTTGTTTACAAATAAAATTAAATTATCTGAATAGGCTAGGAGTGGCCATAGAAATTAAATCAGGTTTTAAAAAAAAATTGACCAAGGCCGTGGTTCTGCAAATGTCAGTTTACGTCTTGCAATATTTTTCAAAGATAACTTGCTAAAGGAAACACCTTTACGCCCATTGGATGTTAATTAACATTCGGGTACATTATATATATAGTTTAACATATAGTTTTACCATGGACCGTAAATACAAGGCCAATGGTTTTACAAATCTCCTTATTCATTCAAAACAGCCGTCAAAACAGCCGTTTTCAAGTATTGTCCTCTGCATATACACCTATTATGTTTATACATTAATTTGAATTTAATATGTTGATTGGAGCCACTGGAGGTCAGTGGTGCAAGACAGATGTCTAGTCGTTAGGATGGGACGGAAAACCGGGGTCCCGTGTATACATTGGCATGCACGTAAAAGATCCCTGGGCAGTTTGAATTCGATATAGCAGTTGGTCATAGTGCAGCTGCCCCGGCAAATTTCTCCCGCAGCACACTGTATAGTATATGCCGTCTTCAATTCGTTCATATGTTTATTTGTTTTGTGTGGATTTGTGGCATCCCGCCTAATGTGTTCAAACAAAAGCGGGGGATCACGGTGGCTAAGTGGATAAGGCGCTGGTTCGCTAGCCTGGAGGTTGAGTGTTCGATCCCTGCATTGGCCGAGAAAGTTCATCTCGATTTTCCGGCGTGATTTCCCCTTGTCAGTGATGCAGAAGGAGGGCCTGACAAGGACAGCTGCCTAGTCGTTCGGATGGGACGAAAAACCGAGGTCCCGTGTACAAATTGGAGTGCACGTAAAAGATCCCTTGGCTGTTGGAATTCGATATAAGAGTAGGCCGTAGCGCCGCTGCCCGGGTAAAATTTCCCTCATTGCACACTGTGGCATATGCCCGTCTTCAATTAGCCCAGGTACGGTGCTTAAGCGTAGGACGTTAAACCCCATTTCATTCATTCATTCAAACAAAAGCTTAATAGTACTGGGCTTGTCACTAAAAAGATAAACCCAATTCAATTATCAACCCCATACACTTCCCTAGCTACGAGAACGTAGCTAAAACGTCGAGATATACTGATGTGCTTGTTTTTAGCTGCGATTGGATGCCTTTAGTTCCAAGTGGCAAACTCAGTTTCTTTATTAATGCACGTAACATCTTGAAAATAAGATCATTTTATACTATTATGACCAATTAAACTTACAGAGGCCAATGTAGTTGCACAGCTATCGCCTATCTCCTAATATACGTGTTCAAATTAATGAAACGTTTTTTTTTTATCCAACATACACCGTCACACAGCTAGCGTTTAATAAAATGGCGTTCATAACGCTTAACGCCTCGATGTTTAAATGCGATGATTTATACCCGTTTCAGATAGGATTGTTTATTTAATTGTAGTTGGATGTGGCAGAAATATTATAAATAACAAAAATCAATCGCTTTTTTGGTGAAAAATATTGCCAATTTTGCTTACCGATGCCCGATACGATTCGTGTTCGGCTTTGCTGCGTGTAACTATATGACCATCTCTTATCTCGAAACACGGAGGGTCGAGGGATGATGTTTGATATCTAATTCCCCACATTTAGAAATATGTGCCCCATCCCTTCACACTATTCGTAAATCTTGAATCGGATTACTAAATATTTCTGAATCCATTCTCATATAAGTTCACACAGTACTTCTGCATTTTGCTGGTGCAGAACAAGAAGACACTAACCCCCATATCATGATATTTAGTTTCGTATTTAAATTGTCTCCGTACCATTTACATGTTGATGTTTATAAAAGATCTATATCTCGAATAGTCCCACAATTCATTCAGAAATATTTATGCTCCAGTAACCCTAGCTTGTGTTCACATTTAAAAACGTAAATACAAAATGGCCGAAACGTACATAGGTGCGTACAACAATAACCTATTTCACTGTCACTGAATAAACCTGTGAGATTTTATCTACTGTTTCGTACATTTTGTGACGCATGTGAATTGCCAAAATATGTGAGAAATGAGGGTTTTATGCAGCAACCCTTGTTAAAGATGCATTCTGTCGGATTTCTTACTGGTTGGATTTAGAGAAAGAGTTATTCGTTTTTGTTATAATAGATCAAAAATGGATAATGAAAAATGGATATTTTGAAAATGTCAGTCCATTACTTCGTTCTGATTGGTGTTTGAAGAGTCTCGATTGTCCAATTTATTAAATAGGATGTAAATTATTAAATGAGGTTACACGGAGAGGTGCTGGGTACTGATATCGTAAAGGTAGCAGTTAATATCAAAATCTTGTCAAATTCACCTAATTTCGTTTCGTACATTTTATTTTTAAATATTTCAATTTTTTTACAACTCCATTAACACCTTTAAGATTTCCTGTGGCTTCACACCTGGGCATTATGTATATCATATACCCCTTACTATATGAATATAATAGTCTATATATTGTTTAAATATACTGGGTTAATATCTGTCTCCTGGTATAACAGGATATTGTCAAGGTCAATCTCCGGAAACTACTAGAGTGTGTTACCATATAGAAAACAATAGTTACAAAATGGTCGACAAACATGGCCGTCCACAAGCCCTAGTAACTCATTTACTTATGAATGAAAATGGGGTGTAGTTTCTATTCATTCTTCGAATTCCAAACTGTTATGGGTTTATTTACGTGCACGGATGCGTCTCGGATTACCGTCTTATCCATAAAGGGCTCTATGTACTCCAGGGGAAACAAGGGTGGAAGATTACGGAAACCTTCTCGGCCAACACCGGAATAAATATATTGAAAATTTCAGTTAAATTATTGTATTCTGCAGAGCGAAGTTATCGGGGTTTAAAGTTGAAGTGTTAACTATATAGTCTCGATTGTCCAGTACCGTTGTTAGCGAACCAGCGCCACATTCTCCGAGCTGCTGTGATAAGTAAAACTGTAAATCAAATGGAAGAAGAACTGACAATGACACCATTGTGTTTAATCAATAATAGTATAATTATCATAAGGTTTAGATAGATGAATAATGTTTTGATAACTCATCCATGGATTGTTAGTAACTTAAAGGGACAATAACAATCTTGCTGGCTTGATAGGTCCAGAAAAAAATAGCCTTATTCTAACTACAAGATGTTTAAGTGTCATACCTGTTGTGTAAATTATCCATTACAACCCCTATCTTACTTGTCCAGAGGGTTCAAAAATATATTTAAATCCATGTTGCTTTTGAAAGTGTTTACGGAAGGTTTTCAAACCATGTTACGGCATGTAGTTGAATTTTTCGAATTTTTCAAATAAGATGTGTTAAGATGAAATTTGTATCATTTATTAATTAAAATATTGTAGAATAGTACAAATTGTTGACCAGAATAATGATTGGGACATAGTATTCAGTTACAACAAGAGTGGTATAGGGGCTTTAAGTGTTTTTTTAACAGATATTTATTAATCTAAAATTAATGGGTTCTTGATATTTGTTTGAACGTTCATGCCTTTCTGGAAGAGTTGACCGAATGGTAAGCGCATGTCCGTTGTATCATAAGGTCTGACATTGAGTCAACTGGTGTGGTTTCGATTCCCTCGTTGGTTTTCTGTGGGTCCTCCGGGCTTCCCCACTGCTAAAGATCCCTCGCGCAAGCGAATTGTTGAAATGAAATTGAATCATATGTTAGTCCCAAAATGACCTAGTTTAGTATATTTCTAGCAGAAAGGGTGGGCTGGGCTAGGGGGGAACTTCAGCAGGGCCGTTGGTAGGATTTTTAAAGTGGGGTACAACTACAACAGAGTGTTGGGGCGCCATAGCCGCCGCGTAAGTTACTATGAAAGTTTGGATAAGGGCAAACGAACCCACTGGCGTGTAGGCGCCCTTAAAACCGATCGACTGATCAGTGCCTAATACCCCCGTCAGATACCGTGCTGTGGTCTCCATGATCGTGAATGACCGCCTAGTCATCGTCAGATCCGGTGGCGTCCTTACTGCGCTGCAGCGACCGTACGGCGATCAGAAAATGCACAAACGTGAACACAACGTACGAAAATGTCCCGAAATATCACAAACTTGAAAAAAAATAATAGTGTTTTCACACCTTTCCATGGGCAGATCGCAGAATCTTGGCGTTTGTTTTGAACATGCTCATAACAAACGCCGTGACTCGGCGATCATTTGCGACCATCGAGACCACGGCGCGATATCTGGCGATTCCATCACGCTTTACCACGCTTTACCACGCTTTACCACGCTTATGGCGATCTTGGCGGGCTCTGAGGCCACATTCCATCGCTGTAGCAGCGCAGTAAAGACTGACGGGGTAAAGAACGCGACTTCTTTCAAGTTTGTAAAATTTTGAGACATTTTCTCGCGTTGTGTTTACGTTTACCGGCGACCTTGTAAATTTTCTTGTCGCAGCTGCGCAGTGAGGACGCCACTTGGTCTAACGGGGGCATTAAGAGAACCACTGTGTGGTCGTAATCAAATGTTTTATTTTACAATTTAAAGACTGTCCAATTATTTTATGGATGGGGGAGGGGTGCCATTTCTCAGGGCGCCTTTTTTCAGCCCTTCCCGTAATTGTTTGATAACAGGTGGTCATAAGCCTATTAAGATTAAGACTTGTCCCCGGATCTTCTTTTGCCTTTTGCTCTCGATACAAGGACAGCCCCCCCCCCCCATACTACCACCAAGCCCTTACCACACAAACTGTCGTTCAAATGGGCGTGACATAATATACTAAAATATACTTTCTATTAAGGAGAATGCCACTTGTTGCTTCCAAAATTTCCCGATTTAGACTACAATTTATCACCGTTGTCCGTATCTCGCCAGCTCAAATAAAGATAAGTTTAGCAGATGAATGCTAATTGGCCGAAGTTATTCCAAATGAGATGTAAAATATAGTATGGTGTTATTGATAAACAGAGTGATGGCCAGCAGCTGAAAATTGATTAACGGGGGAACTTTCTTTGTTTTAAGGGGGGTTGAGTGGCCGAATCGTTAGCACTTACGTGCTGTACATAGAGCATGTGAAAGAGTCAACTGGCGTGGTTTTGAATCCCCGGTTGTACGTGACAAGGATAAGGGTCGCCCGTTCAACCTCGTGGGTTTTCTCCGGGTCCTCCGGTTTCCTCCCAATGCTAAAGACCCCTACTCGCAAGCGATATTTGAAATAAAGTTAAACCATAATAATACGACATAGTTTGTGTCGAGTGGACTTTAAACCCCATCTCCCCCTCTCTCTCTCCTCTCTCTCTCTCCCTCTTCTCTCTCTCTCTTCTCTCTTTCTAAGATTTCTCTGTTTTATTTACACCTGTGTAATTTACATCAAAACATGTTTGTTGACGTCACTGTTTAGAATGAGTGTATATGTTGATAGAAAACATGAAAAAACCCACTATAACCTATTTCTATACACGAACAAACAACATCAATAACATGGGGTGTAGACAATAATTCAGAGTGCAAATAGTTTAAAGTTTACATGTCAGTGCGCTGAATCTTTTCTGAAAAAGTTGATGATTACCCCAGATAAAATGAAATGGGGTTTAACATTGGATTTAATATCCTACTGTTCTGCTTCTAAAGTGAGCTACTGAAGACGGGCATACGCCGTACAGTGTGCTACGAGGGGAATTTTGCTCCAACAGCGGCGCCACGGCCTACTGCGAAGGGATATTTTACGTGCACAATGTATACATTGTACATGGGAGCTCGGCTTTTCGTCCCTTCCGAACGACTAGACAGGTGTCCGTTTCAGGGGAAATCACGCCGTGAAATCTGGATGAACTTTCTCGGCCAATGCAGAGATCGAACATCCCGAACTCAAAGCTAGCGAGTCAGCGTCCTACCCACTTAGCCACGTGATCCCCCAAGAAACAACAACAATAGCACAGGGTAGTCAATAATTGAGAGTGCAAATAGTTTAAAGTTTATGCATCAGTGCGCTGAATCCTTTCTTAAAACGTTGGTGATTACCCCAGATACAATAATATTGTACAAATCGACTAGAGCTGTTTGTTTGTATTTTGATTGTTTATAACTAAGAGTGCAATGTTAAATTTTGTTAATATCTTATATTATAATACGTCATGGGACACGGGCAATTTTCGTTTCGTTCCAGGTCACTACCTGGTATATATTTTAGTTTTAATTTGGGTGTCTTGGCCGTTTGATGAATTTAAATGTGTGAACTTTGATAAATGGAGTAATATAACAAATAAACACCACAATTACAGTCGATAAAATAATACATTCATATAACATTAAAAGTGACCGACATCTGTCGCAAATAATACGCAATCTTTAGCAGATCAAATCCCAGTACAGCTCTCTCTCCCTCTCTCTTTCCAGCTTATATAGTTTCCTACGGTCAGTGGTACTGGTGGGCACCCTGACAAGAACGCCGGTATTCTGTATGCGTTCCTGTCACAAGCTTGACAGAAGGGGTTTGTTATTAAGTTATTTCTCCAAGCTCATATAGTTTCCCCTTGTAGTTGGCCAATATGCAGTCTCTAGGTTCGTGTTACGGGATAGTTTAAAGTGTCCCCTAGATTATTTAGCTTATAGTGTGTGTCCCCTGATCAGTGGTACAGGTGGGCGGCGACGCGGCGGGGCAAGGAAAGGATTCTAGGTCCGAAAAAATGACGTGCATGTAAAAGAACACCACGCCGATGGAACTCAAAGAACAGGAGACGGAAACGCCCGGTTGGACCCATTGAATTTTGTTTAATTTCGTTATCTTCTGACATAACCATGACTGTATGACGTCGTTAAGTCAGGGAACCACAAGATGTCTTTTACGGTGACTACGGTTTGCTCAATATAAGTATATGTATATTATAATATACACCTTTAGTGTTATTTATACACACAGTTTTTACTTATATACTTACTAATGTGTTCTATATAGACTCTGTGGTCTATTGAGGTCAGTCAATTAAACACATTCAATAAATGACCTAGATTCCAGATTCACCCAACCGTGACAATATTTAAATAAAACCTACTGACTCACTAAACATTTAAAGAGACATTTGGCTTTTAAGTCATACAAAATTAATTCATTAATTTAGTTTGATTCAGCTTGAGAAGATTGCAATTTTGCCCGGGTAGTGGCCTTTCCGTCTACGACTAGTCCATTTCCCAGCCCCGAATATTTCATACTGTTTAAAGTTACAAGATTCAGTTGCATTTTTTCAAATTGAACGTCATGTGGCTTATCAGGTTCTTTCATGGTGCCACAAAATTTATGTGTTTAATCACAGCATATTGTCTATACCAATACAGTACCTTGCCCAATCTGATTAATAAAACAACGTAGTGAATGTATTGAAAATGGACATTTATTTAAATATCTATCAAAATGTATAAATACTATTAAACAAAATTTGAAATACAACAAAGATATATAATGACGATACAAATTGTCTAATACTGTATTGATCATAGATGGAAATAAAAACAAACTGCTACCATATTGCTGTTATTGTCCGCAAACAAGGCTAGATTTCGTCAAGGTCGCTGAGATGTATGTATGGTTAGAACACGTGACTGTTGGCGATATTGTGGGTTAGGGTTTGGGTTAGGGTTAGAGCTAGGGGTAGGTTTAGGATTAGGGGGTAAGAGGTTAGGATTGGGGTTAGCGTTAACCCTGTTTACATCTCGTGACCTTGACCAAAACTGCAGGTGGTCTTTAATATTAGATCTAACCCTCACAAACTGTTACAAACAATATCTCCCATGTCAACGATAATGTATTGAATAATTGCATGACAAACAATACAACATATTATATGAAACAAAGAAAAATAACTTTGATCAAGATTGTATTTTTGTTTAACTTGTCCATTTAACACTGTAATATAATATAAGTTGATCATACAACTATCACATGATAATGGAGTGTCATCAACAGTAAAAAAAAAGTCGATTTGTATTCATTGGCTGCTTTTTTTTTATCACGAAACATAAAATTTTAAAAAAAACTTTGAGTTGTGAATTGACATAACCATCCATATTCATTCTCATATTGATTTTTATGTGGGTGATTGAACATCTTCCAAATTATATTCACAATCAATTCATGTCAAATTTACTGGTAGCATGAATATGTTAAAAGGAATGCTTTATTTCACCCTGAAAATCGAGATTATGGAAATCCTTGGATTCTATAACAAATCGAACATTCGGAAATCCTGCATACCTTATTATCGGAAAATCATCATAGAAATGGGGTTTAACGTCCTACTGTTCTGCTCCTAAACCATCATAGAATGGCTACGCTTAGGATATTATACATATTATACAGACCTTTCAGTTTAAAGGGGCATTATGGAAGATTATATAAAGGGCTGGCAGTTCTCAATATAATAGTTTACAACTGAGTAATGTTAAGGGATTATGCTGAAAATATAGAGATTGAATGTTAGGCCTAGCCTCGATCATCATTACTAAAGTCAATACGATAAAAAAGTTGTCTCGATTATCCATTTTTTAAATTTAATTATCAATGAGCGTTTAGCAGCAGATCGGATTCAAACTCAGTGAAAAAAACCGACACATTAGATGACATCGGGGGTTTATTAAGGTCTTTTTTTCATGCTAATAAATTTCTAATTAATAATTTATATACATGTATAACATTTCAGGCCTAACAAAAGACAAGCAATAGGCAGATTTAGCTCTTGAATAATGTATGTTTAATAATTAATGTCATTTATGCTTGGTAAGGGGATACTTGTCGAAACGTCGTGTCTGTGTACAATATAAACCAGTAAGTGTTATCTCATATATATAGCTGTTTTCGTTTCTTTAGGAGATTCAAAGTGATCGTGTTTGATTAGTTGGGTTTAATCAATATTTTATTTATTTAAAACAGGATAGTGTGATAAACTTAGTAAGACCAGAGCTGATCTATACAACACATACTGATCTTGTTGGAGAGGGGTTAGATGGCCGAATGGTTAGCACATGCGCGCTGTATCATAAAGCCTGTCATTGAGTCGACTAGGAGTAGGGTCGCCTGTCCAACCTTGTGGGTTTTCTCTGGGTCCTCCGGTTTCCTCCAACTGCTAAAGATCCCTATGCGCAAGCGAATTATTGAATTAAATTTTTAAAAAAGACTTAGTTTAGTCCAGAAATGACCTAGTTTGTGTCGATTGGACGTTAAACCCAATTTCTCTCTCGCTCTCTTTCCCTCTTTATCTCTCTCCCTCTCTCTCTCTCTCTCTCTCTCTCTCTCTCTCTCCATTACAACACATATTGATCTATTTGCCGTGTATGGTTTTGGTTATGTTGTTACAATTCCTTCACGGTTTAGGGAGCCATGGTGGTTAAGTGAATAAGACGTTGGGTTCGCATCATGTGTTGGCCGACAAAGTTCATCTGGTTTCCCCTTGTCAGTGGTGCGGGACGGCGAGACTTTGCAAAGACAGCTGTCTAGTTATTCAGAAAAAAAACGATGTTCCGTCTAGACATTGGAGTGAACGTAAGAGATCCCTTGACTTTTGGAATTAGACAAAAAAAAGGCCCTACAAACAATCCCCTCATAGAACATCTTCATTAGCCCAGTCGGAGCAGAACAGTAGGACCTTACACTCCATTCTATTATACTTCACTGTTTCACATTTTGTTATGTTGTATAGGCTTGATAATCTTGGGAGAATATTGAAACGTCGACAAAATAAATCAATAGGTGTTTTTCATACGTACGTGTTACAGTTTATAACATATTGAATAGTAGCAGAGAGGTCAAATAGGTGTTAATTGGTTCTAATTGGTGCTAAGTTAGGTTTTATCGTCATGGCTACGAAATATCACAAGTAATTAACTTTCTCTATGAATAATACACCTTATGAAAGTTGTTTGTTTCTTTGAGATAAATTTCTTGAAGGCCTACTGTTTGGTTCATATGCAAGAATAAAATTGGGAGATGCTAATTGTAGGCCGGTTGGGGAGGTTCGAAAATTTTCGGGGTCCAAAATGGCCGTTTTATACAAATGAGTATTTTGGGGAATACCAACCCGAACCCTAACCCTAACCCTTTTAAGAGGGATAAAAAGTAAATTAGACTAAGGTTCAGTCTTAATAATAATACTTAGGGTTCGGGTTAGTATTCTCCCAATTTCTCAGTTATATAAAGAGGCCATTTTGGACTCCGGAAACACCCGAACCTCCCCAACCGGCCTAGTATTAGCATCTCCCAATAAAATTACGATATGTGAAGCATCTAGAGAAGACATTCGTATACGTGTATATATGAGTTATCACAATGACGTAGGTCAACTCAAACACCTGTTACTGATAATATATTTTATTAAATATGTATAATTAAATTTCTGGATGTTTTGTCACCACGTACATGTTATAGATGTTATCTTAGATGTACCTAATTATATACAATATTTGATTAACTATAAAACCTATACCTCCCTCTATATCGGGGGATCACGTGGCTAAGTGGGCAAGGCGCTGGCTCGCTAGTTTTGAGGTCGAGTATTCGATCCCTGCATTGGCCAAGAAAGTATATTTCGATTTTCTGGCGGGGTTTCCCCTTGTCAGTGATGCAGAACGAAGGGCCTGATAAGGACAGCTGTCTGTCTAGGTGTACTTGGGAAGAAAAACCGAGGTCCAATGTACACCTTGGCGTGCACGTAAAAGATCCTGTGGCAGTTGGAATTCGATATATGAGTAGGCCGTAGCGCCGCTGCCCGACAAAATTTCTCTCATAGCACACTGTATGGCGTATGCCCGTCATCCATTAGCTCAGAACAGTAGGACGTTAAACCCAATTTCATTTCATTTAATATACCTCTATATCGACAAGATGAAACTGTGACCAAACATCGCATATTATGTTTCGTGCTAACCAGTTAAGAGTTTAATAAAGAGTTCGCTATTATTGCTGTAATTAGGTGATAAAAAAAAATATTGAACATTTCGGTCAAATTAGGCACCAACTGTGTCCGCACCGTCTACGAAAATTGCCGATCGTTTGATTGACGGACGATAACTCCACCCGGTAGTGACGTCATCGACTAACAGTAAACGTTAGCATGGTCCGCCATTTATTGATTTAACTTTAAATGGAAGCTGTATACAAGCCATCCGAGGGTTTACAGAGTTGATTTTGAGCTTGTCATGTAAAACAAGGGTCTAATTATTAGTTTCTATAACACCTGAAGTCTTAGAATTAAGACTTAGAAAAGGCAGATCTAGCTCTTGCATAATATATGTTTAAGTGAGGCATAAAGTGATTCCGTCACATTAAGGTATAGAGGTGTGTCAAAAGAGAAAACTTTCTAAACATCCTAACGAATTAAAAGATTTATTGTAATAATAAAAAAAGGTTGAGTTGTTAGCTCTCTAACATAGTGTTTCATTAAGACAATGACAAAAAAGTGAAACAACATAATAAATCAACTCACAGCTAGACATGTAACAAACACGTTTTCCCTGTCAGTCAATGTAAATCACCAAACGAGCAATGTATGTCATGGTAGTCCAACGACTTTCACGGGGGGTTGATGGCCGAATGGTTAGCACGTGCGTGCTGTGTCATAAAGCCTGTCATTGCGTCAACTGGCGTGGTTTCGAATCCCCGGTTGCACATGACAAGGAGTAGGCTCGCCTGTCCAACCTCGTGGGTTTTTTCCGGGTCTCCCGGTTTCCTCCCATTGTGAATTTTTGAAATAAATTTGACCATATGTTAGTCTCGAAATGACCTAGTTTGTGTCGAGTGGACGTTAAACCCCATTTCTCTCTCTCTCTCTCTCTCCCTCTCTCTCTCCATCGACATTCTGGTTATCGCACGTGCGATATGTGTGTTTATTTACGGCGATTCACAATTACTTACATTACGTCATATTCGCTGTGCTAATTTGAACTTAGGATTATGCATTATTTTTATACTAGATAATGAGCAAAAGGTACATAAAAACCCTCCCTGTCAGTCAATGTAAATCACCAAACAAGCAACATGTGCCATGATAGACCAACGACTACGAACTCACCTACGTCCAATTATCGCACGTGCAATAGGTGTGTTTATTTACGACGATTCACAATTACTTACATTACGTCACAATCGACGCGTTAATTTCAACTTCGGGTTTAGCTCTTTTTTTTCCTACTAGATAATGAGCAAAAAGAAAAAGAAAAAACACTCACGACTGTAGCTATCGTAATAACGTCATTTTCATTCCGAGACTTAAAAAAATCAAAAAAATCTACCACAACCGTAGTTCTCCTTTAAATACATCACTACCACACCTTAATTTCTCCTTTAAAAACGTCCTTTAGTTCCAAACCCGTATCGCAATGTTATTGCACATTCCTGTCCATTTAGTATCAATAACATCACTAAAATGATCATCCGGTTTCTGTATTCTAGCATCGACATAATTATGTCACTATGGTCTACTGATTCCTGACACTTCTCGCAGACTACTGATATCATTAGTTATAGTTTGTCTGAGTGCTAACAGTAGGTACCGGCATCGGGTTCCAGACGGTTATCTGTCCATTTATCAACAATTACGTCAACATGCTGTGTGTTTTTTTTATTTACATTTGATATGAACAACAATATTTCCATTAGTCGCTTCCACCAGACGATGTATGGTAAATTAATGTTGATGATGACATTGGGATACATCTCTTTGATGAAGGTCAATATAAAGTGTTGGAATGAATGATTTGCGGTTCTATATCTCCATGATTGATGAGACAGAATCTATACGGTTAAGTGTTCGTTTTTATCATTTATTTTTAGCTTCGTTTTCGACTTATGCTGTCGAGGGTGGGGGGATTTTCCAGCGTGCCCCAACCCCCCTCGTCAGTGGTCCAGGGTGGGAGGCTGATAAAACAAAAAGTGTGGTCATACAGGTGAAAGGACAGGCTAATATCCCGTGAACACATTGACGTACACGTAAACGGGCGCCTGACGATTGGAATTCGATCTAAGATGTCCGGGTCAAAATTTCTGTCATTGTATGGCGTATGTCCCTCTTTATTATCCCAGACGGTGTCGAACCATAGGACGTTAAACCCAATTTCCTTTAAAAATCGATTATATCTTAATATAAGAGGGTCTAACATTCTAAAGATCGATAGATACACACTGCACAAAGCAAATTGTTGTATATCCCATTCAAATAGGGGGGGGGGGGAGGAGGATGGCTGAATGGATAACGTGCGCGCGCTGTATCATAAAGTCTGTCATTAAGTCAACTGGCGTGGTTTCGAATCCCCGGTTGTACGTGACAAGGGGTAGAGTCGCCTGTCCAACCTCGTGGGGTTTCTCCGGGTGCTCCGATTTCCCCCCACTGCTACAGACCTCTACGCGCAAGCGAATTATTGAAATAAAATTTTAAAAAACATATACTACTCCCGAAATGACCTAGATTGTTATTTGTGTCGAGTGGATGTTAACCCTCCCCCCTCTCTCTCTCTCTCTCTCTCTCTCTCTCTCTCCCTCTCGATCGAAGAGATGGGAAATGGAAGTATGTTCCATTATCGTTTTTTAGAATTATACACCGATTGTTTTTCCCTTTTAATAACAAGAGCAGATAAACCGTTAATTATGAAGAAACAGCTGTTTTACACGGAGTCACGAAAGGACTGTAATTGTCTGAATTAATAATTTGTTCTTAGGTTAATAGACTAACCCGTGATTTATAAATACATTACTCTACGCTGAATTACTTTAAGAGAGAAGGGGGAAATGGGGTTTAACGCCAACTCGACACAAACTAGGTCATTACGGGACTAACATATGGTTTAATTATATTTCAAAAATTCGCTTGCGCGTAGGGGTGTATAGCAGTAGGGGAAACCGGACGACCCGGAGCAAACCCACGATGTTGGATAGGCGACCATATACTACTCACGTACAGCCGGGGATTGAAACCACGCCAGTTGACTCAATGACAGGCTTTATGATACAGCACGCACGTGCTACCCCCCCCCCCCCCCCCAAAGTACTTCAAAGTTGGTTGTTATACTAGTAGAAGTATTAGTTGAAGGGTGGAGGGGGTGGGGTATTATGTAAGCATGTTGAATTATTTATTGTGCATCTTGATGAATATGTTGGGAGCCACGTTGACTAAGTGCTAGTAAGATCTGGCTCGCTAGCTTGGAGGTCGCGTGTTCGATTCCTGCATTGGTCGAGAAAAGTTCATCGGGATTTTCCGGTGTCATTTCCCCTTGTCTTTTGGTACAGGACGGAGGGCCTGGCAAGGACAGATATCTTGTCCTTCAGATGGGACGAAAACCCTCTGTCGATTCACTCATATACGTTTTTTTCTTCAATCTAGGCGTTTTGATTTGCATAAATACTTCCCACAAAACGATATCAGAGCAGGTAAAATCGAGGTCTCAACAGGCATTACATTCTGTATATTGTATCCATATATACGGATCGAGGGTCAGATTCCTGGTCACGGACGTTCTAAAAGGGACAATATCACCCATGCTGGCTTGACAGCTCCAGAAAATAAATAATACCCCTATTCTAAGTACTAGATGTTTAAGTGGCCTACCTGTTATGTAAATTATCCATTGCATTCTATTTTACTTGTCCAGAGGGTTCGAAAATATTCTTAAATCCAATTTACATTTGAAAAGGTTTACGTTAGGCTTTTCAAATCATTTAGTTTAATGTTTCCAATTGAATTTTTAAATGAGGTGTGTTAAGATGAAATTTGTATCATCAATTAATCGGAATATTGTAAAAAAAAAAAAGAGTACAATTTATTGACCTGAATAATATGTCCCAAGAGTGGTATTGAGCCTTTAATACTGATCAAATTAGAACTAGCTATAGCACCTATCTAACGCACTTGGCCGAATTGTCTGTACATTTAAGTACTGTACCAATAAGTTCTGACCCCATGCGTCAATAACATTAATAAATCCATAGATTATTATTTCTTCAAATATATACAATATTACAATCTGACTAGTGACTAGTGACTCATTGTTCACAAATTTATATATTGATTTACAAAATTATTGTCATATCTATGTTGTAGGTATATCAATAAAAAATTACCTACAAGGAATGTAAAATATATATAACATTGTAAAAACTAATACATCGATTCAAAACATGATAATTAACAAATTGTAGCCAGTACAAAGCATTCCAGACATCTGCTATTCGTTTTGCTTTGGTTGTGTTACAAAGACGAGCACATCATCATGTTTAAAGCGAGAATTTAAAATTTTCTGAGAAAGTCAAAACATAATCATTTCTATGTCTTTTGCTCAATAGGTTATCAACTCATGGGCATTGTTTCCCATCCTTAAACATCATTGCCACAGGGAAAAAACACATTTACCTCCATGTTTTCCTATAGATAACATGGACAAACCATCTCCCAAAATGCAAGTTAAAACTGATATTTCTGCTAATTTCTCAGCTGGCAATAGTGGATTAATAGGATTATTCTCTAATAATGTAGGACTGTTTATGGATACTATCCATTTAAGGCTTTATTTTAATAAATTTTAAAATCATAACTTAAAAAAGTGTTTAAAAAAAAATGATAGCGTACTATGAAACCAAACAGAGCCCAGTTTAATCAGAGCGGGTCCCTAACGCAACGAGAAAATTATTTCGTATCCTTTTGAATGACACGCCTGCGTAACACACAATTAAACGGTCTGTAATACAAGAGTGATTACCTAATATCTGATCACAAACGAAATCTATTCAGTTCCGAATGGCAAGTCTAGAAGACTAGACCGATAAACCGAGTGAAACTTCACAGAGAAGGTTGAGGGATAGCTCAGTCTCCGCCCTCGTGCCGCCAGATCGATTACCGTGAAACTTTCTCTGAAATTTGAATTTTTCCCTTTTTGCCATGAACCGAGGCCCCCATGAACCCCTAAGCTGGGCTTTGCCAGGAACTGAGTATGACATCATCGCAGCAATATTTGAATTGTAACGCAATATCAAAATTTATCCAGACGATGCACAGTTGTCAAAGGAACAAGCATGCTTTCGAAAAGCATCGCCCCAAAGAGCAACACTAAGAACAACAAGTATGATTTTCGGTGGGGGCTTAGTTCCTGATCCATAAAGTTAGTATACTTTACATCGTGCACGACATCTGTCTCTATTGATTATTAACGACAATTGATTAGTGATTGTTAAATCGATTAAAAACGATTGAAAATTCCAAAATGGAATATATAATTTATTATTCATAACATAATAAACCTTAAATCAATTTAACTCAATGTAAAGATGTATGTGAAGATGGGTCAACGCGGTTTTTTTTTTATCTGTTATATAATGGACCGTATAATATAGGGTTATATCACGGGTAAATTCGGTAATTGAAACCAAACTGTATGAAAACAGCTTTCGATCGTAACCGATGTAAATGTAGTAGAATGCTGAAGCAATTTTAGTTTAAATATATAATTTGTGTGTGAATTATTACAATTGGGCAGGCTGTGTAATATCAATATGGAAATTTCTAAAAATTCAACGGATACAGTTTGCATTTTAGCTAATTCATGTTCGGTGGCCATACAAAAAAGTTCTTTTCAATATTTTAACAGGCTGTGGTATATGATTTTAATGTTTCATATTCATGTGATTATCAATGCATAAAATTCGCCTTTTGTTATTAAATCATTGTAGCTAAAGCTCGTTCGGCAGCCATTTTTAACAATTTAGCGCAGCCGTTGGATTTCATCAAATCGTTTAATTTTGTTTCAACTTTATGTTAATTTATTTCAAATTCTTTTCATCTGATTTCAAACTCAGTAATTGTGTATCCATAAAATTGTACCTTGTGTTATTATGTTCAATTACTAAATGCCAATCGAAGAAGAAAACATAGGAAAAGGTACGAGTCAATTTGGGGTACGAAGTAAAGTACGAAACGGCTCATGTGAGGTACGAATGAACGAAGTGCGAAACAGCCAGGTTACGAAACAGCCAGGCTCATGTGAGGTACGAATGAACGAAGTGCGAAACAGCAAGGTTACGAAACAGCTGACATCCTAGTTGACTGAAGCGATGGTTTGGATCTAGATAGGCAAACTGAACGCTACAGTAAATTGAAAAGCAATTACTGTATTTCAATCGGAGCTATACATTTCTTCAATGCCTCTCTTGCCGTTCTCATGCAAGAATCGTCGTAGAAACGTGGCACTGATAAAATACAATAATTGCTCTACATAATGACGGTCGTGAAAAACTGCTTGAACATTAAAATTAATAACACAGGGACCAAAGATCATCAGCCTTGTGTATAAGTAAAACACTTTTTTTTAGTTCGTCATCTTCTTCGTGACTATATACTAAACATTAATACATCCCAGGGTGACATTTTGACAAGTTAAATGCATTATACATATATATTTATATATTTATTACACCCCGTTAAATCACAATATCTACTGAGACCATTTATACAAAATCCTGATTTACATTTTAATCAAAATATATTACAGAGTGAGTGGGGGTTCCTTGTTAAGATTCGAGTTCTTGACCTACAAAATGTAGTCACTGAGTTTGCATGATGATAATAATGAGTAGAGGTCAAAATGCCAAGCCCATATTTGAAAATAACATCCATCAGCTATATATGAACATTGAAATTGTATCGGGGACTAGTTTGGGCATGTAGAACTCTACAATGATGAGGAACTCGGCATTGTCATCCAAAACGAAACTAAACTTTTACTTGAGTTTGAACTTTACTCAACAACAAAACGAAACATCCCAAAACTGAAAATTTAAAACAAAAAGGCCATGAAAATCGTGAATAACATTGTAAATCATGTTGAAATATAGAAGTTTTACCCGAAAGAGTTGAGAACTTGCTTCACTCTGTACCATCTATGTTTAAAGGAGCTAAGTCGACAATATTTGGGACCTAGATATTGACTCAAATGGGTATCAACGCATGTAATAATGTAATATGAATGTATATAATCTGATTTACATTCAATCGTTTCCGTTTTTTCTCTAATTTCAAATCAGATATGTACGACAAAAAAAGCCAGAAGTCTCAATCGAAATACATTTTTTAGCGTCTGGTTATTCCAGTTTACATAGCATTTATTACGTATGCTTCCCGGATAAGAATAATATGGCGCCACCCATTGACATGACTTGTGAAATATTTCTAGCCTCGTTCATCGAGTCCATTGTTACAAATGGGCTAAGACGCATTATAGTACACGATTCGTGTACCAATGGTAAAATTTTGATTTTGTCTTAAATATTGGATATCAGAAGCCCATCTTTTCCCGGTAAGATCACAACATCAATGTTGATTTAAATTGACAAATAATTCGTGTTTTCAATGAGAAAGACTTTGGATAATATTTAGTTTGTTGGTATAAATTAATGGGAAAAAAATACAATCATCGTCAAGTTCCGCAAGAGGCTCTCATCATCGTCAGGGTATCGGGGACAGTAGCTCGGGCCTGTAGAACGATACAATGATGAGGAACTCGGCATTGTCCTTCAAAACGAAACTTAACTTTTACTTTCGTCTTCGTTTCGTTAGGCGCTAAAACTCGGGGAGGGGGGTGCCAATTTCCAACCTTTTCCCGACCAATGACAGCGTGATTCGTCGTCACATGTCCGGGAAAAACTTCGACCGTACAACTATGGTGGGTTTTTTTTTTTACCTATTTCCTGTTGAATTCGTGTACATATTATTATTATTACATTAGTAAAACTAAAAAGTATTACATGTATTTATATATTGGTATGTCATATGTTGTTGTGTGAAATCTAAGTAACTGTGTTTTAGCAAAGCTACCAGAAAAATGGGGGTGGAATAACCCCTCCCCATGCCGAGTTGTTTGTCGCGGACCCTGATTGCGTCTATTCCATTTGTCACCTTCAAAGTAGGCCTATTTCTGTGGCTGTATCATAAGGTCTGTTATTGAGTCAACTGGCGTGGTTTCGATTCCCCAGCTGTACGTGAGAAGCGGTAGGGTTGCCTATCTAACCTCGTGGGGTTTCTCCGGGTCCTCCGTTTTGCCCTCGCTGCTAAAAGACCCCTACGCGCAAGCGAATTATTGAAATAAAATTGAACCATGTCGTAGTCCCGAAATGACCTAGCTTGTTCGAGTGGATATTGAACCCCATCCCCCCATCACACACCCACCGGTACTTATATAGGTCAGTAGTGCGTTGTACATTCACGTTGTGTTATAGATAATAATCACGTTACTTGTAACAATCATTAATTACCTAATGGATATATAACATTAGTTAATCAAGATTATATATTATACACAATCATCGTGATGGTCTTTAGTGTAATTACATCCTCATTCCCGCTTTCAGATAAAAGAAAAACGCACATTAAAAAAAAATGCGCAATGACGTTAAATAAAAAAAAATGACGTAAATGATTTTATCTCATAGGCCCGTTTTCCATGTATGTGTTTTGTTGATTTTCCGCGCGTTTTGCCGGGAAATAAGTCGATTAATGCACATGTAATGGAACCGTTTCCATGTAGCCATCGAAAACTCACATGGAAAACGGACTCAATGTTTACTTCGTGGTTTAGAAATTCGTAATGCTAGTTTAGGCTTTTTGAAGCAGGAACTGATCACAAAGTTCAGTATTCCTCCCAAATAAAGCCATATACTTCCACAGTTAGGTTGTTTATAATCGATTCTTAATACATTTAGTATGAGTAAAAACCTGAAAAACTTTGATAATTCCTAAAAACATCCAAATAATGCACTTAGACTTTGAATGGTCTCTGGGGCAACCTTTTCATAAAGATAGATATATATAGATTAAATCTAATACTTTTACCATGAATATACGTACTAAATATTTATATTATAATATACTTACTTACTAATTGATATACACCATTTTACCACATCCAGGCTCATATAGAACTTATAAGAAGCACATATTATATCATATAATATGACTGAAACCAGATTGAACGAAAAAACTTATGGCTAGATCGTTTATTGTATTAGCATATCTTGTGAATACCCAAAATGGTGTACTTCCTTAATACATGATTGGCACCATTTGACACCATTTGTACCACCTCCAGGCTCACATTTTGGCGCAATATAAACCGGTTGGAGCTAAGGGGCCATAAAACCCCACCCGATTCAGGCTCACACAGTAGTTATAGAAGCACGTAAAAGATCCCTTAGCAGTTGGAAATCGATATAAAAGTAAGCCGTAGTGCCCGGGCAAAATTTCCCCCATAGCACACTTTATGGCGTAGTCTTCATTAGCCGAGTTTACGAGTAGAACAGTAGGACGTTAAACCCCATTTCATTTCATTTCAGTAGACATACCCTGCCCCGTGGTTGGAGATATTGTTGGATCTGGACTTTGTTTAGTCGAAGGTAATTTGTAAGAATGTTTAGTTAGGGAATTGAAATCTATTGGAATCGCTAGTCACGTAAAACAAGGAACATCTAGCAACGACTTTAAAACAAAAGTCCCTTTTATTTTTTTAATACGTTCATTTATTAAAGATGCATTAAATGTAAGATTTAGTTAGGTAAAGATCTGGAAGTTCTTGTTATAATAGTTCCAACATAGGTATTCAAATCGATTTTTTCTGAGCGAAGTTATGAATGTTTGAAGATAAAGCATAGATGGTTCATTATCGTAGTAACGGTAGTTGGGAACCGAGACTTAGCCACAATCTCCCATTCTATCGCCAAACGTCGCGGATGTTTAAATCCATTTAAATCTTGGACATCGTATTCTCTAGGGAGCTGATTATAATACATTTGTGAAATGAAATAGGGTTTAAGTCCCTATTTGTCTGTATTAGCTCGGCCAGAGGAACACACAACTAACACGAGGGCTTGTTTTACGTATAGCCCTTTGTACTGAACCACTGACAAGGGAAGTCACGATGGACAAATGAATAATATACATAACAAAATATAGGCCTATTCACCATAATTTTGAATACATCATATATTCATTGTCATCTAAAGTAAGCACCTTTAAAATTCAGCACTGTTAAGACTAAAGAGTCAGCCGGGAATTGTAAGTTAATGATCTTTACAACAAACTTCCAGCTGTCATCCTGTCCTCCTAAGGTCAAGGTTATTATTGATCTAATCTAGCGGTTATTGCTGTTGGCTTGTAAAAGTGGTTGAGTTTGACAAATGAATCCGTCACTTCGCACGCCGATCCTTGATTACAAACACGCAAGTCTCTTAAATACTGGGATTTTCTAACCATTTGATTGCAATCATGATTGTTTCAGGGAAAAAAACAATCATTATCTTGTATGTGGTTAACCATGGGTTAAAGGGGCTAAATCGCTAATATTTAGGACCTAGAAATTGACCCTAATGGGTCGCAACGCATATAATAATATAATCTGATTGTATATAAACTGATTTACATTCAATTGTTTCCGTTTTGACTCTAATTTCAAATATTAGTTATGTCCAGCGAAATACGGCATGAGTCTCAACCGAGTAGAAATTTCTAGTGTCTGGTTATTCCACTCGTCTACGCATGCCCAACAGATAAGATATGGCCTTACCGTTTGACAGAAGTTGTAGAATATGTCTAGCCTCGTTCTTTCTGCTCACTTGTAACAAGTGACGCTAAAACGCACTATGGTACACGATTCGTATACCAATGGTAATATGTTTATTTTGTTTTAAATATTGAATACCAGGGGTCACAACATCAATGTTGATTTGAATTGACAAATAATCCATGTTTTTAACGTTTAAGACTTTGGATGCTATTGAGTTAGAGACTTAGCTCCTTTAACACTAGCTTTCTGATTCTACACATGAAGCGATCGAAAAGTATCCGAAAGAATTGTCTCGAATCTCGATGGATGGAAATTGAATTATTTATTAGTTTGATTGTATGTTGCGACAGAAGGCTAGTTGTCACTATGTTTATTTAAACCTCTTTTCATTAGCCTGATTTGTACAGGGAGCCGCGGTCGCTAATTGGGTAAGACCCTGGCTCGCTAGCCTGGAGGTCGCGGGTTCGCTCCCGGTGTTGGTCGAGAAACGTTATCGGGATTTTCTGGTATGGTTGGTGTGCAGGATGGAGGGCCTAACATGGAATCTGTTCAGTCGTTCTGGTGGGACAAAAAACCGAGGTACCGCGAAAAAATTGACGTGCTCGTAAAAGATACATTGGCAGTTGAGATTCGATATAAGACTACATCGTAGCGCCGCTGTCCGGGCAAAAATACCCTCATAGCCCACTATATGGCATATGCCCGTCTTTATGTGCTCTGTTGGTAGTATTCTAGGCGATTTAATGAAATGGTCAGATGCCATCATGACTTTTCGGGCAGACGCGTAAAGTGAAAAATAAAATTATTTCATCTACTTTGCAAAATGAATTTAAGTGCCCGAATTCTAATAAAACACTAATTTTGCGGGCTGGAATAACTGTAAAATGCGTTTGCGGCCGGAAAATATTCAAAAATTTTCTTGGGGGTCCTTACACGGTCAGCCCAGCTTCTTCGCGTCTTGAAAGAAAAAGGCGCCGCTGACTGTAAACCTGAATTTTTTTTCCGTCATTTCTTATAGTTTTGCTTCCGTAACTGTCAAAGAGCAGTATATTCTCCGGGAGGGTGAGGCCCCCATTTCCCCGGGACGATTGATTGGTCGTTTGATATTCGGGACAGCGAGGTGCTATATTGGACCAAATTGAAGTTACTGGAATAGCAGAAAAACGCGTTTGCGGGCCCGCCTTCGTGGACTGTAAACGATTGATTGGAATTCGAGTCAGCCACCTTAATTAGGCTATATTTGACCACTTTGAAGGTGCTTTGTTCACAGGCTGAAATAGCAGGAAAACGTGTTTGCAGCCGTCAAATATTCTAAAATATTCATGGGGGAGGGGTACTAGGTAAGATCCGCTTCTTCGCCTCTCGAGGAAAACCGGCATCGCTGTCTGTATATTACATGTCAATCCGAAATATTTTCGGGCATTTCGGGTTCTGCCCCCCTAACTGTCATCGAGCCCGTACACCTATGTATGCCATCTTGACCATCATGTATATGACTGTTTTACTCGTTTGTAGCTTCTAAGATAAAAACAAAATATAAATAGAAACCAATGACTACCTTCGATTGCCATAACTTGAGCTAAGATTGACTTACCCTTTATCTGATATCACTAACTTTCTGAGATAAATAAAATTCTTCATGGAATTAATAGAAACTAATGGCTACCTTCGATGGCCATAACTGGAGTTAGGATTGATCGATTTGAAATAATGTTTTATTCAATATACTTGATTATAAGATTAATTTATATAATGTCAATGTTTCCTCTTTAAAGCCCCAATACCACTCTTGTTGTAACTGAATAATATGTTCCAAACTTTCTTCTGATCAACAAATTGTACTATTTTATAATATTCCAAATAATTGGTGATATAAATTTCATCTTAACACACCTAATCCTAATTGAAAAAAATGGAAAAATTCACCTGTATGACTTGAAAGGCCTTACGTAAATGTAAATTTGATTTAAACATGTGTTGGAACCCTCTGGACAGGTAAAATAGGATGTAATGGATAATTTACACAACAGGTAAGACACTTAAACATCTAGCAGTTAGAATAAGGCTATTTTTTTCTGGACCTGGCAAGCCAACAAGAGTGGTATTGTCCCTTTAAGTATTTGACGTCCCCATTCTCTCTGATAAATAGTCACCACAAGCTCTAGATGGCAGACATGTTTAATGTTTACATTATTTGATAATAATTAAAGAAGCATTATGCAAAGTTTAGATAAAGAGCAGGTCGTTCTTGCTATAATAGTTCAAAACTAGATAATGCAAAATGAATATACTGAAAGTTTCAATCAAATTACTTTTTTCTGTGCCAAGACATTAGCGTTTGAAGGTTTGCCAAGATGTGTGCAATAATTGTAACACCGTACTATAGTTGTTCGAGACCTAGCCTCGCTTTACAATGTTTAAATTAAATCATTAAATGACCGAAGGTCAGAGGTATCCGATGACATTGAGGGTTGATTATGGTCTTGTCATGTTAATCAAAATGTCTCATATTTTATATCACATTTAAGGCCCATAGAAACCCCTGCAAGGGGTAGATTTAGCTATTTAAATATTTGACGTCAGACATATTTAATTTTTAAATTAATTTTTTCGGACTTTATAAGAGAATGAAAAATAAGATTCAACAACAACCATGCCATAGGGAGTAATAAAAGTCATCGATTTATTTCAAAGTGTTCCATTAACATTTACTGGAAACCTTGCGATCAAAATGTTTTGGAGTATCAGAAAAAATGAGTGAAATATAATCTAAAATCTAGCCTATTCTTTATTTGAATCACATTACAGAGTTTTGTATCAAGTTTTCGTTCAGACGATTTCGATCACCATTTGTATTTCAATGAGACATTAAGAACGTTTCAACTGTCAAACTCCCGTTCTCTTTAAATCTGATATTACTGTGCCTGCAATCGATCTGAAAAAGGTTTTGATGTTCAGCCGTCACCTTAACAAGTTTTAGTACTAAATTACGTCAAAGCAAAATCCACAGAATTTTATGATTCATCCCATTATGTCATTCAGGACGAGAACAGTCTGACAGCGCCCCCAACTGATCGGTCTTGTGGAGCTTAATCCTATAATAGATAATGAAATCTATGATTACACCTGAATGTAAAAAGCATTTTATTATTGTAGGCAATATGGTGTCCGGTTATCAATTAGGTTAATTCCTGTAGAAGTGATTTATTAACTTTGGCTATTGAATGTCTCAATAGTAAGTAATGATTTGATTATTCCCATGGCCGTAACAAACAGGTTTTATGTAAGAGCAATTTAGCAGATTGAGTTATCAACTTTATTGTATAATATGGAGTAATGGTTTTACGTATTTAACTTCAATCACAGTTAGTGGCCTAATTGCAGCAAAGTGAAATTGTATAAATTAACCTTGATTTACGGTCATTTTGACTACCTTGTTAAACACATGTGACTTTAAAGAGGAACAGTCTAACTAACGAACTGAAGTTATGAGGGCTAAATCTATTTGTCAAGGCCAGCTCAATTTCGTCTAGGTAGCTGAGATGTAAAAAGGTTAGGACACGTGATTGTTGGCAAGATTTGTAGTTTAGTGTTAGGGTAAGCATTAGGTGCAAGATTAGGGTTCGATTAGCGCTAGCCCTGTTTATATCGATTGACTTATGTCCAAACTTGAAGTTAGCCTTATCAATTAGATCTAACTACTTTTAAGTTAGATCATAATAAAGTAGAGCCCGTTTAGTTACGTGTGCAAAATTTTCGAAAGAGGGAGGTAGGGCCACAAACATTACGCCCCTAACCGAAGAATGAATTTTGAAATGAAATTTTAAGTTCGACTTCAAAAAAAGGTAAACATTCCGTAACTCATTCCGTAACTCATCTGCCCTGTATAGGTTCCGTCAGTCCAATCCTTATCCTGTAAATATGAAAAATATTCGCAAAGTAATACCCACTGTATAGCCTACTTACTTTGTTACTTTTGAATAAATGAATGGGGTTTAACGTCCGGTTTTTTGCACCAATCGGGAAAATGAAGATGGGTATGCGCCATACAGTGTGCTTGGACAGCAATTGATTGCCTACACAGGAACTCTCTGTTTCGTCCCACCCGAACGACTAGACGGTGTCTTTGTCAGGCTATCAGTGATGGATGCATCGAGGGGGGACCACGCCGAAAAATCTCGACAAACTTTCTCGGTCCAAACCGCGGCTTCAATGCTAATCTCAAATTGGTATGATCAGATAAGTATACCTTAAAACATAAACATTTTGCAAGAGCTAAATCTGTCCATTGCAGGTCTTTCGTTAGGCCTGAAATGTTATATAAACTATTAATTAGACATTTATTAACATGACAAGACCATTAATAACTCTCGATACCATCCGGTATCACCAGTATTAAGTAAATAAGAACGGTTCAGCCATATTTTGATTTAATTTAGAAATGGGGAAGCGATGCTTGGCTTCGAACAACCAATACGGTGGTTACAGTTAATGCACACATCTTTTCAAACTTTCAAAAGCTAGTATATTCGCTCGCTACAGGGTAATTTGAATGAAATTTTCAATATATCCAATTTGCATTATCACTTTTCGAACTATTACAACAAGAATTGCCAGCCCTTTATCTAAATCTTACATAATGTATCTTTAATTTAACACCACTCACATTTTCACAAGTCGTTTCATTGTTATTCAAATGTGGTTTTAGAATTTGCAGTGTTCGGGTTGTTGTCCATTAACGATATGTTACGCAATAAACCTGAATAGAATAAGAATGTGGTTGTTATTAGCTTAGTGATTTAAACCCTATATCCACAAATAAACATCAATTACATGCACAGTGAATGGACTCCAAAGACATTTTCAGAATGCTATTTGTATGAAAACAACGTGGTAATCATTAATATAGACAGAATCTACTAACGTCATCCAAGTTACATAATTATAAGACATTTAATTAAACGAAGAATCGATATTTGTGTGCAAAATGTATTTTTAGATTAAACTCGTAATACATTTGTTCTTACTTTGCAGCAAGTTCATGGCTGAACTAATTTGTGCAATGTGTATTATAGTCTAACGTATCGGGGAGAGATAGATAGAGAAATGGGTTTTAACGTCCACTCGACACAAACTAGGTCATTTCGGGACTAACATATGGTTTAATTTTATTTCAATAATTCGCTTGCGCGTAGGGGTCTTTAGCGGTAGGGGGAAACCGGAGGACCCAGAGAAACCCCACGAGACTTGACAGGCGACCCCACTCCTTGTCACGTACAACCTGGGATTCGAAACCACGCGAGTTGACTCAATGACAGGCTTTATGATACAGTTGACTCAATAACAGGCTTTATGATACAGCGCGCACACGCTAACCAATCACCCATCCAACCTCTTTAATAACGTATCGGGAAAATACCTTAACAAAATGTATTATTTTGAGTCTATATCCTTTATCTATATATTATTTAATAGTCTCGAAGCTGTTAATATAAAATTGCAACACGCAAAAAAGTACAGCAAACATTTATAGCAAACACGTGAAAAAAATAACCTGGTTTACGTGATTCGTCATTTCATTGACGGGTGACTATTATGACAGAAACAATGTTGACAAACAACAAGCACCGATCAACACGGAGGTAAACAAATAAATAAACAAAACACCAAGAATAGTATTAACTAAAATGTATGAGAGAAAAAGAGACAGAGAGACAGAGAGAGAGAGAGAGAGGGGAGAGAGAGAGAGAGGGGGTAATTTCAGGACAAACATATGGTTTAAGTTTATATCAATAATTCGCTTGTGCATAGGGGTCTTTAGCAGTGGGAGGAAACCGGAGGACCCGGAGAAAACACACGAGGTAGGACTGGCTACCCTATTTTTGTCACGTACAACCGCGCATGTGCTAACTATTCGGCCATTAACAAAAATGTATGATTTAATAATCAAAACAAATAATTATAAAGCTTGGAAAATTACAACATTCTACTACTTACAAGCTATGGGCGGTGGCATTAAAATAGAAAAAAAATATCAATGCATGAAACTAATGAAATAATTATAAAGCTACTTACTACATGTACTTACAAGATATGGGCGGTGGAATTTAAAAAATCAATGCATAAAACTAATGAAATAGGATGAGAAAATAACACGATATACTTAAAGATATGGAAGGTGAAAGTCTGCAAATAAAACAAAAAAAACACCAAAAGATGTACTCTTATATCGAATCTCAACTGCCAATGGATCTTTTACGTGCACGCCGATGTGTACACGGGACCTCGATTTTTCGTCCAATCCCAACGACTAGACAGCTGTCTGTAAACAATTAGCTCTGTTATAAAAACCCACGAACTTGTAGAGGTTTAGTAATCACCGGAAAGACACGCCACCAAGAATCAGGTATAGAGCCCAGTAGTCAGAAATATGAGAAAGGAAGTCTTCATTTTAAATATGTAACAGCTATAATTTCAATTTAAAGAAAAAATAATTTTAATCCATCTCTCTCTCTCTCTTCTCTCTCTCTCTATCTCTCTCTCTGCACGCCACTGCGTGTAAGGAATGCCGTGACCGGAGCCAACCAATAACCCTGCAACCAGCGACACAACTCTACTGGAAACAAACACATGGCCGTGACTAATACCCAGCCATCTACACCAGCCATCGGTTACTATTTCACTTTCTTTCATATAAATTGTCGATCAAGTAACATTTAAATTGATCGATCATTTCTTGAAAGATACAAGAATTCCTTTTCTGTCGTTTGTCACTGATTCTGATCAAAGCCAGGTCTAATAATAGCCGCGAGATGGTATTTTAATGTCATATAACGGTAATCAATATATGTTTAGTTTTTTTAACTCCCCAAACATTCCATAATCATTAAATGTTAAATATTTGACATACCCAGACGCTGTTTAATGCTAGCTCTATGTATGATCACTAACCGAGATATCATGCTAAGCTAATTGATTTTTACGATGTGTTGTTGCAAACTCTTCCGTTTTCCGTTAAAAATGTAACAGATAATACATATTTTTTTTACACGAATTTTATATGAATTACTATAGCCATAATCGCAATGTTTTACTAGCTTTCTCTCGTCACTAACCCAGATATCATGCTTAGTTAATTAATGTTTACGAGGTGTTATTACAAGCTATGTCTCTCTATTGTTCAGTTAAACATACAACAGATAATGGATTGAATTTTTTACATGAATTTTATATGAATTACAATAGCTATAATCGCAGCCTCTATATTTTACTATAGCTCTCTCTAATAACTAACTGATGCTTAGCTAATTAATTTTTATGAGGTGATGTTGTAAACTTTTTCGTATTCCGTTAAAAATATAACATACATGTACTATATATCTTTTTACGTGATTTTTATATGAATTACAACAGCGATAATCGCAGCCTCTATATTTTACTATAGCTCTCTATCTATCTCTCTCTCTCCCTCTCTCTCTCTCCCACTGATTGCATAATTCTATTTTACTATCTCTCTAAACGATATACCATGCACCATGTTAAGCTAATTGATTGTTACGGGATTTTGTTACAAACTATTCCGTGTTCCATTAAAGGGACAATAACACACTTTGAAGGTGTTAACATAAGGCCTTTTATATCATACAGTTGAATTTTTCCAATTTTTTAACTTTGGTGCAATGCCACCATGCTCGGTTAATAGTACGCTCGTACCAAATGGATAAGATAAGTTATGTTTAAATTTGCATGGTGTGGCGCGAAGAGGTTTGGGAAAAAGGAAGACACTTGAAAAATGGGAAAACAGATGAAATAAATTTTTTATTCAAGGTAATGTACATTAGCTAAGATTAGATAAAGTGCGGACAGTTCTCGCTATAATAGTTGAACATAGATATGTGTCAAATTTTTTTATTGAATGACCTGTTCTATATAATTGTATACATGTATATATTTATTATTTATATATTTACAACCATGTAACTTTGGGTCGATGACCTATCTACTGACTAAAACATTATTGTTATCATTATTATAATAGATAATGAAAAGGGAAAATGATCAAATTTTCAGTTAAATTACCCTGAGCCTAGGTATCGGCGATGTAATTATAGTTTTGCCTCGATTGTCATTACTACCGTTGGTACGATAATAAACAAAGTCCCAATTATTCATTTTACGGTAACCGCATCAACCTCAAAACGTATTTAAATCTACTTATATCTCAACCATCCGATGGAATCGAGAGTTGATTGAGGGATTTTCATGTTATTAAATTTCTAATTTTAATAATGGTTTATATAACATTTCAGGCCTAAAGAAAAACATACAATGGGCAGATTTAGCTCTTGCATAATGCATGTTTAAATTGAGAAGCCTGTACAACAAAAAAAAAATCGATTTTAATTCACTCTTTGATTGGGTGCCCTACCCCCCCCCCCCTCTTTCCCCCGTCCCTTCCCTATCATACTCCCGTAAACTGGATGTCCGTGGCCGCCACTCCAATATATCCGTCGCCATCGTACCCGTGTTTTGAGTCTGCTGGAACCTAACTGCACTAGTATATATCATTCCAGCCATTCAGAAATTCTATGTGTATGCAAGTCTGCTAGACACAAGACACGTGTTCTCTAATTTCAGGCATGTCAGAATGACCAATATGTGTCCTTGACCTTGGTTGTGTGGGATAAAACGAATGCACTAAATAGCTTGTCAAATAGCATATAAAATATCAATAAAACCTTCCATATTATGTGTGGCTTGACTGAAGTCCTTGAAGAAATGATCTCTTGATTGGCAGATGGACGAGCTAGTTTTTCTTTAATAACATATTTAGATTCACGTTCATCATGGCATATTTCCAATAACGTGTTATTTTTTATTTATAACGTGTTTACGATGAGTTCTGTCAGCCATGATGAATTGATTGAAAAAAGGCTACGGTTCTTTCTGATATTTTCGCTTTTCACATTCAGCACAGATTAGATTCATAATCAACTTTCTAAATACCAGAGTGGGAAGACAGTCACATTTCCCTTTGTTAATGGTGCAGAGGGTAGAGGGCCTGCTAAACCGCACCGTCATTCGGATGGGACGAAAAACCGAGGTCCCGGGTACGCATTGGCGTGCACGTAAACGAACCCTTTGTCGTGAAAATTTGAAGTAGAGAGGCGAAAACGTCACTGTCGGGGAAAAATTGCCTTCTTTGGAACATTGCAGAAAAAGGGTTTGTGCAGAAAATAATGTGTTAAGCATTTCTTTTCTTTTCTACAAAGCAGCAAATACAATTCCAGGAAATCGAGATAAACTTCTTCGGCCAAAACCGGGATCGAATCGGGAAATAAAATGGGGTTTAACGTCCTACTCTTCTGCACCTAACCTAGGCTAATTAAAGACGGTCATACGCCATAAAGTGTGATATGAGACATTTTCTTTGCCCGGACAGAGGCGCTACGGCCTACTCTTATATCGAATTTCAACTGCCAAGGAATCTTTTACGTGACGCCACTGTGTACACGGGACATCGATTTCCGTCTCATCCGAACGACTAGGCAGTTGTCCTTGTCAGACCTTCCGTTCTACATCACTGACAAGGGGAAACCACGCCGGAAAATCGAGATGAACTTTCTCGGCCAATGCAGGGATCGAAACCCCGACCTCCAGGCAAGCGAGTTGGCGCCTTTCATCGGTTTCCGTCTCATCCGAACGACTAGGCAGCTGTCCTTGTCAGGCCTTCCGTTCTACATCACTGACAAGGGGAAACCACGCCGGAAAATCGAGATGAACTTTCTCGGCCAATGCAGGGATCGAAAACCCGACCTCCAGGCAAGCGAGTTGGCGCCTTTCCCTCTTAGCAACGTGATCCCCCGATCGAACCGTGACCTTCAGGTTAGTGAGCATTTATCAATTTCGAAAGTAAGTTGAGTGTCATGCAATATATAAACATGGATTCCTGATTTTACAAAAAAAAGTGTTGTTTTGTAAGACATTTTTTTAAAATGTGATGTGATAAACCTACTCGAGATATTTTTTATTTCTAGTGTATGTGACATGTGACATGTCATTAGAAAGGAATTTCAGTTCAATAACACTACTGAACGTGGATTTTATTATTACAGAGAGACCAGCTTGTTCTAGCTAGTTTTTATGACACGTGACATGTCAACTAAATATTGTCCTACATAGATCCAGCTGTTGATTTGTTCATCGGGGGAGAGGGAGAGAGAGAGAAAGAGAGAGAGGGGGGGGGGTTGAGAGAGGGGGTTTAACATTTGTTCGTTTTCGACATCAACGACACTTTCGATGTGCCACATTTGATATTAAAGAGAGAGAAAGGGTGAAACGGGGGAGAGAGAGAGGGGGGAGGGATGGGGTTCAACGACCACTCGAAACAAACTATGTTATTTCGGAACGAACATATGGTTATTTTATTTCATTAATTCGCTTGCGAGTAGGGGTCTTTAGCAGTGGGAGGAAACCGGAGAGAGAGAGAGAGAGAGAGAGAGAGAGAGGTTGGCATGTTTTCGACACTAACAAGGTCATTTCGGGAGTAACATACATTTTTTTTTATTTGCAATCTGGGGTTGTTTAGGTAACCGCGCAGTCCATATAGAGGGAGGCCATATTAACTGTTAAGGGTAAGTGATTAAAACTTGGGTGGGCGAAACATCGTACATTCGGTAAAATGCCTCCCATCTGTGTACCTGGTCATGTCAAACTGTATACAGGAAATCATTGGGTCAGTATGAGATATTTTAAATCAATGATTATAACATGAACCAGTTCCCCAACTATCGTAATCAAGGAAAGCCTTCACAATTAGCTAATAATGAAACAACCAATACGGCTTTACATACTCTATTATGGAATCCTGCCAACAGATGAGATTTTCGCGTGCTCGACTATCAACAGAATACGTGTAGCAAATTGTTATTTAGTATTTGTATTGAAGCGATTTCTTACAACATTAATCATAGTAATAAGTCCATAAAATTTTATCAACAGATGAAAGGAAGGTTTAACTGTTAAGGGGACATAACTCTCCCGTTTAATTAATTACTTTTGACAAATAAAATGCTGCCGGCCGATCCGATAGACCGATATAGAATGATTTTGTTCTATTATCACTAGCAACAATATGTTATAAAGATCACCAGCTCAGCATGACTCATTGTGATAAAATTACGTTCGTTGATAGATTGAAGCCAATGGATAGTAACCCAGTCCCAGATATAACGATTTTTACTTCAGCTCAGCTGTTAAAATCGCCACCGTAATAATTTTATTGAAATTTGAATGGAGTTTTAAGAAATTTATTGAGCATATTAATGATAAATGAATTAAAATCAAATTAAATTGAGACGGTTATACGCCATAGACCTATTATGGGAAATTTAATCCTGCTTTTTCCGCCCACTCTTCGTCGATTGCCAACTGTTAGTGGTTCTGTAACGTGCACGTCAACGATAACACGGGTGAACGGACCTTAGCAATGGTTCCACTACTGATATCTTACTTCTTGCCCCCAGCATAAGACAGTTCTTGTCGACAGTAGTAGACAGTTACTGGCCTATAACTCCCTTAATTTCCAATATTAATCCACATTGAAATACATGTAGGCTACATGTGAAACCTAACCGCATAATTCTATGATTTTGAAAAATCCAACGCATTACCACGAGGAGAAACTGTCCCGAGAATATTTTAAATATACGCTATACCTTCAAACAGCAAGAATGACCACGGGATTAGAAATGATATGAAATGGGGTATAACGTCCTACTGTTGTGCTCCAACTGGGATAATCAAGTTAGGCATACGCCATACAGTGTGCTGTGAGGGAAAATTTACCTGGACAGCGGCGCTATGGCGTACCTTTATATCGAATACCGCCTGCCAAGGGACCTTTTACGTACACGGGACCTCGGTTTTCGTATTATCCGAACGACTATACGTTGTCCCTCGCCCGGCCTTTGTAGGCACCACCGACAGAAGGGGACCATACCGGAAAATTCCGATGAACTTTCGTTCAACGCAGGGAGAGAACACGAGAACCTCAGGTTAACGTGCCAACGTCTTACACACTGAGCCACCGTGATTAGAAACAGGAGAAAACAAGTACGAACGACAAGTACACCACTCTGCTGTGATTACATTTTAAATAATAGTTCATTCCTGATTAGTGATTACAAGTATACCTTCATAGTTAATCTAATGATAACAGATCGCTATTTCGTTTCGTTTTCAATGTTTTAGAGGGAGGTTTTATCCTCGGTTTTAGAGGGACTTTTTGAACATTCATTACCGATTCAGAATATCTCCAAGGATGTGTATAATAAAATTGAGAAATCACACACTTCAAAACATAAAATTCCAAGATTGTAAGTTGTTTCACGAACCGAATTGAAGGAAGTGCATGTTATAAAATATGTTCTATGCAGAGGCGGATTTAAGGGGGGCGCAAGGGGCGCGCACCCCCCCCCCCCTAATTTTCGACAGTGCCCTTTTTTACTTCTGAAAGTGACTTTTTTACTTCTGAAAGTGCCTTTTCTCAGACCCAAATATGTCCGAAAATATCAGCCAAATAGCTCTTGGAATTGCTACAGATGCAAGGAACAGGGATGTAGCCACGCCAGGCGGCACTATTTTCTGCCGCCAAGCACAAAGAAAAAATCGAAAAAAGCCGCCTCGACTTCGTCCTTCTCTGCACACAAACTCGGCGCTCGAAATTTACCACGGCAAACGACAAAGCCATGATAAAAGACTACACAAAGCATGTCTGCCACGGCATTATTTATTTTTGTGTGCCGTAGTAGACCCTATCATCAAAATTTACGGCACTCCAATGTTAAAGGTTTAGATGTCGTTAATGGTGTCGTACGTTCGGTTTTACGATCAATTTTGAATGTACTGTTTAAATCTACGGTTAATCCTAGCCTATCCACAATGTCAATGTTTTATTTTATTTCTTGCCTGTGTTGATCATGGAATTGCTACGGCCTGGTAGAAGGGCTAGGAAGACGATGAGAGCTTTCTCAACTTCTGTTTGACCTTATTGTCATTCCACCGTATTAATAATATAATTTGTGAGACACAAGTCAAACAAAACAGCGTGTTTTAATTATCAATAATTCGTTTTACTCAAATAAAACACAAACATCGTTTTAAGACTAGGCCTATATAAATTTGAATATATAAATAGAAATTGATTTGCACTAAAGCAAATAAGACAGCAAATGCTCTAAAAATACACCAATAAGGATGAAAATTTCATAAAAGACCATGCCCCCTCCCCAATTTTTTTTTGATCGCTACGCTCGCAAAAGATTGTTTCCACCACTCATCTCAGCGACGTGCCCTCATTTTGCCCCCCCCCCTTTCCTAGATCCGCCCCTGCTATGATAGAATTATTTCTTGTGATCAATTCTTCATCGAACAAATCAAATGGCAATTGAGAATAATCTGATAGAAACGAACGATATGTGGAATTTGCAAGACCTGGGTAAACTTATTGAGTTCCATGATAATATGTGTTTCCTCACACAGATCCATCTACTTCATTTCCAGAATGCATCTCTGTCCTGAATGGCCGCCATAGCAAAATTTGATGTCTTGTTGTGTAGTGTAGTTCTGTACCGTTTCACGTTTGGCATACACACAAAGACTGAATACTATAATACTTATCACAATTCTCGAAGTATACTTAGTGTTTTCAACTAAAATCGTCGATTTACGACCTAAAATGTTGGTCAACTAGCTTAGTGTCTGTTCTCAAGCAGAGCTAACAGTAGACAGACAGTCTAAGTTTAGTATGTTTTTCCTGTGCCGAGGTCACCTTGATATTACCAACAGTTTAATCAGAACTTGTCTTTCAGTTATTGAATTTACGACCTTAGCCTATTGACCCAATCACCATTATCGTGTGTAATTCTTTACTTAAGTGAGTCGTTCGTTCTATTGGGTCCTGAATCTATAAAGATGGACAAGAGGAATGCCATCGTCACACAATCGAGTGTTGACTTATGGATCATTACCTTATGTTAGTTTATTGCTACTCTTGGTAAAATATAGGCTACAAAATGGCATCAAAAGAGACTCAGATCTTTTGGAAATAACAGACAATAACTGACTAGTCACAGACCGTTAACATATATTTGTTCATGATACAGTTGCCCAATGCATAGTGTTCCGAATTTATGTAGCTTTTTATTTGTGGATATTGGTACCACAAGCCAGAAGGGTGCCATTTTAAGAAAACGAAGCACATACAGTGACATCCTTACGTCCACATGTATTTCTATCGAAGGGTTATGAACTATTTTTAAATCATTGCTAATCTGGGCATTTCCTTTGTCGCTCTGTATGATTCCAGATAATCAGTGTTTATTCAATTCAGAAAGTCCTCTTGTTTCATCTAGTGAAAAGTCAATCAATACGAGAACAAGACAAACTCCATCTGGCTAGGAATGGTCGAGGTGTTACAGACATCTTTTGTGTACTAGAAAATAATGCCAATTTTATGAACTTCTTTATACATCTTCGCGGGCGGACAGGACATCGGAATCCCGACTAGATTGCCCAGCCACGCCGTTGAGTTAATGCTAAAAGCTAAGAGCCATTGCAGATTTCGTGATAGGTCACGGGATCTGAATACGCTTTGAGGGTTATATGGTTATAGGACTAACCTTAACACTCGCCAACATTTTGGACCTTGAAATGGATACAAATGGGTAGCAACGCATATAATAATGTAATATGTATGTGTATACCTGATTTGCATTCAATTGTTTCCGTTTTTACTCTAATTTCAAAAAAGTTATACAATTGTTATCAAACACTTATAGGTGGCGCTGGCTTGCTCATATCCTCTGCAGGGAATAACGAATGTTGCGAATGTTTCAATTCATAATGTATTTTTAGATACTGAATGGAATTAAAACATTTTTATATAATATGGCGGTTTGCCGGAGATTCAACACCCTTCAAGTGACGATCATCCACTTTAAACCTTAAAATAAAAGTAGCTCATTAATAGAGGTCAACAAATATCGGACTGAAGATTTCTAGGAAGAAATGTTATTAACCAGTCTGGCTAACAACTTTATGAGTAGCACGCTGATGTCTGCAGAAAATAAAAGTAGACCCAATCTTTTTCATTTTTGCCAACAACCTGTTGAGTACAAGATGGGTTAAAGCTGGAGATCTGGACACAACATGGTCAGGAAAGGGTGTTATTACACCTACCCGTCTAGGTTTTATTAAAACATCCTGATTAAAAACACCATTTCTCTCCAATATAACATGTTCATATTAAAGCCACTACATCCTGGTATAAAGTTAATTGGAGATTGGTGCTATAGATGTGAAATCTGTGAAATCTATATTTCCGATTACTTTATAATCTAGTACATTAGTACATTGGTGTTTCGTATTTGATTTTTTTTAAAAAAATATCCATACATGTAGTTGTAGAGTACCGGAAAGAGAGAGAAAGAGAGAGAGAGAGAGAGAGAGAGAGAGGGGGGGGGGGGTCACGTCCACTTAACACAAACTAGGTCATTTCGGGACTAATATAATATGATTCAATTTTTATTTCAACAATTCGCTTGCGCGTTGGGGTCTTTACTTGTAGCTGTTGGAGGAAACCACAGGGCCCGGAGGAAACCCAAGAGGTTGGACAGGCGACCCTAGTCTTTGTCACCAACAACCGGGAAATCGAAATCACGCCAGTTGACTCAATGACATACTTTTGATACATCTCGCACGTGCTAACCATTCGGCCATCCAACCCCGTCCCCACACAGTACCGGAAATACATCAGCATTGAGTATTTAGTTTTCTTTTAAAATATAAAGTGGTATTTCGAGTTGATTCTTCTTATTCTGAGCATATTTTTGCAAATGTTACGAAAGAAGTCCACTGGAAAGTGTAAACCCGACAGTAGCTATTTTACAGAAGATTATTCGTCCAATGGTCGATTTCAGATCAGAACACCAGGATTTAGGTAATCTTTTAACATCCATAAAAAGAAAACTGACCCAAATAGTGTCAAATTCGTGTCTAAAATAAAAATCTATTAAGCTTGTAAATGTGTGTTGGTCATTACAGCTTAGTGGCGAATGGTGATCATGTGGCCTCAAGCTATTGTAATATGATGCGGTGACCAATGATTGTGGATTGACTGACTAACCTATATAGAAGCTTACACTAAATCTTGCTGCGATATTACCAGGCATAGGTAGAAGCAGATGTTAAAGTAGCTAAAGTCTCGAATTCAATATCATCGCAAGGCTTTGACATTGAAAACACCAATTATGTGTTAATTTAAATCAACATTAATATTGTGATCTTAACGTAAAAAATGGGCTTCTGAAATCCAATTTTTAAGACATAAGGAAAATCTTAAGATTGACATACGAATCGCGTGACAGAATGCTTTTGAGTGTCATTTATAATGAAACGACTCAAAAAACAAGGTCAAACATTTCAGATGAGCAAACTACCGATGCAGACTTAAACCACCAGACGTCCCAAAAATGATTATAAATTACAGTACAAACACTAACGATTGAATGTAAATCAGTTAACATACATTAATAAATTACATTATTACATGCGTTACGACCCATTTGTGTCCAAGTTCTTGGTGCCAAAAATTAAAAAAAAAACCAGCACCATCTTCCCTGGTTATGCGAGTGCTCTGAATTTGTGTTCGTGTATAATTTTTGGAACTTTTTTTAAATAGAGAGAGAGAGAAAGAGAGAGAGAGAGAGAGAGAGAGAGAGAGAGAGAGAGAGAGAGAGAGAGAGAGGAGAGAGAAAATGGGGGTTAGCGTCCACTTGACACAAACTAGGTCAATTTGGGTGGTTTAATGTTTTTCCATAATTCGCTTGCGCGTAGTGATCTTTAGCAGGGGGAGGAAACCGGAGCACCCGGGGAAAACTCACGAGGTTGGATTTTTTTAATAGACATTTCGATGTAATAACAATGTTAAAATAGTCAGCCCTTCCATTTTGTATAGGATATGACCCTGACTTACTTTCATATTTATGTTTGTGTATAATTATTGTGCTTTTATATTTTAAATAGATATACATTTCGATGTAATAGTAATAACACACCTATCTAACTATCAGTCAGTCCTATACTTGCAATTTCTAGAAGATATGACCCTGACTTACTTTCCCAGTAATGTTGGCACCAGTAGTGGGTGTAGTATATTTGGCATATACTTAGTCTCAACATGTAAACAGAGTAGATAATAATAATAAGTTAGCCTACGTTATCAAACAAGCCAATATTATAGAACATTTGTTACTCATGTGATCTACCTACTTTGTTTATTTATCACAAGTGGCCGCTCGCCGGCTAAAAAGAATGATATATCATGAACCCAAATCCTAACAAAAACCAAATGATTCCAGTCTAATATTTCTCACATTAGTCGCCCTCTTGTTTGTTTATATAAACACCGATATATACGTAGGCCTACTATCATTACGTCATTGTCCGTGTGCCTAAATCAATAGTTTTTCCATGCCATAAGGTGTTATCTATGTAAAAGACAAGGTTGTGGCCCATTTGGAGTGTAGACAAAGGGTGGTGTCTGATGTATTTTTTTAAACTAAACGCCAAAGCATACATTTATGACTAGACAAGTTGCCTCCCTTTAATATAAACTGCGCTTTCTGGTGATCGCAATGCAACGAAAATATTTTTAGACTTTGATCCATATCTCTTCTATTCAGTAAACATTTTGATTCCATTTCGTTGTTAAAATTTTACTTACAAAACGTGGAGAAAAAGAGCATTTTTTTTATAGTGGTGGGGATATAAGTATAGGCCTAACACGTGTAAATGACAGCTGTCTAGTCGTTCGGATGGGACAACAACCGGGGTCCCATGTACACATTGCCGTGCACGTAAAGATCCTTGGCAGTTTGAATTCGATATAAGAGTAGGCCGTAGCGTCGCTGCCGGGCAAAATGTCTCTCATATCACACTATATGGCGTATAGAACAATAGGACGTACGTTAGACCCATTTCATTTCATTAATACCCCTGTTACGTCAGGTCGAGGTGGCGTCCTTACTGTGCTGTTATGGCGATGAAAAATGATCTCAGAGGGCGTCAAGACGGCCACAGGCGTGGTAAAAGCGGGGTGGACACGCCAGATATTGTCCTGTGATCTCCACGGTGCCAATGATCGCGAGTCTCGGCATATGTTCAAAACAAACACCAAGGTTCTGCGATCTGACCTTGAAAGCTGTAGTAATTCGACCTTTTTCAAGTTTGTAATTTTTGGGTAAATTTTCTCGTGTCGTTTTCACGTTTTCCAGCGATCTTGTGCATTTTCTGGTGGCCGCACACGTAAGGTCGCAGCAGCGCAGTGTGGGCGTCATCTCGGTCTGACAGGGGCATTAACAATAGACTGAATTGTTTAAGCGGCATTTAGTAACTGGATGAGGATACCAAATGACATATTATATCGAATACGAGTTATTATACTTTAACTTTTATTTCTGGTGATGTTTCGACGAGGATTCTCTCGTATATATCATGCAAGGAACATAACAAGAGAACCCCCGTCGAAACGTCTGAGTAAATTGTATTCCATATAATTGTGTCATGTGTTAATAATTGACTGATTTATATAGTTATTATACAATACTGTCTTACTATAATAGTTACCAGAATCTGACATTAATATAGTGCCTAATTTAGACGCAGAGGGGGTTCTTGGCTCCCTATCCCCCACGATTATAGGAAGATGATCCCCCCCAATCCCCCATGATAAGAGGAAGATGATCCCCCCCATCCCCCATGATGATAGAAAGATGATCCGTCCTAATCCCCCACGGTTAGAGGTAGATGAAAGTGTTTTTAAACCACAATTAGCTAAATCTGGAAATGGTGACCAATGTTTTAAAATACAGCTAGTGCATGTAGGAAATGAAATGAAATGAAATGGGATTTCACATCCTACTGTTCTGCTCCTAAACTGGGCTAATGAAGACGGCATACGCCATACAGTGTGCTTTGAGGGAAATTTTGCCCGGGAAGCGGTGCTACAACCTTCTCTTAAATAGAATTGCAAATGCCAAGGGATCTTTAATGTGCACACCAATGTGTACAGGGACCTCAGTTTTTCATACTATCCAAAAGACTAGACAGCTGTCCTTGTCAGGTCCTCCGTCCTGCATCACTGACCAGGGTACCACGCCGGAAAAACAGGATTAACTTTCTCGACCAATGCAGAGATCAAACACCCAACCTCCAGTCAGAGTCTTATCCACTAAGCCCATGTGATTCCCTGCATGTAGCAAAGGTTAATGGTAGTTCTTGATACCCTAGGCTTCCGCCAGTCAAGCCTATACTATAGGTATTATTACCTGATTATTCAGCACTGCATTAAATAAATAAATTGTATAAATCAGAGAGTAAAATATATGCTTTTAATTCAGTGACATTCATTCAAAAACATAGCACTTACTTAATGTGGTTTATATTACAATGTCTATGAGTCTACCCTTTGCCCCAATGTATGCCCCCCACCCCCCCCTTCGACAAAATCCTCAAACCGGGCCTGATTGTCTAGGATATATCATTTAATGTTTTGGTTCTATTGTACTACTTTTATTTTGCTTTTAATAATATGTACGCGGCTCTATCTTATTGTTCTTTTAGAGGGTTTGGTATGTCCATTACATCCTGGCATTTCTGGGGCAAAGAATTGCAATTTGAACATATGGAATCATTAAATTAACATCTTCATTTTAATAGATTTATGCCTCTTCCAGCGAATAATTTCTGTGGTACAAAGGCATGATTTCATGATACAGAATAATGGATATAATCATTTTAATCTTGTTTATATTTGCAAGTGTGTCACTTCCATAAAAGTAATATTGAAAATCTGTCCTGTCAATTCCTCTTGTATCACTTATACATTTGCAATATATCTAATAAATTCTTACAATCACGATTTCAATACGAAATGAAATGGGGTTTAATGTCCTACTGTTCTGCACCTAACCCAGGATAAGTAGGACGGGCATACGCCATAAAGTCTGCTTTGATGCAAATTTTGCCCTGAGAAAGCGCTACAGCCCAATCTTATATCTAATTCCATCCCATCGAAACAACTAGACAGTTGGCCTTCTCCCTGTCAGATGCTTCATTCTGCATTACTAACAAGGGGAAACCACGTCAGAAAATCTGGATGAACTTTCTCAGCCAATGCAGGGATCGAACACCTGACATCCAGGCTAGTGAGCCAGCGTCTTACCCACTTAGCCATGTGACCCCCCCCCCCGAATTTCAATACGCAAAATAATGAAATTATTGCTGCTAATCTTGTTCTCTTAAAATATTTAATATTGGTGACCTACTAACAATGTGGTAATAAGCAACCAATATGGGCACATTTCCATGGCATTTATATTATTTAAATCCCCATGCACATTATGTACACTAGTGAATAAATCTTTTAAATTTTTAGACACAGAATACATGACAATTTGAATTATATTGTTCCTGTATGAATTCCACTGCTCTTACATTATATATATACCATATTGTTCCTGTATAAATTACACTGCTCTTACATCATATATTATATCATATTGTTCCTGTATCAACTATACTGCTCTTAGATTATATATACCATATTGTTCCTGTATCAACTATACTGCTCTTAGATTATATATACCATATTGTTCCTGTATCAACTATACTGCTCTTAGATTATATATACCATATTGTTCCTGTATCAACTATACTGCTCTTAGATTATATATACCATATTGTTCCTGTATGAACTACACTGCTCTTAGATATGTCATATTGTTACTGAATTACACTGCTCTTACATTATATATCACCGATATATCATATTGTTCCTGTACCAATTACACTGCTAGGATATATCATACTGTTCTTGTAAAAAGTTTAATATCGCGGACGTGCTACCCAGAGTATTAAATATACGTCGTTCAGAACGACAGAGTATTCTCTCCAACATGTAGATTAAATGATGATGAAAGATAGGGAATGGTGTACCCAGTGACAGTGATATATCCAACTGAAACAAGATTAAAAATAATTCAAATACATTTCACAATCAAAACTTACCAATAAATGAAATGAAATGGGGTTTAACATCCTTTTTTTCTGCATCAATGAGGGTATTAAAGACAGAGTGCTATGAAAGCAGAAAGCAAGTTTCATCGAACAATGTGGCGTTGACATACCTTCTTTGAATTCCCACTGCCAAAGGTTCTTTTACATGCACAGAACCTTGGTTTTTAGTTTTATAAAGGGGGTGGGCGGGAGCGAATGGTATGGTTTTGATTCCCTGCTTGTTTGTGACAAGGAGTAAGGTCGCCTGTCCAATCTCGTGGGTTTCCTCCAGATACTCCCACTGCTAAAGACCCTTATTATGCACCAGCAAACTAATGAAACAAAATTGAACCATATGTTAGTCCCAAAATGACCTAGATTGTGTTGATTGGATATCTAACTTCATTGTTCTCGTTACCTCTTTTCATCTGAATGACTGGATTGTCACCCCTGGCATTGCACACATTACCATAGAAACATAAATATGACAGGGTGTATTATTGTGGCAAGACTGCATCCCGCTTTTCAAAATTCCTGTAAGTTAAGTAAACCTCAACTTACCCAGTGTTTTATACAATGAAGAGGTGTAATATCTTCACCACTATACATGGCTGGGTTAGTTAAAATACCGCGAGCGGCCATCACACCTTTAAATATAATATAACATTAGATATTATACAAATAAATTATATTGGGGGGGGGGGGAGGGGTTGCTGATTTTCTACAGTTGAGGATGGCAGCTGTTTCAATAATTGATGTCAGCTGCATTATTAATCACTTGCGAAAAGATGATGTCTTGACACAATTGGAATTGCTGCTTTTGCAACCTCTGCTTTTCAATTGGCTCTTTATAGTACAGAAGTAAAAACACTTCACATTTTATTTGTCGGATATTAAATAAAATATTAAAATATAAAATACCAATATAAAACAACAGAAAGTGAGAAAAAAAACCTAAAAAACTGATTATAATAAAATTGCAATATACGAATTATAGGTTGTCTGGCAATAAAATTTAAGCCCATCAGAAAGGTCCTGTTTTATCTCTGACATATAAACAATACAAATATTCTATTATCTGTAGGGGGGTTAGATGGCTGAATGGTTAGCATGTACTGCACGCTGTATCATAAAGCCTGTCATTGAGTCAACTGGCATGGTTTTAAATCCCCGGTTGTACGTGGCAACGAGTAGGGTTGCCTTTCCAAACTCGTGGGTTTTCTCCAGGTCCTCAAGTTTCCTCCCACTGTTAAAGACCCCTACGCGCAAGCGAATTATTGAAATCTAGTTAAACCATATGTTAGTCCAGAAATGACCTAGTTTGTGTTGAGTGGACGTTAAACCACATTTCTCTCTCTCTATTATCTGTATTATCTGTAACTCCTTCAATGTATTTGTAACCTTAAACACCAGATTGGTCTACTGTAAATCAAACATCTTTGAAATGGTTTTAATTGTGGATTAATCAGGGTGATCCAATCGGTTATTATAATATATTGAGGTCAGTGGTAAAAAATCGTGTTGATCATATCAACACATAACCGATCGTATCAACACAAATCGTGGACTCAATAGGGGCAATCCTATCATAAATGCATCGCACGACAGTGGGAAACTAACATTATCTAAAATTTTCTAAATGTATCACTTACCATGGACACCAGTTTTGTCAACTGTGAGTTGAACATCTTGTAAACTTTTAATATCACCATTAGCTATCACTGGTATATCTATATTTTCTCGTATTAACCGAATAGCTTCTATATTAACAGGATCACTTCTCTGATCCTTTGTTCGACCATGGACAGATAAAAATGATACTCCAGCTTTCTCAGCTTTCTGACACAGATCTACTGTTTGCCTATAACAAATGAAATGGGGTTTAACAACCTACTTTTCTGCTCCGAAATGGGCTAATGAAGACAGGCGCATACGCCATACAGTGTGCTATGAGGGAAATTTTCCCGGACAGCAGCACTATGGCCTACTCTTATATTGAATTCCATCTGTCAAGGGATCTGTTACATGCACGCCAATGTGTAAACAGGACCTTGCTTTTTTGTCCCATCCGAATGAGTAGACAGCTGTGATTGCAATGATTGAAAAGACATTCAAGCTATATTTAAAAGATTTAAAAAACACAGTAAAAAGAGTTGAAATAAGTATACCTGAGGTTTGAATGGATTCTCAACTTAACAGAGATTGTGAAATTCTCATCTGATATTTTAGATCGTGTTTGTTTCACCATATCACATAATAACTCAGGTTTATAGATTAAACATGATCCATAACCTGCTGCCATCGCCCACCTGAAATATATACACTTATAATTCATCTGAAAACTACGATCTATTTTACCTTGATTGGGGGATCATTTTTAATTTAGTTGGAATATACATCAGTATTACATCATATACTGTTAATCAATCCACTGTTCAATATAAGTTTAGATAATTTTCGTTTTAGCACTTTACTGATTATCAATATACCGACCATCTTTTGAAGCTTATAGACTTATTATATCAGATTGTACATCCATAAAGGATCACCCCAGATGTCATGTTATAATTGTATGACCAACTTATGTTATAATTGTATGATCAACTTTTGTTTAAAATGTGTATGCTGTCCTTGTTGGATGCAATGATACAATAAAATCTTATCTTTTCTACATTGTTTAAGATCTTATTTAGGGAAGTTCAAATAGTACAAAATTCTTAATCTTAAATGTGCTATGATAAATGTATATAGACATATGTGTTCCATAACAATAAAAAGACCGAAAACATTTTGAAACTGTATTTCTTGGTGGGTAGGTGCCAGGTGGAGAGAGAGGAGGAATAGCTATATGAAGATAACCTTTTATACAATACTTCTGTTGCATTAATATAATTGCTCTGTCAAGCTATAAAAAGAATGGCTTACTTTTGTGGACATCCACAGTTCAGGTCAACGCCATCTGAGAAACTGAAAGATAAGATAAAAATTATTTTTTTGATGTCACTGGTTTTTTTTAAATATCCAAAGTGGATGGATATTGTAAAATTTGAAGAGCATTTGAAGCAGTGTTTTCCAAAACCAAATAAAAGCCATTTAAGGCCTTTGGAAAAAACTGAAGTTGGATGTACATCATGATGAGTGGGGAATGGTTAGCATGTGCGCACTGTATCATAAAGCCTGTCATTGAGTCAACTGGCGTGGTTTCGAATCCCCTACTGTACGCGACGAGGAGTAGGGTCGCCTGTTCAACCTCGTTGGTTTTCTCCGGGTCCTCCGGTTTCCTCCCACTGCTAAAGACCCCTACACTCAAGCGAATTACTGAAATAAAATTAAACCATATGTTAGTCCCGAAATGACCTAGTTTGTGTCAAGTGGCAGTTAAACCCCATTTCCAATTTTATTTCAATAATTCCCTTGCGCGTAGGGGTCTTTAGCAATGGGAGAAAACCGGAGTGCCTGGAGGAAATCCACAAGCTTGAGAAGGCGCCCCTATCTCCTTGCCACATACGCTCACACTAGGGCTTGAAACCACAGCCGTAAGCCAGAGGTGACCGGCCAGCTAGAGGTGGAAGCGCAGCACTCTAGACCACTAGGCCATCCCAACCCACCTTACTGAATTGAATTGAACCGTGTTTGGACCTATATTCCCATTAGAGATTCATCTTACACAATAGTCATATTGCTTACTATGGTGCATCAAGACTGGGCTAATAAATAGAGGGCTTTTAATGACACATCAAGACTTAAATAAAGTAAACAAGGCAACATACGGATAAACTATTTCTGCTGCTGTAGAAAGATCACATGCATTGTCAGCAGCAAACTGTACAATTAAAGGACGATCACCTGAAATAAACAACAAAGTTCATCAAGATTGTTCGGCATGGTTGACAAGGGTTGATCCCCTGTCAGTCGTGCAGAAAGGCATCTAGTCAGTGTGTGTGTTGGCGTGCCCATAGATAAACCTATGACAGTTTGAATTTAATTACAATCCCCGGCAAAATTTGCCTTATAGCACACTAAATGATGTATGCCCATTTTCATTAGCCCAGAATAGTGAACTTTAAATAAACCCTGTCTTATTTCATTCCATTTGTAATCTCAAATCAATTAAATAATTCAAGTCTAATTGAAATTTCAATCTTATCTATTTCTCCATATATATCGCTATATAAATAATAGTAGGCGAGGTATGCTTACTCTTTCTTGGAGACCTGATATCATTTCTCATTGAGGGACTCCACATATAACTAACAAATTTTTTTTTAAATTTGACAGAAAATGTATAAATCTTTACCTTTGCATGTAGAGAAATCAGCATCTCTGGCTTTAACTGATTTATTAAAACTATTAGATATTATCATTGGTGTAAAGGCTAAATCACAATCATACTTTCTCACCAACATTCTAAATGGTAATCTGTAATGTAATCATTTGAAAACATTTAAAAATCATAGGTGTAATGGCAGGACATCGATATACCTGTATCATAGTTCCTGAAAGTAATTCACATTAAGAACTCTTGACAATTGCAATTCAATGAAGAGTAAGCAAAACTGCTGCTGTCCTTACAAAGTGTCCTTCATAAAACAATGCATGGCATATGACCTTGTTGTTAAACTCCATTTTATTTCTCTGTTCTGTAGCATGCAAAGAGAGAGAGAGATAGAGCAATGGAGTTTAATGTCCACACGACACAAACTAGGTAATTTCAGGACTAACATATATATGGTTCAAATTTATTTCAATAATTCACTCGCATGTAGGGAGGCAACTGGAGGATCTGGAGAAAACTCATGAGGTTGGACAGACAACCCTACTCATAATCATGTACAACCATCCTTGTAGCATGCAGGAAGATTAACTCTGGTGCCTACTTACTTGGAATATCTAACCATTGGAGCACATATCTTTACTGTTTCCCCACAATTCAATAACTCTAAAGGTTTCTTCCATGTGACTTCTTGAGACGTGAAATCTGTATTAGAGGCCATGATCAAATATAAGAACAATTAACTTTTATCTGTTCATTGCGTGGATTTCAACTGATCACCTGAAGGAAACATCAATCACAATAAATAAGAATAAAGATCAATTTTGCTCTATTTAAATTAGATCAGATTACTAAAATATGACGTAAAACAACTTTCCTTCCAAACCCCTTCTTAAGTGTTTGATAAACGGTGTTCAATCAACCAAAACTAGCTTTGAAATTTCCAAGAAAAAAGAAATCCAGGACTGATAAAAAGAACATTTTCTCCAGTAGTAACAAATACAAATGACCATTTTGAAACGAAACAGTATGACTATGGGCAGCGTTATGTGTCATTAAATGTTTGCAACTTTTGATACATTTGATGAATGATTTATATTTATATTTCTTAAGTTGAACATTAATGACATTAAATTTGTATTCAGGCATTTCAAATCAATCATATTCTAGCTATTTAGAACAGTATTTTACATTCTGGATGCTAAATTCCTAATGGGTTGCTTGGCTCTTATTGTTTGAATGATTGTTTATAGTGCACTACCAGTTAGCGCAATCCTACGCAACATTCAAGCACATTACCTACACTACAGACAATTAAAAGTGCAAAATAGGTTACACGCCCTTGGTTTAAAATTAATCTAATATTTTATATTTCTCTGAAATTTTTCTATGATATCACATTAATGTTGTTTGCTCTTGATGCTTCCAGGATACAACCCGATTTTTCAACAGACTTCAGTACGAATTTCAACACAGTGTGAAATCACAGTAGGGCCAGAGGTGTCCAAGAATTTTAGCAGGGGGGTGTCTTGGTGAAAAAAACCCCTCAAGTTTGGCATGAAGTCAACACAATTACTGGAAAATCGTATAAAATTGGAAGCACTATACTATAGCTGCAGCAAAATTTATAGGATTGTAGTCGAGTGGGGCCGAAACAACAGGAATACAGGCAAATTGTTTGTCGAACCTTATTCGTATGAATGTAGGCTACTAGACTAGGAGAACAACTATATGCTGCCCAGGGGGTACTAACCTCCCGGACCTCAGGACACGGGCCTGATAGTTAGTGCACGCAGTCATGGTTCAACATGTAAGCTGTGAGTTCATTTTTAAATCTAGTTATTTCTGCTATTAAACTTACACTATGACTAACATATTGTAAAATATTTATACTGATATTTGCAAAATATTTCTTTATTATTAAAAAAACTTCTAATTAATTTATTTGTGTCAAGTTTTTTCATGTTTTTACAACTACCCACTTAAAAATAACCAATTTTCTGAGAAATCGGTTGAAATTAGCGAATGCAATGTACTGTTTCATTTTATAAGGTCTTTACCATCATTTACTCCATCACTCATGAGTAATTTGCTCTATTTCATCTGTGTTTTGTAGAAAATTGGAGCATTTCTAAAAACAACACGTCACACGTGTTAATTGTCTACTTTTATTTTAACTTCCTGTTTACATTGACCTTCACTTCTTCTCGTACATTTCCGTAAATGAATTTTGACATATATGTGTTAATATATGAAAGCCAGGATATTAAATTCGATATTTTCAGAATGATAGATCAATATAATATTGTAGAAATAATGTTTTAAGAATTATTACAGTTTCCTTCCAAAAAAATAACACTACAACGCAAACTTCGGGAAATTCCGGATTCAAGATGGAAGGTGATGTGTTGGAAGTTTTGGAAACTGATGGTAATTTTGTTTTTTTTTACAATTAATACCGTGATTGATGCAATTAGTTAACTGTGCAATATTGTTAAACAATGCATGACCACCACCACATATCATATTTGATCAAAATTTAGTACTGAAAGTGTTTTTGAAAGAAATTGATCCAATCACTAACCAATCTCTGAATCTGAATCTCGTACGGCCCGTCTTCAATTAGCTCAGGTTTAGTGCATAACAGTAGGACGTTAAACCCCATTTCATTCATTTTTAGTACGAGTCATCGGCACTTAATAAAGGGATTAATATAAAACTTCTTACTACTGCTTGTTGACTATATTATATTATAGGATTAGCCACTATTCAAGACTATTGCGGCTGGAGTAAGGCGGAAGACGTCAGACAGTAGTGGAACTATTTCTCACTGGCAGTCTCACCAGGTACCGCAATGTATCTGTAGTAGTCTAGATACATGGTTCCACTACTGATGTCTTCCGCCCACTTCAGACACAGAGTTCCTTTGTGCAAATATTTTAGTCAAATGACTACAAAAAGTTTACTGGCCTAAAAAGCTCCTTTAAATTACACATAAACTGACCCAAAAGTGTGTCTATTCTTCTCGTTCAATCAAATCTATCACTTAAGTACAGTTACGTGACAGTCCTTCGTTTAATCTGGGGTCTTCCCTAAAACTTTGGACACAGATTTAAGGTACGGTATTAAAAAAGGTTAAAGTCTGTTTGTCTCCATACAGTAGTGGTTTCTTTATGTCAATGCTTATAGCCTCGTTTGTAACACAATTAGTTTTACTGCAATATCCTGCTATGCTCTGGTTAATTGAGCATAATAAAATCTTGAGCCATTGAAGTCCCGTTATGTAAAAAAAAATGGCCTAATTTGACGCCCTGTTTGAAAGGTAATGCCTTTGTCACACGGTCAGCGATTGGTTGTTAATGGGACTATTTACTAATCATAATTTAGATCAAGAATTTCCCCTCTTTCCAGCAGCGAGAAGTGGGATTAGCTCTAATCAAAGGGAATGGAACGCTGCAAGGAGTATGACCCTACACAGACATTTTTAATTGCAAAATAGGTTACAAGCCCTTGGTTTGAAATTAGTTTACATGCTGTACTAGCTTCTAGCAGGATTATAAAAACTATTTTAATTTTTATACAAAACATTACAGAAAGCTAGAACAGAAATTAAATTTAGAAGTCAACACATGTTTAAAGTAGTATTCTGTTCTTGGCTAATTTATTATTCCTCTTTTTTTCCATTCATAAATCACAATTAATGAACAATGCATGGTATTTAAATTTCTTGAGAATGAGATCTGTCAGGTCAAGAGTCTTGTACACTTTAACGTCTGCTTCCACAGATATGATAACGCAGACAGTCTTGTATAAAGTTTATATTTCATTTTATGTACATTTTATAGAAAGTGAAGAAATAAAGTTTAATACAAACTAGGTCATTTTGGGACTAATATATGTTAAAAATTTATTTCAAGAATTCATCTTGCTCGTAGGGGTCGTTGCCGTTGGAGAAAACCAGAAAAAAGCAAAAAATTGGGCAGCTGACCCTACTCTTTAATCAGGGAAAAACATGACATTGAATCCATACCACTTAAAATCAATGACAAACCTTATGATCTACAACACTTAAACGTGCATACAAGATTACAAGTTGAATTAGATAGGAGGACATCATATTGTTAAGTTACAAAAATAAATATTACATTTGTTAATAAAAAACGACTTATTGTCATCAACAAACACCATTTGTCCATTTCACCATTTCTCATTGTGGTTATTATAGAACTGATATCATAATTGCTCCTTTAATAAATACCGGTAAGTAGAATGTACCAGACATAATGTCAGAACTGGTTTTACAAATATGATGAATGCCATGCATATTCCCGGCATTAAGGTAACCAATCAAGTAATTAGTATTTAGTGACACATTTCTGGTTGAGAGTGTGTTACCTATAAAATAGAGATACTCATTTTGAAGTCTGAATACACCATTTTGCATTCTTAGAGGGACAGTTTGTGGCAATTTAGAAGATAGTCACTCTGGCTTAAATGAGTTAAAGGAGACCTAAAGATTTATTATTTTTTACTCATGCTCGTGCTTAAATCTGTTATACCATAGCTGTTATAAACGGTTGTATTTAGGGGGGTTGGGTAATGGGTGGCAGAATGGTTAGCATGTGCGTCGTGTGCGCTGTATCATAAAACCTGCCATTGAGTCAACTAGCGTGGTTTCAAATCCCTAGTTGTATGTGACAAGGAGTAGGATCGCCTGTCCAACCTCATGAGTTTTCTCTGGGTCGTCAAGATTTCTCACACTGCTAAAGACCCCTAAGCACAAGCGAATTATTGAAATACAATTAAAACCATATTTTTGTCCCAAAATGACCTAGTTTGTGTTGAGTGACTATAAACCCCATTTCACTCTCCCCCTGTTGTATTTAAGATATACTGTATCCTGCTTATTTACATGAACAATGTGTTAAGATGAACAATATGTATTTATCTACAATATCACCATGTGGAGAAGTCTAATTTGAAGTCCATTTTGAAACACAACGTGAAGCAAAAAAATAGCTGATGTTAAGAACTTAAGAACCTAAAGCCTAACCCTACCTATATGTATACTTCTTTGGGCCGCTTTTTAGATAGTTTAACAGATCTTTTTACACCTGAGCAGAGAATGCTTATTATCAAACTGAAATGTGATATTGATTGATATACTGTGATTGGAATCAAACTATCAGTACTCCATCACATTGATAAATCAAATTGCTTATTACTGCTTAGCCTAAGTAGAAAATACTCATTATTGACCTTATTCAAGATACTTGTAGGTAGCAAGCAGACGAAGACTAGTTCTATGACGTTCACTTCACCAAATGTTTCCATTTGACAATCCTGACTGGTATTTTAGTCATATAATTACTGCATGCTCGAATACCCATGTCTAAGAGTACTGATATAGTGAAACTATACACCAAGTTTCATTACTCTTCCCAAATTACAATCAAAGTTCTTGTGTTCCGAAAATGCTTATTAACAAACGCAGCCATACATGTATGCCATGTAGGTTCATCATTCTAACTCATGCAGTTAGGTCAAAGTTATCTCTCCTTAGCCCAAGCAGAAAATCATATAGTAAACTCTGAATTGAAAGGGAACCTAGTGTACTTCAATTAGAAATAGAGTTATTATGTTCCAAAGGTTTTATTCAGTCTCAGCAGATTCACATATTAAATTTGAGCATTCTAATTCGATTATAAACAGTTATGTTATTCCAAATCATCAAATGAACACAATACAATTAGTATTACAAATTTAGGACATTAAATGCAATGTTATATTCGATGTTGGATAGCTGGTAAATATGGGTAAAAATTATTTCAAACATTAAAAAATGAAGACATCTTAAATTTAATCAATACCATCGGAAAGGAACATTGCATTTGACTAAATAATGGTATTGTGTTTATGTATTGTAAGGATTCTGTATTTTTAAGAATAGGCTGCAGTAGTTACTTCAAGTAACGTAAATTGTATCGGCTATGCTCGCTACTACGTTACTATCCGCTTCTATTGACAACTAGTATGAAAATAAGGCTTTTCCCGTATCTCAGTTCTAAGGCAATTTTGGAATCCTGGCCGTCTATTTTTCACAGTGATTCTTCTTTGGTCGCTAAAAGGAATCATTTCTTGCCACATTAAACACAAATTTATAAAAATCCAACACTATTTTATTTTCATACTAGTTGTCAATAGAAGCGGACAATAAGGTAGTAGAGAGCAAAGCCGTTACAATTTACGTTATTGAAATAACTAAGGCTGCAGTTGCTCTATAATGAAAATAAATATAGTAATAAGAATAGGCCTACTAAGTATTTATAATAAACAAATCAAATAAAATTGACACCACATAGATTTAATTCTTTTCGTAATTCTTTAAATTTTATCTTTACAAATACTGTCCTTTGTTTTGATATTTCATATCCTATCTTACTGATTACTGCTTTTATTGTGATAAATATACCTGTAAATAGAGCTGGAATATTTTAAAAAGATCTACTGTCGTACATCTGCTGGTACCTGCTTTATAACTACCGGTAGTATATAAGTTAAAAGTTATCACGGTTAAACTTTTACTAATATATTGTTTAAACATATATTACGGTATTACTTGTATCTATGGTTATAGAAGAGCTATATATCTTGAATCGACGCATTGTTGTCTTCAGTCCTTCGCTTTCGTTTTAATATCAATGAAACCTTCGCCATTCTTGCAAACATGTCTCTATGACTATAATATATGATATCTACGCTTGCAACACGTGCTTTTGTGTATAACCGGATGTTTACATCGTTGACAGATTAGTCTCGCTCAACCACTAACAAATAAAACTGTTCAATGTGGACGTCTTGAACGAGGCTACTGTGGTGTCACGTGATTAATCGTACATCGCTACTCGGCCATGTTGTTTACTACGACGAGTCGACTCCAATATCTGATAATGTGGTAAATATCAACGAACATAAGATACAACTAACTTAGAATCCTACGGGTTATCGATAGTTATTAAAAATGGTTTGTGAAAAGTGTGAGAAGAAATTAGGTAAAGTCATTACACCAGATCCATGGAAGTCAGGTGCTCGAAACACAACGGAGGGAGGTGGGAGAAGACTGAATGAAAACAAGGCCTTGTCATCAAAGAAGAACAGGTTTTCACCATACGGAGAGTTTGGAAAATGTAGGATATGCAAATCCTCTGTTCATCAAGCTGGTTCACATTATTGTCAAGGATGTGCATATAAGAAAGGAATTTGTGCTATGTGTGGAAAAAAAATTATAGAGACAAAGAATTATCGCCAAACTTCAGTATGATTTCGTCCAGTGGCAGTTATAGTTATACAGCATAAGCCTAGGCCCAATACATGTAGCTACGAACTATTATAGGCCTATTCTTTAATATGAAGGACTACAGAATAACAACCCATTTTTCGTATACACATAATACCAAACTTTTTGCTGAGAAGATTGTCATTATAAAAAGTGAATAAATAATAGACATTATATATATTGTGGAGGCACTGGAGGATTAATTAATCTCTTGTAAAAAGTACGGTAGGCCTACCGTTAGTCCATATTCTACTAGGCCTAGTTCAAGAGAAGAGAATCTAGTCCGAGCCTCTAACTAGAGGTAGAACCAGTGCATTGACACTTATTTATTAGTGAACCTCTAAAAATGGACTACAATATTGGACAACAAAACCTCATTTGGGTTTTAGTTAATCTTTACTCTTCATCTTACAGATTTTGCACATATATATAAACAATTTTTGAAAAATTAATGACATTTCAGCTTCCCACAACAATCACATTTTGGAACTAATTACAAAAAAACAAACTTTGTGTTTAATACCTATTGTTATATTGTAACATATTGTACATATTAATATTTTTAATAAAAAAAAAATACAATCACTTTAGCTTTTTCAGGAACCATATGAAGAAAGAATTCTACAACAATGTCGCTGTTCTATTATGTCACCCTCAGCCATGCAAGTAAAAGATCTTTTGGCAGTTGGAATTCGGTTTAAGAGTAGGATGTAGCACCACTGTTTGGGCAAAAGTTCAGGTCTTCATTAGCCCAGTCCTAGCAGAATAGTAGGACATTTAAACCCCATTTCATTTCTCAGCTGAAGCAGATACCCTAGAGTAGTAGTCAATATGCAAAGATTCTTCATTTATCTTTTTGTTTTGGTAAAACCATGTAGTGCTTAGGTTGTTATTGTTTATTGAATCATTTAAAGGGGAAACTCCTTCATGATGGCACTATTTTTGAATAAAGTCTGTCCCTATACCTACATTTAACTATTTGATGTACATGTAGCCTTTAGTGTTGATCTACATTCTCAACCACTGGGTATAATTATTGGTAATTTATTATCAATGTTCACCTCTACTTCATTGGATGAGGGTTAATGTCTGCCTCCAACCCATGTAATATTACATACAAGTGTTTCCTGTATAAGAAACTTGCCAGTGGGAGTCAGTCATTTAGAGACAGAACCAGGGTAGAGTAGAAAAAGGAGAATGGAAAAAGAATTCAGTCCTTATCCCAATGACATTTGTCCCTGTTGAGATCTAAAATCTTGTATACAAAAACAAATCGGTGCTGCTAATTATAAGATTGATGCAGGCATACATGTGCTGACTTCATGAAGACCATTATCCCATTTGTCATTATGCTCCTACGTGTACATTGTACCTGATACTGTACATGTATATTGATCCTTGGAGAAATCTGGGGGGTTTGATGGCTGAATGGTTAGCACATGCACACTTCATCATAAAGCCTGTCATTGAGTCAACTGGCATGGTTTCGAATCTCCAGTTGTACGTGACAAGGAGTAGGGTCGCCTGTCCAACCTCCTGGGTTTTCTCCAGTTTCCTCCCACTGCTAAAGACCCCTTTGCACAAACAAAATATTGAAATAAAATTAAAACCATGTTAGTCCCGAAATGACCTAGTTTGTGTTGTGGATGTTAAACCTCATTTCTCTCTCTCTTTCTCTATCTTGGAGCAATCTAATAATTAATGTAACTGTACATGTAGTAGTGTAGTCAGATACAATATACAATGTAGTGAATATAGCTGCAGTTATGTAATGAAATAATTAAGATATAATTTAAAGTGTGTTCATATACAGTGTATTGGCATCTAAAATTGCTTGTGGATGCTCTAGAGACTAAAGTTAACATCTGATTCACTTATATACAGTGTTGAAGGTAATGAGAGGACAAACCCTATTGATTTTGCAATATTAAACAAGGGTCATAACTCTAGAACTAACTAACAGAAATTGGGGCGATATGAATTTAATGGAGGAAAAAGCTCACACCACCACATAACCTACATGTATTCAGGATGGCTGGAATGGTTGTAGGAAGCTGTTGACTGACCCACTTTGCCACCCTCACTTTGATCTACAGAAGGTTAATGCTGTTGATACACAAAAAAGGTTGGTCACTGACTGGCAATACTACTCTAGTGACTATACTACTCCTGGGGACAAGTCGAAAGGCTCAGCTGTTGTCTTGCTACAAGCCTTAGTTAGCTGGGGTTTTAGTGGGTCCTCCATTTTCCTCTCACTGCAATATGGGCAAGCAAACTATTGAAATAAAAAATTGAAACAATTGTTACATTGGAATAGTGAAGTAAACTTCAACTCTTACACCTGCAAACACTTATCCGCAGGTAGGGTAACATATCATATCTTGGTTGGATGCTACATGTTAGTTCAGACAGCAAAGTAGAAGATGTACATGTAGATCAGGTATTTGATTTCCATCTGTTCTAAGATACAGCAAATTGGGAAAACTGAGTGCCTGATTTATGGAGCTCATTTTATCTGTGAGAGCTTTTCTATTCGTATGTTTAGGGGAAACATTCATGCAACATCAGCTGGATGTTTTACGCTTTAATTTTATTTTCATTTATCTAAACCCTTGATTCGAGGAGCCACAGTGGCTAAGTGAGTAAGATGCTGGAGGTCGCAGGTTTGCTCCGGTTGTCGGCTGAGAAAGTTCATCGGTATTTTCATGTGTTGTTTCTCTTTGTCAGTTGTCATTCATTCGATGTTATGCAAAAACCAAGATCCCATGTACAAATTGGTGTGCACATTAAAGATCCAGCTGGAATTCGATATAAGAGAAGGCCATAGCGCTGCTGTCTGGTCAAAATTTCCTTCATAGAACACCGCATGGCGTATACATGTATGTCTGGTCTTCATTAGCCCTGACGGAGGAAAACAGTAGGCCATTATTAAACCTCATTTAATTTCTTACGAGTCAAGTCAAGCACAACAATGTTATTCTCCCATTCAGAGTTGATGTGTTTCCAGACCATAAATATGCTATTAATTGATTTCAAGTGATTTGAACAAATCACTAAGGATAATGACATTCGATAATTTTTGACTACATGTACATATCCACACCAGTGCATCCGTGATCGTCTATATAGCAGGTATTGAACAACCTATTGTATGCGTGTGACTCTTTAGCCAGGATGTAAAGCCTAAAACCCATCATAGCGCTCTCAAATTATGCAATCAGTCCGTGCAGATGTATGCTTAGTTCGTGTTTAAATGGACTGTGTTAACAGGGGGATCTGGTGGCAGAATTTTCACATGTTAAATAATACAACGAGCTGTACAACCACCAATAAGCAAATTTTGCGACTAAAATTAAACAATGTGTTTTTGAAATCAAGTAAGTTTAAACTTGCAAACGTTAGTAAGCAAACAAATATTTGTGTTCAGCTCAGGATTTTGATAACGATCCAACGCACACCGGGTAACTGTTGTGCAAAAACATTGTTCGGCCAACAAATGTTAGTCAGTCTTCGTTGGACTTGTACAAATTATACTATTTAATTTTTTTATCCTGATTTCAGAAATATTTCATCAGTTTTTGAATGAAGAGTTTGATGTAAAGGCTCATGCTAACAGATTGATACAAACTGTTGCCATATCAGAACAACTTGGTAAATTAGCAGAAGGTATCTCTTTACTTGATAGAGAAATACATTCACAGGTAAATCCCTTTAATATATATGTAAAGCAATGTTCCTCAGATTACCATATATCCTCTAATACAATCCCACGGTTCTAATTCGTTCAGCACCCCCTGACCCCCGGGTTCTATTCAAGGCCCGGGTTATAATCTAGGCAGGGTTGTATTTTTTCAGACCCAAATCAATGCTTCAAAATCTTCTATATGAGTGACATTTTGGCCAAGTAAACTTGAGAGCCGCGTATGCTACTTGCAAATACAAGGCTAAACTATCTGTGCCTGACATGAGATAATTCTTCTTCCTGTGCAGAGATCATCAAATTAATTTATATTTTGACAGGGAGTATTCTTTTTTTTCACGTTACACCCAGGTTATTTCAAGGACCCGGGTTCTATTCGAGACCGGGGTTGTATCTATCTCAAAAACCCCTTACCCCCAGGTTGTAATCGAGTCCCAGGTTGTAATCGACCGGGGTTGTATTCGAGGAAATACAGTAGTTGGGTTTTTTGTCCGTTGGGGGGGGGGGGGATGGGGGGCAAATATGGCAATTGTATCCCAATTTTTTAATAGATTTTGTTTTTGAAAGAGTTTACATAATATAGCTAATCAGTTGACTGTATATTTTGAGTTTGTAGGTTAAATTCTTTGAAATTTTAATTTCTTGGCATGTAAATTGACTGACAGGTAAACTCTACAGCTGGTCAATTTCAATGACTGTGAGTCAATATTTACAAATATGAGAGCCTTCTTATGAACTGCCATGCTTTATGTTTGTTTGTTTGTTTTTTTTATATTTATTTATTTTTTTTTTTTATTTATTAGATTGTAAGTCATCATGATGATCTGTTATCACAAGCAACCAGTGTTGAAACATTGGAAGGTAAGATATATATATTTTTTTTTTTTAATTTACAGATTCTGTAGAAATAACAACTTGCCCACAGCAATTCATTATATTTCTTTCAGTGGAGCCACAGCAGCTCAGTGAGTTAGATGTTGGGTCGCTAACCTGGAGATCCCATGTCTGATCCCAGTGTGACGCAAAAAATTGCAACTGGATATTCTGCATGGTTACCCCTTGTCAGTGGTGCAGGATGGAGATCCTGCCAGGGGACCGTGTATACTGTATAGTCGTTTGGATGGGACAAAAAACAAGGTCCTGGGTGCACAGCTTTCCATGCAAAATTTCTCTCATAGCACATTGTGTGGCATATTCCTGTTTTCATTAGCCTAGTCAGAGCAGAACACAGTAGGACTTTTCATTGTATGATTTTATGATTTTTTCAATAATTTTGTTATTTAGGAGTCCTTCAAATGATGCAGACACGGATACAGTCCTTACTGGCTGCTATGGACAGAATTCGATCCAAAGTTTCCGAACCTTATAATAAAATACTGGCTAGAACCACACAGTTACGACATTTACAAGTAAGTTGAGTTGACTTTATATATATGTCCAGTATCTCCAGTTTTATAATCTTACGAATGACCTCAGGGGTCGCTTGTATTTCTAATACATGTTTGTATGTGTTGATATTATGTACATAATGAAATATAACTTTACATTCCACTATCACATTTGGGAGAGATAGAGAGAAATAAGGTGTAATGTCCACTCAACACAAACTGGTCATTTCGAGCCAAATGGTTAACATGTGTGCGCGCGCTGATCATAATGTCTGTAATTGAGTCAACTGGCGTTGTTTCAATTTCCCAGTTGTATGTAACAAGGAGTAGGGTCAACTGTCCATTCTACGTGCAAGCGAATAATTGAAATAAAATTGAACCATATGCTAGTCCTGTAAATGACCATGTTTGTGTTGAGTGGATGTTAAACCACATTTCTCTCTCTCTCTCTTTTTTTACACATGTGATAGTCATATATTTTATAACAATTTTTCATGTTTTTTTTTTTACAGGAAACGTGTGATCTATTGAGAAGAATTATAAGAATAATGTATTTAAGTAAACGATTACATGGACAATTACAAGGTGGTTCTAGAGAAATAACTAAAGCTGCTCAAAGTTTAAATGAATTAGGTAAATACAATGAATTTTTGTAAAAAATAATTCTAACTTGAAACAACGACTAGAGAAATAACTAAATCTGCCCAAAGTTTAAATGAATTAGGTAAATACAATGACTTTTTGTAAAAAATAATTTTAACTTGAAACAACGACTAGAGAAATAACTAAATCTGCCCAAAGTTTAAATGAATTAGGTAAACACAATGACTTTTTTGTTAAAAATAATTTTAAATTGGAACCATGACTAGAGACTGCTCTAAGTTTAAATGATTTAGGTATAATACAATGACTTTTTGTTTAAAATTTTTTTTAACTTGGAACATTGACTAGAGACTGCTCTAAGTTTAAATGATTTAGGTATAATACAATGACGTTTTGTTTAAAATAATTTTAACTTGGAACAACAACTAGAGAAATAACTAAAGCTGCTCAAAGTTTAAATGAATTAGGTAAATACATTGACTTTTTGTTTAAAAATAATTTTAACTTGGAACCAAGACTATTAGATGCCAAATTAATATACTTTTCAATATAAAATGGAACTTGTAGAATTGTCTAACACAGAGACCAACAACGGTTTACTGGTCTCAATCATTTAGTCATGATAATTCATACACCTCTACTGAATGAGTAACTGGAATTCCTTACAACACAGTCAGTATGAAATGAGGTTTAACGTCCTACTGTTCTGCTCTGTCTGGGCTAATGAAGATGGGCATACGCCATACAGTGTGCTATGAGGGGAATTTTGGCCAGGTAGTAGCGCTATGGCCTACTTTTATATTGAATTCTAACTTCAAGGAGATGTTTTACTTACACGCCAATGTTTGCACATGACCTCCGTTTTTCATCCCATCTGAATGACCAGGCAGCTGTCCTTGTCAGGCCCTCCACTCTGCACCACTGACAAGAGAAAACCACATCAGAAGATCCTGTTGAACTCTCTTGGCCAGTTCAGTGATTGAACACATGACCTCCAGTCTAGCGAGCCACCGCTCCCCTGTCAGTAAGAAGTATATTAAAACTTGAGACACCACAGTAAAGAACAATCTAGGACTACCCAGATATACAAACAAGCACACACAACACATCACCTATAAGTACACCCATGCTACACTAACATCTAAAAATATTTTATAGAATATGTTTGTGAAGATGTTGTTTTAAGTGGCATATATTAAGTAGGATAGATATTATCATAAGTTATAGAATATGTTTGTGAAACTGAAGTCATATAGAAATTCATTATATTATTTTATAGATTATGTTTGTGAAGGCATTGATTTAATTTATATAGATATTCATTATAACATTTATAGATTATGTTTGTGAAGATGTTGATTTAAGTTATATAGATATTTATTTTAATATTTTATAGATTATGTTTGTGAAGGCATTGATTTAAGTTATATAGATATTCATTATACTATTTATAGATTATGTTTGTGAAGGTATTGATTTAAGTTATATAGATATTCATTATAATATTTTATAGATTATGTTTGTGAAGGTATTGATTTAAGTTATATAGATATTCATTATAATATTTTATAGATTATGTTTGTGAAGATGTTGATTTAAGTTATATAGATATTTATTTTAATATTTTATAGATTATGTTTGTGAAGGCATTGATTTAAGTTATATAGATATTCATTATACTATTTATAGATTATGTTTGTGAAGATGTTGATTTAAGTGGTATACATTAAGTTGGATAGATATTCATTATCATATATGTTATAGATTATGTTTGTGAAATTGAAGTTGTATAGATATTAATTATAATATTTTATAGATTATTTTTGTGAAGGAGCTGATTTAAGTCATACAGATATTCATTATAATATTTTATAGATTATGTTTGTGAAGGCGTTGATTTAAGTGGTATAGAGATAATAGAACAAGATAGAAGATTCTGTAAACAAGCGAGGAAGGAAGTCGAGGCACAAGCTCAGAAGATGATTGAACAAGGAATGGAGACACAGGTTAGAATTTATTCAAAATGACCAAATGCTTCAATCCATTTATTCTCCAAAATTTATTACTGAAATTATTTCTCAATAAGCAGAAAGTTAAAATAATTGAAACAAAATGACACTTATTAGACTTTCTAGTCTTAACTTTTACATGACTGTGAAACATATTCAGGGTTTATAAACAAATGAAATTTAACAAGTGCCAATTATCAAATTCAAATTTATTCCAATTTATCCAAATGATGTTGCTAGACTAAGAGCCACAGTGGCTCAATGAATATGACATTGGCTTACTTACTAACCCTGAACAGCTGTGTTTGATCCATGTGTTGGTCGAGAATGTTCCTCAGAATTCTCTAGCAAAGTTTCCACTTGTCAGGGGTGGAGGACACAGAGCTAGGCAAGGAAAGTGTCTAATCATTTGGATCGAACAGTACAGCAAGGGCTATCCATGCGTTTAAATGAATCCTTGATAACTGGAATTTTATGAAATAAGTTGAAAAGCTGCTGATTTGTGAAATTTTCTGCATAGCCTTCGAAAGGATTGTCAGCGCTCATTTTGTATTGTTTTAATATCACACGGGGAAGAGGGGGGCATCCTGATTGAAAATATTTTGAAATTAGATAATTTCAACTTCTTGTATGTGGTGTTTATTCCAGTTTATTTGGATTTGTTGCTTAGTCCTATAGGGACAGGATAAGGGGAGGTATGAGCTAAAATTTTAGTTACACATGTACACATGTATTTTTTTCGGCTTGGGCTCCCCCCCCCCTCTACCCCTATAAAACATGGAGAGGGTCACATTAACCTATTGTACCCCAGAGCCAATGACATGTACATGACCCCTGCAGATGATAAATCCAACAGGATTCCCTCAGTAGCTAATCCTAATCCCCTCTTTATAAATACAAATCCCATCTTCATTAGCCTAATCATTGCTGAACATTGAACCCCCATTTTATTTATAATTTCAAATACATGTAAGGAGACGAATTAATATAATACATGTAACTAAAAAACTATTTTTTTATACCAAGAAATACTTTATTACAAAATGTACAGATTGTTGTTTATTTCCTATGATATAAAATTTTATTCTAGCAATTATATAGCCGGTATTATAAATAATTTTGAAATGTCTGTTCTACTATAATAATAATAATAATCTATTGAACTTGTATAGCGCCAAAATCCAGCTTTTTAAGCTGCTCAGTGGCGCTTGTACAAAAAAATATATGATTATAAGTATACAATGTAAACCAAGATAGATAGAAAATCATATGCGAATGAAATAAAACTGTTTGTAAGCCTGGAAATAAGGCACCTTTCATTGACAAGTGTCTGTCATTTTGTCTGGCACTGATTTGTGTTATTCATTAAAGGGACTGTCCCGATTTCAACAGTCTAAAAAATAAAAGTCTGAGTTCGTATGAAATTTAGGCGCCGAAATAAAGAGTAGGGGTGTATTTACCTTGCCTCAAAGTTTCAGCTCAAAATATTGAGTTGTTTGGACGTGAACGACAAAAATGCTTATCTGGACACGTAACCCTTTTAAGATTTCTGGTCAATTTTTTCGTTGGGTGACCTGATAATCTATTGCTTTTGTTAGAGGTCTATACAGTAAACCCATGTGCTACACTTGATAACGAAAGGTAAATTTCACCAACACATTGTTTTTTATAAAATAGAAGTCTGGTTTTATCCAGACACCGCATAATACAGCTTTGGACACCGGTATCCATTTCCAGATGAAGACTGGCGGGTATACGTTGTTTGAAAACATATCACAAATATTGAATTAAGTGCTTGGCCCTTGGGTACAGGATTTTTAGGGGTTTTAACACAAAATTAAGCAGTTTTATTCTCCAAAATATTATCGGATTAGCCCTTTAATATCATTAATACATGTCCGGCACAAAGTTGAAAATGTCAGGTACTATTTCATTAGTGCCTGACAGTTTGTCAGGTATATCTAAAACCATTATTTCCAGGCCTGGACTGTTTGGTAAAACAAGATAATAGGATTTAAAAAATAAAATAGCGGGGTACATGTACAGATAACATATAGATAGTAAATAAAAAATTAAAATTAAACTATTCGGTATAGCAAATAAATAGCCAAGCCTGGAAATAAGGCACCTGTCACTGACAATGTCAGGCACAGATTCAGGCTTTGTCAGGCACCAAACCTCTGGTGCCTGTCATTTTGTCAGGCACTGATTTGTCTTTTTTATTGATACTATTAATACATGTCCGGCACTAAGTTGAAAATGTCAGGTACTATTACATTAGTCCCTGACATTTTGTCAGGTACATCTAAAACCGTTATTTCCAGGCCTGTAAATAGCAGTGTACATATAAAATATAAAACATTAAAATAATTGGTAAAATAGATAAATTACGTAAAGGCTTTTTGAAACAATTTTATTTTTATGTTCTTTTAAAAAATGTAGGAATTTGAACTGGCCCTTATTTCAAAGGATATTTCGTTCCAAAGTTTGGGCGAAGAGTGTTTTACTTTTTGGCCTCTCAAAGAGGTGAAGATTGGGAGAAGAAAGTTGGCGCAGGGGTTTATAATATATCTTTGAGGTATATAGGGAAGTTGATGGACAGATATGTATGTAAGACACAAAATTTTTAAATCAATGCGAAAAGAGACAGGGAGCCAGTGAAGTTGTTTAAAGCGAGAATTTCATATATTCTAAGAAAGTCAAAACATATTTATTTATATTTCTTTTGTTGAATAGGTTGTCAACTCACTAGTATACGACCATGGGCATTATTTCCCACTTTTAAAAATCATTGACACAGGAAATAAAAACACAAGTACCTCCCTTGTTTTCCCCATTCACTCCATGCATAAGCTATATTCTAACGTTGAAATTTGAAGTTGGAAATGATATTTTTGCCAATTTTTCAGCTGGCAATAGTCAATTATGAATACCATCTATTTTAAGGCTTTATTTTAATAAATTTGAAAATATAACTTAAAAAATTTGAAATTGTAGCTTTAAATGTAGGCTACATAACTAGTGCTACCACCTCCATCTAACAGACTTCAAATATTTAAAAAGAAATACTCTACATACATTTAATTCATGAAATTTAGTGTCACTTCAGACCATTGCAATTATATTGTGTTCCTTAATCTCCAGATAGCCAACCAAACAACCCTACGTGCAAGCGAATTATTGAAATAATATTAAAACCATATGTTTGTCCCGAAATGACCTAGTTTGTGTCGAGTGGAGGTTAAACCCCTTTTCTCTCTCTCCAGATAAAATACCCTATTTCTGAGTACGTCCTGGATAGGGAAGATAGAAATTCTTGATGTAAATTTTAATTACATAGGGATCCTACAGAGATTGCAAATTTGACAAAATGTTTTTTTTTGTATGCCATCTGATCTGCTTTGACCAAAACCAAAAAGTTCACACCCAGTGACAATCGTTAGCTCTCTATTGATTCTCATTTGGTGAACATTAATGTCCTCAGTATATAACAATTCAACCCACAATTGTCCATGTGAAGTTGTATAGTATTGGCTGTCTTCATAACTGTACCACAAAAATTCATTGTTTTCAATATCCAAAGGAATAAGTCTGTTTTGACAGTATATATCTTCTGAGCTACCAGGTTTGGTCAACACAATTGTAACATAATGTGGGCTATCATTGTACATGTACATACAGAACAGGTCCGCAAAATATAGATTGAGACCACGTAGCAAGTATTGAGGTGTAATCATAATACGATAGTCACCAAAAGGACTGCGGTTGGGGGGGTCCCCAGTCCATCTGTCTGGAGAAGCAGCAAAAAAGAGTCCATCAATTCTGTTATTAATAGAAGAACAAGGGTCTCCAGAATTGTCCTTTATATGTTTCTTCATGATCCCAGTCTTCTTCATATCTTGAATAGTAGGATGATCACTGGGTTTATTACGATACAGGTAGCGTACAGGTATTTTACCTGAATCCTTTATAAACTCTTTGGCCTTTTTATATAAACTGTTAACATCGTCTATTGAGTTATCTAGAATTAGATTTAAAGGATTTTATCTTTAAATAGATTAGATTTAAAAAGAAAATGAAAGTAGATTTTAAGTGTTTCCTGTAAATATTGCAGTACCTGAGTTACTCCCATGATTACTAACAAACCAGGACACTCCAGGTACTTTTGACTAGTGAATTATAGGATTAATAGGATTATTCTTTAACGAGGTTGGACTTTTTATAGATACCATCTATTTTAGCAGTGGCAGATTCAGGGGGGAGGGGGGTTTTGCACATTCAAAAAACACAAAATGAAACAAGTTTTGGTTTTTTTTTTCATTTCTTTGAGAACTATTGCCCAGAAGATATCTCAGATAGCACAAAATAGTTTTAACCCCTTTGGACACCCTATGCCCTCCCCCTCCCTCTAGTGCTCTTGCCTTCGGTCCACAGCGCTTCGCCCCTGCCCTCTTTTAGTCATCCCCCTGGAATAAATCCTGGATCCGCAACTGTTTAGGGCTTTATTTTAATACATTTTAAAAATATAACTTGAATATAGGAACTTTCAGGATGGCATGCTCTTGAATAAACCATAAAAATGCTTCCACCTTAAGGTATCGTAAAGCAATAATTAGATTACTTACGTGAATTAAACTCTTTGAGATATGAATCGGTGACAAAATATTTAACATCAGACACCTTCTGTACTTTATGAAATATACAGGTAAATTTACATCTGCTTTTATATGACAATCCCCAAGGAATTTCTTTTTCGGTTGTTGTGATAAATTTCATATATTGTTTACAAGTTCTTTCTCCATTCTCTTCGTAACTCTTAATAACGTGCTGGATGTATAAATCTTCATTTGGTTCATCATTTAGTTCAAATACAATTTGATTTTTTAGTTCTCCTCCATCTTTGACTTCAATTCTCTGATGTACTTGCATTGTTTCATTCTGAAACAAAGACAAGGTTAATCAATTATTTTATTTAGCTGAAATAATTCTAAAAAAAGATGTTTCTCTTTTCATTTTTTTTTTGCCCACATATTGATGTTTACGATAAATGGCCTTGTTTGTTAAACTGTACATAATTCATTACGTCTTATGGGTGTTGTTTAGTTGTGCTGTTTTAAAAGGAGTTTCTGTATTTAATGATAAGTTATTATCCAAATAAATTTATACACACTGTCTATACAGTGATTTCTAAAGACTAAAAGTAAGAGTTATGGCCCTTGATCACTTTGTTAAATGTTGAGGACACTGTTTATGGCTATGAGACAAAAAATACTACATGTATTTATTTTCTAACAATTTTCAATAAATACTGACATACAAATTCTATTGAGTTTTGGTAGTTTCTTAAAATTGTTAATCTTTAAGAAATTTTAGTGTGCTTTAATAAATGTTTTCATTACCGACAAAAGAAAAAAATATGTGACTGCCCTTGGTGACTGCCCGGATGACTTAGCTGCAGTGCGCGTATGTTTCATTGCCTGACAACCTATCTTTATTCTTGCACCTTTCAAAACTTGTTGTTTTGATGTTCAAGCCATCTTATTGGCTATTGTATTTGTAGTTATTAATATTGACCAGTCCACCAAGGAAAAGTTTGACTGAAAAGGACTTTTCTTTGGACAAGTTTCAGAATTTTCACACTTGAAATAATACACAATTTTTAAAGAGCTCATACATATATATTAACTTACATTTTTATTTACATATTGATCTGGTCGTGCTGTTGTTGATGGTACATGTATATTGTAAGCTGTCAGTTCGCATCGGTTTATAGACCACCAATTTCGAGGAATTGTAAATATACTTGACCCAATAATTAGGTGGCTTCTTGTATTTCTTCCATAAATGAAAAACTCCAGTTGATCATTGATACATCCTACAGCATCAGTATCATGATTATAATCGTCACCATCGCCAATATGTTCACAATAAAAATATAATCTGTCTTGGTTATGGTTAAATACAGCATAGAATAAGATTGTGATATCCATTCGTTTATCCCATTCGTTTATCCCATTCAACTTGAACCGTTCTCTCTCCTATCTGTATAAAAAAAACAATAATGAATGACAGTTCTTGTCATGACATTCACATGCTTCTAACTAGCATTATCAGAATTCACAAGAAAAAATGGTTTCATTGATATGTCAGCTTGTAAAATTAACATCACACACAGGTCGGTGGGGGGATGGGTGCAACCATTGGATGCAATACAAAGCGAATTATTGAAATAAAATTGAACCATATTTTAGTCCCAAAATGACCTAGTTTATGTTGATTGGAGTTACCCCCCCTCTCTCTCTCTATCTCTCTCTCTCTCTTTCTCTCTCTCTCTTTTTTAGCTATATATAATTATTAAGGAGTATAGATAATATGTAAATAGAAAGAATGCAGATAAATGTGCAGGTTAGATAGAAATTTAACCCAATTTTCTATTCTATTGCATGACATTGATTTATTGCTTAATTGACCCCCCCCCCTTGTCTTAAGTTTCCAATTAAAAAGTGTTTAATTTCTCCATCACTGTTAAAAAAAACCCAACCTAATTGATTATTGATGTGTAATCATTAACAGTGGTCAGAAAATTAAATACCTCTAAATTGAACACTCATTATCAAAATAATCAGTCAGCTTCAAACAGGACCCATCGCCCGAGTGCAAATTAGATGATTTGGGGTAATATTAAATGATTTTTATGAATCTTTAAACAAACATTTGATATACATAGTATGCATGTAAAAGAACTAGGTTATGGTGCTCACTTGTTGTTGACCTACTCCCCAGCACTGTGACTAATGTTACTGTGATATAGAAAATGTATATCTTAGATAATATATGATGTTTATTGCATCAAAATGTCCATTATGGACAGCATGTATACATATACACATTACATAGTTAGACATAGTCATATAAATACATGTAGGCCTACATAGACAACTCTCGATCAAATACATTCATACAAACAGTGTACTACATAATAAGGGATTTCACTTTAGATGTAGTTGCCGGCTGCCGCTAAATTTGATTTAGCTTTCTAATCAAAAACCAAAAACACATGAAAAGCCACTGCTTTGGCAATCAATTTTGGTGGGTTAAAGAGATTAAAAAGATAAAAATACATACATTTATGGTTTTCCTGTTTGTCAGTTGTGCCATTTTGGCTTTCTGCTGTTCTCTTTTCTTGTCTGACAGACTGACTTGTTGGTGGGAAACTCTTTGCTTTGAAACTAGTGCATGTTATTCTACATATATACTGTATGTGTCATGTGATTTCCTAGAAAAAAAAGGCAGCTGTTGCCATCCAGAATGTTCTCCCTTTCCTAGAAAAAGAGCCACTATTTCCTAGAATTGGAACCCACTTTTTCCTAGAAACACAGCTCACTATTTATTTAAGACATTTCTAAACATTTTAGTATGAAAGTGATCATATTTTGTGCATTGATATTGTTAAAAAAAATTCACAAGTGTATATTTATTCTGAAGTTGTTAATGTAATTGGCCTTATTATTAGTAGTATTTATAGGTTAATGTCATCCTCTAGCAAATGACATCATGACCTTTTTATGTCTTTTAGAACTCGAAATTTAATTTCTAAAAACAGTCAATAAATGCTCCCAGGAGATACTTTAATTTATATCTTTGCAAACTGAATGAATGAAATGTGGTTTAATGGCAATTCGGCACCAACCGGGCCATATTGCGCCAATCTTTGCAAACTGAAACATGATCTATTCATGAAATTATGTTATAATGTACATGTATATATAACAAACATCAAGTCATGTTGACACTTACATTGGCTAAGTGGGTAAGACACTAGCTCGGGGTGTTCCCACTTAGCCGGCAGGCTTTGATGTCAAATTTTGCCGCTAATCCAGAGTTAATCCTAGAACAATGGTATTATAAACTATAGTCCATATCTTTTTTAAGACTAAAACTGTATTGATTTTAACAAATTTAACTTTTATTAAATAACATTAAATAGCTTACACAGATAAAAATATATTGATTTAAACAAATTTAATATTTATTAAATAACATTAAAGGATTTACACATATAAAAATGCATTACAATTTACACATTTAACTTTTATTAAAGAGCATTGTATAATTTATAAATAAATGCCTTACAACATAACAATCATTTTACAGTCCCACTAAATAGGAAATATTTGTTCCATACCGATTTACACTTAAAGAGCCATTTAATAACTGTGTTTTCAAATGTTCAATTCTTGTATCAAGTTGTCGATATTTCTTAACTCGAGGCCTTTTGGTACCACCAAATAATATCTGTGAAATTGTGATTTCGACATAAGATTGTTCTTGTTTTATTAAGTTAATGAACTTGTAAATATTAGGATGGCATGCTGTCATTTTATTCAACTTAGAATGCCAACCTTCTACGTGGTTGGTAGTACGGGGCCCTGTTGTATCAAACTGGTTCCACACATTACGGCCATTGTTATCAACCCACTGCTCCGTCATATAATCAGCGAATCGCCCTACTTGTGGAATGTTTAAATCTACAGCTTCCAAAGCAAAGAACCAAAAATCATCGATATCACACATTCTTATCAGTGGCAAAGCTGATGCGTGGCGTACAAAGAGGGTTGTCCCGGAATAATGTCTGGAGTCCACAACGTTGAACAGCTTTCCAAATGGCCTGGCGAAAATGAAACATGCACCCTTTAACATCAGAATAAAAAACAATCCTTGCGGCATTTTGTGCTGCGGTCTCAAAATCGGTAAATATTGTTGATGGGTTCAAATTTAAACCAATGTTACGGGTTCTATCTAATATTATCCGAAACATTTGTTCGTAGGTATCCTGTCGCTTATTTGCTAGCAAAGCATACACGAGCGGGTACATTTTCCCATTTATCATTGAATGAATTGTATATATCTGGTAAAAAAGCTGTGGGCACATACTAAATGTTCCATCACAAAAATACGAATCACTGCCAGCGAGAAATCGTAGATTTTCATCTGTTGCAATTATGCACATATTTCTGTCTGAAAAAAGCAGGAACCGGTCACCATTAGCTGTAGTTTGGTATGGTTCTATAAGTTCTATGTCCTGGCGTTCTTTAGGTAATGTTGGTAAAATTTTTGATCGTGAGCGGTATAAGGCGGAATGGATGGAATAAAAAGTTGGCACAGACTGTATAACTTCAGTAACTTCCTCAGTTCGTAGACTTGAAACAATATAAACAAATAGACATATAGATCTTACTCAATAGAAATAATATCAAAACATTTTATTTTCAGTTTGGAAATAAGGTTCAAGATTAAATGGCACAATTTACTTACTAGTTATTTGTTCTTGATAAATACTTGGCATTGGTCTGTGGTCAGTTTTTACCAAATCCTTCATGGATGACAAAAACGTATCAACTTTAATCTTTACATTATCTGGTTGATGATTGTGTTCGGATCCAACAGTGGTAAGAACATCATTCTTGGTGTTTACAGTAGCTGGACAAGTTTTTGTTGAACATTTCCAATGGACGGCATTTGGTCTGCTTGATTTTATACTGAACTTGTAACCATTGTGTATTAAATATCGGCCACCTCGATTTTTGGAGATAAAGCGAATATTAACCTGAACGTTTGCCATTTTAATTTCGACACAGATCGACTATCTATTTATATTAATATAGTGAATTGAATTCATGTTTGAAATCATAATGCCAGCATGAACTGTGTTCAAAATGTTATTAATTAGTTGGTTAATAAATTTTATTAAGAGGGATTAAGAGCTCATTAACGCTAAACACTAGTGAACAGTTCTTGAGTGACTACTTTTAAACAGACTATAGTTTTAAGATCAATCAAAGGATTAACAGTCTGCCGGCTAAGTGGGAACACACCACTAGCTCCCTAGCCTGGAGGTTGGGTGTGGAGTTATGATTACAAGCTAGACATTAACAAAACAACGATACTTAATAGTAAATGCAGGAGGACTGCACTTCACGCAAACCAAACTAAAAAAATCTACAAGATAAACCTGCGAACAAGACAGAAAATAGACATTGCGCAAAAACTAAACAATTATCAAATCAAGTGAATGGATCCAGGGGCCAGCCGTAAGCGTCCACTGCGCTGTACAGTCCCGGGTCTGTTTTGGTACAGGCTTCACTAAAATGATTTACAAAAAAAAAAAAAAAAAAAAAAAAAAAAGCGACAGATCTTGTCAGTGTTCGTCTCTTCGATGGCAATAGACAGCCAGTTGACGTCAATGATTTTAACAATATGGGCGATAAGTCATTACACAAAGTAATTGGTTAAGTTCTAGGTAGTTAAAGGGACAATAACACTCTTGCTGGCTTGACATTTCCAGCAAAAAAATAGCCTTATTCTAACTACTACATTTTTAAGTGTCCTACCTGTTGTGTAAATTATCTGTAACATCCTATTTTACTTGTCCAGAGGGTTCGAAAATATTTTAAAATCTAAGTTACATTTGAAAAAGTTAACTTAAAGCTACAATTTCATATTTTTAAGTTATATATTTAAAATTTATTAAAATAAACAGCCCTACCTTGTTAAAGAATAATCCTATTAATCCTATCTATAGGCTAGGCCTAATTTACTATTGCAAGCTGAGAAATTGGCAAAAATATCATTTTCAACTTCAAATTCCAACGTTTGAATATAGCTTATGCATGGAGTGAATGGGAAAACAAGAGAGGAACTTGTGTTATTATTTCCTGTGTCAATGATTTTTAAGGGTTGGAAATAATGCCCATCATAGTCACATAGTGAGTTGATAACCTATTGAACAAAAGACATAGAAATAATTATGTTTTGACTTTCTTAGGAAATATGAAATTCTCGCTTTAAAGCTTTTTAAACAATATAGTTGAATTTTTCCAATTTTTTAGATTCGGTGTGTTTAGATGAAATTTGTATCATCAATTAGTTGGAATATTGTAAACTAGTCCAATTTGTTAACCAGGATAAAGATTGGGACATATTATTCACTTACAACAGAAGTGTTATTGGGCCTTTAAAAAAAAAACATTTAGTTTAAAGTAGCTAAGTCTTTAACTAAATATCATCCAAAGTCCGAGACATTGACAACACGAATTATTTGTCAGTTTAAATCAACATTGATGTTGTCATCTTACCAGGAAAAGATTGGCTTCTAATATCCAATATTTAAGACAAAATAAACATTTTACCATTGGTACACAAATCGTTCACTATATAATGCATTTCAGGCCCATTTGTAACAAGGGACTCGAAGAACGAAGCTAGACATATTCCACAAGTCATGTCAAACGGTGACGGCATAGAGCATGTGCAATAAATACTATGTAGACTACGATAACCAGATGCTAGAGATTATCACTCGATTGAGACTTCTGACAAATATATCATTAAAATACCCTCAAATATCTCTATACATAGGTTTCAGGGGCAGGAAAGAATGAAAAACAACATTCCAAGACAGAATATGTCGGAATTTTTGACCAAGGATGACCTTTGACCCTGAAAAATTTCATTTTTTTGGTCAAATAGGCCTATATACTAAGCATACTGTCTAATCCCTCTACATATATGTTTAAGAGGGGGGGGGCACGAAAAACAACATTTTAGAACAGTTGTGAAGCATCTAAACTTTCAAACTATCAAAAAAGAATCATGAAAAAATTCTCATTTTGTAGCAAAATTTGACATTTTTTTAAAACAATGCTTTTAAGATAAAAACGCTTGACATGGGAAACAAATTTTCACACAACAGTTCAGTTTATATCACCAAGTACTCCTCTCAGAAGTTATCAATGTCAATAGCAATGTCATTTTCTGGCCTTTAAGCGTTCTTTATAGAGTTAACTGTGATCGACTACATCTTGGTCTGGGTCTACTTTTTTCTGTAACAGCTACGACTGTAAGTTATTGTTTTGTAATTTGTGCATAAATAAGATTTAGGAGGAACAGAAATTTATAATTAATGTTTTGTTTTGTTTTGTTTTGTAGAATCAGACACAAGTATCAACATCATTACAGGTGTTTCACAATCTGGGTTGTTTACATCAAGTTGTTGAGAAGGTTGTTAATGGATGTAAACAAGTTCTACATTCTAATATCAGAACTTGTCTAGATGCTAAATCGATTTCTACTTCACAATCGTCTAAAGGTAAATAATCACTTTAAATTACAGTTCATGCTTAGGCCTACACAATTTCTTGAACTGGATTCTCATGATAATTGCCAAATGAAAATAATAATGAATAATAATAATGAGTATATTTATAATGCGCTATATCCACAAACTAAGTTTATGCTCAAAGCGCGACACAATTACTATCCTTGTCTCTAGGATACAGGTAAGCCTGATTACCTCCCTTTAAAACTCTCAGAAAGAGCTCCAACATGCTGCTTCAAGGAGCACAACAGTTTTTTGTGTAATACATACACCATCCTACCAGTACCCATTTACAGCTGGGTAGACTGGAATACAGGGATGAAGTGTCTTATTCAAGGACACAAGAACTCGGCGCACAATTCGGGTCTCGAACTTGGAACCGCTCTCACAAATCCTTCTCTCTTACCGTTGCGCCAAATCCCTCCCTATATGATGTTAATTCTGCTTCTTGAAATAGATTCTTCCTTTATGTAGAAGCTTTCCTGCAACCAACATGTTTAATCGACATAAAGCAAACTGTTTTTGTCCTTTTTTTTTTCCTTGAGATAAACTACCGTATTGATTATGTTTTTACTCCGTTCAATCAACAATTGATAGCTTCTTTGATCTAGCATTTAGCAACTAAACATATTAACACAAAGTAATGTTTTATGGACACACAATTACTGTATTTATTAATAAACTTACAGTTATTGTGGATCCATAAAAAACTGTATCTTGTGTTAACAATTGATAGTTTTGGTTTTGGCTCCATCAATAACATGGGGAATACATTCTTTGATATTAATTAACATTTGAATGGAGATGCAGACTAATTCTATGAATTGTTGCAATATAAAAATCGATGCATCTTCTCTTTTATCACTTGTAAGTACGGTATCACAACAACTATGGTACACCTGATGCCATTTGGTTTTCTGAATTAAAGAGCAGTACATAAGTTGGACCAGGCTATAAATCTCTTGTCCCATGACATAAAAAACCTAGTCCATCTCTATAACTATTTAGATACTTCATCCAAATATACTAAAGAAATAGCATTATGTATTTGCAGGGGGACCAGGAAGAGCAGCTATGCCTACGCCAGGTAATACAGCAGCTTTTAGAGCCATGCTCTGGACAAACATGGAAAAACTCATGGATAATATTTATGCTTCTTGTGCACAGGTATGATTCTTTTTGTTACAGATAATTAAAAATTGATAATTCTAACTTTTCACTTTGTAACAAATTATTGGGAATTCATAATTGAAGGGGTCATTTCCATACCACACCTAGGACCACCTAAATCCAATGTGACTAAGGTGTGATATGGAAATGACCCCTTTAATTCTAACTTTTCTTTTCACTATTATCGAGAGTTGATGATTCTAACTTTTCTTTTCTTCACTGATTATTGGGAGCTGATGATTATAAGTTTTCTTTTAGGGCCGGTTATTGGGAATTGATAATTTAAACTTTACTTTCCTAACTTAAATCTGCTATTCATCATTTGTAGGATTTAGAATCTCTTGAAGGATTTAGAATCTCTTGCAAACTACAAAATAAGGAAATAAAAGGAGATACTCGATTGAATGTTCTGGAATTGAATCCCCATAAAGCAACAATCAAGTGAAATATGCGGCGACTGCATAAGGAAATATCCCAGCTAACCATGACAGTTAAAACATTTTCGTTGTGTTTAATTATGTCAAGATTCTACTCGTAGCACCTCTGTTGGCGGAACTGACAGAATTGTCACTGGACTGAATTCACCATCACGCGATTGCGATTCCGTCAATTCAGAACGTTCAGGACTGACAATCGAGCACCCCCCAAATCTCTTAAAGGAAATTAAGTTATAAAATGGTTCAATTCCATTCAGTATTTACACTTCCATAGACATAATGATTTAAAAAATTTCCCATCATTCAGCATCCTTTGCAGACATTATAAAGAAGCCACTGCCACCTATAAGAGTTGGGTAACACCTTTTGATAGGCTCCCTTTTAATCTGATCGAGCTCCAAGCCAAGAGTTAACTAATGTTGATATTTTGTTTGTGTTTTCTTAACCTGTTAAGTGTGTAGGACGTTGTATTACATCCTGGAAAACTGCCACTCACTGGAGGTATTTTCCCCAACCTATTCTTAGAACATAGTTCGTCACTTCGTCAAATTAATTACACAATAGGGGGTAGTTAACATTTTTGAAAAAAGTAACGCTTAACGGGTTAAGTAAGTGTTGAATAATCACTTTTAGCCTAGATAAAAGCCTAGAAAAATTAAATGTTGTCCAAAAAATTGCGTGTTTGTGATGAGGCGATTTTAAAATAACAACATCCTTTCTTGACCAGTTGTCGATTCACACTCACCCAGTTTTTTTATTCTCTTTTATGGTAATAAACAAACAAATTAACAAAAATATTTCGTTTACAATGTGTTAAGCTTTAGAATGACCATATTATTGTTTTGATTAAATTTTAAGACCTTTTCTGTATATTTATTAAGATTCAACATTTACAGAAAGTTTTAGTAAAGAAACGTGATCCAGTTACACACATCTGTTTTATAGAAGAATTGGCCAAGGTAGGTAATTTAAATCTGTGTTTTCTGAATTTAGAACGCCCACATTGGAATGTGGTCGATTGTTTATTCTCAGTGTTTTAGTTTATAAAACAAAAAACCTATTTATTTCTGATATCGAATGTTGGATCCATAGTTATCACGATTAATAATTTTGAAATATCTTGTGGACACTCGTATATATTAATGGGTGTTTGATTTGATGCAGGGTAATAATAGTACAGGTAAAACAGGTATGTATTACATTGACAGTGGTAAAAAAGGTTGGTTAACATTTGACAGTGGTGAAAAAGGTAAAAAAGGGTGGTTAACATTGACAGTGGTAAAAAGGGTTGCCATCGTTAACAATCATAAAAAGGGTTGGCATTACATTGATAGTGGCCAAAAGGGTTGGTATTACATTGACAGTGGTAAAAGGGGTTGGTATTTCATGACATGGCTAAAAATGGTTGGGGTTGCATTGAAAGAGATAAAAGGGTTGGTTAACATTGACAGTGTTAAACAGGGTTGTAGTGAAAGAGGTAAAAAGCTTTAGTGTTGCCATTATTACCTATTTTGTTTAATTTAATTGATTAATACACAGTTATCTCCCCTCTGTTATATAGCATAGAAATGGTGATGTAAATTTTATGCAAGAATTTTGGGAAGCAGTGACAACCATGTTATTAACAGAATTTACAGATTCTGCTGAAAGTAAGATTCTGCTCTTTAACATTTTTTCACTTATAGTGGTAATCTAGCTGTATAATAGCAAATGTAAAATTCTGCTGACTTTTTACAGACTGCGATTTATTTTAACCTTCTACATGCTGATGTAGCACTCTGTAGATTACAGTAGGATTTATATCAAGACTAAATAAAGACACATGATCAAATTCACATGATCTTGCTGGTCATGGGATTCATTTTCAGTATAATAAATTGTATTCTTGTATAGGTCAACATATGAATGATCCATGCAATTCTAATGGGTTGCTGAACCATTTTGTAATTGAATTCTGAGTTCTCTGTGATCACGCTACTTTTTATCCGCCCAAACACAGTTAAGGAAGTGATATGGAAATGATCTTCATCAGTCTGTCATTCAAACCCTGTTTTGTTTCTGGAGCTTATCTATATATTTGTGTTTCTATGACAACAAAGTCATATACAATCACCTGGGATGTTCATGGCTAAATGTTATAATTTTAAAATGTGTTGCAGAAAGCTTATGTATGCCAATCTTTCTTTACTTTCAGCTTCTTCATTCCTAAAACAAGCATTCGAAGGGGAATACCCTAAATTATTACGTTTATATAATGACCTGTGGAAGAGATTGTATCAGTTTTCTGTTAGTATGGTGAATGCTGGTAGTAATATGTCAGATACTGGTATAGTAGAGGAGGAGGGACATCATGATGAATTCTTTACCTTAACCAGTAAATCTAAAGACAGTTACGAGTAAGGGACATAGTTAGTCATTGAAATCATTAGGGCTATCTGGGCCAGAGTAACCTTGGGTTTGTGGGGAAAGGTCAGTGGGACCAGGGACTGAATTAAGAAATATAGCGCAGGGTCCAATGTGGTACAAAGTCCCCCGTGGGAGATATGGTGGTCCTTCTTCAGAAAATTATTGAATGCAACAGCTAGGGCCTCAAATGGGCTTTGATTGAGGATTTAATGAGGTGCCAGAGAATAAGCATCATATTTTCAAATTTAAATTAGAATCCTATTGACCAGTATTGACTGACCAGCAGTGAGACTTGACCAGCTTGAAAAGTTACCTGTCTGTCATTTTACATAGAAATTAGAATTGATCCTTAAAATACAGTTCAATTTATGGTTTGTATAAAAACACTTTGTTTTTGAATCAGCCATAACAAAATTCTTCCTCGTTGTCTTCTTGTAGAATATGTTTTTCTCTATTCATTACAAATGGCGAACAAAACCATGGAGCACAAGACTTGTTTACTGATGTTTTAATATTCATTGTGTCTTTATAAATATAAGATACTTGGATCTAACAAATGGACCAATATTGAATTCTAAGCCATATTTTTAATTTCGAATATTAGTGAAAATATTCAGATCAGATAGAAGTGAAGCCCTTTTAAAAAGCCATCTACCAGAAGAATCCAATTTTACCAGATCATTTTAAAAGATTGCATTTGACTTTTCTAGAACTCATTCAACATTTTTCTGAATCCTATATACAAATGTTTTATTTATTTCAGTTCAGAGAAGGCATTAAGGAACACACTAAGTAAATTTGAAACAGCGTATCTATCCAAATCTTTATCACGGTTGTTTGATCCGATCAACCTGGTCTTCTCCAGTAACCAAAATCCACCTACAGCAGAAGAAGTAGAAAACATTATCAAAACAATTAACAGGTTGGTTATTTTTATTTTCATTTCAGTTATTACCCAAGGAGAATCTCATAAAATCTGACGACAAGGGGTAGGGTCATCTGTCTATATTAATGGTTTCTCTGGTTTCCTCCCACTGCTAAAGACCCCAATGTGCAAGCAAATTATTGAAATAAAATTGTTTCATATGTTTGTCGTGAAATTATTGGATTTGTGTTGTGTTGATGTTAAATTTATCCACGCAATAAAGTAAACAAAATCTAAGGCTATTCAAAGAATCTTTACTTTATTAATTAATGTCTTATTCATATGAAATTTCAAGAAATGTTTTAGCACCCAATATTGTTATGCAAAAAGACAAATCAAATAGAAATTAGATTTCCTTTATAAAGAAAGTAGTGGATCCTAATCATAACTTTCCCAAAGAGTATTATTTATTTTATGGATTACAAAGAAACTCATTAACCAAATACTTATAGGTGGCACTGGCTTGTTTATATCGGCTGCAGAGGATTCAAAAAGTTGTAAAATGGTTACTTTGTACATATTGACAGAATTGAGTATTTTGGACTGATATAAATAACTTTGATTCATTTTTGTTTAACTTTCACAATATTGCAGTTTGCAAGGAATTCAAACCTAAGACGCATGTACAAATTTGTATTCTTAACTTTCAGGATTTAATACGCATGTACAAATTTGTATTCTTAACAGTCCGGATTTGTAGAATTATAGATGAAAATCCTACTGTTCAGGCAAATTTCCCCCAACACCACCTCCAAACCACTTATGTCATTTCATTTTTGATAAAAATTGTGAGTGTATGATTTATTTATTTTTCAGTGAGTTAAATGTGTCGGCAGTCGACAATAAATTAAGTATAACAGTGGCAAAGAATGTGGCTAACACTATCAAATTATTTTGTGTAAAAAGCGAACAATTGGTAAGAAATATTAAATATTATATTTTTGTAGAGGTCACTCGGCAAACCTCGACAGACTGTGGTACCCTGTAACTAATCTTGATTGTAGGACAAATTCAGCCATTGGAACTACTAACAAGTTCCCAGATTAAAAATGGTGGCGCCTATATATGAAGACACCTGTGAAGAGTGTTTTATTAAGCTTTCAATTTCAAGTTCATTAGATTTTCTTTAAACTATAGACAACTTTGCAATGAAAAATCTACACACTTTTCAAACGCCGTTTTAAGAACTTCTTTCTAAAATTTGCAAGTTTTCCTGTAGGTAAGCCAGTAGCTGCATCCCAATCGTATGGGTTAGCTACATATCAGTCACCTGCCGTCATACAGCCAAGGTTAGATGTTGGATAACGGACAACTATGCAATGAAACTTCAAACACTTTTCCAACAACACCATTTTGAGAACTTGTTCTAAATCAGTCACCTGTCGTCATACAGCCAAGGTTAAATATTTACTGAGTGGTACAAGGGTGAATTATGAACCAGGAACCAAGTCAGACGTCATTGCATCCATCTTGAAATTGTGTAGTCATATCACAAATTGAAATCTGTCAATTGATGCATACTGGTAATATTACCTAAAGAACAAAACATACCAAGTTTAATTTCGATCATTCTTGAATTGGCAGAGCCAAACAAGAACAAGTTTACCAAATGTATGCAACCACTTCCAGGTTAAAAGAATCTTAGGGACGCAGTAGCTTCGTTGGCTTGCAGCTAAGATTTGACTTTACATACACTATTTAAACATACTGAATGATTTATTACTTTTAGTTGTCAACTGATGGTGAAGCAAGTCAAGTTATTGGACCACCAACATCAGGTCAATCTCGTAATGCAGCCGTTGTAAATACACTATATCAATTACATCAATCACTTACTAAGGTAATATTATATATCAACTGTCTCTTACTAAAGTAATATTATTTATATCAATTACTTACTAAGGTAATATTATTTATATTAACTACATCAATCTCTTAATATTATTTATATCAATCTCTTACTGAGATAATATTATTTATATTAACTACATCAATCTCTTAATATTATTTATATCAATCTCTTACTGAGATAATATTATTTATATCAATCTCTTACTGAGATAATATTATTTATATTAACTACATCAATCTCTTAATAATAATATTATTTATATCAATCTCTTATTGAGATAATATTTTTTATATCAATCACATCAACCACTTTATTACTATGGTGGAGGGTTGGGATGGCCTAGTGGTCTAGAGTGCCTCGCTTCGACCTCTAGCTGGCCGGCTACCTCTGGCTTGCTGCTGTGGTTTCGATCCCTGGTGTGAGTGTATCTGGCATGGAGATAGGAGTGCCTTCTCAACCTCGTGGGTTTCCTCTGGGCACTCCAGTTTCGTCCCACTGCTAAAGACCCCTACATGCAAGCGAATTATTGAAATAAAATTAAACCATGTGTTAGTCCCGAAATGACCTAGTTGTGTTGAGTGGACGTTAAACCCTGTTTCTCTTCTCTCTCTATTACTATGGTAATATTTTTTATATCAACTATTTATGTATACATCAATCTATAAATACTAAAGTCGGTCTAATATTCTTTATATCAGCAACATCAGTCTCTGTAGAAAACATTAATATTCTTTATATCAACAATAAATATTTGTATTATAGATATTAATTTGACTTGCTTGATCTATGTACAGGTTATAGAAAGTATCAACCATTTTCCACCTGAAGCAAAAGAAAGTATTCTAGCCTCACAGAAGGTACGTAACATTTAAATTCACACTCGTAATCTTATCTGTATAGATTCTATTTGTCTACTACTTGTTATTGGATAACCTGTTGCATAATGGATAGTGTTGTAATTGATGGATAGTGTTGTGATTGATATTATAGGGTATTAATTTTAGGGTTTTATATATTGTAGAATGTTATATTGATATAATTGGGTATCAGTTTTAGGGTATTGTATATTGTAAAATTTTGTATTGATATTACAGGGTATCTATGTTAGTGTTTTGATGTAATTAATATACAGGATATTAGAGTCTTGTAATTTTACTATTACGATATTACAACTCCGTATATATTTAATGATATTGATTTTATATTATAGGATATTGATTTTATTGATATTGTATTATAGGATATTGTTGTATTGATGGGAAATGCTGTCAATCCTTTACTATCATCTATATTAGACGCCCTAGAAGCCATTATTTTAACTATGCATCAAGAAGATTTTTCTGGGTAAGTGTGAAGTTCCTTCTAAGTTAAGTAGGTTATTTAATACAACCCTAAAACTATGGTATTTTTATGCCCTTAAAAATAAAATTTTAAGACTGGAAATCAATAAGTTTTCAGCTATAATTTGTCCAGAGTAGCATATCGCTATAGCCTCAACACATGCGTCGTCTGTCGCTAACTGATGGTCAAACTGACAATACTATTAATTTTAGATTTGATATAGTATAGCATTTCCAATTCATAGCTTACAGTTAAACACTACCTTTGTTGGTCGCTAAGTAACGTTCAAACCGGTTATGTTGTTATTCTTGATTTGAAAAAGAAGATCTTCATGACAAAAGCCTTTTTGACGAATTTACAATATTGTTCCTATACTTTGCTGACCACCATGTTTTTTTCAGTGGAGCTCCACCAGCAGGACAGACGGAAGCACCATGTTCTCTATACATGAAGGAATTACAGGGTTTTGTTATGCGATGTTCAGCTGATTATATATCACAGTTTCAGTGTGTAGATTTTATCATGGAAAGGTAGGTTTATAGAGAGATTGATTTCGTTTTAGGTTTTTATTTTAATTATCCAAACCAGGAGTGAGTGGACTGAGCACGAGGAGTCTGTAAGCATGGATGGCTTGTGGACCCTGAAAGAAAGTAATTTTCTCACATAGTTTAGAGGCCCTTTTTTGTCTTGAATTTAAGTAGGTTTTGATGAATTGATCAAAATTGATATGGAGGTTTTGTACTTGAGATATACTCTAGAAAGAGCCATTTACTTTCATTCCCAAGGCCATGCCATTTTTTCATGCTGTAGCTTTTGCATGGTCTGAGAGCTAAGATTGGTGCTAGAAATTTAATTACCTTCCAGTTATATCAAATTTTTTTCTGGTAAGTTTCTTGGTGTTCTAGTTATTCGACCAGTAATTAGAGGGGGGTTTTATTTAACATCTCAGAAAAACTTCTTTCACTCATCAAGAGGTTTTAGACAATTTTGTTAATTTATATTTTAGTATTTTACCAGTCGCGTGCCGATGTACAGAGCTATTTATAAGACACGCTAGTTTGGTTCGACCATTAGGAGATGGTGGAAAACTTCGATTAGCAGCAGATTTCGCTCAGATGGAATTAGCAATCTCACCTTTCTGTAGAAGAGTTTCAGATTTAGGAAAAACTTATAAACTTTTACGGGCTTTCAGGTAAATATATGTGTAATCATTTTAATAATTTTTGGTAAATATATAGTTTCAATTTTTTTAATACTTTTAGTTCAAATATAGGTCTCATTATTTTAATACTTGAAGGTTACATAGAGGTCTCATTATTTTAATACTTATAGGTTAAATATAGATCAAATTATTTTAATACTTATAGGTTAAATATAGATCAAATTATTTTAATACTTTTAGGTTACATAGAGGTCTCGTTATGGGAAATATAGGACATTTTTGTAATGTCTAAATGAATTGACCTTTTATAATTTCAGACCTTTACTATTTCAAACCTCCGAACATCTTACACAGAGTCCCGCTATAGGGGAGATAATCCCTTATAGTACTATACTTCATTACCTGTTTGCTAGAGCACCTGCTGAACTAAAATCACCACATCAAGCTTCTGATTGGTCAATAAGTCGATATTCTCAATGGTTAGAAAGTCACCCAATGGAAGCAGACAGACTACAATTTATAAAGTAAGTATCAACTTTTATATATAGTCAAGTGATAATTGGTCGGTCAACTAATTTTGATTTCATTTTAACTTGAACTGTTTTATATAACATCATTTGGCAATTTCATTTTTGACTAAAATTTAACAATAGAATGGGATTTAAACTTAAAGTCTCATAATTTGGTTATTTTCAGAATATTGTAGGGGTAATATTCATTTTGATTTATGTCACATGCAATGCAGAGAATTTTGCCCAGGCAGCAATGTCCCTTTCTTCACAGCTATCAATTCCAACTGTCAAGGGGCCAGTGCCTTACCAGTCGACCACTGTGGCCCCCTCAAATCAAACAAGTCAATCTTTAAATTGATAATCAACCGTTTGTCATTAGTGTCATCAAACCAGAGTAAAAGGTATATTATATTTTATAGGGGAGCATTAGAGGCCTATGTGAAGACAGTTCGACAAAGACAAGGAAAGGAATATGCAGATGTTTATCCTATTATGATAGAAATATTACAGAAAGGTCTAGGTCTTCAACAACAAACAACATAGTTCTCATATACTATTTTTAAAAATCATGAGGGAAATTCATTGTGTTGAGGTTCTTACCATTCCATCATTCAAAATATATTTTACAGTGGGTATTGTCAATTTTTGCTTATTAATATATCTTGAACAGTATTTGTAATACTGTTGCTGAGTGGCACAAGGCTGTTTTGGAGTTCAAAATGATTTACAAATCCATTATGAAGGTTTTTTTTAGTTATTTATATCAGGTCATGTTTTCACATCTTTCATAACAATATGGTTTTGTGCTAAAACAACATGTTTACCATATATGGGTTAGTGCTAAAACAACATGTTTACCATATATGGGTTAGTGTTAAAACAACATGTTTACCATATATGGGTTAGTGTTAAAACAACATGTTTACCATATATGGGATAGTGTTAAAACAACATGTTTACCATATATGGGTTAGTGTTAAAACAACATTTTTAAATATTGTGTCATTTCAATGTGATTTATCCTGTAATATCATTGACTATGTAGCAACTGGAACTAACAGAAAACTTAAAATAACAATCCATATTCACTTTGTTATTTGCAAATAAAATTCATGGATTTGTGTTCATCAAATGTTGAAATAACTGTCCATATTGTACATGTTAAATATAAGAGTAATAAGACAATGTAGGACAGTGCAGTAACATATTTAAATCATTTAAAAGCATTCTCCTTGTTTTTGTACCATTACCTTTATTTACATATGATGGTAATGTGTGAATTATGTTTGTTATTAATCTTGTGGATATTTATCATATTATTGTAAATATACTCTATTTATATTGTACAGTGGTTTAATATATTAGGTAAATAATAAAACATGAAAAAAGATACACATATATATAGTTCCTTCTTTTTCTTAGTTCAGCAGATCATGTTTGGGGGGGTGGGGGTGGCAATGAACTAGTCGCTAACCACTTCTCATCTTGTTGTTCATGGGGTAAAGGTCTTCAATAAAGTAAGAAGCTCTGTCAAATTGCATGCCCCATCATTGAACTAAATTTTATCCTCAAAACCAAGTTATGATGTCATAACTGTGTTTAAGAAAAATTTTTTGATTTCTTTCTATGCAGAGAACAATTACCTCAAAGTTAAAAATATATGTACCCGAATGAGGGGGAACTCTATGTACCATATTCCCAAACATCATGGCAAGTTCCTGGTCCATAGTATGCTCGTACTTAGGTTTTTTTTAAAAAATTAAAACCAACTTTTATAAAAAGAATTTATTACAAATGCACCATCATTAACAATATAAGAAATAATATTTATGTTACAAACAAGCATTTTCAATGATCTAAAAATCTGATTAGGTCACAATTTATGTAAAGTCTATTTTGAACATTAAGCTTTGAAGCAGATAGTTAATATTACAGAAATTATTAAATCAACAATAGTTTATATTCAGAAGTTTAAAATAAAAGAGTGAGCCGTATAATACAATATTAGGAATTTATTTTCAAGTCTATTTTCTTCTCCTCTGTCGTTTTGTCTGATTTTAACAGAGTTCCTAAAACAATGCCTATAAATACCATCAAACCAAGTTGATTGTTAGATCGGAATTTACTGGCACAACTATCAGGATTATTTAAATCAACGGTTATTATCTGAAAAATATAAAGAAATACTGTTAACATTTCAAATGTGACCTGTCTTACTACTGAAATAATATCAAGTGTTTAAATCCGGTATAAAATCCACTGACACAAACTGTTATTTCGGGACTAATATGCAGTAATTATTTTCAATTCTTTACCTGGGAGGAAACTGGAAGGACCCAGAGACAACCCATAGGGTTAGTCAAGCGAACCTACTCTTTGTCAGGTATAAGCCTGGTGAAACCACTCTACTTGACTCGATGACAGACCCTTTGATTGAAAATTGCACACATAAATCACTCAGCCCCCAAATATCTTGGAAGAATACAGGATATTTCCGCCCACCCCTGGAAGCGAGGAGGAGAGCGTTTCCTCAAACCCCATACTCATGTCATCTGGATAATAATTACAAAATTTACCTGATGAGCAAGATGTACTGCCATTGCACTAACACCTAAATAAAATGGCCATGTTTGATCACAGAGAAACCCAGAAAGAGATAATCCTGCTATGGTAACAGTAGAAAATCCAACCAGCCATGGTTTCGTATTATCTCCTAATTTTAATGCAGTTGACTTGACACCAATTAACATGTCGTCATACTTATCCTGAAAAACAGTAAAGATGTTGCTTATATATCATATATAATCTGACATTGAGATACTGCCAGAATTGTATATTTCTTAATGATAATATGATTTTCTCTACTTTTAAGATTGAAAATTGCATAGATTTAAAGATGCATTTCTTTTGACAATCATGGGTGTAATTCTCCTACAAGTCATTGATGAATACATCTCAACTATAATGAAATAATATTTTATATCATAACCACAACTGGATCTGAGCAATGATAATTTCTATGTAGAGATACAAAAGGTTTCAGAACAATGTCCTGCTGTCTGCTGTTATTGTCCACTTGGTTACAAAACGGCTAACCTGTTTTTCATTAATTACTAGTTCAATACACTTACATGTATTTCAGCTCATGGTTTTAATTTTTTGTTTCATTAGAAGCACTATATTTTTTAAATAGAACTAAGGTGCCTAACATATACAACTTAAGCTAACCTTGTTCTTTCATTAATTACAATTTACAAGTAAAATAAACCATTTTGGCTCACGATTTTCATTTTCCTGTTCATAAGAAGCAATATTTTGAAAGAGAAATAAATTCTGAGGTGCTATTAAGATGACTTATCTTTGAGGGGAATCTCTAAATTTGTTTTAATAGATATAACATAAATAAACATTTTTTTCTTTAATTAATTAATTGAATTATTTAAATATTGTAACAAACATCTATAAATGTATATACCTGTACACTCAAGTAGATATATTGTAGAATATGCAAAAATAAGTAACCCATAATATAATAGAAAAAATACAATATAACATAACATTAACATGCAGATATTTATATCAATTAACAAAGTCTCTTTTACTTGAACTCACTTGATGGGCATATATTGTATCATAGACTAGTGTCCAGGCTAAACATCCTAAGTAAAGAGGCAAAACACTTGCCAAGTCTACACTTCCCTGTACAGCAGACCAACCAAGAAGTGCTCCATAGTTGAAAGTTAAACCTAATAAATTTGGACAGGAATAAAGCTCTAAATATTTATTTAAAGATTTGAAAAAAAAGCTGTATTAAAAACTGTAAAATCAGGATAAATTAATGCAAAAAAAGCTTTCACCAACCCCTTCATTGTATAATAATAAATCAATAATAATGGTTGACAAAATTAAACATAAAAAACATTGAGGCATTAGTACAAAATGAAATGTGTCTTAATGTAAAATAACACTTTAGGCCTAATCCATTTCCAAGGTGTTAATAAGGTCTTGTCATAAAACTGGGGTGAAGCTTTGACACAACAGTTACTGGAGAACTGCTGCCATTACAGATTTAAGTATCTGGTATTAAAAGAAAGATAACTCAAAGTGCAAATAGTTCTATCTTTAATGATCATACTGGGTCTCACATGAGGGGAACTGTAAGAAATGGGGTTTAACGTCCTACTGTTCTGCTCCTAAGCTGGATTAATGAAGACGGGCATTTGCCATACAGTGTGCTATGAGGGAAATTTTGCCCGGCATTGACGCTACAGCCTACTCTTATATCAAATTCCAACTGCCAAAGGATCTTTTACGTGCACGCCAATGTGTACACGAGACCTTGTTTTTTTTACAAATAGACAGCTGTCCTTGTCTGGCCCTCTGACCTGCATCACTAATAAGGCGAAATCTGGATGAACTTTTTTGGCCAATGCAGGGATCAAACACCCGACCTCCAGGCTAGCGAGCCAGTGTCTTACCCACTTAGCCACGTGATGCCCGGGAACTGTCAGTCATTGTAAATAAATAATCTAGCAGTATGGTGGATCCAACAAATTTCTTACTATATATTTCCTATATTTGTGTCCTTACAGAGCACAAAACGATAGCTACTCTTGTTTGTTTATTTACACAAACTAGGTAATTCTGGGACTAACCTACGTTTAAAAAAATTTCAATAATTCGGTTGCGCATAGTGGTCTTAAGCAGAGGGAGAAAATCGGAGGACCCAAAGAAAACCCATGAGGTTGGACAGACGACCCTACTCCTTGTCACATACAACCAAGAATCGAACTCACACCAGTTGACTCAATAGTAAGTGCAGGGCGTGCACACGCTAACAATTGGGCCATCCAATCCTCATTTAGATTGAAAGAGAGACATGCATTTAACTGCCTCTCAATACAAACTAGCTTCCTAACATAACTATTACATTAATTCCTCTCACTCCGCCAGTCTTCACCAGCGTGCAGAAACAGCCACATCCGGAAGGTAGGACAGGTGTCAGATCCTTCTGTCAAATACAAGCCTTTGATTGAAATTACGATACAGACATCCCATCCCGTTATACATTGACTGACAATTGCCCTTAATGCCTCACTTGACATGTTAATTCAAAGATAGAACAATTTGCACATCAAATATTATAATCAATCATTAAAACCTGCATGATGAAATTCTCCTTTAATGGGCAAGGTTCTTTGAATGAAATGTTACAGGAATAAAGACAGGCATGCAGGCATAGCTGTTACTCTACTAAACTCTGACAACATATATATAGAGGAAGGTACTACATAAATATTTTATATAGAATGTTAAAAATAGTGCTGCATGCATAATAAGCAATTAAAGAGTGATTTTAAGGTAAAACTAAGACATTAAAGCATTTCGAGGCAGCCAAACACAAAAATGAAATGCTTTCAGAAAATTGTATTTTAATGGAGAGTTGCCATCCACCGAAGAATAGGTTAAAGAAAGATCTCTAAATTAATTTAGGAATTTGTACATTCTACGCACCAAGTTGTAGATGTGACGTTATAGTGTTAATGGTTTCAGTAAAGACGAGTGGACAGAAACATTGTCTATTAAAGCATTCTTCATGTTAGGGAATGTTGCTGCGAATTAGTTTTAAAGATTTCAACTTCGATTAAAGCCATTCCTGATCTGACAGTTTTATAGCCGTTAAAAAAAAATGTCTACTTTTTGGATGTGAAAATTGGAGTGTTTTAAAACTAGTTGTAAGGAGCCAGATGTAGGAATACTATAAACAGTATAAACACTAACTACACTACACCATAGTTAAAGTTTTGTTCTATCTCAGTAATACTATAAACCTATGAAATTAATATATTTCAAAGTCTAAAGATTGACTAAGTGAAAGGTTCTATTAATGGTAGAGGTCAGGGGTTAAATATGTCTTTAGTAAAGCTATGCCTGCATGTACCTGATGTGAGTAAATGGTATCGTAAAACACTGTATACAACACACAAGCACAGTATAATGGTGCCACTCGCCAATCCAAGGCACCATTTAGCACAGACCAGGCCAATAGCACTCCCCAATTTAACGACAAGCCTGAAACATTGTATAAAATTTATGAATATCAGACAGTGGTATGATGTCATACTTTTGTAATTAATTACATTGAACAATATTCATTACTAGTTATATTAAACTTTGTTTGTGATGATATTTAAAATGTGTTTTTTGAGGGGGTTTTGATAGATTGTTTTATATTTCAAATTCAGCAATTTTGGGTCTAAAATTTATTTTAGATAAAACAGCAAAATACACCTTTGACAGACTCACTTGATTTGATAATTGTTTAGTTTTTGCAATGTCTATTTTCTGTCTTGTCCGCAGGTTTATCTTGTAGATTTTTTGGTTTTTTTTGTTTTGCGTGTAGTGCAGTACTCCTGCATTTACTATTAGAGTAGAGTTTTAGCCCTTCGTACTGCAGAATGTTCTCGTTGTCGGGCTTTGCTCCTGTTAGCTCACTACATTTATTTGTTTTTAGCGTTTTCCGAGTTTCTGTCCGGATTATCGCCCTTATTGTTAAAATTATTTGACGTTCTAACACCTGACGTCGATTGGCTGACTATCGCCATTGAAGAGACGACCACTTACAAGATCGGTCGCATTAATTTTTTTTTTTTTTTTTTTTTTTTTTTTTGTTACGTCTTTTATGTAAATCATTTTAGTGAAGCCTGTACCAAGACAGGCACGGGACTGTACAGCGCAGTGGACGCTTACGGCTGGCCCCCGGATCCATTCACTTGATTTGATAATTGTTTAGTTTTTGCAATGTCTATTTTCTGTCTTGTCCGCAGGTTTATCTTGTAGATTTTTTGGTTTTTTTTGTTTTGCGTGTAGTGCAGTACTCCTGCATTTACTAATACATTTCATGTTCTAACTTAATATGAGAAAATCTTTGCCAGCACTTGAATAAACTTAATTGTAGCCATTGTAAATGAGAAAGCTTTAAGTACTTCTTTGTGAATTTATCTTGATTATCCAGTTTTTATACAATATCACACACATATATACAATAAGAATTCAAGAATTACAGTTTCACAAATTAACCATCTTAGCCTAATCTGTTGTCCACTACATCTTTTCAAATGATAACCTGTGGATGAAAGAGGCTGATTAGCATGTCCGATAATAATCCCTGTTCCGGGACGAATTAGATAGGACCACAATTTGGCCATGACAATTCAAGTCCCGCCCAGGAATTTTGTAATGGAGCCTCAGTGTTTTGTCCCATTCAAACAACAAGACAATTTTCCTTGCCAGACTCTCTGTCCTACCCCATTGACAAGGGGAAACCAAGCAGGTCCTACTATACTGATCACTGACAAAAGCAACAAAAATATTGCACAAAGTGACCGGACAAGGAAAGATATGTTGAAGATAAGTACATTTGACACAAAATAAAAATAATTTAGTTACAATAATATTTTTGGTATATATATATTTGTTGTGTTACATTAATTTTACCGTGACCAAATTTCCTACCAGGATCAGTAGAATGAAGTAATGGCACAAGCATACAAAGATTTAAAACTCATCCAATGTAGTTGTCGTATGAGCACTGATCAATTTGCTGCACCTGCCCTTCTACCCCAGTGATTTATAATAATAATAATATCGTCATTTATAAAGTGCGTTAATACTGAAGAAAACCGTTTCTAAGCCGCTGTTGGTTTTTATATTCACTGATTATTTACAGATCAGGATTTTGAAAAAAAAATGTTTTGAGTTGAGATTTAAAATGGCCCACAGACAGTAATTGTTTCATTGAAAAGGACCAGCATAAGAAAACCATTAGTGTGGTCACATATCTAACTTGCTTATCATTGAGTCCCCTACCTTAGCTTAATTTGAACTAATTGGCACGCCATATGAATAAAACATAAGTACCTAATAAAACCTGTGGCCAGTATGTATATCTTTTAGCTAGTGGATAGCATATGACTAATCCCATTGACGCTGCTCCTAATATAACACTGAAAACATATTAATATAATCCTTATAATACATTTATTACAATAATATAACGATGAATACAAGAGACAGAGAGAGAGAGAGAGAGACAGAGATGGTGACTTAATCCCACTTAAAGTCAAACACAAAAGAAACTATATTGTTAAATTAAAATTTAACCGTAGAATTTTACTATTAATGGACGAGTATCCTAAATCTAACCAAAATGACGTTAAAATAACGCGAATTCCACATCAGTTTGCTATCTAGGTTAATTATAGAGGGAATCTAGAGAAAAAAACTAGATCTTAAGCAGGCAAACCCAACTGTCACGTAAAGTGTAGGAGTAAATGGAAACCACTTGGTCATCCAGAAATCATCCTCCCTTACCATAACCACCCCTTGATCAATACAAACACTGTCAGTGCTGGATCAGGTAAGCAAGTGACACAAGCATTAGATTTGTCACCACTTTAAGGATTAAGATTACAATGCTTGGTCAAAGAGAATTATAACAATAAACAATTCCTAAATCAACGATATTTCTTGTTACATGCATGGTTTGAAAGGATTTTGTCAGGAAATGTAGTTCAGCAAGTAGTTCAACTTAATGGATGAAATGAGGTTAAACATCCTACTGTTCTGCCCTGAACTGGGCTTATAAAGATGGGCATACACCATATGGTGTGTAATGAGGGAAATTTTGCCAAAACAGCTGCACTACAGCCTACTCATATATCAAATATCTTCAAGGGATCTTTTACCTGCACTCCAATGTGTACACAGGACATAGTTTTTTTGTCTTATTCAAACGACTAGAAAGCTGTCTTGCATCACTGACAAGGGGGAACCACACCAAAAAATTTGGATGAACTTTCTCATCCAATGCAAGGATCAAACACCCAACCTTACCCACTTATCCTCTATGACCCCCATCAGCTTTATGGACCAACATAACTAACATACATAATTGTCATACCTGTATGTATTAAACTGTAATAAAACAGCTAAAGCCAAACTAAGCTGAGATCCTAGAAATACTAATGCTTGAAATGGTGTAAGTTCTCCTGAAGCCAACGGTCGAGTCTTTGTTCGGGCTACCTACAATGAAATGAATGGGGTTTAACGTTCTACTGTTCTGTTCGTAACAGCGCCTTACCCACACCATCCCCTACATACAAGCGTAGGACGTTAAACCCCATTTCATTCATTCATTCCCTACATACAATGAGAATACAGACATACTGGTGATATTTTCAAGACAAATCTATATTTTTCCAGAACATTTAATACTTCAGTAACGTACTCTGGGTGTTTATGCCCATAATAAATTAATGCTGAATAGATTGAATCCAGAGAGAGAGAGAAATTTGGTTTAATGTCCACTCGACAAAACCTAGGTCATTTTGGGACTAACATAATATGGCTTAATTATATTTCAATGATTCGCTTGAGCGTAGGAGTCTTTAGCAGTGGGGGCAACCGGACGACACAGAGAAAACCCACAAGATTTGACAGGAGATCCTACTCCTTGTCACTACAGCCCTGATTCGAAATCGAGCCAGTTGACTCAATGACAGGCTTTATTATACAGCACACACATGCTGACCATTCGGCCATCCAACTCCCCAGATTGAATCGAACACAGGATATTAGATACCATATATTGGATTTGTTTTCTTGATTAAATGATCAATTTGAGTGAATTCATCTTGGATTAAGCCATGAAAAATTTGATATTGTCTGATACAAATCCAAAATTTAAAATCGTTACCCTAATTAACTGCAAAATGAAATAAAAGTGGGCTACCTTTTTATCAAAATCTTTATCCCACATATCATTAACAATACATCCAGCCCCCCTCATTAAAAATGCTCCAATACCAAACCATGCCAACGTTGATATACTGGGTAGATGGCCAGCCTGTGCAGCTAATCCTATACTCCATGTACAAGGCCAATATAATAAAAATGTTCCTAAAATATACAATTAAAAGGCCAATAAAATACCTGGTGGATACATGATTAATAATTATGAGAGAGAGAGAGAAATGGGGTTTAACGTCCACTCAACTAACATATGGTTTTATTTTTATTTCAATAATTCGCTTGCGCGTAGGGGTTTTTAGCAGTGGGAGGAAACCGGAGTGCGCGGAGGAAACCCACAAGGTTGAGAAGGCACCCTATTTCCATGCCACATACGCTCACACCAGGGCTCGAAAACCACAGCCGCAAGTCAGAGGTGGCCGGCCAGCTAGAGGTCAAGGCGCGACACTCTAGACCACTAGGCCATCCCAACCCTCCATGGGTTGTCCTTAAAACAGGGAGTCATGGTGGCTCAGTAATTAAAGGTGCTGGTTCACTAACCAGGGTTCCAGGTTCAATAGTGGCGTTCGCCCAGAAAGTTCACATTATTTTCCAACTGAGTGTCTGGCAAGGAACAGTGTCTAGTTATTCAGATTGGAAAAAACCAAAAACTGTGTACATGCGTTGGCTTACATGTACATGTAAAACAACCATTGACAGTAGGAATTAAATTGCTGTCTGGACAAAATTTCACTAATAGCACACTGAATCGTGAATACCATCTTTATTATCACTTTCGGTGCCATTCATTCATTCATTCTGTCTTTAAAACAGTACATTACAAACAAATTCTACATGCCCCATGTTTTGTGACTTGTCAGAGGACTAAATGGGGTTTAACGTCCACTTGACACAAACTAGGTCGTTTCGGGACTAACATATTGTTTTGTTTTTTTTCAATAATTCGCTTGTGTGTAGGGGTTTTTAACAGTAGGGGGAAACTTGAGGACCCGGAGAAAAACTACTCCTTGTCACGTACAACCGGGGATTCGAACCCACGCCAGTTGACTCAATGACAGGCTTTACGATACAGCATGTACTGCTATGCAAAAGAATCTAGGTACATGTACAACAAGGAATAAAACATATGTATTCCAGTTGATTCAAGTTATATTTCCTTTTTAAAGATAAGCGAACTAATAACATATTTTGTTGAATTTTTAATTCTTCTTGGAAGTCACTTAGGTTACATAATTTAATAGAAAAATATTTCTTAGTTTGACAGCCTGAAATATTAAGAGAAACTTACCTATAGGTTTATCAAATCTTATTAAACGTAAATATGGCTGGATGGAAGGGGGAGATGACTCTAATATAGATCTTGTTGATAGACTAAAATTCGATTTTCCTAGTCTCTTTGATTCGTTTGTTGATAACAAGGGATGACCATATAAACATTTCATATTTTTAGACAGTGTGTGATGGTGCATAGCATTGAAAGGCATGTTATGTTTTAAACATCTATTATGAGTGCTTCTGGACATATTATGATCAACTTTATCTAATGGTCCATGTGTAGAAGTCTGGTGACCTGCTTCTGTTGATAACAGTCTTGAAAGGAAAATACGGCTTGGTTGATTTTGTGAACAATCATATAATATCAACATCTGTCTCCTTGTGAAGCTGGTCAGCTGATTAATGCCTCTAATATATAAACATGTTTTCCATGGAGTCATCTTTACAACTGCAATAATAAAACAAATATATTTCTTCAAGGTTAGACAATTGAGCTGTAAAAATTATTTTTCTCTGACAATTTGACACTAAATCTAAATATGATCAAAGAGATAAAGGCTATTATGATTTACCAATCGACAACTCCATCAGAACATAATGAAATACAATATAATCACCCAGTCTGCTAATGAAGCATCAGTAATTAATAGGCTACCCATAAAAGCAACTGGTCTGCGAAACAGGGGCCTGTTTCACGAAATTTTAACTTAAGATAAAATCAAAATTTTAGTACATACTTAAATCTGATTGGCTAAGCGCTAAAATCAATCTAATACTATCCAATTGAATTACTAAAATCGGATTTTATCTTAGTTAAAATTTCGTGAAACAGGACCCTTGTGACCATTTTTAATCGGCAATAAAACACATCCCACTTAACCTAATCAACCCTCTGATATATGCCAACAGCACGTGCCCTCCAAGATTATACAAGAGTTTGGGCGATATATAGTCGGGTTTAGGTAACCCACCATTGCCACCAATGCGGTTGAGTTTGGGTGAGCCAAACCTACCTTGAACGTTAGAAACCTGTCAAGTTACAAATTCACTACAATATTAATAGTTTATAATTTCGAATAATGTCACAATATATTGGAGATAACTTATTATCTTTTGCAGTGTTGTCTTGAATCATAGGATAATGAGACCAAACTTCTATTTATGATTGTGACTAAACATTATTAAAAGAAACAGTGGTCTGAATCCTAGCCCAATTGAGGTTATCTTCCCTTTCCTCAAATTTCGCTCTTCCTACTTCTTGCTTTTGTCAAATATTGAAATTTTTATTTATCGCCAAGCAGCTTGTCTCCCTCCTACAGCTCTTGCACTGTAGGGCCAAATACCTGCACCCAAGCAAAGGTTACAATTATTTATATTTTATTCTTAAATTTACCTAAAGTGTGCAGCACTAAACACGCCTCACGCATATAAGAGATTTGCAAGGGACATAACTCTAACATAATTCTGAGAGGTGGACTTTGAAGTTTGGAAATAGCCTAATAATATTATATTTAGTATTTTTACTTTAGAAGAAGATTCACTAACCTGGGACAAGATAATTAATAGCCTAAATATTTATGAAACTTTATCATAAACCCATTCAAATGGTAGGCTACTGTCTGTACATACATAATACAACAAATATTAATGATTATTTTTGTCGTAATAAACGGAACTTAAAGAAGTTTAAGGGGGATCCCAATTTAAGGAGAGAGATAGAGAGAGAAATGGGGTTTAACGTCCACTGAACACAACTAGGTCATTTCGGGACTAACATATGGTTTAATTTTATTTCAGTAATTCATTCGCTTGCGCGTAGGGGTCTTTAGTAGTGGGAGGAAAAACTGAGTGCCCGGAGGAAGCACACGAGGTTGAGAAGGCGGCCATATCTCCATGCCACATACGCTCACACCGGGGCCAGAAGTGGCCGGCCAGCTAGAGGTCGAAGCGCGGCACTCTAGACCACTAGGCCATCCCAACCAACCTTAAGAAGAGAGAACTGGGGGAGGTAGGCCTACGGCTACTTCTAAATGGCTCCACACAGAAGTGCCTGAAATTCCAGGAAATCACGTTTCCAACCTCCAATTTCTGAACATTTCCAGGGGGAGAACAAAACAGACCCCTCTTATGGGGCTTTGCGCTGAACGGCTTAGCTGGCCACAGCTCTACGTTCGGTGATCAGGGACCCCTCACATGTTCCAGGCCCATGGCCCCACCTATGGTTAATCCGGCGTTGCATGTAGGCCTATAGACCAAAATCTTAAGTGTTTATTCTTATCATTTCAATGGTTTAAAACATGATTTACAGCAGTCTGTGGAATTGGAGATGACCATGTCCATGTATCGAATTAGCTAATAAAAAGTTATTTTTCAATTTACAGTAATTAATATCAATATGGTCATTCCCATAAATACAACAAACACATTCATTGTTGTAATGTGGTGATCTTTGTAAAGATAATGATTTGTGAAACGAAACTAGGCAAAACATGTTAAGTGTGTTGGTATTCAACTTATCTATGTGCACTAGAATCCACGGGTGTCGATGCTTCCAATTCAGTAATTGTCAGGTGGGGAGCTAGGGTTTGGGGGTGAAGGAGGGCAACCGGTTAAGCAAACATACCGATTCAAACAATAATGTTTTGTCCTTGCAGCATGGTGTAGAAAAAAATCAGGGTGGATATAATGTAATAATCAAATCACAACATTCTAGACATACTGCACCGTGCTCCAACTGAACACCAACTAGGCCTATGGCAGAAAAAAGGGTTTTAAATGTGTGGTATCGTCTTACTCTATTCTGTTGCTTGAATCCACCGGAAATAAATTGTTATTGCTTGTATAATTATTAAATATTTGTGTATTTTGCTTTATATTTGCAGATCATACTGTTAAATGATAGTAGATTTATTAGAATGGATGAGTGTACAAGGCCTGTAGTAAATTAATATGTTGGCTAACCAATTCATGTGAGGATGGTATTCTGTCCATCTAAAATACTACCTCAAAACGATTTGCAAAATGACTTATCCTAGGTTAATAACTGGGGCATGCTATAGTGTAGGCTTACATACACACACAAATAGACTATCTAGAAGAATAATTCCTACAGTTGATATATATTTGAAACAGAAATATTCTACAAGTTCATCACAAACTTCAGATGTTAAATTTCCAGTGAATTTAGAAAATATTTTTTCTGATGAAAATAAAGAACGTGTGAAGAAGTCTTTGTTGTCTATACAACCTGTTCGAACTATAGAGAATATCATAAAGCCAAATCACAAACCATTGAAGATAATCCCTGCTGCTGCAGTTATTATACCCTTGTGTGAAGTCAATGATGAACCCTCTGTATTATTTACACTACGTTCATCTTCACTAAGAAATCATAGAGGAGAAGTAAGGTAGGCTACCGTTTATGCTATATATGATAGATGTAAATCTCTTTGATTTGCAGACAAGTGGTAGGTCGTCTTTATAACCATGTGGAATTTCACTAGGGTGTTTTGGTTCCATCTTACTGCTAAAGACCCCTATGTGGACATCAATGATCAAGCAAATTATTGATTGGATTAGATGTTAAACCCAATTTCATTTCATTTTACTTACACTCGACCAGTCCTTATGACAATGTTATAAGGGTCTTCCCGTCTTCCATTAGCCCAGGTTAGGTGCATAATAATAGGACGTTAAACCCAATTTCATTCATTCATTCATTATTAGGGTCTTCTATAAAGTTGCTTATTTTATTAAAAGGAACATTAGCCTATTTCATTTGATTTGTGGGAGCCATAGTGGCTCAGTGAGTGGGACTTTGGCTCACTGACCTGGAAGTTCTGTATTTGATCTCTGCATTGGCCGAGAAAATTCATTGGATTTTCCGGCGTTGTTCCCTGTTGTGAATGGTGTTGGACAGAGTGCCTGGCAAGGGAAAATGTATAGTCATCAGGATGGGCCAAAAAACTGAGGTCCCGTGTACACTTTAGTGTGCACGTAAAAAAAACCTTGCACGTAAAAGAACCCTTGCTGCAGTTGAAATTTGAAATAAGAGTAAGCAATAGTGCTGCTGTCCAGGCATAATTTCCCTTATAGTATACTGCATGGTGTATGCCCATTTTTATTAGCTCCGTAGGAGCAAAACAGTAGAACGTTAAACCCCATTTCATTTCATTTGTGAAACCTTAACACGGTCCGACTCGCAACCAATTTGTACTGTCATTTATTGTCAGTTTTCCAGGTGGCCGTAAAGATGACAGTGATCCAGATTTAATTTATACTGCTGTAAGAGAAACATGGGAAGAATTAGGTATACCTAAAGAAAAGATAGATGTCTGGGGAGCATTGTCACCTGCACCTAATAAGGTTTGTTACTAAAAATATATTGAACTATATTCATGAAATCTATATGCATTGAATTAGATATACCTAAAAAAAAGATAGATGTATTCAAACAACTATATATGACCCACTGACAAGGGGGACTGAAATATCAGGAGAAACTTTCTTGGTTCACACAGGGATCTAACAAGTTAGCGGGCTAACATCTAACTCACTGAGCCACCGTTGCTTCCACATTAGAAAAGATAAGTGCTTATTTTTTATGTTTTGTAAATTTAATGAAGTATTTAAAATTGATATTTCAGTATGGAACATCATTTACAACACCGGTATTGGCATATTGTGGTGATATAGATATCACTAAACTAGTTCCAAATGAAGACGAGGTAAGTTTTAATTTATGTTATCATTAATCCCCTACCATAAAGTGTTGTTCTTGTCTGTCCACCATTCATTCTATCCTTCCAGAACCACTCCTCAGGACATTTGTTTTTGTTTTCGCAGTGCCGTGCGAAATAGAACTGGAACCTGGGTCTTTGGATTCATATAATTAGATAGTTTTAGATCAAGTCTACCCCATTTACTAGAGTTATGGCCCTTTAAGTTTTCCAAGATTTATTAATTAACAGGGCTAAGATATTGAAGCTGTATTAATCATAGTTACATATCAAACTGGGGTCTTGTTGATCTTATTATGAGTACCGGTAAGCTCTATCTTGAATTACATTCACAAGTAGCATGGAGGTCGTCTTTTTATTGCACGATCCAGTTATTCAATGCCTCTAAAAGTTTAGGACAAGTATCATGTGAGGAAGCGATGACTCTGTGTAAGAACCAGGATTTGTCATAACTTTTTGGGGGGACGAACGAACCCTGGAACCTTTCATTACCAAACCAAAATGATAATTACAAACAGTTTACTGTACCACTCAGTGTTATTTCGCAGAAAGCTGTAGCTAGGGGTAATATGATGAGGATATGGAAAAATTGACTACTTTTTAAGATCACTTACTGTGGCGAGACCCAAGGCAGTGGTTAGATAGCCTTCAGAATGGATCATTCATGTGATTATAAACCTGAAAAGCTGTCTTGGCAATCACAATCATGGGGGACAGAGCCCTATTAATTCCTCCCCCCCCCCTCCTGAATAATTTCTGATTCTAAATCCACGTCCATGATTCTGTGCAGTCCAGTGTCAAAGGGTTAAGCTGATTGTATTTTACTTATCTTTTATTCAGGTAGAAGTTGTATTTACAAGAACAATAGAATCTATAATTAAGAAAGAGAATATTGCTTCTACACAATGGAGATATGGACGGGGTTATACTATGCCTGTATTTATTGGTGGAGAACATAGAATATGGGGTCTGACAGCCATATTTTTACATCAAGCTTTAATTGTTTTAGCGCCTGGCTTATATACAAATAAAGTCAGACATAATCCATGACAAAAAAAGAATTTAGGCCATTTTAAAAAAATAAATTACCCGGTACTCAGAAAATATATATAACTATTCGACATGTATATATTAATTTCATTGATGAAATAACTAACTTACTACTTATGTAAATCAAGTTTGTTAATTGTTTGTGTAGAATAATACCATATATTGATTTTATTTATGGGTGATAGGAAAGAGTGTAAAAGAAGAATATTTGTAAAATTTTGTTAATATTGAATAAAAGAAGTTATTTATTTTCAGTTCTTCAACGTTTCTTTATGAAACTCACAAGTAGACACTAAGTATTGGATAACTACGCAACCCCACATTTAAGTCAAAACATAATTATCTCTATGTCTTTTGCTCAATATTATAGGATCATGGGCTTTATTTCCCGACCTTAAAAATCATTGACACAGGAAATAATAACACAATTACTTCCCTTGTTTTCCTATTCCCTCCATGGAATAGTTGTCTTTAAACATTTAAGTTTAAAGTTGAAAATTATATTTTTGCCAATTTTTCAGTTGGCAATAGTGAATTATAAGATTAATAGGATTATTCTTTAACAAGGTAGGACTGTTTATGGATACTATCTTTTTTGAGGCGTTATTTTATAAAATTTTAAAAATATAACTTAAAAATATGAAACTGTAGCTTTAGCATGTGCGGGTTGCATCATAAGCTCTGTCATTAAGTCAAGTGGCGTGGTTTTGATTGCCTGTTTGTACCTGACATGGGATTAATGTTGCCTGTCCAACTTTGTGGGTTTTCTCTGGGTCTTCCAGTTTCCTCTCACCTATTTGCAAGCGAATTATTGAATTAAAAAATCAACCATATGTTAAAATCCTGCCTACTTTGTGCCAAGTGAACGTTGAAACCCAATTTCTGTAGCATAGATTGAGGTAAATTGATAACGACAAACCTTTTTACATTTGCTAATTTACTTACTTTTTATCTGATATAATACATGATGTACCCCAGGGTTCGGTTCTGGGGCCAGCTAAATTTTCTTGTTTTCTAGATAGTTTGCAATTAATCTCCATCATAATAAAAGAGCATCTGATTACAAACCATGATACATAAATATAGACCCTCATGTATCAATGACCATAATTATTGTCCATGAGGGGGAATATTGAAGTTTTGGTTGGCACCTCCTGTCAGTGATATCTGTCTTTGATTATTATGTTTAGCTAAGATAAAAGATTGTCCAAAAGTATTCTTTTAGAAGAAATGCATAATTAATGAACCAGCTTTTAAAAATACTGGACATTATATTGAGTAAACTGTCTTATTTGTCCCAGGGATTTCCCCGCATTTAGACCCCTCCACTGTTGAGACCCCCCCCCCCTCTCTCTCTCCCTCTCTCTCTCTTTTCTCTCTCAAGACAGTTTTTTTCTCTCAACAATATACCAATCACTGAATGCATGCATGCATTTTTATTTCACATGTGTAAAACCAATCTACATGCTATTACCATTATAAGTGAACGACTTTGTAATTATTCTGTTAAAGGATGACCCCGCCCCCTTCTGGGGGAAGAACCCCATATAACACCCAAGACTCCATGGTCAATCACGCCGGAACAGGGACCACCCCCTGCTCATTTATACTGCGCATGTCTCTGCTATTTTAATGACACTACTCAATCGGGAATATCTACATCTGGAGCTGGAGCTCCCTATGCAACCGGATTATAGAACAAATGACAGTTTGAAAATCATAGAAACCATCGTAAACTAATCGATTGAATAGCGTTTCTTTTAAAAAGATAAAAGTACTTTGGGTTGTGCATTGTCAAAGTGTATTTAACATTTATTCTGGCACGCTAAGGCGCTATATAGATAGGATAGCACAAGAGCTAACTGTCTAAACCAATTTATTTTCACACAGTTTTGTCATTCGGCAAACCTCAGTAGGTGCCAGTTTTGTGTGTCAGTCGCTTGCCTATTAACATAGATCGTTAGTTAATCACTGTAATTAATATGAAATGTTCATAAATGGGGTCCGCCGGCGGATTTTTACTCGCCAGGCGGCGCGCGTGTATTAGGGGGGATAAGCGCGATATACGCAACATGGCGGAACACCGTGTTTACATTGACAGCGAATGAAGACGTATGCCAAACTATAGCTGTGTACCTCATAGAACCCAATTTTAAACGATGAACATATTACCGCTTAAAGTGGCACACAGTAATAAAAGGAATCGAGGCAAAGACAAAGAAATTGTTGAAGCCGGGACCGAATTATGCTGTCGTCTGCAAAGAATGCAAGATGACATTTCGTCAGCTTCAAGTCGCACGTTATTATTAGGCCTAGTCTAACTCAGTAACTATCCTATCTATCTATAATTAGGTAAGTTTGGGTGATTTTCTTGAATCGTTCGTATTGCAAATAATTGAACACTGTTTTAAAATTTACAAGTTGAAGTAGGCCTAACTAAGCCAACAAAAAGATTTATTCCCAGGGTTAAAAATATATTTTTCAGCATTGCTTAGTTTATGTTGTATTAATTTTCTATAGCAATTTTGATAAGGCCTATAAAGCTTTGAAAGTAATACTTAATTTGATTAATTTCTTTATTTATAAATGATTATGACCTTTTCCCCAAACTAAATTGATCAACAGTTGTTAAATTTTACTGTTTTATAGGATTATCTTCTCACTGTTCCTGTTGCTTTGTGGTTTCTTTTCTGTTCCAGGTACCAACACCCAAAAGACGTTGATGAGAGTAAAGGAAAGGTCTGCATGAAGAGAATTTTACTGCTGTAGACCTACTGGTTTAATTTTTATAATCAACAACAACATGGTGGCCTAATTTAGTGTACCGGTAAGTGAAATGTAGGCCTATACCATTACCAATTTACCATGCTTTAATGATCAAGTACAGTGTTGACTCGAACAACCAAATGTTTACAATTTATCAGTAAAAATTTAAAATTCGATTTATAATTAATTTTCATATCAAAAAATTGAAATTTTGTATTTTATGTAAGCTTATCAGTATTTTTTTTAATAATACTACACTGTTCAATGTGTCCTATAAATATAATTAGAAAATTATAATTGTATATTTTAGGTAAATGAGGAAGATTAAAATGCAATGCCATCTGTTTTCACCTTTAATAGGCCATTAGACCTACACGTCCTCTTCATCAACAGAATATATGTGCAGCAAAAAAAGACTGTCATCTAGTGTAGAGAACTTTGGTGATGAAATACCTGTACAAAAGCCATCAGATGTTAACAAGCAAAGCATCACTTGATCTAATTATACACTAAAAACAACAACTTGTTGTATACCAAGAGTTGCTGTTTCATTTATGTTTATATTTTATTCAATAAGAATAGGATTGGGGAACAGGCTAGGCCTATATCATTCTGTTGGAGGTTCTGCCTATTTTACATGTCCAGAGGGTTCTAAAATATGTTTAAATCCAAGTTACATTTGAAAGTGTTTACGTAAGGCCTTTTATATCATACAGTTGAATTTTTTCAATTATTGGTGTTTAAGGAGCTAAATCGCTAACATTTGGGACCTACCAGGAAAAGATGAGCTTCTGATATCCGATATTAAAGATAAAATAAATTTTCTAACATTGGTACACGAGTCGTGTACCCTAATGCGCTTCAGCCCTAGTTGTATTGAGAGACTCGAGGGACGAGGCTAGACACATTGCACTGTACCACACGGCATATGTAGACTGGAATAACCAGGCGCTAAAAAAATTGCACTGGATTGAGACTGGATGGCTTGTTTCTTCGAACATAACTGATATGAAATTGGAGTAAAAACTGAAACAATTTAATGTAAATCAGTTTATATACATTCATATTACAGTATTATATGAGTTACGACCCACTTTTGTCAATTTCTAGATGTATCATCAATTAATTGAAATATTGTAAAATAGTACAATTTGTTGATCAGAATACATTCAGTTACATTGTAGAGTGGTATTGGGGCTTTAAACCAAATATAAAGATGTTTGGCTCCTGCAGTAGCATCATGGCCAACAGAGGTATTATGGTTGAAGATTTGTTTGCCTAAAAAAATGTTACTTTGAATGCCCTTACAACACTGTTAAAAGTAACACCGCAACTTGAGCCCATTTAAGTTGTCATACACTGCAAAATTGTCTCTAAAAGAAAATGCAGGGTGCAATATTGGACTCTGCAAACCATAAAACAATTTTGAACACCCCACTATTTCCTATTAAATTTTTAACTTGGATCAAGAATTGTATTTATTTGCTTTTCTATTTCTAATTTCAAACCTTCAATTGTATATAAATTTGAATAAAACAAAAATTGTATTGTGTTGTATATGTTTTATTATATATCAGGCTTTTCATGAGTCCATGTTGATGTTTGAATTTGCACTGCTGTGATAAGCCTGATAAGAGACCTCTTTTGGCAGGTTATTAATTTTAAAAGAAAAATTGCTTGCACAAAGTTTTCGGAATAATTCTACGAAAAGTGATTTTAGTCACTTTCAAAATCATGAGACTGTTAATCTCCATCGCCTTTCTATTTCCTTTATTCTGCGGTCTGTTAACTGAAATAGATAAAAGCTAATGAAAGTCAAGAAATATTTCCATTATTATACACAAATAGCAGGTACTAAATAATACAAATTATTTATTTCTAACTACACCAGTTTCACCCACATATAAAAATATCTCTTGTATGTGTAAGTTCAAACTGAATATTACAACCACTTTGGCTATGGGATGGGAGGTTAATTCAAATCATCACTTGCAATCTGTAAGTATTCTGATGTCTCATGGACAACATATGCTCTATGTAAGCTGTATAGGAATTCTGCATGGATATGCTATGTACATTGTAGATATATAAAAGTAAATGGTGATTAAAGTCCTAATTAAATTTTCTGCATCAAACAGACCAATGGAAATTTCATGGATTTTGATTGGTCCAAAAGTGGTGTTGAATGAGTAGAACAGGGGGGTTGGAGCGGTCTAGCGTGTCACGCTTCAACCTCTTGCTTACGGTTGTGATTTTGATCCCTGGTGTGACCTTATGTGCCTTGGAGAAAGGGGCGTCTTAATGCTTCTCAACCTTGTACTTGACCGTTTTCCTCCCACAGGAAAACCCCCTGAGCGTGCGCTAAGATGATAAAAATGAAAATAAGACAACTTACAACATTTACCTTGGTCCTTGTTTTTTGTTTTGTGAAATTTATGAAGATTTTTGGTACGTGACATTTATTTTTTTATTTCACAATGTGAATAGGACATGGTCACCACTTGGCTATTTTTTTGTTATCTTGCAGTTGTAGGTTACCTATTAATATAAGCCAATAATTTGCCAGATGAATAAAATTAATTAATATTGGATAGGTTACATGTGTGCCAGACAAAGTTTTAGTGCTTTATTCTTCCCATGATTACTAACAATTTATTTTCATTTCTGATCCCAAACTAAGGGGTGGATGGATGTTGTCACTATAGTTAAACTTTAACTTAAAAGTGTAACAACTTATCAATATCACATGGCCTTAAAAGAAATGAAACGAAATGAGGTTTAACAACCTACTGTGTGGCTCGACTGGGCAAAAAAAAACAGGCATACAGTGTACTATGGGAGAAATTTTGCTCGGACAACAGCTCTACAGCCTTCTCTTATATTGGAATGCCAACCGTCAAGGGATCTTTTATGTGCATGTCAGTGTGTACATGGGACCTCGGTTTTTCATCCCATGCAAATGATTAGACAGCTCTCCTTGTCAGGCCCTCTGTGCTGCACCACTGACATGGGGAGACCACAACGAAAAACCCTGATGAACATCTCGTCCAACACCAGGAGCAAACTGGCCTTATTAAACTGTATTGTAGTATAATTTGATCTACCTTATTTTCACGACAGCTTCTACTATGCCACTGAAACATTGCTTGTACTTTTTATAACAGCATGCAAGCACTCCCTCACAATGCCTTTTCCCTTTTAAAGAGCCTATATATCCTCTATTAAATGAAAAAAAAAACCTTGTTACATGACTTTATAAATAATTAATTGTTTGTGAATAATATTGACCAATGCAGAATACACACAAATATTATTTATTCAAAGATGCATATAGGACTAATATATACCTGTCAATCATTCTATATATGAGATCGCCTTCTATAGGGCCTGTCTAAATCGCAAAATACATGGGCCTTAATTCATACAGCGATAATAATAATGGCGATACCGTATAAGTTATAGACACACATTGTTATTGTCACACATACAGAACATTACATACGGCAAAATACCGGTATTTATAACATGGCATAGGCCTTAAAAAAATTCATACATACATACGGTGATGGCGATATCGTCTAAATTGGTGATTTAATAAATAAGTAAACTAGACCTACATTGTTATTCATAATAATAATTCCATGCATGATTAACATTTACAATTTTATTTAAACTTTATAGAATTAATAAGTAGGATTCCATTTGAAGCAGATATTGTTCACAGGCCCGTTCACAGGTAAAAGGTTTGGCAGGTCGATCATACCCATCTGCTCGATAACAAATCTCGTCGTTTTTAGCAACGTTCGCGTAGCTAGTACACAGGCCTAAACAGTTGAATTTAGAACAATTGACGAAAACCTATTCGTGTAACAAAAACAAATACTGAATACACATACTAATAAATCAGTTTTATCTTAGTTCTCGCTCTATTTATTTATAGAATTTACTTCAGAATTTATCGAACGGGTTCCCAGGGAATCCTGTCACAAGTCAGTACGACAGTAGGCCTAGTCTTTTTAGTGACAGTAGCGTAGAGGGACTCGCGAGAGACAACACATTATACGGTAATTCAAACGGATTTAAGCTACAATTAAAGTTACCATCAAATAAACTATCTGTCATATGTACTTACCGTTCTATTAGATCTATGTTTCGCCCTTGTTACTGCAGATCTTCCACCCGCTTCGATTTTAAGTTTGGTTACGGACCAGAGGCGATCATCGTCAGCCATGTTGTTCGGTATCCCCCCTAATACACATACGCCACCTAGCGAGGAATGTCGACGGCGGACCCCATTGGGAACGTGACAATTGACCCCATGCTGTTATATAATACTATAATCAATTAATCCATTGATAATTGCATAGTTTATCATTTACCAACGGATTCCAGAATTGTCGCATGGTGGCAATTTATAATATAACGTATCCAGCAGTGTGAGACACACATAGGGGTCCACCGAGTTTTATACATCAAAATTGGGTATATGCCACATCTAAATTTGTTGACACAAGTTCAGGAGTTGAACGTGTCATTCACAACTAAATAAAGATTCTGCCCATTCCCCCTGGCTAGGTTAGGTCTAAATAGTATTGCCGTCTGGAGATTTCACCAAGGTAATGATAAGTAAACAGGGCTAGCGCTAACCCTAAACCTAGTCCCAAAGTTTACCCTAACCTAATCCCAGTATATCCTCTGCAACAATCTAATATTTAGACCGAACCCCTACCCACATACGGCCCGAGAGTATGCTAGGCCCGGGGCCTCTAAATACGTTAATCCTTCGCAACAATCTAATATTTAGACCGAACCCCTACCCACACACGGCCCGAGAGTATGCTAGGCCCGGGGCCTCTAAATACGTTAATCTTCTCACGTAGTTCGAAGACCCCTTTTCTTAATTTAAGTATATTTTGATGAACTGACACGGTTGTGTATAAGCTAGAAACATCAGTATGTAATCCGGAAAGCAGCAGTTCTGGTCAAGTCAGATTTTAACAACAAAAAATCGTGGCTAGGAAAGCGCTCAGCCAATTCCTGCAACTACTTTAAAACAAATTATCGTCAATATATTGTCTTGTTTTAACACAAGGTTATTTTGGCTGAAGGCAGACACCTAACTTGAGTGAAAACAACAAAAGTTTGTGTTGTTTCGACACAAGTTAATTTTCTAGAGTGTATTTAGCTGGTTAGGTCACATTAACCATTTTATTATGCGTTTTATATGACCCGTGTAAGAATTTTGACTTGGTTATGTATTCAAGATATATTATTGATAACAATAGTCTGTCAGAGTCACAGATGTTCAACATAGATTATTTTAAAGTTGGTCGGTGCAGGAAAGTAACGACTTTTATCAGTGGGTCTATGCCATCAGGTGGGTTGGTGAAGGTGCAGCTCGGGGAGAAAAGGAATATAAGAATCGGACGGCCGGGTTTCTTTCGATCTTAAAGGGACAATACGATCTTAATGGCTTGATAGGTCATCTGAAGAGGTTTACGTAAAGCTTTTCAAACCATGTAGTTGAATTTTTCCATTTTTTTTAAATTCGGTGTGTTGAGATGAAATTTGTATCATCAATTAATTGGAATATTCTAAAATAGTACAATTTGTTGACCAGAATAATGATTGGGACAACAAGAGTGTTATTGCGTGTTATTTGGGCCTTTAAATTGGTATTATCGCTTTGGAGACCTTCGGTGGTTTGTATATCAGACAAATCTGTCAAGTTACCAACCGTGATAAAGTCATTTTAATATTTAATAATTGAGTGGTTGCCAGGCTTTCCGTTTTTGTGAATATTACTGAATGAGGTCTCCAGGATCACGACTTGAATGCCCCGCCGCCACCAATCCCCTTGAAACATATTTTCAAAGCACGTTATCTGTCATGGCTGCGGTAGCCCGGTGGTTAGGGACCTAGACCCAAGACTAAAATGTTTACGCTGACGAAAGCAAGCCTGAAATTTCCAACTTGTCAGGCGTACCTGTAAAGGTACTCTCGATAGCTTGGATTCTTAAAGGGTCAATCCCGATATTTTTTTGAGAATAAAACTGCTTAATTTTGTGTTAAAGTCCCTTAAAATCCCCTACCTTAGGGCCGAGCAACTAACTCAATATATGTGATACGTTTTCAAACAACTTAAACCCACCAGCCCTCAACTTGAAATGGACTCTGGTCTCCCAAACTGTATTTCATAAAAATCGTGTGTCGGTGAAATTTACCTTTTTTAATCATGTACAGCACATGGACCATTCACTGTGTAGATCTCTAGAGGAACGGGAATCGATTATCGGGTCCCGAACGGAAAATTTACCCGAAATCTTAAAAGGGTTACGTGTCCGGATAAGCTGTTTTGACGCTCACGCCTAAACAACTCAATATTTTGAGCTAAAATGTTATGTCAGGGTATATACACCGTTCTGCAATATTTTGGCGTTTAAATTTTATGCGTACTCGGACCTTTATTTTTGAGGCTCTGTTAAATTCGGGACAGTCACTCCACTGATATGGCAAAGTTCTAAGTCCCTAGTATCTCCAACTTAAACAACAGCTAAAAACTATTCGTCATTCCCCTTTTACACCCGTATTAATGGCTGTCCCGTCTTTTTGATTGAAATGTCCCCAATTTCAAAGCAGGATGTTGTTTTAAAAACGTACGTACAATCTGGTCTTTAACTATTATTCAAAAACAATATTCACGTCTTCATGAGCCCAGTTTGGAGCAGAACAGTAGGACGTTAAATCTCATTTCAATAATCCAAAACAAAGTTACAATAATGAAAGAATATTTTTATTATATGATAAAATGTGCAGAATAAACATTAACATGTGAAATTTATCTGATCAAATATAAATAGACCTAGAGAATACAGGGTAACATGTGAAACTTAACTGATAATTATTAACAGAACCATAGAATACATGGGAATATGTGAAACATAACTGATAAAATATAAAAAGGCCCACATGAGGTAAATCATAAATACTGTAAAATTTTCGTATCAGATCTTTGGAACCGTGGCGATGGTTAAAGATTTAGTCGAGTATCGGTGGACAGCAGTCTGATTTTGTCACGCCTTTAAACTATTTGAGTTCCGGATCTCAGATTGCCTTTTATGAGATCCTAAAAAAACACACAATTAGATCGTGTTAATGTTGTTCTCTTTTTGGATTCGACCGAGTGCGATTCGTTTGAGAGCGATTAGGGGCCCGATGGACTGCTGGCTGCCAATACGACATTTAAAGCGATGAATATTGCCATTGACCATCCAGTAGTATGGTTACATCTAGAGTGCATCTAACTGATCTAACACGACCTACATGGTGATGAATTAAACATTAAATTCTAAATATATACATTTACTAGCACCGAGATTAACTAATATATATTAGTGATAAATTGGAACTAAAGCCCTTTAAATTTTTAGACCAGATCAACGAAATAGTGCCATTTTAAGCTAACATAGTTCTATTGCACCGTAACCAAAAATAAGCGCGCACTGGTTCTAAACTTCTTGAATGGTGGGTTTTAAAAGGTTCTATCACAATGAATTAAGAACTAGGCGTCTTGAGTAATAGATATGTCGCCTAAAGGCCAGTCCACACCATTGGTTATTTGGGGTTAATTCATTGTAGCCGGTGGTAAAACATCCTCGAATGCGATTAAAGTTTGCACAAAGAATTAAAAACTTTAAATATGTTCCACTCCAGGAATTCCTGATGTGGACCGCCCTTTTAAAAGAAAAAAAATCTTTAGATTAAAGAAAAATAGACGAATTCACAAAATCTACTCTCGCATTTTCGTTGCAATTTCATCATCTAGTATAGCCGCTTCATCTGTTTTACCTTCTGCTATAAGTTGACGACGTTTGGCCTGAAGTTCAGAAATTTCTTGCACTCGTTGTTTCCTTTCCTTTATTTCTTCGTCCCATTTTTTCATCATTTCATCTTTTTGAACTTGCAACAAGCGGTTAATTTCAATTCTTTCGGCGTCCATTCGGGATAACAATTCCAGTTTTGTCTGTCCCATTGTATGGAGGAATTTGTCTAGTTGTCTCTCACGATTTTCAGAATGAACTTTGGACATTTCCAGATGCTCCAGTTGTAATTTGACAATATCGGATTCTCCTTTCTGGACGTCTGACATATTATATTCCACTAACCCTAAACGTTCATATAATTGCTCCACTCGTTTTTCTATCTTAGCTCCTGTTCGTTCAATGTGTTTTTTCATCATGTCTTCGGCAGCATCTAAAAAAAGAACAGTTACATATTAGAACACAGATCGAGAATGGAATTTCGGGACTAACATATGGTTCAATTTGATTTCATTAATTCGCGTTAGCGTAGCGGTCTTTGGTAGTGTGTTGGGGGGGGGGCGAGGACCCGGAGAAAACCCACAAGGTTGGACGGATTATGGAATGGATTAGCCCACTGATATCTGACTGCTATTTTCAAAATATTCTTTTTCATTATCTATTTTTAACTTCTACTACCAGCCCATATCTTATTCTTACAGGGTACGTCTTGAATTATTTTTAGTCTTTACAAACTACTAGTCTGTCTGCTAAAATGTCCCCTTTTCATCAAAAAAATGATATAAACGTCTACGTGAAATATGCCGTGTATGCCGACTTACAATAATTCGTAATTATATAATTATGCATAATTAAGGAATATGATAAAGTAGGTAATGGCATTAAATAGCACTTGATAACTAACCCCTGGGGTTAATAGACATTAACCCCAATTATAAAGCCACTACAGTAAAAAAAAATACGGGATAAGGAACTGGCTAACTAACTAGTGGGTCTCTGGTTGAAACCCCGTGTATTACATCAGAAAGTCTCTCGGGTTTTTCGGATTGGACAAAAAATCGATGTCCCATATACACGCCAGAAATTTAGGATGTCAGACCATATTCATTTAGCTTACTCTCCCGGACACCTGTTACCACTGTTTGTCATGTATTTTGTACACGGTGAACAGTCCATAATATGCTGATTACACTATTTTGCCTGTACCGTTTGTTAGGACTCACAAATTTATTAGCTTAATAAACTCCAACACTGTAATAGTTAGTTGTTTATGGTGGTTACATATTTACATTGATGGTGTTAATATGTAATAAACTAGGTTAGCATTTGTTTGATAAAGATGAGAGTATCCTCGTCGAAACGTCGCTGAGTTTCAAACTAAGTAATTGTGTATCCATAAAATTGTACCGTGTGTTATAATATCTTAAGTAAAACGATATGTGTTAAATAATATTTTATTTATTTTAATTTATTTATTTTAATTTATTTATTTTAATTTATTTATTTTAATTTATTTACTTTAATTAATATTTTTATTTTTTGTAATTTATTTATTTAGTTTTTGTAATTTATTTATTCATTGTATTGTATATCACATCTGTGCACTTATGTGAAAGATAAGCTATAAAGAGTACCATAATAAAAGTAATGATAATAATAAAACCGCTCAATGGTGCGAAAAAAAATACACATAAAATAATAAATAAATATGAGATTACTATATATTTCATTTCGAAATTCAATGTTTTAACCAGCATGGTATCTATATTAAATATGGTAAAATATAATTAAACTTTTCATTTTAAAGTCCCGATTTAATAAAATTTTATTAATCATCCGAATCAAATATGCAGATGTATTATTTTACCATTATTATTTTTCACCCTGTTTATGTTTAATTGTATCTAACCTGATTAAAATACAGATCTATATTTCGTTGTTTTTTTTTTCGTTTCGGGTTTTGGCATCAGACATTTAATTAACCAAGCAGCATTGACTTTTGTAGTGGATTACCCACAGTTCCATGCAAAACACACCTAAGCTCACTGTAACAGACCGTCTCATTGGCTAATCCCTTACAACATTTAGAACACGCCAGATTCTATTATATTAAAGACAGGTAATACGACATTTTGAACTATAAAAAACGAATCAGATTGAATTGTATTTAAAACATACTTTAAACATCTGTATGGTGGTATTTTGAAATGTATTGTCAGAGATAATTTTTTGGCCATTTGTAACAAGATCGTACACTATATGCTTACCATCATTGCCTTCTTCTTTCTCGCGTTCAGCTTGTCTAACATATCTTCTTATTAATATACACATCAAATCCTATCAATAAAAAAAATATCGTGAAAATTTTCAGAACTGATGGTTTACGTGTGGTTTTATATTGTACATCGATGTATATAGAACTTCCAGTTTACTAAATGTGATCGTGCTGGGGCCTGTTTCACTAAATTTTAACTAAGATAAAATCCAAGTTTTAGTAATTTGATTGGTTACTATTAGATTGATTTTAGTGCCAAGACAATCTAAACTGGCGTATCTGCTAAAACTTGGATTTTATCTTTAGTTTAAGATTTCGGGAAACATGGGCCAGGTGAATAATAAACCAGTGATTGTTATCCCATATTACTGTGTTAATTTTGTTGTAAGACCCGTATTGACCAAGACGACATATTTCTCCCTTCATTCAAAACAGTCCAACAATAATTTCGTATCACAATTGAATTGTCGCATACAGCCTGGATAGCTTTTGAATGATTCAATCATTAGGATTGGTTTCCGTAATTTGCGACAGTATTATCACTTTTAATATAAAACTGTCGGTGACAAAAAATAAACTTGTTAGAAATTGAGACTATGTACCTTTCAAATGATTTATGCATTTGCAAAGAAATGAGAGATTTAAAGGAAACAAGCACCTGTACATAGCTTTTAAATATAGTAATGATCCAATCACCAACGACAGGCTGCAAACAAATGTCATTGACCTCATATTGCTAAATGGCAACAAGGAAATGACCCCTCTTAGAAAAAAAGCCTCTCAGAATAAATCTTAAACCACAATGTCTGTGTGAACATTTCTTTTATGCGCGAAGCAATCAGACAGTACAGTGAACAAAACAATCGAAGCATCGCATAGACTCAATGTACTCGATTCTGGAAGTAAGATGGAGCATCACTCATGCCACAGGGAAATTGGACAGCACCAACAAAACCTAAATTGTTTCATAACTAACGCATACAAATTTAAATGATTAGCAAGAAAGAGAACTAAACGGCCGAATAACCGAAAAAGCACGCCCATACCCAATGCACCCATCCTTGGTATCTTTTTAGACGCTTAATTTAAGCATGTCACTATAATCCACGCGCATGCTGATACATACGAATAATTTACTTCGTACTTCGCCTTTAGTTTGATTTTTAAATTTATGATTCATTACCATAGAAGATACATGACTATCAGTTTCTGATAACTCGGTAGTTTCATCATCCTGAAACAGAAAACAATAATTTGTCCTTTCAATACATTCTTTGTTTCAATTATTTCCTTGGAAACGACCACCTTGAATTATCCTATTCTTATTTACAATATCCTTTTATTATCATACAAATAATACAAAACAGCGCCGCAAATCATTTCAAAAATGAATTCTGTGCTCGGATACAATGGATCCTTTTTATTGCTTCAGACAAAAGAAACGAATAAACAGTTCTCATTTCTAAATATTAAAATGTTCCTGATAAATCTATAGGTAAACATTGGTTGAATATTTCAGCATGTAACATCATCTATGTATATATTGTAATACAGCAGCATAACAAAAATTTCTTAGCCGTGTCATAGATACGTTTTTAACTATACAATTCACACCTGTAGGTATCAGATATGATATGGTTTTAAATAACAAATAAATATATAATTTATACAGAACTGCGATATCACTCATAGTGGAAACAGTGTAAACGCATACTTTAGTGGTCGTATATATATTTTTGTCTAGATAAGTATTTGTATATATAAGTTAGAAACTTTGTTAAAGTATACTATAACTGGGTAATTCATGGCTTTTACGTATTTGAATATAACAAATAAGCGAATGACAGATTATTATGCTATAAAAAATGTCCTTATATTTTTTAAACAATATGTTTAGTTTAATAGCTCCACTTTTCGCCACATTACATGTCTATTAACAAATATCATAATAATTTTCTTAATTATTATTGACATGTGTAAATATATATACAGTGCTATTAATAAATAGGTGATGCATAGGTCAATAATTATGTGAATTAATACACTATACAGCATATGACAACACTACAAGCTATCAATGATAAGGGACAATAACACTCTTGCTGGCTTGAAAGGTCCAGAAAAAATTAGCCTTATTCTAACATAGATGTTTAAGTGTCCTACCTGTTAAGTAAATTATCCATTACATCCTATTTCACTTGTCCAGAGGGTTCGAGAATATTTTAAAATCTAAGTAACATTTGAAAAGGTTTACATAAAGGTTTTCAAACCATGTAGTTGTATTTTACCAATTTTTTTTAAATTCGGTGTGTTAAGATGAAATTTGTATCATCAATTTAAATGGAATATTGTAAAATAGTACAATTTGTTGACCAGAATAATGATTTGGACATATTAATCAGTTACAATAAGAGTGTTATTGGGCCTTTAATAAAAAAAACTATCTGAAAAGTGGACAACATTTAACTACTATCTACAAAATTACAAAAAACACATACACAATATGCAAAATGTTAAAAATTATTAGCAGTAAATTCATTACACGACAATTAGTTCTAGACAAGCACACATACACAGAAAGCTATTACTACATCAGGTCCGGCGAAGTAGGGGGGCAAGTTCTCTTTCTTCAGGTTATTGCGGCCCCTGGACCCTCGCCTATAGGGCCTTACTATGGAAGCCCCCCCCCCCTCCCCCAATCAAGAATTGCTTCCGCCGGCCCTGTACACTGTATTGTATATTATGTAACAAAAATAGTTAGAGTCGTGCTTTACTTGTAAGTTGTAATTGTGGTTATTAAATCGATCTTTTCCTTCTATCCGTGAAGGGGGGAGGGGGGGGCTGTACGTGAAACCACAAGGTATGTTACTAATCCAAGTGGCGTAGTTTCGATTTCCACGCTAATACGTGACATTATTGAAGCACAATAACTCCCCTCATCAAATATATCAGTACAAATTTTACTTGTTGAGGACGGATTTTGAATAGAACATGGGTTTTTTTTTTAAAACAGACCATTTTTTAAATGAAATAAAATGGGGTTTAACGTCCTACTGTTGTGCTCCAACTCAGCCATACATGAGATATTTTGTATTGAAAAAGCAAAAGTTCCATTTGTTACTCAATGTTTAACGCAACCATGATTAAATTTTGTTATGCAATTCAAGTATATATAAATCATATATTTTATAATATAGTAGCAACACATGTGATGTCGACAAGTAATGGTGTTTTTTTATGCAATTTAATGATTTTAATCTTTTTATAACTGTTTGTTGATTTAATATTCAGCTATAACACGCCCACAACGAAAATCACAATACAGTACAATCCTTAACCATGGCATAGTCTGAAGTCTGCGACCGTAAACATCCTTTTTTTTCCAATGCAGTTATTGTTATTTAAGAAATGTTTCGCGGACTATGTTGAGCAGCTTGTGTTGTTCGACAAACGTTTATGACCAATTACATGTGCATTTTTCAGAAACGCTGGAGAAACGAGAGAACATTACTAATATTATTATCATATTGTGTAATTTCAGCAACAGCTGCCGACTATGGTTTGTAAATTTATGTTGATTTTAGGTACAAAATGACTTTAGAAATAAGTAGTCTAAGTCAAGAACTAAAACTTCAAATGTCGTTTATCGGTTATTGATATCTTGGTCGTTATCGGAATTTAGATAGGAGCATTCTATCAGATAACATTAATAATACCAGACGCGGATTCTTTACATTTTTGAGGGGAGAACCGCGACGCAAATATTTTAACCGAGCCGTTCTAATCGATATTTGTTTAGTAGCTACACGTATTAAATTGTTTTTTGTCAATAAAAATTGCCCTTTTTAATAAGTGTAGATCAAAAGAATCGAGTGGACTAACCACCTTGCTGTTCCCGATTCCCCTTGAACAAAATTGTATTTAGAACTGCACCCGCCCATCAAGCTCGTTATATATATATAGTTGCCAACTAGCATTTTAAAGGTAGGTGGAAAACTGGAATATTGTGCCTATGATGATTTTTATACACAAACTAGTAATCTACATCACAAAATACATACAGCAAGACTATGCTCCTATCTTAATATTTAAATACCTACTTATGAAAACACCGAATAAATCAATTAACGCAACTTGTTGAAAGAGTAAATGTTTAATAACAGATTTAAAATTTTCAAAGACCAAGTTAGAATAGGTTTCAAAAATCAATAGAGTTTCAATGAAATGATACACAGACAACTCGATATAATTAGCTGTAATGCTACTACATGTATATCAAGTATAATATTACTTACCAGGATGATAAATACATAACTAGCACATTATATAAATAACATACTTAGAACACATCGTAAAAAAAAAACACATAAGAAACATGCACATTGTGGTCGACCTGAGAATCTCGGTTGTGTGACCCTTTAAATCTACTAAAAGATGTTTTCATGTAATTGTATTGATCGCAGTTATACGACTCTTTCAATGTCCCCAAAACGCACGGTTGTAAGTATTTATTAGTTATTGTAAAACGTTAGCATACAAACATCAATATAATATAGTTTTGAACTAATGTAGTTTTGAACTAATGTAGTTTTGAACTAATGTAGTTTTGAAGCATAAAATATCAATGTGATGTAGTTTTTGAGTCTAAGGAAAATGTAATTAGATTTTAATCTAGTTTAAAACCATTTGAGGTCAGATGTCTTTAAGTAATTGCCAGTAACTGTTTAGCCATAGATTAAGGTTTCACTAAAATAAATCAGTGCAATGCTACACCATAGAGCCATATCTATTAGACCAAGTGCTCGTATATTGTAATTCTTATGGCAATGGATATCTATAAAAAATTATCTTGCAGATACAAGACAAAGTTATGACCGATATGTAAATCAATGTGACGCAGAATAGAGAATTTAAATAGTAAAAATCTGTTGTACTAGATAGTATTTTCTCCTCTAATAAAAATGAGCCAAAGAGGGAGTAGTGGTAGTCAACTCAACCTACCATCGCCAACAAAGAAATGAAATGAAATGAAACAGGGTTTAATGTCCTACTGTTCTGCTCCGAACTGGGACAAGAATACGCCATACAGCGAGGTAAATTTTTCCAGGACAGCGGTACTACATCCTCCTCGCAGTGTTCCGTTTGATTAGAGCTAATCTGACTACTCCCTGCTGGACTGAGTGGGTATTATTGTCACTAATTATGACTGGCCAGTGGTCCTGTTACTGACCAATCACTGAATTCGTTACAAAGGTATTACCTTTAAAACAAGACGTTTAATTAGGTCAACTGTGTTTACGTAACGTTACATCATGGCTGCACGGTTTTTTATGCTATATTAACCAGCGCATAGCAGGATATTGCAGCAAAACTAATTGCGTGACAAACGAGGCTATCGGCATTGACGTAAAGTAAACACTACGGTATGGCAACGAACAGACTTTTAACGTTTTTAATAACTTAAATCTTTGTCCAAAATATTAAGGAAGACCCAAGATTAAACGACGGAATGTCATGTTACTGTACGTAAGTAGTAGATTTGATTGAACGAGAAGAATAGACACATTTACTTAAATGTCAAGAATCCGAAGCGAATCCAGCAATGGCCAGAGAGGGATTTCTCGGGCCGTTGCTTCAGGAATATGGCGGTACTACGGCCTAACATTTATATCGAATTCCAACCGACACACAATCGTGTTGTAGGTGCAATTAAATCCCTGGTGTGTGCAGACCCTTAAATATAACTATATATCGTTAGTATTACATATTATGACGCTAATCTATAAATAACTAATGCACAAGAATATAGAAAGCTAATCATGCACCTTTAAAGTAGTGTATTTTACTTTTTCCTGTTCCGTTTCACCAGTTGTACAGTAGCCGAGTCGCTGGAATTTTTTAACAATCCATCGTATAGGTGGCAAGTTACAACAACAGCTATCTCCGTCTCCGTCCAACTTACAGCAACAGCCACAGCATTTCTTAAACAACCACACAATAGCGTCCAGAATTGTCTTGGTACTTGGGATAACGTTAAATGGTGCTGGAACCGCGCAGCCTGGAACTATAAAAGACAGCCATAGTTCTGTTCTGGCAAACTTCCATTCTATATCCCTTTCATCCTGAAACAGTATCAAACATGAAATATAGGAATTCGTTTAATTGTGAGTGATGAGAGAAATACTACACGCTGTCCTTCCAAACCATACCCTAAAATGGGAAACAAAGTCTCTGCACTTCTTTCAGAGTGCTCTACTTTACAGGTTTCCCTAAATAACACGATAAACGGGATTATTCAAGGGCCGTATCTAGCAGGGATGCAAGGGCATTATATTGGCACCCCACCAATCTGCTGCACCCCCACTTTTAAAATCCTACATACGATCCTGGACTATTCTATGCAGTTGTTTGTAAATCTTGACAAGACGGAGTCAAACGAGCATTATCCTTCAAATATCAATAAATTCAGTGATAAAGAACAAACTGTGAATGGATTATAAACAGTTTTGTCCCAGCATACTGTTATTGTTAGTCAAGAAGCTGGTCTACAAGTCCATCCAACAACTGGACGTTGCTATATCTTTGAAAATGTATCACAGTCTAGACCTTTAAAAAGCGGTATATGACTATAATCAATGACTTTAAAGGAGCAAAATCGCTAAAATTCGGAACCTACATAACTCCGTTTAATTTAATGCAATGTGGATTGCCTCGACCTTCGAGTCTCTCAATACAACTGGGACTGAAGCACATTATGGTAGACGATTCGTGTACCAATGTTAAAAAAATATTTTATCTTTATCAGAAGCTCATCTTTTCCCGGTAAGTTTACATCATCAATGTTGATTTAAATTGACCAATAATTCTTGTTTTCGATGTCGAGGATTTTGGGGGATTTTGAGTAACGGACTTAGGTCCTTTAACAGTTTGAACACATCCAATTTTATTCATTGCAATACGGTAATATCAATATGAAGATGACTCCTCCACTCAACCCATCAATGGGCGTTCTCGTTAGGGACATAATTTCATAGAGGAGCCGGTCCCACGTGATCCCATTGTAGGCCTATTATACTGCACAGCATTGTTTTCCTGTATACTGATGTGTTGATAAACGTTACTTTTTGTCATTAATATGGAATTTAATACCTATACGTCCTTGTATCATCTATAAGGTCACGTTGAACCGCCTTTTTACTGGCGATGCCTAGTGGGAATTCCTTCAGCGAGGTAGGGATCACGGTGGCTAAGTGGATAAGGCGCTGGTTCGCTAGCCTGGAGGTCGAGTGTTCGATCCCTGCATAGGCCGAGAAAGTTCATCTCGATTTTCCGGCGTGATTTCCTCTTGTCAGTGGTGATGCAGAAGGAGGGCCTGACAAGGACAGCTGCCTAGTCGTTCGGATGGGACGAAAAACCGAGGTCCCGTGTACACATTGGAGTGCACGTAAAAGATCCCTTGGCAGTTGGAATTCGATATAAGAGTAGGCCGTAGCGGCGCTGCCCGGGCAAAAACTTCCCTCATAGCACACTGTATGGCGTATGCCCGTCTTCAATTAGCCCAGGTTAGGTGCTTAAGCGTAGGACGTTAAACCCCAGAGGACGCCCTTTGATTAGTGATGACCCCCCCCCCCCTCACCCGAATGCCCCACATTGGTAGATCTTCAATATATTTATACCTGGATCTCCTGGAATGTGTTTGACATGACGGCAATCAGCAAATTCATCAGAACAACCATTGATATAAATACATAGGAACTGTAGAGAAAGAATCCGACGGTTTCCACACCATAGTTTCGTAAAGGATTGTTGGTCAATGAAGCCAAAGGCCCATCCTTCGTTAAACTCGGCGCTGCTGTATCTCCCATACCAATTAAACTCCAAAATAGGGTGTACAAACTTGACCCGAAGCTGAAAAAAATGTGACATTTTTAAAAAGTCACCCGTTATCTATGTTCTCTAGTTATAAGGATATTAAAGTAATTACAGAGGGGGATACATAGAGAGATAGAGAAATATGTTTTAACGTCCAATCGTCACAAACTAGATCATTTCGGGACTAGCATGGTTTAATTTAATTTTAATAATTCGCTTTCGCGTAGGGATCTTTAGCAGTGGAGGAAAACCGTGGACCTGGAAAAAAACCACGAGGTTTGACAGGCGACCATACTCCTTGTCACGTACAACCGTGGATTCGAAACCACGCCAGTTGACTCAACGACAGGCTTTATTTTACCACGCACACATGCTCACCATTTAGCAATCCAACCTTTCGGAAGCCATGGTAATATCAGACTTAAAAATGTACTGTATGTGAAATAAAACACTTTTAATCACGAATCTTTACGAAATCAATTACGGGGATCGAAAGGTAACATTTTGAAATTTTCTTGTAATATCTATTAATTAAATGACAATAATAAATCTGTAAAAATATCTTACGTTCCAAATGATTCGTTCATGCATTTATTTGGAGCATAAAGAGCCGCCATTCCACAAGTAAAGGCAATCATAACTAAAACAAACATTCCCAGCAGCTTAAACAAATCCATCAAAGTTCTGCGGAATGACACCAACATTGTTCCCAATGCCTCGTTAGCAGGCATAATAAAGGAAAACCTTCCGATACTCAATATAGTACCTATTGTAAACAATATGTCAGAAAGTAGTTCTGGATCCGGCACCCATGATGGTTCCCAGACGACTGAAACAGAAGATAGAACGTTAGATTATTATTAATTTTTTTAAACCCGTTTCCTGTACATAAGAGAGAGAGAGAGAGGGGGTTTAACGTCCACTCAACACAACTAGGTCATTTTGGGACTAACATGATTTAATTTCATTTCAATAAAATGCTTGCGCGTAGGGGTCTTTAGCAGAGGGAGGAAACCGGAGTGCCCGGAGGAAACCCACGAGGTTGAGAAGGCGCCCCTATCTCCATGCCACATACGCTCACCCCAGGGCTCGAAACCACAGCCGCAAGCCAAAGGTGGCCGGCCAGATAGAGGTCGAAGCTCGTAACTAAAGACCACTAGGCCATCCCAACCCCCTCCTGTACATAAAAGCAGAATCTTAATCAAAATATACACCATCCAATCGGATATTTCGCAAGCAGCAAACAGAAATAAAACACACCTGTATAGTTGTAGACCGTTCACTAATCGAATAACTTTCTCTTTGCTTTGAAGTTTCATCTGTTCGTACAATCTAAACTTACAAGATCTCCCAAAGAATCATCTGTGCTTCCTTATAATAATATAGTTCCTAATCTACGTCTACTTACCCACAGCTCCACTCGCTCTACCGACTGAGCAAAATTCAGCCGTATCTACCTGGCCACCACGTAACGTCTTGCAAATTGGTGGGAGAGTGGCATTAGCACCACCAGAACCATTAGAGAGGACATGCTGAAGACGGAGCGGAATAACTAATTCAAGCGTAAATGAAGCCAGTAAAAGACTCAACATAGTTGAATCAATACAATTCCATATAGAACTAAAATAATCTGCTGCTCCGGCATCCATTATCTGTTTACATTCTTCCCATATCAATCCTGAAATAAATTTTTATAATATTTGTATTTCTTTTACATTTAAATAAATTGGTCTGTGTTTGTTGGTGCCCATTCTCAAAGTAACCACCTACATGTTGTGTGCTATGACCAAGCTTTTCGCCAAGGTCCCAAGGGCTCGTTCCTGCACCATTGACAAGGTAGTATTCTATGGGAAGTTTACGTTTATATTTAAACCAATAGATTCTGGACGGTGTCCTAACTTTCAGGATTACATTATCTTCTATGATAATGGGTTTAACAACAGTTTGCGAATTGCAGGACATGTTGATTCGATGTGGAAAATGTAAACATTGCTTATTGTTTATAAATATAAGCATTTGACCATTATGTGTCAATCCAATTCCCCTATCGTTACAATTTTCTTTCGTTTTAAAACCAATTAAGGTCCGGCATGGTTTGACCTTGTCAGTGGTGCGGGACCGAAGGATGAACGAAAAACTTAAAAGATCCCTTGGCAGTTGGAATTCGATATAAGGGTACGCTGTATCGCTGCCGGATACAATTACCCTCATAGCACAGTGTATGGCATATGTCCGTCTTCAGTAGCCCAGTCTGGGCAGAACAATAGGACGTTAAACTCCATTCCATTTCATCAAGTCTTTCCCGGATCCCAGTATTATAAACAGCGTTAAGTATGCTGTAATGTCTGTTTGTTATCAACAAATGATCACTAGTTGAAGCTAGGTGAAGCATGCAACTGGGACATTTATTGCTACTATTAATAGATCGGTATGTACAAAACAAATATGAAAGTCCCTGACTATCATCGATGCATTGGACCTTTGGGATTTGAATAACTCAATCGAATACTATCAAACACTATCAGCCCGGTGAAATAATTACTTGATGATAGGTTTTTTATCGAAATATAAACGTTCGTAAAGATGAAAGTTGTCCGGTAGATAAGTTGATTCAACATACTATTTAATATATTTAATTGTATACGCGTGTTCTAGTTCCTTTAGGAACTGTCTCTGAGCGAACGATGTCTCGCTAACAGTTCCTCACGCTCCTTATTATCAACTAGTATGAAAATAAGGCTTTTCTCCATCTCGGTTCTAAGGCTATTTTAGATCCTTACCGTCTACTTTGCACCGTGATTCTTCTTTGATCACCAAAAGAAATCATTTCCTGACACAACCGAGACAAATTTATAATAATCCAACACTATTTTCGTGTAGAATTCGATGTTAGAAAAAGACCGGTCTGCGCTGACGTCAGTAAACAAACATGGCGGCCAGATTTGAACGATTTTGTTTATCTTTTTCTAACGTCGAATTCTACATGAAAATAGTGTTGAATTTTTATAAATTTGTTTCGGTTGGGTCAGGAAATGTTTTCTTTTGGCGATCAAAGAAGAATCACGGTACAAAGTAGACGGTAAGGATCTAAAATAGCCTTAGAACCGAGATGGAGAAAAGCCTTATTTTCATACTAGTTGATAATAAGGAGCGTGAGGAACTGTTAGCGAGACATCGTTCGCTCAGAGACAGTTCCTAAAGGAATTAACGCGTGTTCCAATATCCATCAACCCGTTAATGTTATGGTATCTACGTCTTTGAATTTCGTTGTATATTTTTTGTTAAAGGAATGCAATGGAATCGGGTGTGGTGTCACAGGATCCTTTAGTTGCTTCACAGTTTGTTTTGTTTTTGTTTTATTTTTTTTTCGGGGGGGGGGGCATATGTGTAACAAACGAGGGTACTTTTTCCCAGGAAAGCGACCCATAGAATTTGTACAATGGACCTCGATTTTTGGTGACAATCGCTCGACTAGACACACCGACAACGTTCCCGCGGCCCATACAGTTCCTGACCGAGGTCTTCGTTCCTTCAATCAGCGATGCAAGGTTTTTAAATGTCACCCTAAAAGTTGTAGGTGTAGACACAGTGGTTCCGTGAAAAGCAAAGCAGGCTGGCAAATTGACCTGGAGGTCAAATGCTCGACCCCTGCGTTGGCCGAGAAAGTTCATCTGGATTTTCGGGCATTGGCGTGCCTGTAAAGAAAAATCCTTCACATTTGGAATTCGAAATAAGAGTAGACCATAGCGACGCTGTCCGGGCAAAATGTCCCTCATAGTTCACTGCCATAGTGTCGTGCTAAATTTTATATACCTCAATCAGAACAGGAGTAGCCTAAACTTAGTTTTCCAAGGTTTTATTTGAAGGTAAAGAGAGTATCAAAGGGATTTCACACATACTTGAGGCTTACATCTAACAAGAGACTGGACGTACAATATTACGGTCACAATTCAAAGTAGTCGAGATTTCTAGGGTAATACTTTGTTAATGTCTTTAAGATACCTACCAAGTATCCATAATACCACTAGTATTACAACAGCCAAGGCAAATGGTGCTGGGTCGTCACAGGCAAAACTATCAAATGTGTGCATTAATTCTAGTTTGGTGACCATGACAACCACTAGAAAAGTGAGGTAGGAACAGGTATAACTTAGAAATCTCATTAATGGCGTCTGCAAAATGTTCGACACCTGAAGCACAATAAATAAAATAACCGTCCACAATTAATGATCGATGAATTCGTTCATTATAACAATGTCCCAAAGATATATGAACCTTACAGCGATGTTTTCAGTTCGATAAAAAAAAACAGTAATTGTTTTGTTGATTTGACCATTGGCGTATGCAGGATTATGGCCTTTTTTCTGCCTTACTGTTCTTTCACTTGGTTGTTTATCGTAATAAATTGATATCAGATTGTGAGAAATCTTTTTAGTAATCTGTAAGAATATATGTGCAGTTTGTCGTATTGAACTTAAACATCGATATAAAAAAAAATATAAAGGTTTCTGTGGGTATACACTAAATGCTGAAAAAAGTCATTCAATTTATTGTTTCGTATTTGGTTAGTCGGAGAGAATAGTCTTTTCAAAGATGTATTATGTAAGAACTAGATTTGCCTACTGCATGTCTTTAAATTAGCTTCAAAAGTTATATAACTATAATTTAGACACTTATTTACATGCGTATAATCAACTCTTGGATTAAAATGCGTAATGACTTAATTTAAATATGGTGAAGCTATGCTAAGTCCCGAATAACAAGTACCGCTGTTATCATTCGGCAAACCTCGACAGATTCTACGCATCTTAATCACGGCTGTATGACCATTTCTGCCATATTCGAACTATTTTAAGGGTTCCGAATGGAAAATGGCTGCCCCCATGGAGATTTCTGTGGAGAGGGTATTATATGCTCATTTAGGTGTACACACTCTACAAAAGACGCAATTTGGAACTTTTTTGTAAAAGAGACACGTTTTCCTCTTTGAAGTAAACCGCATCGCAAATGTTTGGCAGTAGGTACAGATCACTTACTGTCATACATCCGAGAGTAGATGTTGTGTACCGGAATCTGTCGAGATTTGCCGAGTGCCGCTGTTATGATAATAAACCATCTATGCCACATCTTGTCAAAACTTCGCCCAGAATAAATTAATTTGAATGAAATTTTCAATTTTTTTTTTGTGCATCATCTATTTTAAACTCATATAGCATGGACGACCACCTCTTACATAACGCATCTTTAAAGAAGCAATAACACCGATGAGTTATTCTTATCAAAGTACAGTTTAATAACTTACCCTACTCCACGGGGCTATCAGGTATATGATCGACAATATAGGCACTAATACAACACCTATTGGTATAGATAACATCAGGTAGGAGAATTTATTTAAATATCTTAATGCGGGGACACCACTATACCATAACTCTGTTATCTGAGATTGGCATTGATTGTGGGCAACAAACTGGAAACAAAACAAGGAACAAGGTATTAACTGATTACCAAAAGAAAAAATGTCAAATTGATAAAGAATCAGAATAAGGACATTAATTACTAAAGATATTGTTCATAATACAGAGTGGCTATTGTTACGACGAGATTGAGCAAAGTTTAAAACGAATTCAAAAATGGCTGCCAATCTCCCCAAAACCAGCTTTGAAAAAGAAGCCGTATTTTCAACTTTTTCAGACCTGGAGGCAGCAATTAAGAGATGGAAAGGGTTAGGGTAAGGGTTAGGACTATTTTTACGACGTTTCAGTATGTAACTTCTCCGATGGAGGGCTTTGAAAACATCGTCGTAACAATAGCCTGGGGACTATTTTTACGACGAGTCGTAACAATAGCCACTGCCTTCATAATAACACGACTTTATGGATTTACTACTTTTTCGTTTATTACATGACACGTTTCAATACTCTTACATGTATCTTAATCAAGAAATGATCGATAATGAATAACAACCTACATTTATAAGTTATTTTAACGATCCGTTAAACCCTAATGGGCATATCTTGGTAACGTGTTGTTTGTTAACTTCCCGTTAAATTTACTACAGAAAACACTATAGAATACTTTATTTTTTATATTAGCATAAATCTGTAGGAAAAAATTGCACCACAGAATGTTCGGGGCCTTTATGTCCAGCAACAATCTTTCTCTCCGTTAAAGTTAACGGATCGTTAAAAGATAACGGAGCTTTGAGCAACCGGCTCATGGTAATTAAATAATATAATAGGCACAAACAATAGGATGATTCCACTCCCCTCCTTCCTAACGGTCATAATCTTAAAACATACAATAACAACCTATGTATAACCATTTAACTTATTCAAAACCATGTCACTTATTAATGAATAAAATATAGTTCCTCTATTAAATGTTGAGGGAGATTTCCAATCTAACTGCATTAACTTAATAAGTCATTCCATACATTTGAAATTGCTCGACCATTATTTTATCCAATTTACGTTTGTGTCTTCGGATTTCCAAGGCTTCCCACAAGACTCTCTTTTTCCATACTTTAATATTCTTTGTTGTCCCATTCTATATCATGGGTAGGATTTCCTATATGTGTTTCGCTACAGCAAATTTATTGGGTTCCCTACGTCTAGTTGCTGCTTTATGCTCTTTAAGTCTGACTGATAACGGGCGTCACGTTTCACCTATGTACATTGATTTCAAACTGCATAGGATCTGGTACACTATGCCTTTCGGGTCCACATTTGGTATTTCTGTTCTCCCATTGGCGTTAATCGGTGATTTTGATCATATCCCCACTAAATGTAACATCTATTTGCAATCTGGATAATAATCGTTTAATCTTATAACTGGTTTGGCCTATAAATGAAATAATGATATGGATTGGAACTTTATATGTCCTGGTCACGCCGGGGGCTTTATTCAGTTTTTCAGTTGTACTGCTAATAACTTTCTTCCCAAATCTAATGGGTAGTTGTTGTATTGAGTTTGGGTTTCAGTAATGTGTTTAATTTCTTCATCAACTTTACCATTGGTGCAAATATTGTGAGCTCTTCTAGTCAGTATTGACACGATTCCCGCCTTGGTTGTTGTTGGGTGGGCGGATACGAAGTTAATGTTTTGATCTGTATGCGTCGGTTTTCTATACACTCTTGTCGTTACTTCATCTTCATTTCTGTCAATTAAGATATCCCAAAAGGGTAACTGTTTATTTTTTTCTTCTTGAACTGTAAATTGTATTCTTGGATGTTAAGAGTTGAGGTGGTGGAGTAGTAGTTGGTGATCTTCAACTTCCTTCATTACAGCCAACACATCGTCCACTTTTATAAGCCAAATGCTAGGTTGGAATGAGGATGTTTTTAACTTCGAAGGCTGTCATATAGATTTCAGTGATAATCGGACTTATTGGTGACCCCATTGGTAAACCAGATATTGTACTAAAACACGACGTGTCCAATCTGTGATATGGACAACTTAAATCACGACGTGTCCAATCTGTGATATGGACAACTTAAATCAAGACGTGTCCAATCTGTGATATGGGCAACTTAAATCACGACGTGTCCATTCTGTGATATGGACAACTTAAATCACGACGTGTCCAATCTGTGATCTGGGCAACTTAAAACACGACGTGTCAAATCTGTGATATGGGCAACTTAAATCACGACGTGTCCAATCTGTGATATGGACAACTTATATCTCGACGTGTCCAATCTGTGATATGGACAACTTATATCTCGACGTGTCCAATCTGTGATATGGACAACTTATATCTCGACGTGTCCAATCTGTGATATGGACAACTTATATCTCGACGTGTCCAATCTGTGATATGGACAACTTATATCTCGACGTGTCCAATCTGTGATATGGACAACTTAAATCTCAACGTGTCCAATCTTTGATATGGACAATAAAATCTCGACGTGTCCAATTTGAGATATGGACAACTTAAATCACGACGCGTCCAATCTGTGATATGGACAACTTAAACCTCGATTTAAATATAGAGTTACCAACATTAGTCTTGATTATTTTGTCTTGTGTGTCAGGAGATTGTATAAATATATATTTTCATTCTTAATTTCTTTATTACATTACAATTAATATTTTTTGATCCATTTAAAGATTAACATACAATTAGTATAAGAGGTAGTAATCGTCCATGAACTGTGTCTAATAAATTCGTGAATTACGGGTTAACCAGATACCAGAAATTTCTGGAATAATTCACCAATATCTTTTTCTAAACAGAATCCATGTGTTTTGTAATAACGAAATTAATGGGTTTATATCTACCTTTTTCTGTTCCATCGTAATAGCTGTGCCCAATAGTGGTAATATTTGTTCCCCGTCCTCGCTCTCTGATTGGTCATCAGTACTTTTGATATGTGACCTTCCAGTTAGCAAGGCCTTGACCTCATCTGAACTGAGACACTGCTCCAGCAAAGCCAAGGTATAATTTTGACACTGGTTGTCTAAGTCGAAGTACATTTGCTGAAAAAGTAGCGTAATTAAAACTCTGTTAATGGAATGTTGTCTCTTTTTAAATACATGCATATCTATAATGGTGTAGGAACTCGTCCCCGGTATACCCAGTGGTCTCATTCCACACCACTTCCCTAAGCCTTAGGTTCATCCATAGTGGTGACACGCATTCAAATTATCTGCCCTTAATGACTGTGCTGTTTTTATCGACCAAACGACCAATCGAAAAAATCCCCGTTAAAGTGAGAATTTCATATTTTCCAAGAAAGTCAAAACATAATTATTTCTATGTCTTTCGCTCAATAGGTTATCAACTCACTATTATACGACCATGGGCATTATTTCCAACCCTAAAAAATCATTGACATAGGAAATAATAACACAAGTACCTCCCTTGTTTCCCCATTCACTCCATGCATAAGCTATATTCAAACGTTGGAATTGCCAATTTTTTAGCTGGCAATAGTGAATTATATTATTCTTTAACAAGGTATGGGACTGTGTATGGATACCATCTTTTTTAAGGCTTTATTTTAATAAATTTTAAAAATATAACAAAAAGTATGAAATTGTAGCTTTAAAAACAAAAACAGTTGGCGAAAGGAAGAGGGGGTCCATAGGCTAAGCCTGTTCCCCAATTCAAAATTTTCTGAATAAAATTTTGTTTAAAAAAAAGGAAGTAACTCTCACTTTTTGGCAATAAACAAACCGCCATATTGTTGTTAAAGTAAGTACATGTAATTAGACTGAGACTGGTTTATTTATAGACTGGTTCATAGAATCAAGTTACGGTCAGTGGACAGATAAATTAAATACCTGGATACCCGATGGTTGAACCTCTGATATAGTAGAGTAGAACGAAATGAGACCATCTGGGGTACCGAGGATGACAGGGGCTGGGATTAGAATGTTAGCCACAGTACTCACGAGACTCAAGGACCTTTTCAAATGATTTATAGCGGTTTCGGGGGCTGTGATTGCCTAGAGGTTAGGACACTGGAAAAACATTCATGACTGACTAGACACATGAATCTTTTCAAATATATGCATATTTTAATTAGCCGATGACTCACTAGGTACAAGAGCCTTTTCAATTATATGCACATGTGTAATAAACACAAGGCTCAATAGGTGCAAGGTCCTTTGATGAATTTAGGAAGAATAAATATTTTGATTGCACGCGAAATCCTATGATAAACCCACGAGGCGCCAATTTGCCTTTGTTACATAAGCTCACGCCAGTGATCATGACCACTACCACAACCCAAAGGTCACCGGGCAGCTAGAACTGGAAGTGCGACACTCCAGACCACTCCACTCCCTCTAAGTTTAGTGAGTGACTTACTTTATATTCTCCTTCTAACTCTGCCAATCTTCTGAATTTTTGGCTTAAATTAAAGGCAGCCATGATGGGGTCTTTTTCTGTAAGTGACAAATATGCCGGACTAGCCATAGCTCGAAAAGTGTCCAAACGATTCGTAGTATAAACTTTATAATCCTTCCTCTTTCCTTCCGTACATATCGAACAGGAACAAAAGTAATCATGGGGTTTGTCTAAAAAGGCTCCTCTTATAATAAACTTTTTAACTATTTGAAAATCATTCTGAATAGCGGCACGAAGCAATCCTTCTTTGAGTAGATTTAGCACAATAGGTTCAACTTCGGGTTCTTCTTCAACCCCGTCCAAAATTTTGGCATTAGCATATGCCGGATGTTGTAAAATCTGTTCACATATACGTCCTCTGTCGTCTTCCGCTGCACAAAGTAATGCTCGGTGGACAGCAGTGTCGGATACTAAGTTCAATAAAAAGCTAACCAAATCCTCATTGCCAGCTGCAACAGCTAATTCAATGGCCGTTCTTCCGGTTTGATCCACACAGTTAACCGTCACCCTTTCTTCGTTTAGCAACCTTTTAATTGTTTCAATATCCCCCATCTCCGCGGCTTCCAGGAACAGCCTTTCATCCTCGGAGGTTCCGGCCTGGAGCCTTTCATTGATCAGGTGTAGGGTATCTCTATTTACGGACCCCATTTTCACAGATAAGGAGTTGATTCGACTAAACTAATACTCCTGCAACGATCACAGTTTTAACAATATTGTCTACTTCTTCAATGAATGTTCTAATCACATTTTGGTTCTGAAACATAAAAAAGAAAACATAAAAGCGATTATTGTATTGTCCTTCTGTCAGTCGGACTGTTATAGCCATTCCTTAAATAGTTGTTATTAGACTTAAAGCCCCAATACCACTCTTGTTGTAACTGAAAAATATGTTCCAATCTTTATTCTGCTCAACAAATTGTACTATTTTACAATATTCCAATTAATAAATGATACAAATTTCATCTTAACACACCTAATTTTTTAAAAAATTGGAAAAATCCAACTACATGGTTTGAAAAGCTTTACGTAAACACTTTCAAATGTAACTTGGATTTATGAATATTTTCGAACCCTCTGGACAAGTAAGATAGGTTGTAATGGATAATTAAAAAAAAACAGGCAGGACACTTAAACATCTTATAGTTAGAATAAGGCTAATTTTTTTCTGGACCTGTCAAGCCAGCAAGAGTGTTATTGTCCCTTTAAAGAGATATGGCCAGATATTCCAGCTGTATTTAATTAATGCGTGTCAATTTCAATTTGCCTGGGGGGGGGGGGGGTATAGACTGCACTACTGCAAGTAGGAACACATAATTTGAATTGGAAAAAATTACAAGACGATGTTATCGAATAAGCTACATTTTGATCATTTTTCAGTATTTACACAACGAAGAATTAATTCTTTTTCGCTAAAAGTATGCTATTCAGTTTAGTCAAAATATGAGAAAGAGGACTTACACCGCGGGCCCGTATATAATCGAATTAGCCCGACACCCAGGGAACACAAACTGTTTGTCTATTTAACGAATACATTTCAGATATATTTAATTTAATAAACTAGAACTCTCTTTCAATTCGGCAAAAAATGCCCGAAACTCTACGGTACATTTTACAGTCACCCAGTGAAAAAATGGAGACAAGCTCTCTAATCCTGAATAATTGTTTTAGTCATAATTTCCAAACAGGTCAACATTGTGAACAGAAACTACCTGACAAAATAAAAAGGGAATTTCTGTGCATACTTTAACGAACTTTTTTGGCACCGTTAAATCTAAAAACAGAAAAAAATCCCAAGCAACAAGGAGTTGTTTATTTATGAAGTTAAAGAGAAAAACCGAATAATACCCCTCTACTTAATGTATATTATATGGCCATTGTATTACAATCTGTCGTCTGAGAATGTGGGGTAAAGAGACTACGTCATTAGTTAATTTGCATAAATTCTATTAATGAGGGTACGAAAATTATACGACAAATATATAATCAATATTAATTGACATTGTTCAATTTGATTTAGTAATTTTTACATTATATTTTCATTACAAAATCTTATCTTTCATTGGGGGGTTGAATGGCCGAATGGTAAAGCACGTGCGCGCTGTATCATAAAGCCTGTCATTAAGTCAACTGGCGTGGTTTCGAATCCACGGTTGTACGTGACAAGGAGTAGGGTCACTTGTCCAGCCTCGTGGGGTTTCTCTCGGTGCTCCGGTTTCCCCCAAAAGCTAAAGACCCCTACGCGCAAGCGAATTATTAAAATAAAAACAAATATAAGTTAGTCCCGAAATGATATAGTGTGTGTCGAGTGGACGTTAAACCCCACCTTTCTCTCTCTCTCTCCCCTCTCCCTCTCCCTCTCTCTCTCAGATGCTAACCAATATCCATATTATGTTTGGACCAATTGGTTTAACGAACAGGTAAACACCTGTCATAATACTATTTTATAGAATGAATGAATGAAATGGGGTTTAACGTCCTACTATGATGCACCTAACCTGGGCTAATTGAAGACGACTAATTTATAGATTGAACGTTTTAATCACTCTAAACGATTTGAGTTTATAATCAATCAAAAGCACAAATATTTTTGCCCAAAGAAGATTACCACAATAAGACACAGAAAGAGTGAGAGAGAGAGGGGGGGGGGTACGTCCACAAACTGGGTCATTTCGGGACTTACATATGGTTCAATTTTATTTCAATAGTACGCTGCAAGGGATCTTTAGAAGTGAGAGGAAACCGGAGGACCCAGACAAAACCCACGAGGTTGAGCATCACGTACAGACCTTATGATACAACGCACCCGTGCTAACCATGAGCCGCCCCGCCCCCTCCTTGTTAAAATAGCCAATTACGCCACTGTTGAGTAATAAACATGGGGTTCGAGACAACCACACACCTCGTCCAGTGCCAGTTATCAAATAAGGTGTCGGGCTTGGTGTCTGGATTAAAATGCTTACAAATAAAGAAATTTTGCTTGCATTAGGGGGTCAGTTTCTGAATCATCCCATTCTATGGACGGGGAACTCTCCCTATTGTAGCATAATATAAAGGAGCTTATTCTTTTCTTAAAATGTCGATATCATTTCAGATTATCAGAACACTATTTGATTAAAGTCCATAAAACTGATCGAAACGTCCAGTCACTGGATTCAGTTGGGTACTTCATCCTGCTTTATTTATGGAGATGTATTTATTTATTCAACAATTCAAATTTATATTATCATAGTTACTAATACAGGGCTTGTCTTTAAAGCGGGTACATAATCAATAATAATAATATAACATATGATAAGTACACAATATATACAGTCTATAGCACGTGATTCTATTCATTTAGTCAGTGTCCATTGTATGATCATATGAATAATCATCATACTGATTATAAATATTAATAGCATATTTCAGATAATATAGTTTATGAGAACTTTCTATTTATATTTACATATGTAAATATACAATTAGATCTAAACCTACATCAATGTGGTATTTTTAAAATACAATATAATTTGGCTCGTTACAATAAAAAAATTGTTTCCATTCCATAGTGACTTGTCACAAGAAAGGTGTAAAAGAAATAAAACAGGCACTGGGTTCATAAAACATTTTCAGACTTAAGTTAGGAATTTACTTAACTATCAATCACTGTCTATGAGAAATATCTTTGATCGAGATATTAAAAACACAAAACTTTGAACATATTTTCTTATTGATGTATTTGATACAAAAGGGCTACATTTTAGTTAAACTAAGGCAATTTATTTGGAGTAAATGTTTAACTTAAGTCCGAGAATGCTTTGTGACTGACAGACATACATCTATGTAATTACCTTTACTTATTTCGATTATAGGCTATGTTCAGAGTAGTATTTGTGCTTTTGTAATACCGTTCAATGTAATTATTTTATCCCAATTGTTCTTGTAAATTACCGCATTACTTTTCTTGTCACAAGCTATTGATTAATAAATAACCCCCCTTTTAATATCGCCAGTACGTCCTGTACATATTTTAATTAAACCTGAATATGCGTACGAGGGTCTGACGAGGACAGTTGCCTAGTCGTTCGGATGGGACGAAAAACCGAGGTCCCCTGTACACATTGGCGTGTACGTAAAATAACCCTTGGCAGTTGGAATTCAGTTGCTGCCCGGGCAAAATGTCCCTCATAGCACACTGTATGGCGTATGCCCGTCTTCAATTAGCCCAGGTTAGGTGCTTAAGCGTAGGACGTTAAACCCCATTTCATCCATTCGTTCATTCACTACTACTAATGATTCTACCAAAAAATATTACTAATAATAATTCTACTAATACTACTACTATTAATAATAATAATTCTACAAATACTACTACTACCACTAAACATTTTACAGATACTACCACTAAAAATATAATAATTCTACAAATACTACTACTACTACTACTAATTCTAGTACTAATAATACTTTTAATAATATATATAATGTAATGATATCATTACTACTAATAATGATTATAGTACTATTAATAATAATATTGATACTACTGCTACTAATAATATAATGAAACTATTGCTACTAATAATATAATAATACTTTTACTACTAATAATATAATGATACCTTTACTATACATTAATAATGATTCTACTAATACTATTAATAATGATTCTACTAATACTTCTAATAATGATTCGATTAATACTACTAATAATGATTCGACAAATACTACTAATAATTATTAGACTAATACCACTAATCATTATTAGACTAATACTACTAATAATGATTCGACTAATACCACTAATAAGTACTATACTTTACATTCAACTACTAGTAATAATAAAAAAAAAGCAATTCACGGATTGGGCTGACCGAAATAAATTCAGACAGACTTAAAAAATAATTAACTTGACAAGAATCTATTAAGGAAACTGGTTAACTGAGTAAATAACAACCCGAATCCTGCACACGTCTTTTTGAATACTGATATATCTTTCGTCGGTTTTGTATAATTAACACAAATTGTTTATGGTTGAAATGAAACAAAATTGGGTTTAATGTCCTATCTTTTTGCGCCGACCGGATTTAAAGTAGCTAAGTCTCTAACTCAATATCCCCTAAAGTCTTCGACATTGAAAACACGAATTATTTGTCAATTTAAATCAATATTGGTATTGTGATCTTACTTCCGCAATAAAATATATTTAAGAAAAAAACATTTTACAATTGGTACACGAATCGTGTACCATACTGCCTTTCAGAGCCATTTGTTGCAAGGGACTCGAAAAACAAGGCTAGATAAATTCCACAAATCATGTCAAACGCCGAACATAACTGATTATAAATTATAATAAATAAATAAACTTTTGAATGTAAATCAGTTTATACATCCGTATTACATCATTATGTCTGTTTCGACCAATGTGTCTATTTCTAGGTCCCAAATTTTAGAGATTTATCTCCTTTAACATTGTCGACAGTGAAATACAAGATAATGAATAGCTGTATCTGCGAGTCTAAACATTTCAATCTACACATCAAATTTAGTCTAAACTTTATTTACATTTTTGTAAGTGCAAACAATGAGACTGAGTCTCGTTCCGGTATACTTTTGCTAAACAAACAGCATTTAATGCCATCATCGTCCCAAGAAATCAAGATGAGCAGTTGGCATGTATGATTTGGATTTCTGGCGAAAAGATCCAATTCCACAGCCACAGGCATAATTTAAAAGGCTCACCTCTGTTTAAGACGCAGAATTTTTAGCATAAAAAAAAGATGAGGAATTTAATTAAACTGTTACTTTTTTTTTACCCTGAAATTTTTAGTTAATGTGCAACATATGTTTATTGCTTACTAAAAATCAATATACAATATTTTATATTTTAAATGTTTCTATTATAGAGGCAAAATAGGTCTAGCTATAACACGGCGGGTTTGTTCGGATGTAATGATACGTTTCTGATGTTTAATCACACATTTCTCATATTTAATCACACAAATCACACGTTTCTCATAGTTAAAGGCGCGATTCTCATAGGCATACGTTTCTCATAGTTAATCACACGCTTCTCATAGTAAACTAAACGTTTCTTATAGTTAATAGCACGCTCCTCTTAGTAAACTACACGTTTCTCCTAGTTAATCACACGTTTCTCATAGTTAATCACACGAATCACACGTTTCTCATAGTTAAAGGCGCGATTCTCATAGGCATACGTTTCTCATAGTTAATCCTACTTTTCTCATAGTCAACCGTGTGACCAGTTTCTTATAACGCTTCTAATAGTTAATTACATGTTTATCATAGCTAATAGCACGCTCCTCTTAGTAAACTACACGTTTCTCATAGTTAATCACACGCTTCTCATAGTAAACTAAACGTTTCTTATAGTTAATAGCACGCTCCTCTTAGTAAACTACACGTTTCTCATAGTTAATCACACGTTTCTCATAGTTAAAGTTACATTGTTCAAGATAAAGATAAGAACTAGCCATGCTTGCTATAATAGTTCGAAAGTAAATGATGTAAAATTAATATTTGGAAAATTTCATTCAAATTACTCTATTGAAAGCGAAGATATTGGCATTTTAAGATTTGGCAGACGTGTGTAATAATTTCAATCACGGTCCTGGTTGATCGAACCTAAGCCCCGAACCGTCTGGGTCCGCCATATTTGATTAAATCGAAGTATCACTGAAACATTTTAATCTGTTTAATATCGGAGCAATCTGATGACCTCCAAAGTTGATTAAGGCCTGGATCAGTTAATTAATGTCTGATTAATACTTTAGAAAACATTTCTGGCCCAAAGAAAGGCCTGCTATAGACATATTTAGCTCTTAATTAATGTAACTTTAATCGCATGTTTCTCATAGTCACACGTTTCTCATAGTCAATCGCATGTTTCTCATAGTTAATCGCCTGTTTCTCAAAGTCACACGGTCCTCATTCTCGTAGATAATCATACGCTTCTCATAGTTAATCACACGTTTCTCGTAGTTAATCGTACGTTTCTCATAGTTGATTGCACGCGTCTCATAGTTAATAGCACGTGTCCCATAGTCACACTCTTCTGATAGTTAATCGCACGCTTCTCATAGTTAATCACACGTTTCACATAGTTAATAATAATAACACGTTTCTCATAGTTAATCATACGTTTCTCATAGTCAATCATACGTTTCTCATAGTTAATCTCACGTTTCTCATAGTAAATCGCACGTGTCCCATAGTCACACGCTTCTTATAGATAATAACACGTTTCTCATAGTTAATCACACGTTTCACATAGTTAATCGCACGTTTTCCATAGTCACACGTTTCTCATAGTTAATCACACGTTTCACATAGTTAGTCGCACGTTTTCCATAGTCACACGTTTCTCATAGTTAATCACACGTTTCACATAGTTAATCGCCGGTTCTCATGGTTAATCGCACGCTTCTCATAGTTAATCGCACGCTTCTCATAGTTAATCGCACGCTTCTCATAGTTAATAACACGTTTCTCATAGTTAAGCATACGTTTCAAATAGTTAATCGCACGTTTCCCATAGTCACACGTTTTTCATAGTCACACGTTTCTTATAGTTAATCGTACGCTTCTCATAGTTACTCACACGTTTCTCATAGTTAATCCAACGCTTCTCATATTCATACGTTTCTCATTGTTAATCCTACTTTTCTCATAGTCAACCGTGTGACCAGTTTCTTATAACGCTTCTAATAGTTAATCACATGTTTCTGATGGTGAATCGCGCGTTTCTGATGAATAACCACGCATTTCTAATGGTGAATCGCACGTTATTAATAATTAATTACATTTAATCAAAGGGTTTAATGCACCATACAATACAAATAACCCCTTCTGTGTACACACTTCGTACATAATATATACACCATTGCAAAATTAATACGCCTAAAATTACGATCGGGTGTCTTTCTACTAAATGGTAAGTACTCCACGAAGGGCAGACAATTTTATTGATTTTGGGTTCAGATAGACTAAATTAGCAACTTCGAACACTGGTATATTTTATATGCTAATGGCCTGATTTCCTTTGACTTCAAATTGTATGTGCTTTGCCTATACATACTGTTTGTGTTTTACTTGAAGTCAATCAGTTATACATTATATCCCGTCAAGGTGCAGTATAAATTGCGATTGATTATTGCAACATGTGTTGGTTTTAACGCCCGAGCCTTTTATGCAGATCTTTTATTTAACCGAGTTAGTGTATTCTGTGAGTCGTGGAGTTTTATGAAGATGAATCAGATATTAGGATGTATATTAAGAACCAAAAAGAAAGGTTCCAAAATAATTCAAAATTCAACTAATCTTGATGTAAACTTTTCCAAAAAATGAAATAATATTCAACTACTTTTTTTTAGAAGTTCCAAACCAAATATAATTTTGTAGATTTATTAAAAAGCATTTCAATTAAATTATAAGAAATACAATTTTAATTAATTTGTTAGTAAATAGTACTTACCTTTCATGACAAAATAATTTCCCTGGCTAAAAAATAAAATGAATTCCAATGAATCACGTTCCTTTGTCGAGGTTGATTATATTCAAAGTCACACAACAAATGAACAGGTATTATTAATATCTACCGTTTTACTATTGATTGAGATCGTTAGTTATTCCATAGTCAATGTTTGCCCACTTTTACAACATTCTTTGTAACCGTTTCTCTCACGTTAAATGTCTGTCACTTTCAATAGATTATCTAATCGTCATGATATACTATCGTGTTCATTAATTATAACAATTAGTTAATTGATGTACCAATTATAGACTACAAGAGCGGCTACTGGTGATCAAACCATTTTAGTTAGACCTTATCACGAATGATATAGACCTACATCTGGTGGTACCAATAAACGTTGGACTATTTTAATGTCACACGAATTCTATTCTGTATAATCATTGTCTAATCAATTCCAGAAGTACAGTTTTACCACTTTTTAATACTTCTTTTAGTTTCCACATATTGTCAAAATCTCACAAAGTATTTCATGTGATTAATTTAGTCTTCATGGTTCAGTGCAATAATATTATAAATACTGTTCGTTGGTTAATCTAAGCGAACTCCATAATTATGTACGAAGTGAGTAATATAATATATAGAACAGATTCACGGTTGATTGAACAAAGTATAAACCAATCTGAATATGGAAATTCTAATGTAGACACCAGTTTTATCTATAGGAAGTTCGAATATTCATAGTTTACCTCACTTCTCCATTTCGTTGGACACCTTTAGCCTTTCTCCGGACATCTTTCACGGCCTGCCATTTCGAGTTTTCAATCTTTTCAACCCCCAGTTCACAAAGCTTCTAGTCTATATTAAATGTGAATTAGTAGCCACCAGATATAAAACGTTGTTTAAAACTTTATTATATCACCAACTGTTGAAACGCTTACTATAATCGATATGCTAAACGTTTACTGACTCGCCTTCATTAACATAACATTTAAAGAGACACTTACAGGTGTAACAAATATAAATCAGGTATAATAGAGAGAGAGCGAGAGAGAGAAGGGGGGAGACAGAGAAGGAGGGAGGGAGGGAAAGAGAGATGGGGTTTAACGTCCATTCGACACAAACTAGGTCATTTCGGGACTAACATATGGTTTAAATTATTTCAATAATTCGCTTGTGCGTAGCAGTGGAAGGAAACCGGAGGACCCGGAGAAAACGTACGAGGTTGGACAGGCAACCCTACTCCTTGTCGCGTACAACTGGGGACTCAAAACCACGCCAGTTGACTCACTGAAAGGCTTTATGATACAGCACGAACGTGCTAACCATTCGGTCATCCACCCCCGCCCATAGAGAGAGAACGGGGGGAGAGACAGACAGAGAGACACACAGAAAGAGAGAGAGACAGACAGACAGAGAGACAGACAGAGAGATGTGGTGTAACGTCCACACAATCTAGGCTATTTCTGGACTAACATATTATGGTTTAATTTATTTCAATAATTCGCTTGCGCCAGGGGGTCTTTGCAGTGTGAGGAAACTGGACAAGCGACCTTACTCCTTGTCACGTACAACCGGAGGATTCGAAGCCACGCCAGTTGACTCAATGACAGGCTTCATTATACAGCGCGCACGTGCTATGCTAACCATCGGCCAACCCCTCGAATAAAAATAGAAACAGCAAATTAACTTAATCAAAATATACATAGTAATGGTTTCATCTCAAGTATGAACAGCCAATTGTCCTCCTTCTGTATCTTTATAAACATTTCTATTGCCAGATCACATTGTTTCCCCAGGTAAATTTTCGGGGCATTAATTAAATCTGGCAACGTTTCCTCAATTTTTCGAAGAATGCGTAGGTTTAAATATACACACTTACCGCACAGCAGCTGAAGGTGTTATAAATCATGTTATTGCAAAGACCGGGTATTGCGCTCGAATCAAGCAAAATAATATTGAATCTAAATGTTCTATGCATTATGCATTCACATTTCATAGCGTGCAGGGGAAATAATAAGATTTGAAATTTGGTTTTGTTACCAACTTGATCAGGATTTGTTTTAGGGCATTAGGTCTGAGATTGCTTTACACCATTTCATTATACATTGTTTGTGATATTGGGTGTCCCTAGTAGAAATTTACGCTCTTGAGTTCCAACCTGAATACCCCAAAAAAAATTTATTACGGCCACTGACTTACATTACATGTATATTAGGTCACTATCAGAGATTGCTAAACACTCTTTCATTAACAGAACACAGTTTTTATGGGAATCAATCACTGGATTTTTCACAAAGCACGACGTTTCGACAAGTTTCCTCTTATCGTTATCAATTATAAACTATTTGTGATATCGGGTGTCTCTGTAAACTTACACCCCAGAGTCCCAATTCAAATACCCAAAGGGGTTTGCTTTAGGGGCACGGCTTTACATTGTCAATAGGTCTATATCTGAGAATGTTTTACACCTTTTCATTATAAATTGATTGTGATATCTGAGGCTGTTATAATAAAATATATATATAGAGCATGTTGAGCACATGTTTTATTCAGCCATGTTTTTTACATAAGAGCGGGAGATAACTCCCAATGACATAAACCAATAGTCTAATTTATGGACTTGGATCATTAATATTATTAGGCCTATTACATCTCCCTTTTTTCAATATTGTTCAATAAACCGATTTGGTTTCTTTATAGTTCTGTTTGATTTACGTTCACTATCAGTTGTACCATTTGCTTCTGAGTTAGGTTTGTTGGTGATTTCATCGCGATTTGAAGGTTGTTTTATCTTCCGCGTCATTCTTCGATTACGTCGCACTTTAAGATTATTTTCGATCTTAATGATGTATGATCTTGGGTTTTTCAGACACTTATTTAATACAGATCCCGTAGTGTGCAGGTCTGGTATCCATACAGTGTCACCTGGGTAAAGATCTTCACTGTCAGATGCTCTATGTCTTCTATCATAATTAAATTTCATCTTAGCTCGATACTCCATTTCTCTTCTTTTGACTAGATTCATATCTGGGGTAAATGGAATAAGTTTGTCTGTAGGGCAAGGAAGACGTGATCGTAAACGTCGACCCATGCTTAGTTGAGCTGGCGAAAAACCATTTTGTAATGGTGTGTTTCGATACCGTAGTAGTGCTAAGTATTCATCGTCACACTTTTTTAAGATATTTTTCATGGTCTGGACAGCACGCTCAGCTTCACCATTTGATTGGGGATATCTTGGTGATGATGTTACATGTTCAAAACACCACTGGTCAGCAAATCGTTTGAATTCCTCAGCAGAGAACTGTGGTCCATTATCTGTAAAAAGTATATCTGGAACCCCATGTCGACTAAATATTTTCTTGAACATGTTGATTGTTGAAATCGATGTGACATGTTTAGGAGTTATGCATATTTCAACATCTCGGGAGTAATAATCTACTGCTAAAAGATATTGATGATCTTTATATTGAAAGAAATCTGCGCCTACGCGTGACCATGGTCGGCTAGGAAATTCTGTTCCTTTCATAGGTTCAGCATGATCTCTTCTGTACTTTGCACACTGAGAACAAGTTTTCACTAATTGTTCTATGTCTTTTGTGATGCCAGGCCACCATACAGATGAAGAAGCGTTAAGACATGTTTTTGTAACTCCCTGATGACTATCATGTAGATAAGACAAAATATCATCTTGTAGTGTGGCTGGTATGACTAAACGTTGACCTCTCATGAGCAGACTGCCATGAACAGATAGATTACCACGTTCATTCCAGTATTTCTTCAGACCAGTTGGAAGTTTGTTGAGTTCTGGCCAGCCTGTTTGAGTGTATTGAAAGACTAAATTTAGAGTTTTGTCTTTCCTGGTTTCAGATCTTATATTATCCAATCTACGATCTGTTGCTGGTAAGTTGATCATCACAGCGTTGACGTAACAGTCTGTGATGATTTCCAAATCACTAGGCGCTAGGGATTTGCTATCAGTAGGAACTCTTGATAAGGTATCCGCTGTACAGAGATTTTTACCAGGAACATGCTTGATGGAAAAACTGAAACGCAGAAGTCTCATTCGGAACCGTTGAAGGCGAATAGGTAATTCATCAATGAGCTTCGTTGAAAATAAAGGTACCAAAGGTTTGTGGTCTGTTTCGACATGAAAGTGCATTCCAATTAGGAGATTTGACCAGTGTTCAAGGGCCCAAGTCATAGCAAGAGCTTCCTTCTCTATTTGTGCGTTCCTCTTCTCAGTTGTGGTCATAGCTCTACTTGCATAAGCAACCGGTTTAAGGATTCCTGAGGACTGGCGCTGGAGTAAGACAGCTCCTAAACCATAACTGCTTGCATCGGCTGATACGATAGTTTCTTTGTTAACATCATATAAAGCTAGGATAGTATCTGATTGTAAGTCAGCTTTTAATTGATTAAAAGTTTCTTCGTGATTCGAAGACCATAGCCATGCTGTGTTTTTCTTCAATAAATCTCTTAAAGGTACAGTTTTCTCAGCGAGATGAGGGTAAAACTTAGTTTGCTGGTTCACCATACCAAAGAATCGTCGTAATTCTGAAATGTTGGTAGGTGAAGGCATATCAATGATTCCCTGGACCTTAGAAGGATCTTTGTGAATTCCAAATTCATCAATGAGTTGTCCTAAATATTGTAGGCGCTTGCAGGAAAATTCACATTTCTCTATGTTGAGCGTAAGACCAATTTTGACCAAACGTTTAAGAACATTCGTAAGACGTACATTATGTTCTGTCATGTCTGTGCCAGTGACTAGAATGTCATCCATGTGGCATAAGACTCCTGGTAGATCTCCAAGTAGTTGGTCCATACGTTTCTGGAAATATTCTGGCGCAGATGATATTCCATATGGTAATCTTTTGTAGCGGAAACGTCCAAAAGGTGTTATGAAAGTTGTTAAGTGTGTACTTTCTTTACTTAAGATTATTTGTTGAAACCCAGAATTGGCATCGAGTTTGGAAAAGACTGTCCCTTGACTGTGACCTCCACTCTTAGCTATTTTTCCAAGAGTATCTTCAACTTTCGGCATAGGATAAATTTCTCGTTTAACTGCTTTATTCAGACGAGTAAGATCTACGCATATTCGTACGCTATCATTAGGCTTGATAACAGGTACCATACCGGAACACCAATCTGATGGGCCATCATCAGCTGACTCAATAACATCTTGATCTTGCATTCGTTGAAGTTCATTTTTCACTTTCTCCATTAAAGGGATAGCTACTCTTCGTGGACTATGAAGACAAAAAGTTTGAGCGTTATCTTCTAGAGTAATTTTGTATTCTCCAGGAAGCTTACCAAGTCCATCAAATAACTGTGGGTATTCTCTTACGACATCTTCCTTTAGGAGTGGTAAGGTACTATCACGGTTAGTGTCGATCGAACGTATACTGAATGCTCCAGGTATTTGATAAATAAGTCCTAGGCTATGAATAGCTGGAAGTCCTAATAGCAATTTATTGCATTTAGTGATATAGACTTTTTCAGTTATAGTAGTTTGATTGTTCGACAGTTCCATAGTTACATAACCTTTAACATCTAATTGAGAGTTATTAGCACCCATCAGTTTGCGATCTGTTTGTTGTAATTCGCCATAGGATGGTTGATAAATTTCTTCTGGCATAACCGTAACTTGAGCTCCAGTATCAATCTGCCATAGATGTTCATGGTTCCCTGTACTCAATTTAATATGAAAGCCAGGTTCTGGTTCTGTTGGTGGTTGAGACTCTAGAGCACCAACAAATGTAGGAGTTAGATCATCCATTGTATCAACAGGATTATCAGATATTTGATTTACTGTTGAAGGTGAGCTTTTACAGAGACTTGTATAATGACCAATTTGAGTACATTTTCCACATCGTTGTCGTGCCGCTGGACAATAACGTCTACCAAATTCATGACGAGTGTTGCAGTAAATACAGTTTCCAGGTGGTATAGTTTTAGGAAAATTTGGTTGTTGATTGACAGGTTTACTTGGGTGGCCATGAGACTTCCCCTGGAAATGTCGTTTATTAGCATGTGTTGCCCTGCTGTGATGTTGTGGCTTGCCGGTCATTTTATGAGACTGAGACTGATAATTAATAGCTTCAATTGTAGCAGCTTTGGACTCCCGTAGCTCACGCTGTGTAGCTTCTTTTAATTGAAGGATTTCAATTGTTTGGTCCAAAGTTAGAGTGGCTCCCCTATCATAAAGCTTTAATTTTGCTGAATCATCATTACAAGTGAAGACTAATTTGTCTCGAATAGCCTGCTCTGCAAAATGTTCGGGAAATTTACATGCTTGTGCATGCTCTTTAAGAGTAACAACCCAAGACTCGATGGTTTGGTGTGGCTCTCTCTTGATATGTAACCAAAACTTTTCTCGTAGCATCAACTGTGGATCTCTTTTTGAAAAATATTCATTAAATTTCCTTATAATGATAGAATATTTTGTCTTCTCTTCTGCAGGAAGATTTCTATCCAAACGCTCTGGATCAGGTCGTTCTGGCAAGAATTTAAAGTTGGAATAAATTTCTACAGCTTGATCACCGATGTGATTAAGTAAAAGTCCAATTTTTATTGTATCTGCTCTAGTAGAGGCTCCTACAGCTTGTAGAAAAATCTCAAATTTTTGTTTCCATTTCATCCAGTTTTGTGAAGGATTTCCACCACTTATGTCTAGGATGCCAGGTGGTTTTACAAATGAAGCAAATCCTTCCATTGTCGAGATTTAGGAAGATAAACAGATTGTTTATATGAAGTAAATCTGGCTCAGATATACTTAGCTTCTTCTCAAACTTGGATATAGGCTGGGTAGGACACTATTCTGACACCATGTTATAATAAAATATATATATAGAGCATGTTGAGCACATGTTTTATTCAGCCATGTTTTTTACATAAGAGCGGGAGATAACTCCCAATGACATAAACCAATAGTCTAATTTATGGACTTGGATCATTAATATTATTAGGCCTATTACAGAGGCCTGTTTCACAAAATTTTAACTAGGATAAAATCCAAATTTTAGAAATTTGATTGGATAATATTAGATTGATTTTAGTGCATAGCCAATCAAAATTGAAGTATCTGATAAAATCTGGATTTTATCTTTAGTTAAAATTTCGAGAAACAGGACCCTGGTCTCTCTAGAAACTTATCATTTCAGTTGTATCACTATTTTTTTTTTTCTTTCATTTTAAAAGCCGATTGTTCGATACATCTTATTCACATGATACCGGAATTATTTGATAGTTCTCTATTGACAATAACAGTTTTTAATACAGAGCAACTGGAACGACGCCACACTCATCCTTTGAAAATATCACATTTCAATACAAATTGTTTACCATTCCCTCATTTTGCAAAACCGAATAAGCTCACTGTCGGATTTTGTGACCTTAATGATGAGGTCGCCGCTTTAAGCTGCTGACCGAATTTTTCTCTTTACCTTTGTAAAGGCTAAAGTTTAAAATATCCATACGACTGTTTAATTATGTGTACTGTCTTTATTCTACGCCCGATGTTAGCATTGCTCGCTTACTAAGACACCAGATACAGAAATAAGGCCTCCATGTTTAAAGGCCCAATAACACTCTTTTTGTAACTGAATAATATGTCCTAATCATTATTCTGGTCAAAAGATATTATTTTACAATATTTCAATTAATTGAAGATACAAATTTCATTTTAACACACAGAAATTAAAAAAATTGAAAAATTCAACTACACTAGGCCTACATGGTTTGAAAAGCTTCACGTAAACACTTTCAAATTTGACTTGGATTTAAACATATTTTCGAACCCTTTGGACAAGTAAAATAGGATGTAATGGATAATTTACACAACAGGTAGGACACTTAAACATCTAGTAGTTAGAATAAGGCTAACAAACTTTTTCTGAACCTGTCAAGCCAGCAAGAGTATTATTGTCCCTTTAACTTTCCGTCAACGTTTCATCTTGATTCGATGTGTTATTATCGCCTGGGGTGGGGTGTGTTAAATAAACATGACACTGGAACTCTTGTAATTCATACATACTGGAGCTGTAGTTTATTGGCGGAATTCATTTTGTGAGTAAATATAATTGACTTTAACGATAGGAAAAAGCATAGTTCAGACGTGGAATATACTATTTTAAAACAAACCATTTAAAAAGTTAAATTTAAAAATGTACTCAGCAATCAGATGTCCTGGACATCATGGGAGACAACTCTATTTATCAACTGGATTCAGACTAACAATTATTTGGCCATTGACTTCAATGTTAAATGGCTGTAACATCACAGGCTGTAGCTTTTTGCTCGCCATTCCGCTGGTTTCATTCTTTATAGGCAAACTGGGGACCACATTTGGTAATCTCCTCATCATAATTTTGTAGGGGGTTGACCGTTTACATTTTTTTGCTACTCCGACTTGATGTTGACTGGGATGAAAATCTCACTTCCGACACAATGATTGCTCTGCAGAATGACACTTTACACGGTAACACACAATCTATTTTACAGAGTTAAGACAATCGTCTTTTATCTCTGTCTAAGATTACTGACCTTCGAAAGGTCAGACCGCTATATTTCCATGGATGACGTCGCATCTTAATGTTTACCAACAAATTAAGATGGCGTCGATGGCGTCGATAACGCTAAAATAGAATACTTCTGTACATATTTACGCTAAATATTGAAAAAAAAATTATCCAGATATAATTCAAACACCATTATTATTTTTTTCTTATACTTTTTTTTTTAAATTTAATTTGTCGGAGGAAAAAAAAAATATTTCGGGGTCATTTAGTCTCGTCGATGTCATCTTTATCAGTGATACTAGCGGCAAAGCGAATATATTTACTGCGGATCAGTGTGGGTAACACACCTATCAATCAGCTGAAATATCATCAGTATTACCTAAAGCTGCTATGAAATTGCAAATTTGAACACTTTTCTCCAATTCTAGACGAAAAAGTCAACCAAAAAATGCAGGAACAGGGAAGAGAGAAATTAAGGGAAAAAATTGTCTATTTGTTTGTACGTTTGTTGTAGCAGTTTTATGTGCAATTCGTTTTGGACCGGGTCATGTCTCTTGATTTCTTGTGAATGATGGAGACCAGGGTTCCCGGCTGAATAGTTCGAAACGTGCGGAAACCATTTATCTAATTATTATGATTGACTAATCATAATGAATATTGTAACAGGTTTAACTGGGTTTTTGCATCTGGTTTAACAAATTATATATTGTTTCTACAAATAATAACTTGTCAACAATTTCCACAATTTGCTTGGAGAATTTGATTTAACCAGAGGGTGTTTTTAGGGGAAATGAATGCGGTTGGATTTATCGCCCATGTGCTGTTGAATACCGGTTTGCACTGTAAAAGATTCTTGATCTATCTTATCTTAGGCTATGTAGACTCATTCTGTTTGGAAGGAACTCCAGTTGCCATGATAAACGGGGGAGGGGGGTGGATGGCCGAATGGTGAGCACATGAGCGCTGCATCATAAAGCTGTCATTGAGTCAACTGGCGTGGTTTCGAATCCCAGGTCGTATGTGACAAGAAGTAGGGTTGCTTGTCCAGCCTCGTGTGTTTTCTCACCCACGATGAACGGCGGCCATTTTCGCTAATGTCTCGACATTATATAGCCCTTACGTCGTGTTTCTTCCCATGTCACTTTTATCGTTTACACAGTTTCATGTTTGTTTGGTTTTGAATTACTGTCGATGGCGAGCTAACATTGCTAAGGAAATTTCATTTGAATCGACAGGCCCCGGGTTTAGTCTATACAATAAGTTTTTTCGGGGACCAGTCTATTCTAGAGAACGACCAAGAATGAAATGTTGCTCAGACAGCGGCTTCTCCGCCTACTCTTCACCGAGGGTTCTTTTACTTGCACCGGACCGTGGTAGGTCTATTGTAAGGTGCTGGTTCGCTAGCCTGGAGGTCGGGTGTTCGATCCCTGCATTGTCCGAGAAAGTTCATCTCGATTTTCGGCGTGGTTACACCTTGTCAGTGATGCAGACGGAGGGCCTGCCAAGGACAGCTGCCTAGTCGTTCGGATGGGACGAAAAACCGAGGTCCCCTGTACACATTGGTGTGCACGTAAAAAAATCTCTTGGCAGTTGGAATTCAGTTGCTGTCCGGGCAAAATTTCCCTCATAGCAAACTGTATGGCGTATGTCCGTCTTTAATTATCCCAGGTTAGGTTCAGAAGCGAAGGACGTATAACCCCATTTCATCCATTCATTCTTTTGTTTTCATAATTAGGTGATAGAAATAAAACAGAGATGCATCTCAGGAAAGGTAAATGATTGAGCTTTCTAACGGGGTATTTATGTGACGAACACCCGAGGAGGCATCGTGTGGTGATAATTCACTAAAGACCGAATCTTACAACGTTGGGAAAAACTGACAAAAAGTGAGAGAATTGAAATGAAATGGGGTTTAACGTCCTACTGTTCTGCGCCTAAACTGGGCTTATGAAGACCAGAGAAAGAGAGAGAGAGAGAGAGAGAGAGGGGGGGTAGCCCTTATCACGTAAACGACCGATACGTCAAACCCACAAGAGAGAGAGAGAAATGAAATTAAATGGGGTTTAACGTCCTATTGTTCTGCTCCTAAACTGGGCTAATGAAGACGAAAGAGAGAGGGGGGGCAGCCCTTATCACGTTAACGATTCAAACCATGCCCCTTGGCAGTCGTTAAGATCAGACGCGCACAGGTCAGATCATTCGGTCGCCTGAAATTCCTAATTTGGTATACTGAACTTGATTAGGATACATACTTTATATGGCATTTACAAAACAAGATGAGACACGCGATAGTCAGCGATCCGGTGTCGGCTTAAACAGATCCTAGGGATCCGGGGCGTGTTGGGCGGGCAAGTGGTCTAACGCGTGTCTTTCAGATCATAAGATCTGTCAGTGACGTGGTTTCCATCCCAATCTTGTACATGCCAAGGAGTAGGGTCGCATGTCCGTTTATTGGGGGTTTTTTTATTTGGGGGGGGGGGGGGTTCCTTACAATGCCCAAATCAAGTGGATTGTTGAAATGAGATAGCCAAGCAAAGCGTGGAAATACGCCTACATGACATCCAAGTCTTCACGAAAGGTTATCCGAAAGTAAAATTTGGATTTTGAATCTATTCTATACCAAGGGTTGTAGAAAAGGGGTTTAACTCTGGTAAGGGCGTTTGTGCAATGCTGAGTATCGATATATTTTCTCATCGCATGACTTCAGTCCCGTCATATCATTTGGGAAAAGAACCCACGTTCAGGCTTGTCCAGCTATCGAATGCGCTAGGTTTTCACAAACTAAGGATAGGGTTCGTGCGCTCTTAAGCACAATGCGTCTCATCAAATTTATATTATATCGATTAAAAGCTATAGCCCTGGTTTTCGACAAAATGAATTTAACTCTCTAAGTTGCGGAACGTTAAGAATCGATAAAGTTCGTCCTCTCATGACCCCAAATACACCCAACCCACCTCTCCCACAGCCCACATTTAAAAATATCCGTTGAGAACTATCTCGTTCACAGAGGACATGACTCTGGAATGAAGGGTCCTGGGCAATTAAATGTTGACCACAATGTCGTACACTAAATATATAGACATGGTTATCCACATATATGACTAGGATACAGGGTTTTTATTCCGCGTTAACCAGCTTTATTCACTAAAATATAATCGCAGTCTGCTTAAAATACTGATTTATATTTCGTTCTTTTGTTATACTTTCGATTGCCCCCACTACATGAAGATGTAATAGGCTGTAGATAGGGGTCGCGTCAGGGTTTACAGTAGCGGGCTTTGATCTATGACGTCAGACAATTCATTAACCAATCAGCGTTAATGTTTCTACTGGAATACCCACAATTCCGCGCACAGCACACCAAGAACTGACCATAACAGACCGTTTTATTGGCGAATCCCTCACACCAACCCGAAGGCGGGTTTTATAGCTCTCTTTCAGATCCTAGTATATTATAGGCAAGTAAAACTAAAATTACGAACTTTAAAAAAAACGGAACGAATTAGGAACTGAGTTTAATCAGATTGATATAACCATGGCAGTTCTTGAAGATTAGATAGGAACATGTGTGTGTTTGAACACAAAAGTTGAACAACAATTAAGAAACTAGTCATTGCCCCAATGATAGAATCGTGACATCCCTGCACTGATAGATATGGCCAAAAATATGTAAAAACAAAAATGAATTATTGGAGATCACATGGCTCATGTCACGATATACATACGAATTGTTCTGAAATAACTGTATGTGTGTACAAGTTACAGGGAAACAGTTTTTGCCATAATAATGATGTATCCCGATAACACATAGCGTGAATGGTTTCACATCCGAAAGAACGAGTTCATCCCGACGGGTTTCCAAGCTAAACATAGGGCGATGTATCTCTTTTTTGCCAACAACTCGTGATAGAGGAGTGGCGTTTATACCTTCATAACTTCACATTCCAACCAGAAAGCAGGATTAAAACTATAAAACACATCGAGGGTTCAGAACAATAAGTGAATATCTCCAAAAACAAGATTTTGAAATAATGGACTTCAAAAATTAGAAATCTTATAATAAATCAGGACAGGGATACCTCTATTTAGATTTGTGTCTCTTTGTTTGTTTAGGACTAATACTCTAAAATTATAACAACATTGGACTATTTTGTCCATAAAAGTCTAAAATATTCAAATTAAATGGCATATAGTAAATTCTGGCAAGAAAAGTGTTGAATGTGCTGATATTCAATTGGTAAAATATGGTTTCTAAATCGCGGAATTAAATAGTTTTATCCCCGGCCAACAAAGCTTGTTAATCATAAATTGAAACGACTTCATATCTCTATGGTGAACAGAGCCAGTTTAATTATCAATTGTTGCTAGGCATATCCTCCATTTTTCTAAAGGGGTGTCACTCTCAATAGCAAAACACAGTCCAGCCAGAAGTGAACCATTTCTGGCATGGACATTGTAGTGCTAAAAAGTGACCACGTGCCAGATATCCACTTCTGGTCGTAATGGTTTTATAATGGTGAGCTTTAATCAAAAACAGACAGTGCAGTTTATGCATTATGATTGCCTGTAGGATATAAATACGTTTGTCACGTAAAGATAACAGAAAAATAAAATCGAAAGTAAACAACACCTCAAAATCAGGAAAAAATAGAGATATTCACTTCTTGTTTGAAGCTTTCAACACAATAAATCTTATAATTTTGCAGAACGAATCTCTTGAATTAAAAGTTTTAGACACTTTGCGATTGATCAGAATAGTTATAATAGATCTGTTTGGAATCATGCTTAGTAAATCTGGGATATTGAATTGGCACACATAGTTATTCACTGGTACTTAAGCGCCAAGCAGCGATACACAGGTTAAAACTGGAAGTCTGAAGACGGCAATCTGTTTCACAAAGAGCGGACCAGCGCCGGTGTACTAAAGTCTCGCAATAGGCACAGACAATAGTGCAAATGTTTCTTTTATCAATAGGAAACAACTCCTCAACCATATCTTTTTTAACTTGTATTATTGGATTGTCAGTTAGTTTTTGTAATTCGCTATATCTCTTGTCGACTAAGGCTAATAAACTGTTCGTGTAACGATCTGAAAGTTCTGTACTCAAGTCATCTTGATCTCTCAAAGAAGAGTCATACTGATCATGTATCCGAGCTGTAGCCCAAGGTAGTGTCATCAAAGAAAAGAGCAGATATCGATACCATACAGACGACCTGCCAATCATAATTCTGAAATAGAAATGGAATAATTAGCGTTTTGACTGTTTATATAGTTTTACACAAAAAATGACTAATTAATTCGTCTGAGCTTCCGCCTTGGTGATTTGACCAAATGAACAAATATGATACCTTACCTTTGGGGATAGACATTATCTTACACTTTCAGACGTTTAGGGGGCGGTAACTCGAATATTTATGTAATACAAAAATGTAAAGACAATTACAAACGATGAAATAAAGCCATAGGTGGGCCGTTCGAAATTCGATTAAAACTGGGTGAAACTGTTAAACTGCTACCCTAAACTATGGACCTAGATCTTTCACTAATGATATTTTTTTGTCGTTAAATCTCAGAAATGATCATACTCAAACTATATTATATTATATTCCTAACCAATAGCGCAGTGTATCATTTAACACCGTAGTGGCATAACACCTACACCACGGTCTGATTACTAGATAGATAGATAGAGAGAGAGAAATGGGGTTTAACGTCAACTCGACACAAACTAGGTCATTTCGGGACTTACATATCATTTCAATAATTCGCTTACGCGTAGGGTTATTTAGCAGTGGGAGGAACCCGGGGGGACACCCACGAGGTTGGAGGTCCGATTACTAATAAGTTCAACTAACATTATCGAGTTTGAGCGCCATTTAGCAATTGCCACCCGTTATAAACATCTAAATGACATTATGTCATATAAAAGGACGACTTTGGTCTTTTTATACCAACTTTTACAGTGTGAAAGTATAGTTGAAGTTTGTGTACAGTTTTAATGGATCCGTACCTCGACTGCGCTCGATGATGGACATTGTCTGCATAGTCCAAGTAGAGATAATCAATTTCATTGTTGGGTGCTTTACCATAAAATAAATGTGTTAACGTCCAATAGATAATTTCGGTTCAATTTTATAATTCGCTTGTGCGTAGAGGTGTTTACCGGTGGGAAGAATAAGTTGGATGTAATAACTATTACATACAGTCTAAGACCTCTTACGCAAGTTAAAATAGGCTCCAATTTCGCTGTAGCAGTTGGGTTTCATTTAATCATATAATTATGCGATAAGGCTTCACCTTTATTTCAATAGGGATTGATTTATCATATGTTAAGCTATGTGCAGTACTGTTTTGGGTCAGTTTATTTGTAAATTAAGGGCGCTATAGGCCAGTGACCTTTTTGTAGTCATTTGCGCAAAGGAACTCTGTAGGATCAACAACTACTTCGGCTGAAGTAAGGCGGAAGACGTCAGTAGTGGAAACATTTCTACATATCACAGTACTACCCTATCATTGAACATTTTGGCGGAACCACGTCACTTGGCTATATAAGACCTTATTATAAGACCTACGACTCTTAATAGACATTTAGCATTATGTTTAAGTGAAAGGTTATCCACTGTGGATGGCAACAGCATTATCCCCTGGTGTCTTGCTCTTTTCAGTTCTCGGGTATTTATGGAACTAAATTAGTACATGTACATTGTATTCAGGTAGTTGTTGCATGGGTTTTACGAACATATTACAATTATAAGCCCATATTTATTGCAGGGTCTGGTTGTCATACGACATTTTTTATACCACTGGGACATAACACATGAACACTTAAACCTTTAAAAATCTCTTATCGATAAAGAACTAAAATAGGAAAATAAGAATGACAGCTAACTGCGACCCTACTCCTTGCAACGTACAACCGGAGATTTGAAACCACACCAGCGCACGCTAACCATTCAGCCATCCAAACCGGGGAATGGAATGTTAGTTCCGTATGCGTACAGTTCTTACATTTTAAAGGACCTAAGTCCGTAACTCAAAATCCTCCCAAATCTTCGACATCGAAAACACGAATTATTGGTCAATTTAAATCAACATTGATGATGTAAACTTAACGAGAAAAGATGAGCTTATGATATCCGATATGTAAGATAAAATATTTTTTTTAACATTGGTACACGAATCGTGTACCATAATGCGCTTCAGCCCCAGTTATATTGAGAGTCTCGAGAAAGGAGGCTAGACACATTGCACTTATTCAAACGGAGTTATGTAGACTTGAATAACTAGACGCTAGAAATCTGCACTTGATTGAAATTGCTGGCATATTTCGCCGAACATAACTGATTTGAAATTGGAGTAAAAACTGAAATCATTGAATGTAAATCAGTTTATATACATTCATATTGCAGTATTATGCGTTGCGACCCAATTTTGTTAATTTCTAGGTCCCAAATGTTAGTGATTTAGCTCCTTTAATGTAAGAACAATACGCATACGGAACTAAAAATGCTAATTATACCATTTACTGTCAAGGGGCCGGTTGCTGCAGTACCGGATCGAAGGGGGGCAGAGTCGGACAAATGTCCCGGGTCCCCCACATTTAGGGGTCCTCAACAATTCTGGGTCATACTATTATTTATCCTGAACCGATCAAACCAGTACCGGGGCTGAGGAGGTGGTATTGGGGCCCTGAGCAGTAAGGGATATTGGGGGCCCCGGGACTGGTAGGTACCAACATATTTTCGAGGACCAAGAGATCGGTTCGGCCCTTAAATTAACTAAATTACATAACTTAGAGGTTCTACCAATCAATAGGACCCAACCAGTTCCGGGGACCCCATCCTGTGATGTGATAGTTGGGGCCAAACCAATCCCGGGAAATTAACGTAATCAAAGTATAGTAGTTCAGACAAATGTATAATCTGAACATGTTTCCTGCCTAAATTTTACGTCTCTTTTCTCTTTGTCTTTTGTTTGGATTTTATGTCTTGATTTGACCTATGCTCAGTTAGAAAATTGGTTGATAGTTTCGTGCGTATCGTCAAAATAAACATGGGAAATGGCAAAAACCTCCATCGGATAATAATTGGGACCTCCAGAGGGACCACAAGCTAAATGAGGTGATTTTTCGGACAATCAGGGGCCATTATTGGAGAAATTACGTTCTGAAAGGCGCAAATATGGAAAGATACCGGAACCAAGATCTTTGGGTTATAAACATGCATGTCAAGTTTCATCAAAATCGGTTCAAAATTGTGAGCTCTATAGGGTCCACAGGCTAAAAATTGGATTTTTCGTACAATCAGGGGCCATAATCCATGAAGTTTCGATCCGATATATTATGCTAATATCGAAAGCAGCCGCGATCTTTGTGGGATAAAGCTATATTTCAAGTTTCGTCAAAATCGGGTAAGAAAACTTGTATCGTGTTAGCAATCCGATTATAACACACCCACACTGAATCGGGGTGTAAAAATGTGTTTATGCATCTAGTCCAATGAATGATATATATTCTGCTAACAGTTTTTGATGGCTTATAAATCCATTGTAAACTATTATATTGTGAATGCAGAATCTCCAAAGGGAATTGTTCTATTTTCTTTCAGTATTTACAGACGATATATTGAATATAGTCAACACCACCAATGAATTTCAATGAATGTCAATGAACCTTTTTATGGACGGTTACATCTCACTGTGCCCACTTTTGATTAATCCAATTAAGGTCTAATTAGGATTAGTGTATTAAGCGGATTAGGATTAGGTGTTATAGGTAATTAGATGGAAAAAAACAAATATTGAAAGTGACTAAATATTCAGTCTTATAATTGGTGAGATGAACTCACTGTAATCTTTAAAGTGATGAATTTTATTCAAAAAATGACACTTGAATATAATATGAATTATGTTCAGTAAGCCTACACATTACACGGTCTTTATGAGGACACACAGAAGTCAGTCTGTCATATTTCATCATGGCAAACGTTCAAGTAAACATCCAGTACATCCCCAATGCTCAAGGTGGAGAAAACTTAGTCCATGAAGAATACAAATTCCGAGTGAAGAATAGGAAGGCAGAACGAGTATACTGGAGATGTTGTATAAAAGGTTGTCCAGCAACCCTGAACATCTACCAAGGCTTTGTTACCAAATATTCCAGAAACCACAACCATGTTGCTAACCCACACAAGGTGGCAGTCGACAAATTTCTTGTTGCCATGAAAACCAAAGTGCAAGAGGAAACCAAACCAGTATCTGCCATCTATCAAGAAGAAGTATCAGGTATGTAATTATCTCTAATGTTGTGTGCCGTTGATTTAAATGATTCAACGTTAAAGCATACTGAACATGTTCTTCCGTAACAAACCAATCGAGGTCTGGCCCTTGATGATGCACCACTCCAAGATGCCAGAGTGTTGCAATTTGCAGATTACGTAACTGAGTTCTGGGTGGAGGGGCAGCATAGCAGAATGATGTGGAACCATTTCCACACTGAAGGTCCACGCACAACGAACCATGTTGAAGATAGGCATTCCAAGATAACATCCATTATTGCCACCCCTCACCCAAATATTTTAAGTTGGTGACTTTTTTTAAGCTTACTCCGAAGTAACCATTCTCCAGTTAGGTGCCAACGGAAAATTACGACCTAAGAGAAGAAAGTACAGAAGTACAGTCAACTAGAAACCCGACTCCAAACTCTGAAAACAGATCTTCAGAACGGTATAAAGACTGTATTCGAGTATGCCGATGGCGTAGCCCGTTTAACTACATTGTAAATTTTCATTGTTTATCTTGTTTTTGTGTGATGTATGATATATTCATGTATGTTATACTTTTATTACATATTTTAAATATAAAACATCGAAAATTGTTATATTTTCATTAAATTATAAAGTGCAAATGTGATGTTTGATATATCCATGTATGTTATATTTTTATTACATATTTTATATATAAAACATCGAAAATTGTTATATTTTCATTAAATTATTAAGTGCTAATGTGATGTATGATATATCCACGTATGTTATATTTTTATTAAATATATATAAAACATCGAAAAATTAAAAAAAAATACATAAAATATTTGGGTTTTTTTCCCATCTAATTACCTATAACACCTAATCCTAATCCGCTTAATACACTAATCCTAATTAGACCTTAATTGGATTAATCAAAAGTGGGCACAGTGAGGACACACCTTTATGGACCTCGTTTAATCCGATTGAATTCAACATGAGGGCTTTTTAACCGTTGGTAAATGTTTGGTTATGTAATCTTACTTTTGGTTATCTTACATTGTAGTTTTGATTAAGTCGTTTTTAAGGTCTTGTTTTAAAGCCAAAGTATGGGGGCGTGATTAGTATGTCGGGGTCGCTGCAGTGTTTTGTGTGATTACAGAGCTAATCTAACTTCTCACTGCTGTAAAAAAAAAAAAGCAAATTCTTGTTCTAAATTATGACTTGTCAAAAGTCCAATTAGCAACCAATCGCTAACTGCGTAACAGAGCTCCACATTGGACCAAATATGTTTACATAATGTTATGTCATAATTGCAGAAAAACTAATTGTGTGACACACGAGGCTATCAACATTCAGCACGGATTTGGAAGAACAACACTTCCATCGTTTTTAAAACCTTAAATCACTGTCCAAAGTTTTAGGGAAGACCTCAGATTAATGAAGGAATACCATGTTGCTGTACTCAAGTGATAGATATGATTGAACGGGAAGAATGGACACGCTCCCTCATAAGCGCAAGAGACCTGCTCTCCCTTTCAAAATAGTTCACCATTTCTTGTTCCCGCAGTTGCAAAACTTAAAGAAAATGGCCTGTTTTGTTCCCCATTTAAACTCAATTTGAAAATATTTGGATATTTACATACATGTATATATATATATAACTTAGGTTACCTGCCTACAGTAAACTCCGCCTGAGAACAGACACTAAGCTCGTTGACCCACATGTTTAGTCATTAATCGACGATTTTTAGTCGAAAACACTAAGTATATTTTAAGAATTTCGAAAGTATTTATTGTGTTTCCATGTGTTTCCATTTTATTGTGAATGACATAGACATTGTGCTTGGGTAGGAGGGGATAGTGAATGGCATAGACATTAGGCTTGGGTAGGAGGAGATGGTGAATGACATAGGCATTTGTCTTAGGTAGGAGGGGGTGGCGAATAGCATATGCATTGGGCTTACGTAGGGGGGGGGGGTGAATGGCATATGCATTGGGCGTGGGTAGTAGGGGTTGGCGAATGGCAAAGACAGTGGCCTGAGGTAGGAGGGGATGTCGAATAGCATAGACCTTAGGCTTAGCTAGGAGGGGATGGTGAATGACACAGCCATTGGGATTGGCTAGGAGGGATGTAGAAATTCAAAGAATATATATCTATTGATGTGTATTATTGGAATATCAGGCATCGTGGTACTCCCACTAGGATGAAAATGGGTTTATGATTGAGAGGGTTGCGAGAGCTACAGAAAGTGCTTGACGTACAGTCGACGCCATCCAGGTCGTTCCAGGCTAACATATGGATCATTTTATTTCAATAATTCGCTTGCGAGTTTAGGCAGCATTCTGCACACAGAGATTCATCTACTTCATTACGTGACTCCCGGTTGGTCGTTCCGCATGCTTGGTGAAAGAAAATAACTTGTTTACAACTGAAAATCTCCGGATCAAAGGATAGTCATCTTACTACAAATGAAACAGAGCAACCAAAGATGACTAAATTATATACACATTTTTTGACATACATTACTTTGAGCTTATAAAACTTTTCCTTCAGAAAATGTGGTTACCAAGTAAATTATCGCTGGTTTAGCTGGTGGTTTTAAAGTAGTATTTATGTACAGTTTATGTAGCACTTTCATCCCTACCTTTATTAGCAGTTGTCCTTCAAAATACCGAGAAATCAGCACATCTAACATATCGATGGTTGCGATTCCGTTTAGCCCTGGCCATGAAATTATTTACAACATGTTTTGTATTCAGTATTCTGACAATTCAACAATTACATCATCTGTCTCGACTTAAAAGTAATAATTATATCAGTATTTGTATAACGCATAAACACTGCTTCCACAGTTTCTAATGTGCTTCGAGTTCACTAGATTTGTTCTCGATTTCTACATCACAAAGGACTTTCGAAAAGGAAAGTTTTGAGTTAATTTCACAATTTTAATTCTCTGTTCATTTGCAATTGTTAACGAGCTCTCAATGCTGCTACCAAGCGCAAAGGAGACATGATGCATTACACAGTAAACTGTTTTAAACCTACGTCTGTTGATTTGTGGCGAAATAAATCCATAACCCGGTCGAGTGTGTAGGCCAACACCTAAATAGCCATGCATTTCCAGTTGACGTGGGATACGCAAAAATATTAATATCTAGCATGTCCCGATTTAGATGAAAAGACACTGTGCATAATGTCTTTTAAACGAGCTTTTAATTTACTATGGGGAATTTTAGTGTACAAGGTAGAAAAATCAAAGGTTTGTATAGATGAGACTGAAGCAAGTGATTTTTTAAATATTCACATTTGATTAATACCACTATGAGAGTATAGATGTTGTCACAGTATTCTTAAATACCCTCTTCTTTCACTGCCGTTATATATATAGTATAGATGTCAATACTTTTGGAAGGTGGTTTTGTGGAACAATGGAATGGACCTGCTGTTAAACGTTGCTTGTGGGGATTTTTATGTAGTTAACAACACCTGGTAATTATTTATAGACCTGTGTAAATTTTTTTAATGTGGTGTCAAAAGTACTAGGAAAAGTTCTGGTTTTTGACCTGGGTACTCGGCCTACACTGCTCTAATATACTATACCAGGCACCACGTGGATAATGGCAATAAGAGTTGTTCTTATATACTTGTAAAACGCCAAAGATACTGTTGATCATTCCATTTTAATAGATAAACTAGTAGGAATGGGTATGGACAAAATGTCTGCTGGATGGTTTTGCTCTTACTTAACTGGTATTCGTCAGGCGGTTGATGTGAATGGTATTCATTATATTTACTCTAATATATCATGTAGGGTGCCCCAAGGGTCAATACTTAGACCCTTTTTATACGCCCAAATTTTATGTGGACGTATTAAGTCGTCGCCCCTGTCCGTCCGGACGTCCGTCCACAATTGTTTGTGGACTCTCTACAGGTCACAATTCTTATCCGATTTTGACGGAACTTGAAATATCGCTTTATCCTCAAAAGATCTCGGATCGTAACTTCCTGAATTATGGCCCCTGATTATACACAAAATCGCCTTTGGTTAGCTTGTGGTCCCTCTGGAGGTCACAATTTTTTGTCCGATTTAAACAATCGTTTGATTATATCACTGTTATAACTTAAGGAAGGTTTGAGTTCGAATTTCGGGAAAATAGAACCAAAATGGCCGCCGTTTGTACGCGAACACTGTTAAAAAATGGTATATTAAGGTTGTGGACCCTGTAGAGGTCACAATTTTGATTCGATTTTGATGAAACTTGAAATGTATGGTTAGAACCAAAAGGGCTTTGTTCCTTGCGTTATATGCACATATCGGATCATAACTTCCTAAATTATGGCCCCTGATTGTCCGTAAAATCTCATATGGTTTCTCTGGAGGTCGGGATTATTATCCGATTTGCGCTATCACCGTTACACCCTACGTAAGGTTGAGTTCGAATTTCTCGAAAATCGGACCATAATTGCCAGACAAAATGGCCGCCGTTTGTACGTGAATAGTGTAAAAATATGGTATATTAAAGTTGTGGACCCTGTAGAGGTCACAATTTTAATTACGATTTTGAAGAAACCTGAAATGCATGTTTATAACCAAAAGATCTTGATTCTTTTCGATATTTGCGAATATCAAATTGTAACTTAATGAATTATGGCCTTTGAATGTGGGAAAAATCACTGGCAGTACCAGCTTACTATCTTTATTTCTCTTTTTTGTTAACGATATGCTAAATCTAAATTTAGAAGGATATTGAAAATAAACTTAATGGCAACCTCTCAAAACTCAGTCAGTGGCTATGTGATAATAAATTATTATCACTACATTTAGAGGTCATTCCATGTCAATTGAGCCAATTGTCAGGAATTTGGGAAATCGACCCCTTGGAATATGTTATTGTACATGTAAAGACTAGAAACTGTGAAAAATCTGTGGTCTGTAGCTTGATAATTGACAGAGATACGGGCTTTTGAGTTTCATGATTTATCGATAAGTTTTTTAAACAAAATATGTATCAATAATTTACTCGAGTTTCAGATATCTTGTTTTTACCTTTCCACTGAAGATATACAGGTCAGATTTGGTAGTGTTAGAGAACTTTTTTATATAGATATTACGAATCTGTAATCAGGTGAGTGGTATGGTTTGCATGCTACTTGGCCATGAAAACCGAAAAAAATATTGGTGTAATTATATATTTTCTAGATTTTGTAAAGCCAGGAGCTACAAAGTAATCGATATAGACCCAAATCTTGGCCTATCCAGGGATTGCCGGTATAACCACACAAGAAATAATGAAAACGCATCAGTCTTCACTAGATTCTCAGAAGATTGGCCTCGAATGTGGTTTAAGACACACATTTTCGTAAATTGCGTCTTATTTTCGTGTCGAAAAAAAAAACAGTAGATGAGCAAATAAAAATCTAACGGTTCCTGAGAGACGGTCCACCCAATTTGGGCGTGGCCGCAATTATTCACACGACCACAACCCAGTAACCAATAGTGCAAATACACTGATTTTCAGTGTTAAGTGTAAATATTTGATTTTATATGCTTGTTTGACATTGTGTAGAAAACATTTTGAGCTAATTTATTTTTCATCTCAAGGTCAAATGGTCTACAAGGCCAAATTCAAAGTCAACAGATCTCCACTTTTTAATACACACCTATGTCAAAAATTCGAGAAATACCTTTTCCAGCAATATTTAGGGCTACTGGGTTATGGTGATTTTGATAAAGGGGGCCACGCCCGTTTTGGCCGAAAACCCCATAATTGGGTGGACCATATCCTAAGAACTGTTAGTCGGATCAAGTTAAAATTTGGAATATCAGCTTTTTCAGACCTGGTCCCTGGTATATAGACCAAATTTCGGCAAAATGGAAGGGGTTACAACTTAACTCAATGGTGATAATTGGCCTGGAATGGCCAAAAACACAGATTTGCAAAAATATCGAAAAACTATTGAGATGGGCGTCGCGTGTCTCGTTTTTTCATACGCTGTACGATAGCCATGCTGGTTATATAAATTGGAAACAAGTATGGCGGTTATTTTTATTTTATTTCTGTAGCTTTGTAATCGGAGTTCAGCTTTAAGAGTAAATCAAATAACATTAAACCACTATGTTCGTATCGTAAATGGTCTGACCCCTAAGTACTGGACAGGCAAATTAATGTTCAATAATGATGTTCATAAACACTTTACTAGATCCAGTCAGTTGTCAATAAAGGTAACTAATGTTTTCACTATACGGATCTGGGGCTTTGGAACAGTCATATGAAATGTAATTCTTTTAAAATTTATTGTTATATTATACCAAAAATAAATTCTTGAAGTATACTTAGTGCTTTCCAAATTCGTCGATTTAGTACTAAATAACTGAAACAAAATAAATGCTGAACAACATTCTGGAAGAACACTTTTAGTGTTTTTAAAAATCGTCGATTTGGGATTATGATCTAGCCAGAATGGCGACTACCAGAGTACCATCCACCTAGTATCGTTTAAACCCGAAATACATGTTTTCTTATCCATTTTAAAAGACCGACAGAACAGGGCTTGTTCCATGGAAGGTCATTTACTATGAAACAGGTGAGATAAAAAGCACCAACCCGTTCGATTAGTAGTCCGCTGAAAATTTTCACCATAAGTAGATAGATATGTGTCTTGGTAAACGCACCCTTTACATCGGTATCCTAATACATGTAGGTTAAAAACGGAGGGTATCCCCAATGTCACACTTTGCAAAACTAATAATAATATTAATCCTCTATTTATATAGTGCAATAATACTAAAACTAAAGTTTATGGTGCGCTTTTCATGTTTGCTCTATTGAGTTAGCGACACATCGGATGGAAATACGCCCATACACAACAGGTTTGTCTGGAGAAAGAAAAGTCAACAGCTTTTTCGAAATGAAAACTTATTTACCAGCATTGCCTGACACATGATATATCACTGCAACCGAAGGTCCTAAAACGTGAAAATCCTCTCGGATCCCAAAGTTTCAGAGTCACACCATATTTGACTTCACGCTTCATACCAAATTTGGGGGATCACATGGTTAAGTGGTTGGGACGCTTCTCCTTGTCAGTGATGCAGAACGGAGGGCCTGACAAGGACAGCTGTCTAGTAGTTCGGATGGGACGGAAAACCGAGGTCCCTTGTACACATTGGCGTGCACGTGAAATATCCCTTCTACTCCACTATACCCTAGGTTAATCTATGGGGGAGACACGTTTTCAAGTTATCCACTATTGATGCTTGTGCTATTTTTATCGACCAATCCCATAAACTGTTATTTAAAAAGGAAATTGTCCAAAGGGAAGTTACTCTCTTCTGACAGTGTTAGGGGTTGGCCAATTCTAAAAGCGTAATTATATGTTATATTATTGAAGGCCAAATGTTCGTTTAATCATGTAGAGTCATTTGTTTTATTAAGAATTGTGTGTTCGTTCCGCGAAATTTATGTACACGTGATATCGTAGGTAAGTAGTAGGGAATGAAATTAACGAGTTTACGTTCATTAATAATAAACATAACAAAACGACATATTATTATTATTATTTCAAACAAAGAACGAATAGTAATAATGATAAAAGAAGTGAAACATATAGATGTTATACATATTTGAAATCAACAACACCTACTACAGATTTTGATAATACAATTGAACATAAATAAATTATTAATATATACATTACTTACATAAATCAATCAGTAAATGGACATGAATATGGCCCCTTATAAAAACGAAGGCGAAACGATTGGTTTGTAAACTGTTTTCTGATTGGTTCGTACAGTATAGCTACATTCTAGCAATTTGAAATCGTGGAAGCCCTATAGATTAACCCAGGGTATAGTGGAGTAGAACGGGATGAATGCACTGGGTAACCGAGGATGGTCTTGCATTAGTCCAGATTGAAGTCAAATTCATTAAAGCGAGTAGCTCCTACCATCTCCACAATATTTTAGAAAGTGGTTGTAAATCTAGGATGGATAGGGTTCATCCTGTCATGATCCAATTGTTTCACAACGAATTTGAAAAATCCATTAAGGACTAGCCTCTTTCGCTTACACAAGGTTCGTCTTCTAATGGCCACAGGATTTCACACCAAATTTGGAAAAACCCAAAATTAGTAGCCTCTATCGCGAGTTCACAAGCCAGTTGTTTGCCGATGGACTACATGGACGTGGGGGGGGGGGCTGACATAATCACCCCACATTAAAATAAGGGCAAACAAATATGGGGATGATTAAGAAAAGTAATTGTTGAACTTTTAACAACATAACCTATAATATAAAACATAAATATGGCTCAAGAAATGTTAATGTACTGCTGGAGAAAATAGATATATATATATTTTAAAGGAATAATTGGTATAATACTGAATAGTAAAGTTAATCCTCTCTTGAAATGTATTTATTATATTTTCGGCGGAATGCCTATATACTTTTTAAAATTGAAATTGATACAAGTTTGGTAGTCTTCACTGGCTAAATTAAAGAGAATGGTGCGATGGGGACGAGTTAAAAGTTGCGCAATATTTTGATGCGTTGCCACATTCGGCAAACCTCAACAGATTCCGGTACCCTGAGTAACCCTACATCTAGACCCGAATGTATGACAGTGAGTGATATGTACCTACGACCATACATTTGCGACGCGGCTAGTCGACTACCGATTTACTTTAACAGGAAAACGTGCCGCTTTTACAAAAAAAGGCCCAAAATGGCAGCCGTTGGCCCATTGTTTAGTTTGTTGATATAATCTCCATTGGGACAGCCATTTTTTTCCGGGTCCTTTAAAATAGTTCCAAAATGGCGGAATTCGTCATACATCCGAGTCTAGATGTAGGGTACCGGAATCTGTCGAGATTTGCTGAGTGGCGTTCCTACACAGGACTCAAAACAGTTTGTGCAACCCTCAGTTTGCGCAAAAAAATCTACTGTATTCGATTTCATATCACCAACAGACGATCAAAAAACCTGTCAAAAAAATTGATGTCATCTTTTTTGTCAAAAATGTTTGGTGTGTGTAGGCCGCTTAAGCAAAATCCTCTGTCAACTCAGGAGGGTGACGCATGATGGAAAATCGGTAGTTGACCGCCAGAGCAAAGATCGCCACGCTAACTTGACAACAACTAAAGAAGACTTACATGTTCAATCTTATTTCAAAAATTCGTTGGCACGTAGTGGTCTCTCACAGTTTAGCACGGGACTGGTAAACACAAGAAGTTGAAGGACCAGTATGAATAATAAACCAGCAACAGATCTGAACAAATTTAGAAAATTATACTCACTGAAAGTAAGTGTAAAACTGCGTGTATCCGATACCCAACTTTAAACAAATTGTTTTTTGTTTTTTGAAAACCGACAATAAATAACGATAAAAAAAGATCCTTCCTCCGATCAGGGAATAAAGACATTTTTACAGCTGAGCGGAAGTTGTTAAACCCAGCTTATTAGCTAAACAGCTAAAAGAAAATGGGAAAAAAATCTTCCACTGGGGAACGCATACATTAATACGCATACATTACGACCTGCGTGTGCTATAGCAATCGATGTTTGTCAAGATGAAGCATTGAATCCTAATAGGTTAAACGTAGCAGCTTACCCATCAGTATTTTTTTTAAAATTAAAGGAGCGAATAATAGACCCATTGATAAACGTCCATCACAATTAATATACAATGAACAATATTATAGAGGGTCGTCTCTGCAAAAATCTTTCAGGAAATAAACGATACGTGATTTGATTCCAATCTGCATAATTTTTAGTACTACAGAAGATGGAATGGTATGCGGCTGAATCATCCAGTAATACGAACGTTGTAGCCTGACCAATACCAATAGGTAGCGATGCTTTGGCAGTGACCACAGCTTCGTAAAACATAAATATCTTACATTTATTGTGGCATGTTAAAGCTTTAAATTAGTAACTTCTGGGCCCTGTTTCATAAACTTTTAACTAAAGATAAAATCCAAATTTTAGTAGATACTTCAATTTGATTGGCTAAGCTCTAAACTCAATCTTATATTTTTTTTAACAGGCTGAACGTCTCAATTTATCAACCAAACATTACTTGAAGTTGCACACAAACGGTATATGCTCGAAATTAAAAAAAACGAAAAATTGAATTAAAATCGTATTTGACGTATTTCAAATTTCGTTTTTAAAAATAACTTTAAAAAAAAAATTCGTAGTAATTTGGTATATTTTGTATCCAACATAGCGAATTCAGAAATCATCAAGCAAAATTGATTTGTGATATGTTTTTGCTCCAATTGATTTCGTTTAACAGTTGAAGCGACTTAAAATGTCAAAAAGTCCAGACTTACCAGTTCAAAAAATTCCTAACTAGTTTAACAAATCAGCCTAGCTCTTCTTTAAAAACGAATATCTCAGCTCTCAGGCATCTTATGAAATTTGAATTAGCTTTCTCTATGTTTATAATATTAATAACAATCTTATAATTGCCCACGCACCTAGGTATGACAGGAGTTAAGGCGTTTTGACTGCTGACAAATCGAATCTATATATTCAAAACTATCAAAATAATCACGAGGGACATGCTTCGAATAATTTAGGCATTGTAATAGCCCTTTAAAGGGACAATAACACTCTTGCTGGCTTGACAGGTCCAGAAAAAAAGTTAGCCTTATTCTAGCTACAAGATGTTTAAGTGTCCTACCTGATGTGTAAATTATCCATTACAACCTATCTTACTTTTCCAGAAGGTTCGAAAATATGTTTAAATCCAAGTTGCATTTGAAAGTGCTTACGTAAGGTTTTTAAAACCATGTTACGGCATGTAGTTGAAGTTTTCCAATTTTTTAAATTCGGTGTGTTAAGTTGAAATTTGTATCATCAATTAATTGGAATATTGTAGAATAGTACAAATTGTTGACCAGAATAATGATTGCGACATATTATTCAGTTACAACAAGAGTGGTATTGGGGCTTTAACTGCTCTGTTTCATGTTTCCGTTTAGTTGAAACCATTGAGTATCCAAAATAGGCGTACGAGGTCGGGGTGTGGGGGCTGAACAAATGGAGAATTGAACTTAAACTTAGTGCAAGCCAGCGTGGGAGGGCAGGGGCTGACCAGATTAGGCAATCTGAATTTTCGAGAAGTCGGGCAAGTGAGGTGGGGGGGGGTAAATTTTGATATCACCTGGTTGGCAAGATAACCTGCCCCATGTCTAATTTAACACCAATTTGTTGGGGTTTATTTTGATTACTGATTAACGCGAATGTTTACTGAATGGACTATAGGTAAAAACATTTTATCTGGAATTACACTGCTTTGTGCGACATTTTTCGAGCATTGATGATTCTAATCAATTAAACTTGCGATTGGGGGATTGAGATGCGGTTGCAAAATTGTGAAGTAGCTCGATTTACGATTTACGGGCTAGAATAGCAGAAAAACGCATCTGCGGCGGGTAAATTTTCAAACTTTTCCCTATACCCCGCTACGACTGACGGCTGCTCCGTGGACTAATCGATTTGTTTATTGAATTCAGGTCAACCATTTAAGTTATATTGGACCATAATGTATAAGTCTCGGTTTTCACGAATTGGAATAGAATGAAAACGCGTTTGCCGCCAAAAAGTTGTGCAAACTTTCTTGGGCAAGCCCCGAGATTTATTCCCCTTCCAATCCCCTCACACACATCAGGCCCGTACGCCTAGCCTAGAGTATCTAACACGGCATCAGATATTTCAGTTGTACTAATTCCAGCCAGTAAGATCCATATTTCTGGAGCAATGAGCCGAGAAATCTCTCTCTGGCCATTGCTGGATTTACTTCGGATACTTCAGCTTTTGATGGAGGGTGTCTATTCTTCCCGTGAAATCCAATTTCTCCTAAATACAGCAACAGGGTGACCCTTCGTTTAATCTGGGTTATTCCCTGAAACTTTCGACAGTGATTTAAGGTATTAAAACGGCGAAAGCAATACTGTTTACATTGTAGCCGTGTAGATAGACTCGTTTGTCACGAAATAAGTTATTCCGCACTAATCTGCTATTGTACTTGTTAATTGGGCTTAATAAATTTTGTGATCATGACCTAACGCTATGTAGACATATATGTAGCTCTGATTAAACCCGAATGATATTGTTACGCAGATAGCCATTGGCTGTTAATCGGAGTATTAACCAGGCATAATTTGGAACAGAAATTTGCGTTCATTACAACAGTATTTGAGTGGGGTTAGGTCTAATCAAACGAAACACTCCGAAGAGTATGGCAAGGCCAGGAGTTGTCCCCGAGAGATGTCAACGTATATTTTTCAGAAAATCTTTGACTCATTTGTTGAATGACGTAGTAATACGCATAACACCCACTGATATATTAAACTTCAAAACTTCCGTTCTTATTATTGACTTTATGCGAGTCTTATATTAGTAAGATTAAATTTTGATTTAAACAAAAATAAAATCGGAAAAGATGACATACAGAATTGTGGAAATACATTAACGGCAAAGGTGTCGTCTCCTTTTACGGAACATATCAATAATTATTGATAACAACATTTAGTTTTAAAAAATTATTCCATGAACTGCAAATGATTTAATAGAATGGGGTCTATATAAGTTATCCCCAACAAGTATATCTACAATTATTATGTCAACAACAATATCAATAAATATAATTTTTTTCGGATAGGAGTTGTGCAAATGTTCACCTGTGACCCACCCATGTCTGACAATAAAACAAAACTGTTTCTGCATGTTCTTTGAATCTAGATCTTGGTCGGGGTCGCTCAGGCCTTTAGAATGTGGTTTAGAAGACTTTGACAAATGTTTCTCACATTTAGTAAAATCGCTAAGAGATCAGCTCGCTTACACATTTCAGACATTATACTTATAGTCACAGCTTTTTGAAAGAGATTTCCCTTACCATAGGTGCCCGTGCTTCTAGCCCCACGGTTCACCAATAGTTGAAATAACTTCATGTATGTGTACTGTGTATGGCATTAAAAGATACGAAATTATTGTTGTTTTTCTGTTTTCGTGACCAGGGTAGTTGTGCTATGTTTCCATCTGACGCGCGAATTTCATAACCATGTGGACTGGGTGTCGTAGTATCCAAAACAAATGCAAATAAGTCAGAATTAATAAAATATCGCTATTCCGTGTGCCTATAACACTTGTGACGCCCCAGAAGCCGACTAGCAAAAATAATAAAAATACTTGGAGCAGGCTACCGGATTCAGAGTTCGCCAGATATGAAGAACGAAATAAAGAGTTACCTTTTCTGTCTAAAGCACCAGGATAGGTCCCCCAAATCTGTAGAAAGAACATTTTAAAACAGACATCATTCGGTTTACGAAGACCATAACACTGATTGAGTTCATTTAAATGTGAAGCTTCGTTAAAACGCATACCAAATTAATTAACAGCCCCCATCCCTGTATTGACAATACTATACCAAACTAAAAAACAGTAAACCTTTATAACTAATGCTAAGTAAAATTGAGATTTTCTGATAACTAACCTTAATAAGTAACCAGGATTTCTGCTCTGGTGGTGCATAGTATTTTGGCTAGAAGAAATCATTCCTCAGAGTCTTTAATGAAAGAAGGTCCCTGACTCAATATCATCCACATTCTTCGACATTGCAAACACGACTTATTGGTCAATTTAAATCAACATTTCTAACGAGGCTAATCAATGAGCAAGGCGGCATTCCTGCCTTCCATACAAGTGTCATCAGCCGCAGTGACGCAGTAATGGGCTGGTCCACTTACTGGGTGGTCCAGGGCTTGATCCTGGTCCGGCGTGGTTTCCTCTAGTCCGTGGCTCATTAATCAGGAGGTCCGGGCTTTAATCCCCTTGTTGATCTAAATAAACAGCCCCCCCCCCAAAAAAAAACCCCCACACTTCCAAGAATCTTTTCACCTTGTCAGTGGTGCAGGAAGGGGGGGGGCTGTAATGGGCAGTATCTACCTTTTCGGATGGAATATAAAACTAAGGTCCCCTAAACACGTTGGAGTGCACGTAAAAGAACTCTAAATTCGAAAAAAGAGTAGCCTGTAACGTCGGTGGAGGGCTAAATTCACCGTATATGTACATCTTTATTATTCCCGTTGATAACGAACTGTTAGGCATTAAACTGTTAGGCATTTCATTTGTTTTCTCTCCATTACAATTATCACTCCTTTACAGTATTATTTGGGTTTGGTCCCGTATCTATTTTAGTGGGATAATGACATATTTATAGATGCTAAGTTGCAATTCAAATATTTGTTAAAAGCTTAGCCTCAATTCTAATCTGTTTTCGGAGAATAGAGAATGCGACAATATAATTGTATACATCGGCGTACCCTCTCGATAACAGTTGGGAGGTGGGAACCCGAAATGCCCGAAACAATTTCGGGTTTACAAAGAGCGGCGCCGGTATTCCCCGAGAGCTTACCTTGTATCCCCTCACCCCCCCCCCCCCCCACATAAAATTTTGTTTGAATATTTGACGGCTGTGAACACGTTTTCCTGCTATTTCAGCCCGTGAACAAAGCAACTTCAAAGTAATCCAATATATAGCCTAATTAAGGTGGCGGAATCGAATTCCAATCAATTGTTCACAGTCAACAGAGACGGACCGTTGGGATAAAATTTGGAAAATCTATCTGGCACAAACGCGTTTTCCTGCTATTCCAGCCTGTGAAAACAACAACTTTAGTTTGGTCCAATATAACCTACCTGACTGACCCGAATTCCAAACAAACAATCAATCAATCGTCGCGGGGTATGGGATCCTCACACTTCAGGAGAACATTGTGAAAAATTAAGCACCGCAAATGCGTTTTCTGCTATTCTAGCCCGTGAAATCCCACTCTGAATGCCAACTATCCAATCAGACTGCTGCAGCTGCGTTCACAAATAATAATCGAATCCCGCACAAACTAGAGTGGTTCCAGACAAAATGTTTTAATCTATAGTCAACTCAGTACAAATTCCTGGTATTCAATTAAAAGAAAAGTAAAATAAGTGTTTTTTTAGGGCTCGGTGACAGTTAGGGAAGCAAAACTAGAAATGGCCGAAAAGATTTCAGGGTTACAGACAGCGCCGTCGGTTTTCCTCGAGGGGCGAAGAGGCGGAGCTGACCTTGTATGGACCCAGCAAGAACAAATTGGAATACTTGACGTCGTCCTAAACGCGTTTTATTGCTATTCCAGCTCGTAAAATTAGTGTTTTATTAGATGTCGGGCACTACCCGTCTGCCCGAAAAGTCAGCTTGCAAAAACGTTAGGGGGAGGGGGTCCCCCCCCCTGCCCCCCCCCCCCCCTCGGCACCTATGGTTGCATAATCGTGTAATAAATTAAAAGTGAACAACCGTCAGAGCTTTGTTTAGTTAATGCTTGATTCATTCAGAAAGTTCGCCTACGCCCATGTAGCCTCTTACCTGCTGTTGTTCAATCCGATTTGTTTTGTTGAATCAAATATGTTTTAAAACTATTGTTGTCCCTCCTACCAATAGCACTGACAGAGGGGAACAGCACCGGGTTGTCCTCTGAATGTGCATATCTAATCTGTGTAAGTATAGTAAGTGAAATGAAAAGACTGTTAAAGAAAACGAAATTGATGAGGATAACGAATAACTTTGATGACATCTGCGTAACTGCGATTTTCAATAATTGTTTTACTTCATATATATATTTTTTGTGACTTATGTCTATATTTATTATCAAATAACACAATAATAGGTTCGAGTTCAGTTTAAATTTTTTGTGACTTATGTCTATATTTATTATCAAATAACACAATAATAGGTTCGAGTTCAGTTTAAATGTTTGTATAATTCGGCCTTAGAAGTAGTCATGAGGGTACTTATCAGGATTTGTTTACTTCACGGTTTCGCTATCGGCTCAGTTTGTCTTGATATTAATAAAAAAAATTAGCAGGCCCGGCGGAGTAGGGGGCTAGAGGGGGGGGGGGGCTTGGCCGCAAGTACTCTTTTCTTCAGGCTATTGCGTCCCCTGGACCTTCGCCTATAGAGACTTACAGGGATGTAGCCACGCCGAGCGGCACTGTTTTTTGCCGCCCATCAAAAAGAAAATATAAAGATAGTAAGCTGGCACTGCCAGGCAGGATACGCCCACATTTTCGATAGATGGATAGAGGACAAGCAATACCGAAAGTGATTTTTCCTACAATCAAAGGCCATAATTCATCAAAAGGCGATTTTGCGTATAATCAGGGGCCATAATTCAGGAAGTTATGATCTGATATGCGCAAATATCGAAAAGAATCAAGATCTTTAGGTTATAAACATGCATTTTAAGTTTCATCAAAATCAAATTAAAATTGTGATCAAGATCTTTGGGTTATAACCATGCATTTCACGTATCATCAAAATCGAATTAAAATTGTGACCTCTACAGGGTCCACAACCTTGAAATACCATTTTTTAACAGTATTCGCGTACAAACGGCGGCCATTTTGTATGGCTATTTTGGTCCGATATACCCGAAATTCGAACTCAACATTTGTTAGGGTGTAACGGTGATATAATCAAACGATTTTTTAAATCGGATAATAATTGTGACCTCCAGAGGGACCACAAGCTAAACAAAGGCGATTTTGCGTATAATCAGGGGCCATAATTCAGGAAGTTACAATGCGATATTCGCAAATACCGAAGGGAACCAAGATCTTTGGGTTATAACCATGCATTTCACGTTTCATCAAAATCGAATTAAAATTGTGACCTCTACAGGGTCCACAACCTTGATATACCATTTTTAAACAGTCTTCGCGTACAAACGGCGGCCATTTTGTATGGCAATTTTGGTCCGATTTTCTCGAAATTCGAACTCAATCGTCCTCAGGGTGTAACGGTGAAATAATCGAACGGTTTTTCAAATCGGATAATAATAGTGTCCTCCAGAGGGAACACAAGCTAAAATAGGTGATTTTTCGGACAATCAGGGGCCATAATTCAGGAAATTACGTTCCAATAGGCGCAAATATCGAAAGGAACCCAGATCTTTGGGTTATAAACATGCACGTCAAGTTTCATTTAAATCGGATCAAAATTGTGACTTCTATAGGGTCCACAAGCTAAAAACGTGATTTTTCGTACAATCAGGGGCCATAATCCATGAAGTTTCGATCCGATACATGCCAATATCGAAAGCAGCCGAGATCTTTTGGGGATAAAGCTATATTTCAAGTTTCGTCAAAATCGGACAAGACCCAGTAAACGAAGTGACGTAAACTTTACGTAAACTTTACGTAAAAATGGTCAGTCAGTTTACCATCATTTTGCTCGTTATTTTAACGTACAGTTTACGTCATGAAATGACGTAAAACTAACGTAAAGTTTACGTCATTTTTACGTAAAGTTTACGTCATTTTCTGACGTAAATCTAACGTAAAGTTTACGTCATTTTCTGACGTAAATCTAACGTAAATTTTGCGTAAAGTTTACGTCACTTACGTTAGATTTACGTCAGAAAATGACGTTAACTTTACGTTAGATTTACGTAAAAATGGTCAGTCAGTTTACCATCATTTTGCTCGTTATTTTAACGATAAATTTACGTCAGGAAATGACGTTAAACTAACGTAAAGTTTACATCATTTTTACGTTACATTTACGTCATTTTCTGACGTAAATCTAACGTAAAGTTTACGTCATTTTCTGACGTAAATCTAACGTAAATTTTGCGTAAAGTTTACGTCACTTACGTAAACTTTACGTTAGATTTACATCAGAAAAGACGTAAATGTAATGTAAAAATAACGTAATAACATAACCATTGTGATGGAAACATAACCATTTAAATGTTATACAGTAATCCAATAACTAAAAGATATACACTCAATAGTGTTTTCAAATCCCTTCCCACTCAACGAACTTCGGCACTTAACACATGGTTCAATTTTAATTAGAGGACCTGGGAAAAAAACACATGACATTGGACAGACGACCCTACTCCTTGTCAGGTAGAACTAGGGAACTGGAACCATGCTAGTTGACTCAATGCCACCCTTATGATGTAACCCACAAATGCTAAAAATTTGGGTATTCCTTTTTCAAACTCAATTACAACAAATACAAGTTAATAAACTATCGAAATTTTATTTAGAAAATAGATATAAAAAATATATTTTAAAGTATAACAGTACTCATACATATACATGAAATGGTGATAATTGAAAAAAATGGTTACAACAAAAAGTCTATATAGCACTATTAAAAAGTAAGATTTATTTTCTTTTAGTTTATGAAAATAGATTAGTCAACATATATAACAAGAATACAAGCACTGTGCAGATGAAAATGAAATGAAATGGGGTTTAACATCTTGGGCTAATGAAGACAGGCATACGCCGTACAGTGTGTGCAGGAAATTTGGCCCAGACAGCATCGCTACGGCCTACAAATCCCAACTGCGAAGGGATCTTTTACATGCACGTCAATGTGTACCTAGGACCTTGGGTTTTCATCCCATCCGACATCACTGACAAGAAGGAAACCACGCCAGAAAATGTGGACGAACTTTCTCTGCCAACGCAGGGATCGAACACTATAGACATGGTGAACATATTTTTTTTATAACATTAAAGGACAATATTCGTTCCAGTCATTATCACACAATGTGATAGAACTGGTTGTACATGTTCCAAATATTATTTTATCACAAACATCATTACTATGATAGATGCTTAAACAATGTTTCATCCATCGGTAGTGAGGAACACCAAAGTGGGGGGGGGGACATGGAGTGATACCGAAACAAGCCAAAGGCTTATATAAATAGGCCTCCCAAAAGCAAGATACAAAGATAGTAAGCTGGCACTGCCAGGCAGGATACGGCCACATTTTCGAGAGATGGATAGAGAACAAGCAAAACCGAAAGTGATTTTTCCTACAATCAAAGGCCATAATTCATTAAGTTACAATTTGATATGCACTAATATCGAAAAGTATCAAGATCTTGACGTTATAAACACGCAATTTAAGTTACATCAAAATCGAAATTAAAATTGTGACCTCTACAAGGTCCACAACCTTGATATATACTATTTTTTAACAGTATTCGCGTACAAATAGCAGCCATTTTGTATGGTAATTTTAGTCCTATTTTCCCGAAATTTAAACTCAACCTTCCTTAGCTTGTAACGGTGATATAATCAAACGATTTTTTAAATCAGATAATAATTGTGACCTCCAGAGGGACCACAAGCTAAACGAAGGTGATTTTGCGTATAATTAGGGGCCATAATTCAGAAAGTTACGATCCGATATGCACAAATATCGATAGGAACCAAGATCTTTGGGTAATATCCATGCATTTCAAGTTTCATCAAAATCGAATTAAAATTGTGACCTCTACAGGGTCGACGACCTTGATATACCATTTTTCAACAGTATTCGCATACGAACGGGGCCATTTTGTATGGAAATTTTGGTCCGATTTTTCCGCAATTCGAACTCAACCTTCCTTAGGGTGTAACGGTGATATAATCAAACGATTTTTTAAATCGGATAATAATTGTGACCTCTAGAGGAACCACAAGCTAAACAAAGGCGATTTTGCGTATGATCAGGGGCCATAATTCAGGAAGTTACAATCCGATACGCGCAAATATCGAAAGGAACCAAGATCTTTGGGTTATATCCATGCATTTCAAGTTTCATTAAAATCAAATTAAAATTGTGACCTCTACAGGGTCCACAACATTGATATACCATTTTTTAACAGTATTCGCGTACGAACAGCGGCCATTTTGTATGGTAATGTTAGTCTGATTTTTCCGAAATTCGAACTCAACCTTCTTTAGGGTGTAACGATGATATAATCAAACGATTTTCTAAATCAGATAATAATTGTGACCTCAAGAGGGACCACAAGCTAAACAAAGGCGATTTTGCGTATAATCAGGGGCCATAATTCAGGAAGTTTCGATCTGATATGCGCAAATATTGAAAGGAACCAAGATGTATGGGTTATAACCATGCATTTCCAGTTTCATCAAAATTGAATCAAAATTGTGACCTCTACAGGGTCCACAACGTTGATATACCATTTCTTAACAGTATTCGCGTACGAACAGTGGCCATTTTGTATGGTAATTTTGGTCCGATTTTTCCGAAATTCGAACTCAACCTTCCTTAGGGTGTAACGGTGATATAATCGAACGGTTTTTCAAATCGGATAATAATTGTGACCTCCATAGGACCAAAAGCTAAAATAGGTGATTTTTCGGACAATCAGGGGCCATAATTCATGAAATTACATTCCGATAGGCGCACATATCGAAAGGAACCAAGATCTGTGGGTTATAAACATGCATGTTCAAAATTGTGACCTCTATAGGGTCCACAAGCTAAAAACGTGATTTTTCATACAATCAGGGGCCATAACCCATGAAGTTTTGGTCCGATACATGCCAATATCAAAAGCAGCCGAGATCTTTTGGGGATAAACCTATATTTCAAGTTTCGTCAAAATCGGACAAGAATTGTGACCTCTAGAGAGTCCACAAACAATTGTGGACGGACGGACGGACAGACAGGGGCGACGACATGATACGTCCACATGAAAATGTGGGCGTATAAAAATGACATAAACATAACATATTATAACTATCAATATACATGTATATGGAGTGTTAAAGTGCATATTATAGAGTAAGGTTACGGGAAGAATATAATCAAGTTTTAGCTATCATCGGGACCAAGAACGGGTCAATACTCAACTGCTGAGTTTTAGTTCGGTATCTCAAAATCATGGGGCGCTATTGTAACGTATAACCGATGTTGATGGACAGGCGGGAGTAGCAGGGTTTCCATGTACAAAGGACGCCGAAAGGACTGAGTAACATCCATAATAAGACTAAATTTTTACAGTGCAGTTTTTTGAGTGGATAATTTTTAATTATTAAATTTCAAAGCGCTTGGATAATTTAATAAAATCATGGACAGCACATCTGATAAATGTTCTTTCGATCATGAGGCCTGTCAATGAGTTCAGTGACATGGTTTCAATCCCAAGTCGGTATGTGACAAGTATAATTGTGTACATCATATGATACATTTGTAAGTAGTCGGCTAATTTCCTTCTTCTTCTATGGAGTTAATGTCCACTTCACTCTAGGGTGATATCGTTGACAATTCTAGCTTCCATGTACAAAGCCCTTATAAACCTGTTTATAACTTCCTCAATGGTGCTCAAATGTAGCATCTGTAAAAAAAAAAGCAACTTTGATATTCCAAAATTATAATAAAAATGAAATTAGTTTTAACATACTTAACTACACCAATGTGTAGGGGGCTACAAAATAACTATGGATTTTCACAAAAGAACGTATTGGTTTTTTTATCTTATTTATTGATAGTATTAGTCTATTATCTTACAGAAGTCAGTTGATTTTACCGTTTTGGTAAATCGTGCATTCTACATAATAAATGGCGCAAAAATACAAACGAAATATTCTGTTTATGAATCGCAAAATTCTACATCAAAATAGTACTGAATCGTTACGATTTTGTGTCACATGTTGTGACAAATGATTCCTTTCGAATAATAAATAACAATTGCGTTGAAAAAATAGATAATAAGGACAAAGAAATAGTTTTACAACAGACGTACTATGATTATGAACTATCACGTATCTCACTACTATCTGTGTGGATGTACTTTCGAATCGCTGAATTTGTAGTCTTAGTAGACTCAGTATACATGTATATCAGCAGTCGGAGATATAAGAAGGAACTTACTTTCAAACACAATTTTTTCAATTTAACTCGTATAATCTATCGTACTCTCTCGTGTGTAATCCAAATAGCTGTAAATTGTACATTTCTAATATCACAAAAGGCGCCATCTTGTTGAATTAACCTTCCCAGCATACCTGGTTTCCGGGCTGTGAAAAATTGTGAATTTGTGTACGTAAAATAATCTGAATTAGAATACCTTAGTAATCAATGTGTACAATGTATGGAAAAAGACAACAATATTAGTCCACCTAACATTGAAATCCGTTAATACAAATAACATTTAAGAATTTATCGATATAGACTGTAATTTGTCTCCCGTGACCTTGACCCCCTAGCCATGATGATGGCGCAATATATACGTACATTTATGAACACGGAGTCTATGAGACTATCAACTTTATAGTTTATACGGACTTCAATGTAGGCCTAGGCTATAACTACGTAATATTTTAGGACTATAACTAGTAAAATTGAAGAAACTATTATTTGATTTCAGAGGCCCTTTTTAAGCATGCACATATATATTATACATACATATACGTAAAAAGCCCTATTCGGATCATGATGCAGATAGTTTTTGTTGAAATAGATCGACTACAGGCATCATTTTATTCAATTGTATCAAATTAAATAATCCCGATTTTTAAATAATATATCCATTACGAATATATAGGTCTCTAGGCTAGCATTAAGTTATGGGAATTGCTTTAAATTTTACTTTCCCAGACTTGAATTTATGTAGGTCAAACTACAACATATAGTTGTTCAACACATTCAAACGTGTGATAGATTCTGCTATAAATTGTACACACACAATTAAATAATATCTAAATTTCTATAAATTTTGAACGAATTTAAATTGGTTTGAAATGCCACACTTAAAGGAGCACAGTCTCTATAAATTATACCTTAAATTTTATGTCTGGAGCCAGTCTTGCATCATCCTTTGTTTCTATCATCAATGAATTGGAATAAAAATTGAAAGAGAGAGAAATTGGTTTTAAAGTCCACTTGCCACAATTAAACGTGGGGTGGGTCTTATAGTTATGGTTCAATTTTTTTTTAATAATTCAGTTTAGCGTAGTGATTTTTAGCAGCGAAAGAAAATCATGCAGATGACCCGCAGTTGGAAGCACGACGTTCGGACTCGATACAGACAACCTTTCGGACTCGGTAACCTTTCAGTCTCAGTACGACAGTTCGGACTTACTTAATCACTTGACAACAATTCGGACTCTGATTTGACTTGTTATTTTTAAAAATCTTTTTTGGCTTATTATAAATTGATTTGACGGTAATTGTGTTCTACCTTTTTTTTACAACTTATTCCAGAGTCTAAAGCTTCACTTCCCCAAGCCTGAATCGTCGAGGCCATATATTTTTCATATTCCTGAAGCAACGGCCCGAGAAATTCCTCTCTGGCCATTGCTGGATTCGCTTCGGATTCTTGACATTTAAGTAAATGTGTCTATTCTTCTCGTTCAATCAAATCTACTACTTACGTACAGTAACATGACATTCCGTCGTTTAATTTTGGGTCTTCCTTAATATTTTGGACAAAGATTTAAGTTATTAAAAACGTTGAAAGTCTGTTTGTTACCATACCGTAGTGTTTACTTTAAGTCAATACCGATAGTCTCGTTTGTCACGCAATTAGTTTTGCTGCAATATCCTGCTATGCGCTGGTTAATATAGCATAAAAAAACCATGCAGCCATGACGTAACGTTACGTAAACACAGTTGTCCTAATTAAACGTCTTGTTTTAAAGGTAATACCTTTGTAACGAATTCAGTGATTGGTCAGTAATAGGACCACTGGCCAGTCATAATTAGTGACAATAATACCCACTCAGTCCAGCAGGGAGTAGTCAGATTAGCTCTAATCAAACGGAACCCTGCGAGGAGGATGTATATTTTTGAGTCCGAAATGACATTTAATCCTGCAGTTATGATGACATGCTGCGAATCCAAATTACAAAATTGACTGATGGATAAAATTTAAAATTTTTAAAATCTTAGAGTTGGTCTTGTGTGTAGTTTTTTGGGCATGCAGATATGTTGCATTCCAGTCCAAATTTCTTTTCATATGTTAAATTCTTACGCCTTGTCGTAAGAAAGCCACAGCATTAGAGAAAACCCATGAGGTTGGACAGGTAAATTTGTGTTCCATGTCATGTACAAAATTAAATGGGGGTTTAATGTCCTACTGTTCTGTTCTTACTTAGCTAGTGAAGATGTTCATTTGACAGGAATATTGCATGGACAGTGACTGTACGTATGCAAAAGGAATGTTTTACATGCACACCAATAGGTACACAATCCGAACGACTATGTATGGTTTTGGATTTAACCTCATTTTCTGAAGGAGCTGTGGGGACTTAGTAAGAAAATGGCTAGCTGATGAGGGGTTTAATCTCGGTGTTGGTCGAGAAAGTTCCCCTTGTTAGTGGTGTAGGATCTGGCAAAACCAGTGTCTAGTCATTTGAATAGGACAAAAAAACAACGGGCTCACACAGTTGTACACGTACAAGAACCCTTGACTGTTGGAATTGGAAATGAGAATAGGTCATTCATTTATTCATTTTACTCTTTGTGTGTCACCTACAGACCGCAATTCTTAAAGGAGCTAAATCTCTATTCTTGGGCACTTGGAAATGAATAAAAATGGGTAGCAAGGCATGTAAAAATATAACATGAATGTATATAAATTTCTAATCGGTTAGGGGGGTTGGGATGGCCTAGTGGTCTAGAGTGCCAAGCTTCGATCTCTAGCTGGCCTGCCTCCTCTGGCTTGCTGCTGTGGTTTCGAGTCATGGAGTTAGCATGTGTGGCATGGAGATAGGTGCGCCTTATCAACCCTGTGGGTTTCCTCCCGGCACTCCGGTTTCCTCCCACTGCTAAAGACCCCTACATGCAAGCGAATTTTTGAAATAAAACTTTAAAAAAACATGTTAGTCCCAAAATGACCTAGTTGTGTTGAGTGGGTGCTAAACCCCATTTCTCTCTTTCTCTAATCGGTTATGTTCTGTGAAATATGCGATAAGTCTGAATTGACGTCTGATTATTCCAGCCTACAACAATAGTATTCTCCTGTGGGTTATGTTTAGCCTGGTTCATTGAGTTGCTTCATTACAAAGGACTCACAAAATCTTTCCTGCAGCCACACTCATTTTGATGTGTGTCTATAAACCCATTTCTTCTTTGTATGTCTGTGCACCTTACTTCTGCACCTAACCTAGCTGGACTAATTGAAGACAGTCATACAGTGTGCTATGAGGGAAATTTTTGCCCGGCAGCAACTGAATTCCAACTGCCAAGGGATCTTTTACGTGCACGCCAATGTGTACACAGGACATCGGTTTTTCATCCCATCCGAATGCATGCTGTTCTGACTTAGCTAATGAAGATGTTCATTTGACAGGAATATTGCCTCGACAGTGACTGTTCTTACAGGCAAAAGGAATGTTTTACATGCACGCCAATAGGTATACAATCCAAACAACTATGTACGGTTTCGGATTTAACCTCATTTTCTGAAGGAGCTGGTTTTGCCAGATCCTACACCACTAACAAGGGGAACTTTCTCGACCAACACCGAGATTGAACCCCTCATTTGCTAGCCATTTTGTTTTGATGTCTTAGTAACAAAATGGCTAGCAAATGAGGGGTTCAATCTCGGTGTTGGTCGAGAAAGTTCCCCTTGTTAGTGGTGTAGGATCTGGCAAAACCAGTGTCTAGTCATTCGAATAGGACAAAAAAAAAATATCTTGTGCTCACATTGCATGTACACGCAAAAGAACCCTTGAGAGTTGGAATTGGAAATGAGAATAGGTCATTTATTTATTCATTTTTCTCTTTGTGTGTCACCTACAGACCGCGATTCTTAAAGGAGCTAAATCTCTATTCTTGGGCACTTTGAAATGCATACAAATGGGTAGCCATGCATGTAAAAATATAACTTGAATGTATAAACTGAATTACATTCAATCATTTACGTTTTTACAGTAACTTCTAATCAGTTATGTTTGGCGGAATACATGTATGCGAAAAGTCCAAATTGAATTGGCGTCTGATTATTCCAGCCTACAACAATAGTATTCTCCTGTGGGTTATGTTTAGGCTTGTTCATTGAGTCACTTCATTACAAAAGACACACAAAATCTTTCCTGCAGCCACACCCAATTTGATGTCTACAAACCCATTTCTTCTTTGTGTGTCTGTGCCCCTCTCTTCTGCACCTAACCCGGGCTAATTGAAGACGGGCATACACCATACAGTGTGGTATAAGGGAAATTTTTGCCCGGGCAGCAACTAAATTCCAACTGCCAAGGGATCTTTTACATGCACGCCAATGTGTACACAGGACATCGGTTTTTCATCCCATCCGAACGACTAGGCAGCTGTCCTTGTCAGGCCCTCCGTCTGCATCACTGACAAAGGAAACCACGCCGGAAAATCAACTTGGAACTTTCTCGGACAATGCAGGGATCAAACATCCGAACTCCAGGTTTAGCGTCTGAATTGATTGTCTCGGAACTTGGTAAACTTGCTTAAGCATCTATTGATTTTTGATGCATGATTCGCACCCCTTGAACGGGCACACACACTTTTTTGTTAAAATCTTGTCTGTATTAACAGATTTTGTTCCATTTCGACATGGTCCACCAAGGTTGTACCTATTTATATTGGTCTATGTCCAATCCCACAAAGAAGTGGGCCATGTCCAATTTTTGTGCTTCTAATCTGCAGACTGCAAATCTGAATGGATCATCTTGTTTTACGTTATATTTACTAATGTTATATTTACGTTAGAAAACTAACGTTAGATTTACGTTAGAAAACAAACGTTAGATTTACGTTAGAAAACTAACGTTAGATTTACGTTAGAAAACTAACGTTAGATTTACGTTAGAAAACTAACGTTAGATTTACGTTAGAAAACTAACGTTAGATTTACGTTAGAAAACTAACGTTAGATTTACGTTAGAAAACTAACGTTAGATTTACGTTAGAAAACTAACCATAAACTAACGGTTAGAAACCAGACATAAAATTTACGTTAGATTAACGTTAGAATTATCACCATGGATCATCTTGTTTTACGTTATATTTACTAATGTTATATTTACGTTAGAAAACTAACGTTATATTTACGTAAGAAAACTAACGTTATATTTACGTTAGGAAACTAACGTTAGATTTACGTAAGAAAACTAACGTTAGATTTACGTTAGAAAACTAACGTTAGATTTACGTTAAAAAACTAACCATAAACTAATGGTTAGAAACCTGACGTAAAATTTACGTTAGATTAACGTTAGAATTATCACCAATAATACATATTTAATTATTATGACTGAATTCCTACTATTTATCAATTGTTATAATGTGCACACACTGGTATGGTTATTTAATCCAGAAGTATTGAAGCGAAAAAAAATGGTTATATAACCGTCATAAAATTTACGTTAGATTTACGTCATTTTCTAACTTAAAAGTAACCATAACCATTCTGACGTAAAAGTAACGTAAATTTAACCATACAATTTTACCATTATTGGACGCTAACCTAAATCTAACCATAATGACGTAAAAGTAACGTAAATCTAACGATCCATGTTAACTGGGGAATTGTGACCTGTAGAGGGTCCACAAACAATTGTGGACGGACGGACGGACGTCCAGACGGACAGGGGCGACGACATAATACGTCCACGTGAAAATGTGGGCGTATAAAAATCGAAGAAAGCCGCCCAGTCGTATTTAAACCCCCTCGACTTCGTCATTCTCTCACTCTGTACTCAGACTCCACACTCGAAATTTACCACCCCCGGCAAAGCCATGGTAACTATAAGCCCACGCAAACCATGTCTGACACGGCATTATTTATTTTTGCGTGCCGTAGTATACCCTATCATCCCAAATTAGTTTAAAGAAAGAAGTATTGGTATTATGTTTATTTAAATTTAGAAGTTGTGCAGGTCTCTTCATTTCACGGTCACAGACCAATTTACGGCACTGCAATGTTAAAGGTTTGGATGTCGTAAATGGTGTCGAACGTTCGGTTGTACGATCAATTTTTAATGTACGCATTCTACGGTTAATTCTACCGAATCTATATTTAATCCTAGCCTATCCACAATTTCAATGTTTCTTATTCTTTCTCAACTTCTGTCTGACCTGATTCTCATTCCACCGTAATCATAATATAAAACACTACAAACACCATTTTAAGAATAGGCCTATAAAAATTTGAATATAATATAAGTGGAAATTGATTTGCACTGAAGCAAATAAAAGACAGTAAATGCTCTGGAAATACACCAATAATTGAATAAGGGTTGAATTTTCATAAAAGACCACGCCCCCTCCCAAAATTGTTTGGGCTCGCTGCGCTCGCAAAAGTATTTTTACAACTACTCAGCAATACTGGCTACATCCCTGGACCTAGGATGCCCCCCCCCCCAATCAAGAATTGCTTTCGCCGGCCCTGAATAGTCACTTCAAACTGTAGAGACAACACATATCCCCGAGTGCCCTCCATAGCAAATATACTCTTCAACCATAGACATAAACACTTATCATTCAGGGCCCACAATAGTTCCATGGCACATTCAAACAATAGAAAGCCACTTCCTCAACTACCCTCAATAGTAAAGTAGATACAGCCAAGTGCCCTATTACTATTCTTTTATACCTGTAGTTAAATAATGTAGGGTCAAATTGAAAGGGAACGTGGGTGTGTGTTTATATTTTTGGAAAATATTTCACGTGGGTTCAAACACATCTTGTTCTTCACACTATAGGCCTTCCGTCCATAATGTCTGGGTAAACAACCGCTTACCAACCCTTGATGATTGTGTGCATCATACCGCATTAGCGGTCAACACGCACCTGAAATATTGTTTTCTACAGACAGTTGACGGGAAGGGGGATAACTTTCTAATTTCCACGAATGTAGTGCGAGTTATAAATAGACATTTTATCCCTTAATTTTTTTCTCCTCTCTTTCTGCATTTTTGGTTTGAAAAGGAGAAAAGGGATCAAATTTGCAATTTCAGAGCAGTTTTAGGTAATAGTTATGATATTACAGCGGGGGAATAGAGGGTGTAAAGTGTCTTTCTACAGAGCAATCATTGTGTCGGAAGTGAGATTTTAACCCAAGTCAACTCCAAATCCCCGTAGCAAAAAATCTAAACGGTCAACCCCCTACAAATTTACCATAAGCAGATTGCCAAATCCAAACGTGGTCCCCATTGTGCCTATCATGATTGAAACCAACTGAATGTTGAACAAAAAGCTACAGCCTGTGATGTTACAGCTATTTAACATTGAATTCAATGGACAAATAATTACTTGTCCGAGTCCAAATTCTGTATGTTCCATTGTCCATTGTGTTCCCAGCATTTTAGTTTAGATCAAAATGTGAGAGAGGGAGAAATGGGGTTTAACGTCCACTCAACACAACTAGGTCATATTGCATTCAAACTTTTGTAGTTCAGATTCAGAAACAACATTGCTGAATGTAGATAATTACTCTTCTTTTGATGAAGTTTCCTCATCTGAATTGAAAAGAATAATAATAGATTCCTCATCATCGTCTTGTGGTTTTGACCCAATTCCGACGCAGTTGCTGAAATCATGTTTGGACGAAATTCTACCCATTCTAACCTCCATCGTTAATGCATCGTTGATGTCTGGTATTTTTCCAACAGTCTTAAAAGAAGCTGAAGTTAGGCCACTATTGAAAAAATCGAACCTTGTGAAAAATATTCTTAAAAACTATAGACCTGTGTCTAATCTATAGTTTGCTTCCAAATTGATTGAGACAGTTGTCTCTATAAATTTTAAACAAAAGCTAAAACGCAATAATTTAAATGAAAGTTTTCAGTGAGCCTATAAAAGTTTACACAGCACAGAAACGGCCTTGGTTCGAGTTTGTAATGACATTCTCTTAAAAATAGATGATAAAAACGTTGTTAAACTTGTTCTATTAGATCTTAGAGCTGCATTTGACACTATTGACCATAAACGACTTCATGACAGATTTGGTATCAGGGGTTTGGCATTAGAATGGTTTAAATCTTACCTCAGTCGAAGAACACAGTCCGTAAAAATCAATAACCAAAAATCTAAACCTGTGAATTTATGTTACGGTGTTCCACAAGGTTCTTTACACGGTCCTCTCCTTTTCACAGCCTATACTTCACCTCTTGGAGACTTGATCAAATAATTTGGTATTGATTATATGCCGATGATTCGCAACTCTACAGAGGCGGATTCAAGGGGGGGGGGCGCAAGGGGCGCGCATTCCCCTAATTTTCGACAGTGCCCTTTCTTACTTCTGAAAGTGCCTTTTTTACTTCTGAAAGTGCCCTTTTTACTTCTAAAAGTGCCTTTTTTACTTCTGAAAGTGCCTTTTCTCCGACCCAAATATGTCCGAAAATATCAGCCAAATAGCTCTTGGAATTGACGCAGATGCAAGGGATGTAGCCACGCCAGGCGGCACTATTTTCTGCGTCGAGCAGAAAAAAAATATCGAAAAAAGCCGCCCAGTCATAGTTAAACCCTCTCGACTTTGTCCTTCTCTGTACACAAACTCAGCGCTTGAAATTTACCATGGCAAACGGCAAAACCATGATAAAAGCCCACACAAAGCATGTCCGCCACGGCATTATTTATTTTTGTGTGCCGTAGTAGACCCTATCATCCAAATTTACGGCACTCCAATGTAAAATGTTAAGATGTCGTTAATGGTGTCGTAAGATTGGTTTTACGATCAATTTTTAAGGTTCTTAATCTACGGTTAATCCTAGCCTATCCACAATGTCAATGTTTCTTATTTTATTTCTTGCCTGTGTTGATTGTGGATTAGCTACGGCCCGGGAACGATGAGAGCTTTCTCAACTACTGTCTGACCTGATTCTCATTTCACCGTAATAAAAATATAATTTGTGAGACACAAGTGACATAGAACAACGTGTTCTAATTATCAATATCTACCTGTTGTCATAAATTGTTGAACTCAAATAAAACACCAACACCGTTTTAAGAATAGGCCTATATAAATTTGAATAAATAAATAGAAATTGATTTCTGAAGCAAAAAAGACAGCAAATGCTCTAAAAATACACCAATAAGGGATGATTTTTTTTTTATAAAAGACCACGTCCCTTCCCAAAAAATTTTTGGGATCGATACGCTCGCACAAGATTGTTTCCACCACTCACCTCAGCGGCGTGCCCTCATTTTGCGGTGACCCCCCTTTTCGAAAGTCCTAGATCCGCCCCTGCTCTATATTGCATTTAAACAAGGTACTCAAAAAGATGAAATACATAATTTACAACTCTTCATTTAGGCAATAAAAAAGTGGATGTCCACCAACTTTCTTTTAACTAAACGACGAAAAAACAGAGGTATTAACGATCTGAAGTAAGTTTAGGAGATCGCAAATAGACGAACTTCCAATCAATATCGGTGATAGGCTATTGCTCTATGGGTGAGAAAAGATGATCGTGATCTTGGTGTACAGTGTGATATTAAACAGCATGTTTCAATGATATGTAAATGAACTTAATTACCATCTTTTTAACATTGGTCGTATTAGGAACTTTATTAATATAAAAACAGCAAAATTGTTAGTCAATTCACTTGTAACATTTCGTCTCGATACTGCAACTCCATTCTGTTTAATCTCCCCTCATATCAAATAAATCAGTTACAGAAGATCCAAAATAAGGCAGCCCGTATTGTAACACAAACAAAACAACGTGATCATATTACTGCAGTGTTAAAGAATCTACATTGGTTACCTATTGAATCGCGTATCAACTTTAAAATCCTCCACTTAACGTACCTGACTCTCCGTTCTGAAGACTCTCCACACTATCTCCAACCTCTACTCCATCGATACACTCCAACTAGACCTTGTAAAATGACGTGATTTTTATTATTATTATTAACTCTAAGATCCCAGAATAACAATTTACTAGTACAACCAAAAACTAAATCGTCGTATGGTCCGAGATCTTTTGCTTACGCTGCACCAATGTTATGGAATTCTCTACCCGAGCACATAAAAAACACGCAATTCCTGGTAACTTTAAAAAAAATTGTCAAAAACAGAACTTTTTAGGCAAAGTTTCATGTAGTGTTCGTGATGACTTGTAAAACAAGTAATCAGAGTTTTATAGAGTGTCTGTGATGACTTTTAAAAATTGAACTTGTTAACAAGGTTTTATGTAGCAATTGTGGTGACTTTTAATAACTGAACTTTTTAGCTATAGCTATTTTTATATAATGCTTGCGCTGTCATTTTAATAACTTCATATTTCTTAAATGTTCCGTAATTATATGTATTATTCATTTTTATTTATTCTGCATCTACCATATTTATAAAATGTAACAGCGCCGCGGAGCAGTAATTTTTACTGGAATGCAGGCGCTTTATAAATTCATTATATTATTAATATTATTATTATTATTCTCAAAATGTAACCAATACTATATTCTTTGCTGGGGATGAAGGCATTGGATGTTTTCGCCAGTATTTAATTTGATGTCAATTAACTGCTTGTATAAACATAGCATTACTCGACAACTTTTGCAAACATTTTGCTTGGATCTCGCTGGATTTGTGTGGGATTAGATGGCCGAATGGTTAGCGCGTGCGTGCTGTATCATAAAGCCTGTCATTGAGTCAACTGGCGTGGTTTCGAATATCGGTTGTACGTGACAAGGAGTATGGTCGCCTGTACAACGTCGTAGGTTTCATCTGGGTCCTCCCACTGCTAAAGACCCCAAGCGAATTACTGAAATAAAATTAAACCATGTTAGTCCAGAAATGACCTAGTTTATGTCTAGTGGACGTTGAACCCAATTTCTTTCTCTCTCTCTTGTGTTCCTGGTGTTATAAGCTTTCCATGTACATTTGGCATACGTTTATGTCGATTTTCCAACTGCCAAAGGTCCCGTTTCTTTATCCACTGATACACCATTTAAAAGACAGCTGATTATTTCAAATTGTCTAAACCATGACAATGAATGATATTTTGATCCCCCAGAGGCCACACGGCATTGAATTTTTAAATAATCAAAGACCATAGATTTAAAAGACAATTTATTTTGTATATCTTTAAAATTGACTAATATTTATTATTAGTAGATACAGATCGATTTAACAAGATATATATAAAATAAGTAACAAAAAATTCACAGAAATTGTCTTTTGCTAAAAAAAAAAAGAACATACATGTAAAATAAGCTTTGTGAATTAAATGCAGGAACTTGAAAACCTTTGTTCGTCGAATCGGTTGCATAAATCAGTATATAAAGCTTGCTAAAATTACACGGTCATATTATATTGACCATCACATAACAATTGTATTATGCTGAATTAATATACATTTATATTATTTACAAAAAATATCAGAACTAAACAAAACATTTATTATTTTAAATTTGACATGGGACATAACTGTACTTAGGCTACTGAAGCACATATCAATACACATAATAAGCTAAATATACAACTGATATCTGATGCACATTTTGATATTGTCAGTAGTTGACATTACATTATGCCCACATTAATATAATGACAATATTAAAATAATTAAATTTAACAGCACTATCTAAGCTTGATTTAGCAATCTGGATTGACATAGGTTTTTTTTCTCATTTTAATATAAGTCTTTTTATTTCTGAAGTCAGCGATAAAGAAGCCTTCATCACAAAGATACTGTTCAAATTTATAATATTTATTCAAAGTAGGCCTACTAATACATATATTTTCTAAAATAATTTAAAGACCGGTTAACTGAATGTCGCAAAACAATGAATGTGGTTTATCTGAACTACATAGAAGTGGGATGATGTTGGGTGGTGAATGGGTTGGGGTGTAAAATAATACATGGAATATATATTAATTCATGGGAAAAAAGTAGGATTGAGGTATTAGTCAAAGTATCAATATTAAGAGGCAAGGGACAAGCTCAAACATAGAATGGGGCTTTAAATATAACAAAACTCCTCAATCAGCATTCACAATTTGTAATTTTAATGGCCATTTCATCCAACACATGTCACAAGGTTTTAGCTTTCAACGGGAATTAGATTGAAATATTCAGAATCTTCAGTAGGGTATTCCTAAGGACCCAATAGACAGACAATCCCTGTGAACCTGGGAGGGACCAACAGTCAGATGACCACAATTTATTGTGGGAGTATATTTAATATAACAAAGAGGTTATTAGTTGCAATGACTTATTTAAATGCATTAGTTGACTCTAATACGAATCTTGATAGAGAAAAAACATGTACCCATATATCCATAACATTTCTATTTTAGGTCATCCGAACATTGCATTTAACAATATGTTATATATATTGTTATGTGGAAATTTCATACATAAACGAATTCTTTTTGATCAACAAACCATAAACAACTATTTTATTAAATTTTTAATAAATAAAAAAACAAGATTCTGAAACAAAAGATTTGAGCTTTGAATATATTTTTCCTGACTTTTCAAAGGTAAATGTAATGAATGTAGAACTTCAGCATTTAGGTAGTCCACATACTCACTGTTTGATGTCATTGCAAAATTTCGATTAGTTTGGTGGGTGGTTGTGAGAAATTTTCTAATAAATAGTAGAACAATATAACATGTTAAAGTCATTTGTATCGTACCACTTCCGTCAAATTCAAATTTATTACCCAAATCAACAACTTTATCGACACCGATTTCAGAGACGAATACCACAAATCGTTAAATCACCTCAAGGTGCCAATCTGCCAATTTGATTGGATGATCACATATTTTTTTCAACTATGTCCAGCTGTAAGAATTGTTTACAGCTAATACTGTGAAATCGACTCTACTGTCACATGACATCTCCACTAAAGACAAACCGATTCGCCAAGTTGATAGAAACGCCACTTATTTCTATTTTTGAATGAGTACTATGAATAAAGTTTAGTTTGGATATGGGCATTAACCAAAATTGTCAGTTCTGAGCACTTGACTCAGGGAGTACAGTAATCTGTACACTGAATGAAATATGATAAAATTAAACCACATTGTGTTAACTTGTGTATCCAAAATAAGGTAGATATATAAACAAAACAATTACCTGATAATGATCATTTTCACATTATCAACAAAAACTGTACATAAAATGAATGAATATAAATACAGCTGATAAAATATACAAAATGAAACACTATAAACAATAATTAATGTAAACTATTTAATAACCACGAACATCAATCAATTATTCTATCAACAAATTATAAACAGCTAAGAGCTTTGCATTTAATTAGTTTTCACATCTAAATGGTATTTAAACCTAGGCCCTGTTCTTCAAAGTCTTAACTAAAGATAAAATCCAAATTTTAGTAGATACTTCAATTTGGATTGGATAAGCACTAAAATTAATCTAATACTATCCAATCAAATTAGTTTAACTATTGTAAAACAGGCCCAGATACGGTACATGTGTATGTATTTATATATCACAATAATACAACCGAAAAAAGTGGATAGTAATTTGAATCGTTCAATGATTTCTACCCTTGCTTAAATTGTCCTGGTACTTAGCCATCATTGTTCACACATGGATTGCAATTATGCAGCGATATTTTTTAAAAATTTAAATGTAAAACTATAATAGCCCAAAGATACAAAAGTAAAAAACATTTCGGGAAAATGTTTACTAATTCTTAATCACCTTCTGTCAATTATCATTTGATTGCGAAGTTCAAATAGTTAACAGTTTATACCAATGCTGACTGCATTTATTAAATTAGCACAGAATGTACAATAATAAAGAAACTACATTTACTATATACTATAACATTAAAATATTATGATATACTGACGAAAGATATGATTCATTTGGCATGCATGATCTCTAGTATGTACATGTCATGTACACAATAGAACACAGACAAAAACAATAATGTACAAAGAAATAATACATGCTACATATTTAAACATATTAAAAGTGGTAATATTAAATAATATCATTTAAGAATTACTCTTTGGATTTCAACCCAGCCCATGGGTCAATTAAATTTATCATTTACTTTCCATTCAAACAATAATATCATATTTTTAAATGGTTATTAATAAATAATATTTATGACAAAAGATTAAGAGTCAATTTTATAAATTGCCTTACTATACAGTTTCCAGGTGCATAATAAAATTAACAGAACATTTCTGTTAATTTGTATCTACTATTGTTTAAAATTAATTAACTGATTAAATTTGGCTAAATTAGACAGTGAAATCGATTTCTATTCTAGAACAGACTACATAAATACATAAAATCTGACTGTATCTATACTCCCAGATAAAATTTGATAAAGTCTTAATAAGTTGCAAGGAGACTCCCTGATTTCTATAATCTAAACTATGATAAACAATAACAGCTTCCAAATTATTATCTACTACGAAATTCAATAGTGCTAAAACTAGTGTCCGTCTTTTATTACAGAGCATTAATTAGTGTTCACAATAAATAGATTCCAGCTAGCACTAAACCTGTCTCCCTTCTTCAACAATGCATGGACTTGATGCCTTTTGTTCCTGCAATTTAACAGAATTCAAAAATCCAAAAGTTCCCTCAGTAATTTACTTACAAATGAATCTGAAATGCTGTTGAATCAGTTCCTTCAAAATACTGTTCTGTTAGACATATTACAGCATTCAATTTCTCAGCAACTACTTGTATTCTATTATACATCTTCTTCAATTCATGTTATCGCTTTACAAAAATATCCTGATTCTAAAAACACTTTACGAATTAAGCATCTTGTTAGATAACTACAATGACACACATATTTTAAACACTAGCATTTGGCAGAAATTGATATAATAAACATATATACACATGAAATGTCACAAGTCACCATGTTTATATTCAAAAAGTTTAACAAAGAGATCAACCACTATCTCACTGCACTTTTAAAACGGTCATGTTCTTGATTTTTGTTGCACAATGTCCCACGCATGCTAGAATTTATTTACGACTGTAGTTTACTGCCCATGGAACATCGCCTCGTCTCGGACCAGATGGAACTGAAATAAATAATTCAAAGATAAATTATTAGTAATGATAGGCTCTGCAGTGAATTTTAATTAAGTTCAATTTCACCTACCTTAAGGTTTACAATGAATCCAGCGAGATCAGTGACATAATAATTTTGGGACACTGAAGAAAGGGGAAATGGGTGTCTATAATATAGTTTCAAGATTCAGCTCTTTGCTATAGTCCAGCTCTGAATGTAGATCTCATTACACTCGACACTACCCAGATCTCGCCCCATTCAATCAATGTCGAAAATATATCCACCGCCCAGTCAACTTTACTGGCCAACTTTTTACTGCTAAACGGTTGCGTGGCAGTCGCCGCGAATGCCTGACAAATGTAACTGAACATCGTAGTGAGAAAAAGACCTTGCTTACCTCGCTAGGACCAGTATGAGCGACACAACAAGCTGTTAAAAAATACGTCTTCTAGCCAATTTGGCCTACTTCATTGAAGGGCAATGCACAAATTTACGATCTCGGGAAAATACGATAAAACGAAATTTAGGTAAGCCTGGGGGGAGGGGGGGAAATACTGGGATTTTTGAAAAAAAATCGATTGTAAATTATTGTAATTGGGCTATGACTGAAGATTCTCAACCTTTCAAAGATTTCTATAATTTTCTTCCAGGCTAACCTAAATTTCATTTCATCTTATATGCCTGAGATCGTAAATTTGTGCGTTACTCTTTCAATGAAGTAGGCCAAATTGGCTAGAAGACGGAGACATATTTTTTAACAGCGTGTTGTGTCGCTCATACTGATTAGCGAGGTAAGCTAGGTCTTTTTTCTCACTAAGATGTTTAGTTACATTTGTCAGGCATTCACGGCGACTGCCACGCGACCGTTTAGCAGTAAAAAGTTGCCCAGTAAAGTTAACTGGGCGGTGGATATTTTTTTCGACATTGATTGAATGGGACGAGATCTGGACGTAGTTTCGAGTGTAATGAGATCTACGTTCAGAGCTGGACTACTCTTTGCTATTACTTGTTGATATTTTATACATCACTATATTTAAATCAATAAAGTCTAATATTCAATAGCTGAAGTAGTTCTTTTGTCTAGTTGACAGTGTTATTATGACAAAACAGCTAACAGTAATACAAAGTCAAAAATGACAGTTATCTGCCCTTTGTCCTGTAGTGACCAGTCATACAAAGTGCACTGTTATTGAACCATCCTTTATAATGATGTGAATGTATCTTGTTGATAGAGCCTGGTCTGTTAATGTCTATGTATATTGGTGCAGTGGAGACCTAGCTGGGTTCGATTCTTATCGAGTGCAATCTCAAAAGGTTCTATTATATATATATATATTATATCTTATATAATATTTATAGAGTGGAAAGGCATAATGACTATTCAATTAGAAATACAGAAAGAACAATGCATGCTGATTTTATCAACTTATACCATGTTTGAGTTGATAGTATTTATCATTCTAACTCATTCTCGACTTTCACACAACAGCACAGATACCTAACCCAACTTATATTGACCTCATATACAAACTCAGCAGTGGCAATAAACCTTTAATTTCACAGTGTACTATAATGATTTTCGCCTTACAATACTACAACAACTGGTATAAAACACAACTACTAGGACATTAAATAAAACCAAGTATGAACAATCCAAACCATTAGACAACATTCGAAGTAATAGAGTAATCAGCATATGGACTGTTCATACCGTGTACAAAATACACGACAAACAGTGGTTACAGGTGTTTGGAAGAGTAAGCTTTTCTTGGTACATTCTAGAACAATTTCATTATGTTCATCAAACAGGCTGAAAGTAAATCCTTATCAGTTGTAATTTGAAATTGCAATAATATGAAGTGCCATCATCAGTGCAATATTTCTCCCATACCACACTGCATGGTGTGTGCCCAGCTTCATTAGTCTGTTTGGACCAGAAAAGTAAAACTTTAAACAACATGTCAGAAAACATTAATTAATACTCTCTATTACTTCATAAGGATAGCAATAATTCTAGACGATGACAAAACTTGTGGTGGTGGACAGATAATTGTGAAATGGAGAATCTGTTAAAAATTGACATTATAATTATGTTTAAATTCATAAAGATAGTAAGCTGGCACTGCCAGGCAGGATATGCCCACATTTTCGAGAGATGGATAGAGAACAAGCAATACCGAAAGTGATTTTCCCTACAATCAAAGGCCATAATTCATTAAGTTACAATTTGATATGCGCAAACATCGAAAGGAATCAAGATCTTTCAGTTATAAACATGCATTTCAAGTTTCATCAAAATATGCCATAGTTTTACACTATTCGCATACAAACAGCGGCAATTTTGTCTGGCAATTATGGCCCGATTTTCTAGAAATTCGAACTCAACCTTCCGTAGGGTGTAACGGTAATAAAGTCAAACGTTTTTTTTAAATTGGATAATAATCGTGACCTCCAGAGGGACCATAGGGGATTTTTCGGACAACCAGGGGCCATAATTTAGGAAGTTACGATCCGATATGTGCAAATATCGAAAGGAACCAAAATCTTTGGGTTATAACCATGCATTTTAAATTTCATCAAAATCGAATTAAAATTGTGATCTCTACAGGGTCCACAACCTTGATATACCATTTTTTAACAGTATTCGCATACAAACGACAGCCATTTTGTATGGCAATTTTGGTCCGATTTTCCCGAAATTCAAACTCAACCTTCCTAAGGGGGTGTTACGGGGATATAACCAACGTTTTTTCAAATCGAATAATAATTGTCACCTCCAGAGGGACCACAAGCTAAAATAGGTGATTTTTCGGACAATCAGGGGCCATAATTCAGGAAATTACGTTCTGATAGGCACAAATATCAAAAGGAACCAAGATCTTTGGATTATAAACATGCATGTCAAGTTTCATCAAAATCGGCTCAAAAATGTGACCTATCGGGTCCACAAGCTAAAAATGTGATTTTTCGTACAATCAGGGGCCATAATCCATGAAGTTTCGATCCGATACATGCCAATTACAAAAGCAGACGAGATCTTTTGGGGATAAAGCTATATTTATAGTTTCGTCAAAATCGAACAAGAATTGTGACCTGTAGAGGGTCCACAAACAATTGTGGATGGACGTCCGGACAGCGGCGACAACATAATACGTCCACATGAAAATGTGGGCGTATAAAAAGGAGAACAATTTTAATGTTGTTTTTAAATCAGATAAAATTTGTGACCTCTAAAGGATCCATGAGCTAAAATCGTGATTTTTCGTACAATCAGGGGCTATTATCTATGAAGTTATGGTCCGATACATGCCAATATCGGAAGCAATTGAAACTTTTTTGGGAATAAACCTATATTTCAAGTTTCGTCAAAATCAAAAAAAAATATTCAACTTAATTAATCTATCAAAAATTGGCTTCAAATCACTCGCAAAACATTGTATTCGTGAGGAAATGCTCCATGATATAAAAAATCTATTTTTAGATGAAATGTTTGTCGTGGAACTGGATTGAGGGAGGGCCCATTTTTAAAATGTATGTCATTACTTTTACTGTCCATTTGCCATACTTTTTGAAGTCTAATCCACCATATATCAGAGACATCCAATATTATCGAGAGTATTGTCCGGTTAATAAATGTCTAATTAAAAATTCATGTAACATTTAAGGCCAAAAGAAAGATCTGCAATAGACAGTTTTAGCTCTTACATAATGCCTGTTTAATTTCTGCTACAGTAATCGTCGGCTGCTGATGTTTGAAAAAGCTGATTGATTAAACAATGAATTAGCCACTATTAATTAATATGGTATAATAAATCCATCCAGTTTCAGCTCAATTAAAATTAAAGAGTTCATTATCAATCAAAAAGTCAATTCATCCTTAGTACCATTCAAACGCTTGCAACTCTGCACGGAATCAACTATTATCTATGATCCAAGTAATTATCACTTTAACTGTACTAAATACTGTAACTCTATGCCAACTACCTTAAGGTGCTTAATTTCACCTCAGGCTTCATGACTGATTAAAAGCTGAGACCACTGACTGTCATCATCCAGAAATATAATTTGTACTTACTATGTTTTATGTACTGGTATCAGACATACTCTTAGCTTTAGAGAAAAATCAAAATTATGAAAGCAAAATAAATATTAAACATTTCATAAAATGTATCAATTTTTTTTTAAATGTTCAAGGTACCGATCTGTTCTTGTTAAGTATTTATTGATCTTTTTAATTTATTTTTTCCAGTAAAATAAATTTTTACAATATTCTAAAATGTAAATCATTACATTGTCTTTCCACAGAAATAAAATTCAATTTGATGAAAATAAGAGTAGTGAATGGGCTAGTGTGTTATCCATGCTTTTGATTTTAGTCAGTTGATTATAATCAGCATTCTACTCTCTAATTCCAAATAAAAAATTTAAGATAAATTGTTAAGTTAAAATGAAAATATTTCTAAAAAATAATTATTTTTATGCTTTTAATTAAAAAAAAAAAGTCTTTACTTAATGTTTGGAAGAAATTATGATGAATCTGATTCATGCAATAAAATTCTGAAAAAGTCTGATTTTGTACGCGGTTATGTCATGTGAACATGCCTCAACTACAAAAGTTAATCACAGAACAGACATGCGTAAGTTAAGATTCGATTTCAATCCGTCAAAGGAGACATCCATATGTGAAAAAAGGAGCTAATCTTGTGTGTGAGGGAGTCTTAGCTTTGTTACAAACAACAAGGAATTGAATTAAACCCCAATGATTTCACGTCTTGCCGGCAGAAACAGACATGTCTTCTAGCTAATACCTACATTTGTAACTGGATAGAGCAAGTAACAAATTCTTGAAACCCACGTTGGTCATATCACATGAGGAAGGAAAAAATCTTTATGTCACCCCAGTATTAAAGATATAATTTCTATACGGTTCATATTTAGGAAGACACTTCATTTTATTAAAGGTTGTTGACTTGAACCCAGATGTGTTATGTAGGCCTATAGTATACCCTTTATATTATATATATTAAAGTAGATAAAAAAATTATTCATGGCTGAATCCACACAAAAATCATCTACTCATCTTGAATATTTGACATTTAATTAAAGGGGCAATATTTAAGATTAGACAAAAAGTTCACAGTTCTCGCTATAAAAATGTATTAAAATCCACTCAATATCAAACGATAGAAAGGGCATCGAGAGTTGTTTATGGTATGGATACGTTAATTAATGTCTAATTAATAATTTATATAACATTTCAGACTTAAGGAAAGACCTGTAATAGGCAGATTTAGCTCTTTTATTATGTAATGGATGTTGAAGAAAACAAAACCAAAATATATCAACACTGGATAATCTCCTGGCTTGGATTCAATCAGATAAAAAAAAAGAGGCCATTAAAAGTTTTTACTCAACACTAATTGGTGACCCCGGCTTGTTTATATCTTCTACAGGGGATGCCAAATGCTTTGAAATTCAAGATTTGTCATATTTTTGTACTATACGGAATCAAACTGAATCCTTTTCCGACAGGTATTTCTTTTAGAAATTCAACATTGACAATGTTGTGGTTTGCAAGTGTTTTAAAATCACCTAAATGACAATCAGTGACAATAATTAAGCAGTATGTCGGACAGTACTAATCCAATATAGAAATTTTTGTTTATTTGATTTTGATGAGATCACCATTTGGATTTCACATTTTTGTCAAAACATGTGGGTTTTTCTCTGATGAACTGTGACGTTAAAGGAACAAAGATTTGTTGTACCAGAGTTTTCTCCCAACATGTTTTCTGTAATGTTTCTGTACAATCACCATAATAAAGAAATAGTGTGCTCAAAGAAAGATTTATTTTGAATTCAAGCATCTGTATCAACAGACTAAGTAATAAAATATATTATTCAGAGCTACAAATTAAAACAAAAAATAAAAGATCTACCAGTATATAGTCTATTAATTCATTCATTTTCCTAACTAGAAGTTCTGAGTTCAGCCAAGAGTGAGAGAGTCAAATAAAGCAAGAGTTGAGAGTTTAAAGTTTGAGTAAAGAGTAGAGATTTGATAGTGTCCATACCCTAGAAAGACGGTCATCCTGAGAAATTAGTTATTACTGTGATATTATTTAAAGCGTCTGAAATCAATCTGCAGCCATTAAAATATTTACAAACTACTGACAATCTCAGTACCGTAACCATAGTTAAAAATCAAAAACCCTGAAGAAATGATGGCTCTTTATAAATTCCAGATGCTATAGATAGTATCATAAATTTTAGTCCAATTTCCCAAGTTATGAAATTATTCAATCAATTCTAAGAATTTACTTTAGATTGCACATGTGCAAGGACAGATCCATTGGTGGCTTTGTGGAACTATAGGGAAAGGCCCTTAAACCACCAAATTTAAGTGTCCTTTTTTTAAAAAAAAAATCTGTGAATAGAATGAAAGGAAATGGGTGGGGGATCGGCTTAGGTGGACCAGATCATCCTCCCCACAAAAAAATTAAGTGTCTTAGATATAATATATTTACAACAAAATCTGTCAATAAAAGGCCACTTTGTTCTGGACCGTTTTTTTATTTTTGCCTTTTAATTCTTAGGTTTGATTGATAACATTTCAAGATCTTGGTTTATTAAGTTGTCAGGATGTAAGAGAGATCTAAAAAGCAAGAAAACAATCAGCCAAACATTCGTCTTTACATTCTTTTATCATTCATTATACCACACCCCTGTTCATACACCTACCAACACGGGACATTCTACCTAAAATATGTGTCAACACAAGTTCTTACACAAATTAATATAATACCAAGAATGATAAAAATAATTTCTACCCCCCCCCCCTCATAGCATGAGTAAACAAATCTTGCATGAAAAAACATAGAAAGTAGTACCCTTTCGGTATCATATACATTGTAGATGGCAGTGGAGAATTTTCAAATTCCTTTAATTCAAAGTACATGTAGTTTCATTGGACACAAGAATTTGGTTAAAACACTGTTGCTGTAGCCTACATGAATCTCACATTATCACTTGTTATGCCAAATTTGAGGAGTCACAAGGAAAAAAAGCTCAAAAATATATGCCCCCAAAAAGTACATATATCAACCAAGCAAGTTTAGTTTGATATTGTGAAAAAATTAGCAATGTGTGGAATATTTTCTAATTAGAAAAATCTAAAATACTGCAAAACTAATTAAATATTTTGAAGCTAGTAAAACTAAATGATTTACTTTGGAATATGATATTAACAAAACTATTGTGTTAACCTCAAGCTAGAAATTAGTGAAAAAATAATTATTTTTATCTAATTGGTGAAATATAGATGATTTGGTTTAGTTTATGACATAAACAAAAATGTTGTGTTTAAGTTCAAGTAAGGAATTAGTGAAAGAACAATTATTTTATCCAATTAATGTTGCAAAAGTTTTATTCATGGTCTCATACATACTTTGAACTGTTTGACAGGTTGCACCAATCCAACCTTTTTCACAAGTACACATCCCAGAGATTGGATCACAAACACCGTTATTATCACAATCACAGAAATATTCACAGTTTGGACCATACTTTCCCTCTGGACAAGCTGAAAACAAGAACCGGATGATAAATTATGATGTCAATTCTGAAACTAATAGTAGAATAATAAATTATGATGTTCATTCTGAAACTAATAGTAGAATGATAAATTATGATGTCAATTCTGAAACTAATAGTAGAATGATAAATTATGATGTCAATTCTGAAACTAATGGTAGAATCTTGATGAAATTGTCTGAATAGTTAATACCTAGGTCCTATTGGGGAAAAATCATCATCAATGTGGAAATAAACATATCTTTCCCCGATGGCTCCCGATGTTTTTGTCCACAAAAAGGAGTAGTCCCATGAGAAATGGCACTATTAGGTGTCGAGGATGTACCACCGGTGAAAATTGATGAGCCTCGGGAGGCGTCAGGAAGAGGTTCTCCAGTGATCCGGGTTTTGGGAGGGACCGCGAGAACTACGAAAAATTTCAATGCTTGTCAGGAAAACTGGATGGGGAGGCATCCCTGGTCTCCCGATAGTTCCTTGGACGCAAGGGAACCTGTTCCGAGGCTCATTAATTTCCATTACCAAAATATAAGCCCACGGGGACCCTTGGCAAAAGCTGTACACGATATATACATATTTAACATATTCATTTACAACTGTAAACTATTGGGTTTTCTAGAAAGAGCAGGTATACCTTGCCTTTAGTGCCACTATATGGTCTTGAGCAAGAATAGTTTTTGTAACTTGGTTGAATGGTGCCTATTAGTGTTAATAATGGAAAAATACAATTATTTCCAGATTAATTAATACAATTACATCAACAAATCATACTCCAATTATCTTAAGTAGGTGTTTAAATCATTACTTACAGTCTTCACATCTTGATCCAAATTTACCTGGGGGACATAAACATTCCCCAGTAACATGATGACATTCAGCATCTCCACAGTCGCATTGTAATAAACAATTTATACCATGTTGACCACTCGGACAACCTAAATATCATAAATCATATAAAAAAAGGAATGGTGTCTCAATAAGGCCATACAAATAAATCTAATTTCTTTTCTGCCCCCAATAAACATTGTTCGGATGACCACTCAAGCAACCTAAATACTAATCATATAAAAAAAAGAATGGTGTCTCAATAATGCCATAGAAATAAACCTAATTTCTTTCCTGCCCCCAAGAAGCATTAATCGGAACCTACAGTTGTGAGCCCCATTCCTTGCCACATGACTTTTGCTTGTTTGATCTGAAGGTCTAATAAATTAGACAAAACAATTTCTAAACAAAAATAAAAGTGGTTGGAGTGCCCAAGTTTAGATTTGTCATTGATTCCATGAAGTAGCTAGGTTTTAGAACGCTAAATAATGTGTAATTCAACATGGCGCCCGTGGGGTTTAATATGATATATAAAGGTACGAAATAGTACCAAATGGTTAATTTGTATAAGAGTCAAGATTTCTGACTATAATGCCTTGGAAATCGGAAGTAGAAGGCGACTGGTATGTGTCTTTCCTTTATGGACCGATGTGTGAAATGTCCGTTGTAATAACTGGACGGGTAGGCCTATTCACCTTCGGTCAAGCGTCAATGTGAAAAGAGCGGCTTCTTATCAACAAAATCGGCTCTGAACCGGTTTGATTCTATGTATCTCTCGTAACTGAGAGAATAATGATTTATTGGCCGAGAGACTATCTTCCGTCAAAATGGTGGTTGATTCCGAGGTAAAAAGGAATCATGACCGATCGAATTGATCAACAACATTTGCCATAACGAGATCGTAAGCAGAGGGTATGATAATATAAGAGATAAAGTGGCTTTGGAGACCTGGTTATCCCGGATGTCAGTGACTAGTTTCGTTCGTATTGAACTCTTCAGACTGGTTGGACTCACGTGTTGGGCGATTTTATTTATACTATTCCGAAACCCCGGTGGGGTTTCCATGGTTACTATTGTCGGCTTTACCGGGGTTTACCCCTTGGCGGGTTTGCGATTTTTTACCGGGGTCGGTAGCTCGCTTAACGCGGTTGTACATAGGTTTAACAAATTGGCTGGTGCCAAATTGGTTACCGGGGTCGCTAGCTCGCTTGCCGGGGTTGTACTAATCGTTTAGATTGAAATGCTAGTGCCCATAATTTGGCTAACTGGGATGCCTTGGGTTGGTTTGTAACATTGTTACTTGATCGGTCCATAAAGGAAAGACACATACCAGTCGCCTTCTACTTCCGATTTCCAAGGCATTATAGTCAGAAATCTTGACTCTTATACAAATTAACCATTTGGTACTATTTCGTACCTTTATATATCATATTAAACCCCACGGGCGCCATGTTGAATTACACATTATTTAGCGTTCTAAAACCTAGCTACTTCATGGAATCAATGACAAATCTAAACTTGGGCACTCCAACCACTTTTATTTTTGTTTACAATGCTCTCCTCTGAGTGTTCCAACTTTGGATTTATATTTAGCCGTATACCCCTCTCACGGGTGTTAAATAAACACCCTTGTCTATATACTATCTCTTCTTTGTTATGACAAGTAACAATGTTACAAACCAACCCAAGGCATCCCAGTTAGCCAAATTATGGGCACTAGCATTTCAATCTAAACGATTAGTACAACCCCGGCAAGCGAGCTAGCGACCCCGGTAACCAATTTGGCACCAGCCAATTTGTTAAACCTATGTACAACCGCGTTAAGCGAGCTACCGACCCCGGTAAAAAATCGCAAACCCGCCAAGGGGTAAACCCCGGTAAAGCCGACAATAGTAACCATGGAAACCCCACCGGGGTTTCGGAATAGTATAAATAAAATCGCCCAACACGTGAGTCCAACCAGTCTGAAGAGTTCAATACGAACGAAACTAGTCACTGACATCCGGGATAACCAGGTCTCCAAAGCCACAAAACAATTTCTACGTTACACAGATGAAGTACTTGGTGGCCAAAAAGTGTAACCCAAAACCAATAGTACATAGTCAAAGGTTTTGGTATTGAAGACCAGCACCATGTAGTGTGAACGAAATGGAATGAAGCATAATGTCACATCAACTCATACGGTTATATTTTCTATTTCTGAGAGAAAAAGTTGGAATCAGTTTTGAAAACACTAAGCTTCTTCTTAGCTGACAACAGGATTCAAACTAAAGACCTTCTTGTTAAGAAGTTTAGAACCCAACTCCCTAAACACAGCCCTCATGCATATTCAACAGTAATAAAAACATTATTTTCATGAATGAATTATCTATTAACTACAGACATTTAAATAGAACAGTACGAATGTGTCATATACATGTATTAAATATGAACGTTCTACTGTTCTGCTCCTACTGGGCTATTGAAGAACAGGATGTCGCTTTTTGTCCCATCCGAATGACTATGCATTGTCCCTTGCCAGGCTCCCCGTTCTGCAACACACACAAGGAGGAACCACGCCGGAAAATCCTTATGAATTTTTTCTCCCTACACATGGATCTAACACGGAACCTCTTGGTGATCAGCCATCATCTTACTTACTGAGCCACAGTGGCTCTGTATCAAATAGGAGTACTTACGTTTTTTACAACTGTCACCTGTAAACCCTGTAGGACATCGACACTGACCTAATCTAGCATCACAGGAAGCCCCATTAACACAATCACACATTTCACTACAGTATGGACCATGGGTTCCTTCAGGACATTCTGATATAAAAAACAACCCATTTAACTTTTATCACTTATCAAACAGTTCTTTTGGTTACTTCATCAATTGAAATTTAATCTATCAGGAATCCATTAGTTGTTACCTATCCTAATAATATTTCTAAGTATCTGACTAGTTAACTATCAATATTCAAATAGCATCACCACATCAAGCAGTGGGGTGGGTAGGCGAGGTGGTTCTTTAGTCCAATGCATTCGGTTTAGATCAAAAGGTCTGTCAATGAGCCAAGTGACGTGATTTCAAGCCCCCACTTGTATGTGCTAATCTTGTGGGTTTTCTCTTGGTGATTCAGTTTCCTCCTACAGATTAAGACTCCTACATGCAAGCAAATTATTGAAATAAAATTTAACCAGTTAAGTCCTAAAATGACATTGTTTTGTCAAGAGGACGTCAAACTCCATTCCCCACTCTCCATAAAAGAATGATGGAATGTATAATAGTGATTAAAGGAGCTAAATCTTTATTCTTTTGTAACTAGCGATGCAATATATATGTATTCTTATATCTTACCCATTTCACATGTGTGACCATAAAAACCATTTTGACAATGACAACACCCAGTAATTGAATCACATTCTCCACCATTCTGGCACATACATGTATGATTACAACCAGGTCCATAGCGATTAGCTGGACAAGGTGCATCACATGCTGATCCCATCCATCCCATATCACAGTTACAGGCACCAGATACTTTATCACAACGACCGTTTTTACAGTCACAGACTTCTTTGCAATCAGCACCATATTTACCGTCCTCACATTCTATAATAAGATAAAACATACGATAAATATTATTTTTTTAAATAATGCAATATTTTATTCAGATTTGTATCTGAATAGGGTTTGGGGAACAGGCATAGCCTATATTAAACCCCTCTCTACGATAAATATTATACATAATCGTAATAACTTTTATCGTGTATTGGAACGTAAAAGATTTTTGAGGCATCTACTGAGAGATATTTACGTATTTTACCTATGTTTCTTAAATCCAAAAAACTTATTATAAAGATATCATTTATGTACCATTTAAAAGAAAACAAATTTCTGTTTACAGTTGATGGTGATGCGTAGCTATGAAAAACTTCCTCACCGTTGTATTTTAATTGCTATTTTAATAAAGATATTGTCAGATAATGATTTGGAGGTTTCTAAGATTGTAGATGGCTATGATATAGTATGTTTTAACTCACGACTGGACATGGTTGGTTTAGATAAATCAATAAGAATATGGTTACTTTAAAAAAAAAGATTGAAGCTTGTGTTCCGTCATATATAAATAAACCATCAAAAACAAAATCTGATACATCATAAACTAAGATGATTGTGTTCAGAAGAATTGGGCTTCAGTCAGATAAGAAATATGCAAAAGGATTTACACTCTTAATGTTTATTCATGTACAAGAAATTCCAGTTTCCTGAATGCTTTTGAGAGATACAGCATGATTTCAAGTGTATGAACGGGGGATGCAGAAAAGAACCGTTTAAAATGTTTCATACATCCAACATATGGAATCTGCTTAAACTAAGATTAATTAAATACAGTCTGTACCTTGGTGACATCTCTTCCCTGTAAATCCTGGTCGACATTTACATCTTCCACTTTTCTTGTTACATCGAGCACCATTCTCACACATACAGAAACCTAAACAATCCTCTCCGTATCTGTTCTCTGGACAACGTTGACCACATGTGGGACCGACATATCCAGGTGGACATGTACACAGACCAGTTAACATGTCACACTCACCTCCGTTCTCACACAGACATAGTTGGTCACAGTTGGGTCCATATTCACCTTCTTTACAACCTGAAGATCATTTAATATTTCTTAAATTTCAATTCCATTTATACCTTTTATAAATCCCGATGTTAACCAAGATATCTATAATCTGGCTTAATAATTGTATTTATTTATAAAACAAAATGTAATTTATAAAAATTACATAATTGATCACTAGTGGTACCAGGCGATAATCCTGAGGAATCACAACTCTCAATTATATTAAAACAACCCAATAAATGAGTGTCGACTTTACCTGAGAAACACACCAAAAATAACTAGCATCCAAAATTACTTTTGTATAGAACTCCTTCGAGGCAACATTTATAGAATGAAACAGGACTTAGACATGACAGCCTTAATAGAAACTTATTGTTGTTACTTTTTTCATCTATAATTTACTATTCATTTTTATGTAATAAAGAATAATTCTGTGTGCAAGTGCAATAAAACAGATTTTGTGCAATATTGATTTCTAGAAGTAAGTGAACATTCAGAAATTTCTGATATTAACAACCAATCAGAACATTTAAAAGACAGAAAGCAAAACACATCAAACTTTCTTTTCAAAAGACATTTCTGTGATTCTTTGTTATAAATATTTGCCTAGTTTAAGTCACATGTTTCATAATGGGAGCTTTGTTATTCAGATATTTTAATTCTTTTGTTTTTTAATGGAAGCTTGATATTTACATAGCTTAAAATAAGGCACATGTTCATTAATGAGTGCTTGGTATTTACATAGTTTATGGCACATTGTTTTAAACAGGAGATGAATGAATGAATGAAATGGGGTTTAACGTCCTACTGTTATGCACTTAACCTGAGCTAATTGAAGACGGGCATGCGCCATACAGTGTGCTATGAGGGAAATTTTGCCCGGGCAGCGGCGCTACGGCCTACTCTTATATCGAATTCCAACTGCCAAGGGATCTTTTACGTGCACTCCAATGTGTACACGGGACCTCGTTTTTTTGTCCCATCCGAACGACTAGGCAGCTGTCCTTGTCAGGCCCTCCTTCTGCATCACTGACAAGGGGAAATCACGTGGGAAAATCGAGGTGAACTTTCTCGGCCAATGCAGGGATCGAACACCCGACCTCTAGGCTAGCGAACCAGCGCCATATCCATTTAGCCACCGTGATCCCCCTTTAAACAGGAGAGTGACATTTGCATGGTTTAAAGCACATGTTTTTTTTATAATCAGAGCTTGACATTTACATAGTTTAAGGCACATGTTTTTTTAACAAGAGCTTGACATTAAATATTTCATATAATTTAAGGTACAAGTTGTTTAGGGAGAGCTTGCTATTAGACTACCGAACATAGCCATTGTCATCTAGCTGAGAGCAGATTTTATTTCCCTACAACATTATTTGTCTTTTACCTGATAGAATCTTGTACACAACAGAACACGGTATATTTATTTTTGGAGAACATTATTATTGTTAATGTGAATGAATATGAAATAATCATTTTCGAAAAAAAAATCACATTATTTTTTTTTATCTTTTTTTTTATGTGAATGATAGACATAAGACAACAACCATGCCATACAAATAAGTTAATAAATAGACACTTACAAAATATTTTTCCAATTCATTATTTCACACATCAATATTTTAAGTTTAAAATAAATTATGAAAGTGTACATACATATATGAAGTGACAAGACAACAGAATAGTCAAATAAATGTAGATAAAATTATCAGTTAAATATTCATCTGATGTTTCACAGAATACCTACCCAAAACCCAGGATGCTTGTCAATTAAAAATCAAATTAAATATTTGTTGTCCTAAATAAAATCTGATATTTACTTATTTCATTAATTTAAAATGAATTTGGTTAAACAATTTAATTTCTGCACCAACTGGGTAATGAAGATGTCTATACACAATGCAGTGTACCAGGAGTGAAATTTTGGCCTGACAGTGGTGCTACACATCCTCCAGTTTGAACTGTCAAGGGATCTTTAATTGCCCCATTGAAGTCAAATTAAATGATCAATGAGAACTTTGAGAACATTACATCTAAGTTCACATAAACAGTATCAATTATGATTCCTATAGACAGTTACCTGCTTGTAGTTTTTTGAAGCCTGTTTTATCTTTTGGCTTTTTCCTCCATTTTCCCTTTCCTTTTCCTTTTCCTTTACCCTTCCTCCCTTTTCTCCCTTTTCTACCCTTTCTCCTTGCTGCATGCAAGAGGCAGATTAAAGAAAAGCATGGTTAAAAGTAAATAAAATCAAGCCATTTTATCAAGAACCATGGTCAGTAAATACTTTAACTGACAACTAATGGAAAACTTAAATGACAGAAAACTTAAATCGAAGCAAAAGTTTCAGATTGAAAAAGGGGCAAGATGCTTAGAAGCTTTTTTGTCCAAAAATGGTAAGTTTTCAGAATCCAAAATGGTTAGCTTTCAGACCATAAGTGGCTATAGTTTCAGAATAGGGAGTGAAATGGTTTAGGAACCAAGACGTTAAATTTAAAAATGGCAAGTGATACAAGTACCTTTCCACTGCAGAATAACAATGAAAAGTCTTCAAATTACAGATATCAGCTCTTTTTTTACTTTATTTGTAATTTTTTTTTTGATAAACTGGCTTGATTTAAATACAACAAAAGACAAAATCAAAGCTTATTAATAAGCAAATCTAATAATACTTGTAATTTTTCTCTAAGTGAATGCTTAAGACTGACTTAAATGCAGAATATTTGTAACATTAATTTGTTCAAATTATTTATTTTTTTCCAATTATTTCCTGTCCTTGCACCATTAACGTAGTGTGTAGGAAAGTTACCTTTTTATAGGGGTATTTCATATGTAATATTCATCAAATAAGTCAGCCTTGCATAGAAATATTGAAAAAGCTTTCTAATACATGATATGAAATAATTGTAGCATGAAGCATAGAAATATATACTATTTCTATGCATGAAGAAATGATCATGTAATTAGATCATAAGAATAAGACTGAATATACAGTTGTCTAATACTATAGAAATATCAATATGTCGGTACCTTCGATATTTCGGGAACTCTCTAAATTTAAATATCTATTGTTATTATTATGAAATGTGGAAATTGTTAATAAGTGAGATTATATTATTATTTATCATATATACAGATATTATAATTTTTAAAGTTATATATATATTTCTATTAAAGGTTATACATCTACATGAAGTACTAAAGTGTTCCCTTTTAACGTAACAAAACACAACTTCAATTTGTAATAAGTTTTCTAATCCTATGGTTTAGTCCTTCGCTACAATAGGATATACTGTCCCAGATTTCTGTTAAGACCACAATTTGTTCCATGTTCCATTGGTTAAAAACAGGGAATGTCTAAGTACATAATAAATAAAAGGCCGTAAATGTAAAGAAATATTTAACTAGAGTTAAACGTTTGGTATGCATGAGAATAGTATTATGAAATAATCTTGATTTATATGTGCAAATTTTTATTCAGAGTATCGTTTTGTATGTATGAGAATATTTCCCTGAAGTAATCTAATTTCCACACATCTAAATATACAAATACAAAATTAATTTAGATTAATGTCTTGTATGTACGATATAAATCTTTTAAAACAATCCAATCTATTACCACTCCCAATGTTTCAACACAAAGATCTTGTTTTATTGACTGAGGATTTTAATTCTATTTGAATATTATTTCCAGACAATAATTTATTAGTAACCCTATTCCTGTCTTATAAAGCATCAAAAACTCATGTTGAAATCTAGAACCAGAGAAAATGTCATCCAGAGGCTTATGTACATTATGTTTTTATTAAACATGTATTATGCAAGAGCTAAATCTGCCTATTGTAGGTCTTTCTTTAGGCCTGATATGTTATAAACTATTAATTAGACATTAATTAACGCATCAAGACCATAATAAACTCTCGATGTCAACTCTAGCCAGGGATATTTGTTGGATTATGATACGATTTGCTGCATAACTTTCCTTCTCAATTTAACGATTAAATTAATAATCAAGACTATGATTTTTGTCCTACTGACTTAAGTAATGCTGACTGAGGCTATGCAAAACTTTCGACCAGTTATTTCCCGGTTCATAGGCAATCAGCAAATTGTCTTTACATCATCCAGTTTTTAACTATTATAGAGAGAACTATCAACTCGTTATCTTATCTCCCATAAAGTATCTTTAATCTAGAAATTGTATGGGTATTAGAGAATATTTAATCATCTACAATTTTATCTACTAAACAAGTTAAATATATTTTTTTTATTATTACTAATTCCTACACCAATAGTTAATTTGATAATGAATAAATAATGTACGAATGATATTAATCTGATGCAAAATACAGTTAATTGTCAAGCCATTACCACATTATAATAACCAGTCAACATGTTCAGTCCATTCGTGAAATAAACTTATATATAAATATATATGTTATCTCGACAGTCTTGGCACACAACTACATGTAGCAAAATGATCATAAGTTGAAATGAAATGGGGTTTAACACTATCATTTTTTTAAATCAGTATTTTTTTCAATATGTCTTAATGCTTCTAATAAATGATGACATATTTAATTAAATTCTTCAATAAAATTCGATTGGCACCCCTTAAATGGTAAGCACAACCACTAATGCCTATACTTTCCCAAGCAGGTGCTATAGAGGGTCTTCATCTCATTTCCAGACAACCTATGATAATTGATAGCAACTGGTGTTGTGAACCATGACCATGTCCAAGATGGATAAACATATACACAAGGTGCACATATCCCTACCTTTAGCACAATATCTTCCCTTCTGTCCTGGTCTACATAAACATTCTCCTGTTACATGATGACAATCATATTCATCCCCACATGAACACTGACCTCGACATTCAGGACCAAATGTTCCTAGTGGACAATCTGAAAAAATAATATGAACACTATGGTATGACCACAAAACTGTACAATCATTACATTTCTAAAGAATGCAACATCATTAAATACATCATATTGGGAAATTGCTGAATAAAATTTATAGTGGAGCAAGAAAAACAAATATTGTGTTCCTGAATGTAAAACTATGTAACTTACGTTGACCACAAGATGGACCACTGAAACCAGGTGGACATCGACATTCACCATTTAGATGATTACATGGTTCATGTGTAGCACAAGAACATTTTTCTTCACAATCTTTACCATATGATCCTGGCATGCAAGCTGTAGAGAATAAAGATCAACAATTACAGATTAAAGTAATACAAATTAGTATCCTTCGCTTGAAATTGCAGAAAAGCATTTGGAATAGCATGCTTACTTTATTCTGATAAAATTATGATGCCACTGGTATTGACAATTGCTTGTATTGTTGGGTTTTGTGTCTCAAAATGGGGAGCGTACTGTACGTGCTAATGACAGCAGGCTATATCATGCAGTGTGCTAAAAGGGAAATTGTATCTGGACCACAGTCAAGCTATCTACTTTTGTTTTCAATTTCCAACTGACAGCAGATCTTTAACATGCTGCCAATGGTCTGCTAAGGATGCTGGTTTCTCTTCCCGTCCAAATAATGCTCTTCCTACATCAATGAAAAGGGGGAAACCCAGCTGGGAAATCCCAAAGAACATTCTCAGTCAACTCTGTGATAACACCTTGCCTTTCTGGTGAGTGTGTCAGGGCCATATTCACCAAGCCACAATTAACAATACATAAAATTTATTGTGCAATTGATAAAGTTAGTGCATGTGATGAAAGTGTACAGATGAAGTAAGTAATAAAATAAATATTTACGTTTATCACAGTGTTGTCCTCTCCAACCATATGTACAAGTACACTCTCCCGTTTCTCGGTTACACTTAGCACCATTTTTACATGGACATTTCTGAGAACATTTTTTGCCATAGAAACCTTTAGGACATGCTACAAATATAAAAAAAAATATAGCCTCAAATCATTAAAATATATATACTCAAGTATTTTTAGTTAGAACCTTTTATTATATCAAATTATATATATATTTTCTTTGTCACTTTCCATGATCATATTTAACAAATTAGAATCTTGTCCAACTAATTGACATTACTCAAGACTAAAATTTTAGGAATACCTGACAAAAATCACCAAAAGCATGATGCACCTCAAACTAGCTAAAATTACCTTTGGATACTTAAAAATCTTTGGATTTGTCTCCTTTTTTAGGAACGAAATAAGGTCCCTGATAACAAGATAAAGGATACCTACTTGTATTACATCTGTCACCAATATATCCTGCAGCACAAATACATCGTCCTGTCACTTTATCACATGTTTCACCATTAACACAATCACAGCGTAATTCACAATTTGGTCCGAATCTACCATTTGGACAAGCTTTAAAAAAAGATGAATACATAGACCATAAGAGGTGTATTAACATAAAAAATAAATTTTCCGGTAAATAACATGATAATTAATTGAAATATTGGTAATCATCTCTCAATCAAAAAAAATCCAAAACTAGCAATGTTTAATCCTTCAAAACCATATAATTTATCAGTTAAAAAAAAACAGTTATTAACTCACCACTTTGGCAAGCTGTACCTTCCCAACCAGCAGTACAGTTACATGCACCATCAATATGATTACAATGACCACCGTTAGAACAGAAACATCTGTATAAACAACTACTTCCATATTTTCCAGGTTGACATGCTTAAATAATATGAAATATTGCCATAAATATTTTATCTCATTTCTCAAATTTGTTTGAACCAAAATACATACAACCTAATTCAAATGCCTTTTGGTATCTAAAATGACCCGAACACGTTTTAATGATTAATGAAGATATTCCACAAAAAGGATATAAACAAAACTTGTCAGTGTTCTTTTACAACATAATGGAAAAAAATCACTAGATGCAATACAATGAGTTCAAAATGTATTTTCTTACGTTCTTCACAATTTGATCCCATCCAACCAGGAGAACAGATGCAGTTACCACTGACTTTATCACAGTCTCCATTTTCACATTGACAACTTCTGCCACAATCATCTCCAAATTTACCATCTGGACATCTCTCATTACAGGAATCTCCATACCACCCAGATGCACAATGGCAATTCCCAGTAATATGATCACACTGAGCAGAATTATCACAATTACAAATGCTCTGGCATTCTAAACCATAGAAGCCTTCGGGACATGCTTTTTCACAATATGTTCCTCTCCAACCTTCAGAACAAAGACAGGATCCACTGATATGGTCACAGTCAGCCCCATTTTGACACTGACATTTCTTCAAACATCCAGCACCATAGGTACCATTAAGACATCCTAAAATAATAACATGTCATAGAAATAAAATAATAGTAAACAATGTGGTTTTTTATCCATCAAGACCCACATCCATGGATCATTTGTTGCCAACTGACCAATTTGTCATTATTGACAATCTTTGAGACTTCCCTTGACAGCCATACAGGTGCTACCCCTGACAAGTGGGAATTGGGCTTGAAAATTTCCAAAGTACTTCTCAGCCTACCATGGTATTTTACCCATGACATTTGTTCTTACTGCTTGATATCCCCATCACCCATCATCAAACAAGCTTGATGTATCATTAAAAGTAATTACAGTAAAATGTGGTTTCTGGGCAAAGACGCCAAGTGGAGTGTGAATTATACAGAATCTGTACTTACTTTGATCACAACCTGAACCTCTCCATCCTGGAGCACAAATGCACTCTCCAGATGCAGGATCACATACAGCACTGTTTAAACAATAGCATTTCTTGAAACAATTTTCTCCCCATCGACCAGGTGAACAAACTGTAAAATTAAATAAAATAATTGTAATTCTATTCAAACAATAACATGCTGTTATAGAAATTGTGAATAGAAAGAATTAATCAAACCTTGATCACAGAGCTGCCCTGTCCATCCTGGACCACATGTACAACTACCATCTACTTTATCACATGTAGCATCATTTTCACACATACAAACTTCCATACACTGTGGCCCAAATCTACCTACAGGACATCCTGTAATATTCAAAATAATACAATCAGTTATTAGATTAAACTTTCATTTGTTGTATCAATTTATCAGTCAACACAAAGCATTTTGGGATGTGCATCTGTACATTGAATGTGCATAAAAAAGTTTTTGAAACATGATACAAACATTTTTATTTGTATAATAATCTAAAACTTAAGTTTCAGTGTCATAGCTAATGTGGTCCTTTTCTCCAACATCCCCCTTTTCATCTATCCCATTTCAGATTTACTTTTACCATAACACTTATTTTGGCACTGACTTTATCTAAGAAATGGTTATAGGAGGTAACTTATTTCTATTGGAAAAACAGGTTACCACAACCTCCTTACCTTCTCTACAATATCGACCATACCATCCATCTGTACACAAGCATTCTCCTGTAACACGATCACATGTGGCATCATTCTGACAACCACATTTATGCTGACAATCCATACCCCAACTACCTTCTGGACAAGCTACAAAAAGTAATTGCTTTATGTAGAAGATTTGGGATATTTTAATCAATTATTTGGGGGCATATAGATCTTATATCTTAGAAAAAAATGAATATTTCTGCTTCTCATAAAAACTTATTTATGTCTTGATGCCAAATTAATATACTTCAAAATATTGGAAGATCCCATGTGTATAACAAGGGATGGATCTGTGTTCTACAAGGTGCATGGGATGACAAGCACAGAGGCAGATCACCAACAAAAGAAGATTGAATACTTAGAATACAGGGAATTTGAAATCAGAAGTAGGTATTGTAAAATTGATATTCAAAGGATAATTATTGATATCAAAGCATATTTTAAATAGTATTAAAAGCGATAGTTCAGTGGTAATTTTGAAATTATTTCTTGAACAATTTGGTTCGATTTCGTAAAACCAACATAAGAAATAGGCAGAAGCTAGGCTGTTACACCCATTTCCAACAAAGTCGTAAAGAGCAAGAATTTAAAAAACTCTATCAGATCTCTGCACAGTACTGTATTGCATTCTCAAGCATCAAGCATGTAAACTGTATACATTGTGTGTGCATTAACAATGTTCAATGAGTATCTGCAAATTGTTTTATTTCAACAATGATCTTCTTCAACATGGGCCTAGTTTGTTCCTTAATCCAATTTCAGATGAACAAAATATTGTTTTTATCAATAAAAATTCATGTGGATCAATGAACAATCCCTCTCACAGAGTATTTATAAAGCAAATAGGAAGGAAGGCTGGCAGACAATCAACACAAGTGACGACAATATACATCCATATTAAATGTCAGAAGGACTAAGAGAAAAGACCTTTAGAATTACAGAAGTTTTAAATAAATGATAATTAGATTTATTGCAGAATTAAGTTACAACATTAGGGTCTGTAAAAGAAATATATATACTATTTGGTTTAATGTTGGAAATTGCAAAAAAAGCATAAACTCTGAAAGTTTAGTAACTGCATTCAGTAATATATGTCATGTTTATCATAAATTTGGTTAGTAACAAGATGCATAATGTCAAGTTTTGAATCTGTATAAGTAAATGTCTAAAGGGTATGGAAAAAGGACATCATAAATCTAAAAGAAGGCTAAAGATCAGAATAATCTATGAACAAAATAGTGATATTTGGGAATGAAACATCTAGTATAAAGGTTTGAATTTTTTTTTCTGCTGGAATCAAAATTTCTCCTATGGAATTAGATATTCAAAAACAGTACATGTCTTTTTTCAATACCCTTTAAAACAGAACTCACATTTTTTACAACGTTTGCCCATTTTGCCAGCTTGACAAATACATTTTCCTGTTTCTGGGTCACAATTACTGCCACTACAACGACAGTCCTTTAAGCAATTTGGACCATGTTTTCCTTTTGGACATGCTGTAAATATGGAGGGAATAGACAAAAACAAATAAAAAAAAAACATCAAAAAGGGGATTGAAAGCACTAACTATAGGTTTTAATATAAAATATAAAAATAATATAGGTGGTTAAAGTTGGTGTAGATTCACTTTCTTTCTATTCTTTGATAATCTGCCATTTTACATATTTATTAATAATTCAACAGTTGCTCAAAACTACTTATCGCCATTCACTGTTATTACCACATGGTCTGTTTTAACAGTGCAAGAAACAACAAATTTCTCTAACTATATTAGTTTCCATCCAAACAGCAGTATATTAATTCTATTTTATTATATCAATGTACACAAACATCTGTCTAAATTCGATTAGGCCATGTGCAATCAACAACAGTGCGAAGAAAAATAACTAATTTGCTGAGAGTTTTAAGAAAAAGAAAGACATTTATAAATATGGTACTCTCACAAAACACTCAAATTAAGGTGTTCCAAAATGTTTTATTGCTATTTTGATCTTTTAGGTTGAAAAATAGTATATTCATAGACTTATTTTTGTGAAAATTGTAATTTTGATCAAAATCAATTTTTTCACTTGTTTGGTTTGCAGCTCATTAATAGAATTTGCGCATTACGACTTAATGAGCCTACCACGCATCACATATTTCATTTGATATTATAAATTATTTCAGCTTTTTGTAGGTTTATAGTTGGTATATATTATTATATCTTGTTCGGTGAAGGTGGCATATTATATTATACCCATCAGATTACAGGAAGAATGATGCAGTTATCATGCAAAACAAGAAATCTGATCCCAAGGATGATTAAAAAACCTATCAAATGCTCTCAAGGTTGATTCATTTCAATCAGATAGACAGCCAATAACAATTTCACATAACAGATATTGTAGTCTACTGTTTTGTGCTGACAAGAAATATTGTATGGATGGACCCACCGAGGTATTGGCTATATTTCATATCAAATTGAATCAAGATTACGGTATATAGGCAGTTGGGGATTGTAGTATTTTGGTTCGAGGATAAGGAATCTGCTCATTAGATATCTTGAGCATTCAGTTTACAAATTTTCTTTCTCTATCAATAATGAAATAATGTAATGCAAGCATGAGTTACTTTAACATTAGTATTTTTTTTTTTTTAGTTGAGATGCAAACAGAAATCTTACATTCATCACATCGGATGCCAGTTCTGCCAGCTGGGCATTCCTTTAAACAATGCCCAGTCACATGATTACATTTACTCTCCCGTGGACAATTACAGACTCTGACACACATCTCGCCAAAACGATTCTCAGGACATTGTTCTTCACATCTATCACCTTGGTAACCAGGTTTACAAACACATTCTCCAGACTTTAAAAATGAAAAAGTAATTCAAATAAATTAATATATGCCATGATACACCATTTACAATATATTTAGATTGAATGTTTTTTATTCTAAGTTGTGTCTCAATATATAAAGGGCATCAGTGTGACTCTTTTGAGATTTCTAAGATATTTAAGCCCTTGAGTATAGAGCAGGCTCTATGGTAGCTTGCCTAAGCTCAAGAGCTTTCTCTAGTGAATGTAATTTCCATAAAAATTGTGTTGTGTTTTATTGTGCTCAATCGCTAAATGCCACTTAAGGATTAGCTTTCTCTAGGTTCTCCTGTTTCCTCCCCCACTAATACATACATGTATGCCTCAGTGTGATCAACTTCATAATCACACCACATGCTGACTTTACTTGAAACCCCATCTGTCTCCTATGCTCACCGTAATTTAGATGAAGTCTACAGCTCCTAAAACTGGTGTTAATTCGGCCAATAATTTAAATTTGCTATCATTTATCACAAAGGAAAAGAAAAAATAAATAATGAACAGACTCAACTTACTTCTGGTTGACAACCCTTTGTATTTTCTACTTCACAATCACATTGCGTAGCGCAGTTTGATCCCCAAGTGTAAGACGGACATGGCTGGTTACAGGATGGACCAAATCGTCCTGGTCGACATTTACAATAACCAAATACTCGATGGCAGTGACCACTGGCACAGTTTGGACAGATCCTGTCACAACTACTACCATAATAACCTCTAGGACATTCATTTTTACATTCGCCTGTTACAGAATCACATATTACACCATTTGGACAATTACAAATGCTGTTACAATCAGTACCGTAGAAATTCTGAAGATAAAAATAAAAATTCAAAAATCCCTTATTCTTAGCTTTGCACTAAGTTATTACAAAATGAAATTAGCTTGTCAGATCTATAAATTTAGTTGTTCTTTTTGATTCATGGTAAGTAATGGTACTACATTGAAATTTAAATGATTCATATACAAGAGTTACCTCCCTTGACACACTTTTTCATAACAAGATTGAATATTGCTAGCATTGGCCATTACGTATACACATAACCATTTCAATATACTGATCATGTATGCAGACTCTATCAGAAAAATGGAATTTTTTTTTTATTTATGGCCTTTTAAAACTTTTCAGTTCAAGTACTCAGTGGAGGAACTTAAATAATAAGAGTAGTCTCCCCTGAATTGATATCTTGCACACTTCCTTATTCACTTGCAAGAATTTATTTTCTGTACTCTTTTTACAAATGAATTTCTAAACAATTTGGAAAAACAAAAACAAACGAAATTTCAGCCTGTCTGTATACAATCATTTCCAAGCTAAGGGAACTTTTGAACAGACTGCACTTGTGCATGCTCTTCTTCAAATTTCAACCAACAAGGGATCCTTAACAGGACCGAATGAACTAGATCGATGTGAGCCTGTTAAAGAGTCCAATGTCTTGACAACAATGACTGAACATAAATTTCTTAATATTACCTCGCCACAGGTTTCGTTGCAAATAATTCCCTGCCAACCAGCAGTACATTCACAGCCTGTCAATTGTTCATTGCATCGGGCACCATTCAAACAGTTTTTACAAGTTAACAGACAATTAACACCAAACATTCCACCCTCACAGTCTGTAATATACAGATATATCAATTATCATATATATCAAAGCTCTGTATCTTTATATATTAATAAGTGTAGCCTCAAAACAATGTTCTTAGATTATACATAAGATGAGAGAAAGGTAATTGAAACAGAATAATAATATCTTATTTCAAAATTATTTTAAATTTAAAATACAATTACTGGTAAAATGAACAACACAAACATAGACATATCTGGTTAGTGCTTGTTTGTTTAAGATGAGTATTTTAAGCAATATACATAATCAAAGATACATATTTGCTATGACATCTCTTTTCATGCTTTTCTATTACTCCTTCAAGTGTATGTCACAGAGCACAGGTTTTGAGGCTACAAATAAACTTAAATTATTCCTGAAGTTTTATAATTAGTCACAAGTTACTTTAATTAGTTTTATATACTGCACCCAAAATAATAAGTTTAGGCTATCAACTAAGACAAAAAAAAAAACAATAAAAAAACCATTCCCAAATAAAAACTATGGTATCAAAAAAAATATAAAAGTTTAAAAATTCAAATAAAAGGATAGTTGATAAACTACATGTACAATATAATTGTTGAATAAAAAATACTAATTCTAAAAAATAAAATGGGTCTTGCTCCCAGCTTCTAAGGAGTGTTGCATTATTGCATATATACAAAATTTTGACTTTTCTGCACCAACACCAACAAAATTATTGTCAAGATAAAATTAGCTTAAAATTATGCACATTTTCCTTTGAAAGAAAATTAGATATAATGACTTATAATAAAGTGGAAATCTTCCGAAAATAAAAATCATTATTCTATTAAAGATTACATAATTAAGGAAATTTTTATAACTATTTTAAAAATTTCCTTAAAACGGTATAATAAAAGACCAAAACAAGTACAAAAAGGTGCATATAATTTTTAAACATCAGGGACTACCAATTTAAACACATGGGGGCTGGTTTTCACATTACTATGAGCTCATGCAGAATTAAAATATACAGAGCCACCAATTTCACTAAGGTAATATAGGTAATAAAATTTAAACATTTCATTACATCACAGTAGTCATATAAAAATATAACCATTTCATTGACAAAGACAAAATCAAATATTTACAAAGTACAAAAAAATGAATGGACAAATATCCATGTACATGAAAACTGAAAGTACACATGGACTTTAACTGTAGACCCCCCAACATGCATAAAGTGAAATCATTGTAGACAAAATTGCAGGCCAAGAACTAAATTATTATTAGATCTTTACAATGAAGGTCTAGTGAATTCTTAGAATTTTAATAATGAAGGTATGGTGAACTCTTAGAATATTTATAATGAAGGTCTAGTGAATTCTTAAAAAAATATTTCTTGAACTAAGAACTAAAATATTATTAGATCTTTAGAATGAAGGTCTAGTGAATTCTTAGAATTTTAATAATGAAGGTATGGTGAACTCTTAGAATATTTATAATGAAGGTCTAGTGAATTCTTAAAAAAATATTTCTTGAGAATATTTTCTATGTATACATGTCTGACATGTCTAGGGGCATTTCCATCAACTCCATCTTTGAATTCTGACCAGGGATCTGTTATGTGAATGTGATAATGTACATGGATGAACTTCAGTTTGTCATATGTATCAAATGACTACCGGTAGTCAAATTAGGACGTGGCATGAAGGATTGAGAATGTTCTTGCAACCCTACCCAATTTGGGGGCTACTAGCTATTTGGTTTCTTTCCGTATAAGGTGGGATGGGCACGTTTCTTACAGTGAAGTCCTTGCAATCACTGAACAGGAATATCATTATAACCTTATATATATATAATGCCTTAGTGTATATTTCCCTTACGAATTTAAAATCCTGAATTCAGGAATTTATGTTGCTTCTTTATATTTTTTATGAGAGTTTCACTGAACTGTGCAAACAAAACCATGATAGTTCTGATGTCCTTGATATTCTCATAGTCTTATGAGTTCAACGGGTTTTTTTATAAGACCTAAAACAATATTAAAATTTGATTTAGTTTTCTGAAAGGCATCGAAGATCCTTTGATAAGAAGTTTTTTCAGCTGTTTGCATCATAAAATTATTTTAAGTTCCACTTTGACAAGAGCATTTAAATTGAAATGAAAACCGAAAGAATCCCCAAAACTAAAAAACATTCAAGTACAAACCTGTAAATTGTACTTGAAACATGGTTTATCAACACAAAATAAAATTTTAATTAATGCAAAATAATCAAATAATTAAGCACCAATTAAAACTATATGGCATATTCTGTCGGCATGTACATCAAGTGTTTTAATCTTGTAGTTGCTGTTTTATGTCTTACAAGAATGATACGAGACAGGAAAAGCAAATTTTAAAATAGTGGGGCCCTGATTCAAGAAAACTTTAAAACTGAAATATGTATTTTATAAATTGTATAATTTACTAATTGAACAGTGCCACTGAATGCATATATTGCAATAATAAGTGGAATCAATGTAAAACAAAAGTGAAATATTTCAAGAATGCAGTCTTTTCATTATTTTAGTTTAAGCTGTTAGAAAAAGGACACCTGCCCTGGAGAATCAATTTTAACAAAATGTCTACTTCCATCATTCTATGTTCTTTAATATTCCAAGCTCAAACAATCTTAAGTGTCCCCCTACACCCAGAAGTCTTTTATTTCACTAATCAGCAACAAGCCAAAATGCAGTCGTAGATAATCTTAAACAGACATAATTTTACTACCCTATATGTTGCAAATGATTACATATAAAAATGATGCCAAAATGTCTGGTAAAATGATGATTGATTGGATGATGATCAAATGTAAAATGATGATAAAATGTAAAATAATGATAAAATGTAAAATGTATGGCAAAATTATAAAATGTATGATGAAATGTATGGCAAAATTATAAAATGTATGGCAAAATGGTAAAATGTATAACAAAATATAAAATGTTTGACAAAAATGTTTGACAAAAATGTTTGACAAAAATGTTCAACAAAATGTATGATAAACGGTATGATATAATGTATGATAATTGTACGATAAAATGATAAAACATCATTAATACATAAAGAACATCCGGTAATTAAAAATCCATACATACTACTCACTTGTTTTATTCTCCTCTTTAAAAAGCAAGCATGAAAAATTGGTTTTAATATATCGCTAGTTACTTTATATCCAAGAGAAAATGGATAAGAATAGCAAAATATCAGTGTTAATGACTATGATGATAAAATGGATATTCTGATTTTCTTAAATGAACATTGTTTTAATCTGACCGTTGAAAATAGAGAATTAAAGGTACCGGTATTATCAATCCCCAAGATACATTTTTAAAGATATTAAAATTATACGAGGATCAGGAGTAAAAACAGTATCTGGAAATCCAATTTCTGCTTTACTTAGTTCTTTATATTTAGTTTTCTTTGGAGTCTGATATCTGATATTCTCACTCAACTTCTCTCACTCTGCATTTTCAACAATGACAAAAACTATATTAACCCTTTCAACACTGGTGAGTATGATCACCAGCTTACTGAGCCTATTTCTACTATAACTATGCTAATAATATCGAACCCAGTTTCCAGGTCCAACAATAAATTCATGTAATGTGGGATGATCAGCTAACTGAGCATATTTGTACTATAGATTTTAATAATATCAGACCCTGTAACCAGGTCCAACAATAAATTCATGTAATGTGGGATGACCGAGTGACAAGTTACCAAATAAAGAAAGGGTTAAAAGGTTTTCCTGTAATGGATCATCAATCAATGACAACCCTAAATTATGTGTGTAATGGTATACTGTCTATTTATAGGAAAACGGATTATTATGGCAATTATACTAAGCTAATAAAATTATAAAAAATTCTTGTGACTTACTGAATTTTGCAGCCTGTTCCTGTAGTTCTTGAGATAGAAAGTTATTTTCCGTTACTGGAATCACAGGAACTGGAGTTGTCTCGAAACGAACTGCTGGTAAATCACCCCTCTGAGGTCCACTATCTAATCCATAGTCAAGTGCTATAACAAAAAAAAATGCTAAATCAGGTAAACAATTATGGAAAACTGTAAACTAAAACACAAATACAACAAACAATACAGAACATATAGACATTTCCAGAGAAGACTGCATTCAAGAGATTTTTTCCCCTCACATTATACTTTCTTTTAGATTTAATTTGACTATGTCGATCACAACCTCATGGTTTTTAGCAATCTTTGTCTTATTGTGGTAATTAACATGAGATCAAAAATTAACTGTTTATCCAAGACAAGTAGCAACGCAAGAGAAGAGATAAGATAATGCAATTGACAATTATACACCGTGGGATAAACATACTTGAGATAGAGAGAGAGAGAGAGAGAGAGATAGAGAGAGATATGGGGTTTAACATCCACTTGACTCAAACTATGTCATTTCGGGACTAACACATGGTTTAATTTTATATCAATAATTCACTCGCACATAGGGGTCTTTAGCAATGGGAGGGAACTGGAGGACCCAGAGAAAACCCAAGAGGTTGAACAGGCAACCCTACTCTTTGTCACATACAACTTGAGATTCGAAACTGCACCGCTTGTCACAATGCTAACCATTTGGCCATCCAACCCCCCTACTTGAGAATACAAATATTTATGTTATAGGAAATGCAGAGATCAATATATTATAACACAAATTGGGAAAGAGTCTACTGATAATATTTGATAATTAGTACTACATGTTCAACAGAGGATAGCCAATAAAAAATATTTTGATAAACCCTAAAAAATCGCAGTTTATTTTTATCTACTATCTGTCTGGAAAATTGCAGAAAGAAACATACGCATTTTAGTACTGGGTTTCCCCCTAGGTTCTAAAATACCATGATAATTATTATTCTTACGTGTGCATCGGCTACCATCTGGTGATATTAAATAACCTGGAGAACAAGCACAACTGAAAGAGCCTTCTGAGTTGACACAAAGTTGTTCGCAGGCACCATTATCATTTAAGCATTCGTCAACATCTGTAAATATAAGAACAACTTGAATTTATCGAGAAATCTTCTCGTTTTGGTGTAGGTAGGTTATATGTAAATGGGTTTAAAGTCATGTCAATACAGGTTACACAAAACTTCAACTCAAAGAGAGAGGGATGGGATTTAACATTCACTCAACACATACTAGATCCCTTTGGGAATAACATATAGTTCAATTTTATTTCAATACTTCGCTTGCATGTATGGGTGTTTAGCAGTCAGAGGAAATCAGAGGACCTGGAGAAAACCCACAAGCTTTTTGATGCTACAATGTTTCACAAAAAAGTAATGTGTTTAATATGCAAGAGGCAGAATATGATAATTTCCTTCAAGAAACACTATTTTTTAGACTCACAGTTATCCTATGGGGATATCATTTGTGCATCAAATTGCAATTGTATGCAGGAACAACTGGGCGCATTGCCTTGCAAGGCTCTCCATAAACAAAAGTAGCTGGAAAGTCCTGGAAAACTTTCTCCCATAGTCAATGTAGCTCCTACTTGGGTTTTGTCAGTTTTTGTTTAGCAATGTAAGAGGTATGATACATATGAAAAGGTCGTAAACAATCTTTCACTATATCAAACTCGAGTCTATTATTAGTGTCTTTATCTTTAAGATCATCTAACTTGATACATTAAGTAGAAAATTAACGCTAAAATCACTTTCAACAAATTACTGGTATGTTCTTTTAAGATGCAAGATCAAAGAAAGTAATTCCATGTTTCATATGTCAGGTATTTTTGACAGCTTGTTAATACTATCCTAATTGGAATATACCATTTTTTGAGTACCATAGTTAATCTTTAAGCAGAACAGTTTCAGAAATGAGGGATCAAATTCGGTAGAAATATGTCTACTATTTAAGAATCAATCTCTCCAATCTCTTTTCACAAAACATAAACTTAAAAGGATTTTTTTTATCAAGAATTCTCATCGGTTATTTTAAGCAAAAAAAAATTGACCTTCTTTACATTAAATAACACATGGTATCTTATGTCCCAGAAACAGTAAGCGTGCTATAATATAGATTTGATCATAGTAGTCTGTAACCTTATAAGAGGAAGCTAGAGGGAATCGGTCATTCAGAAAGAACATATCTAATTCTTCATTGCTGAGAAATGGCAAGAGCTGCCAGCCAACAAGGTCCAAGTTAATACCATACCTTCACAACCACATCCATCTCGACTGAGTAGAAAACCTGGACTACAGTAACATGTATGGCCACCATTATTGTTATTACAACCCTGACTACAACAATTCTCTCCTTCACATTCATTTATATCTGTAAGTAATCAATTTAATTTATTAAATAAAACACTGTTAAATCAAACAATAATGACATATAACAATATCTCTTGATTTATAAATAAAACAAAATGAAAATCAAATGAAAGGGGGGTTTTAACAGCCTACTTTCCCCCCTCCAACCAAGCTCAAGAAGATGGACAATTATACTTATATATTCTAAAATTTCCCTCAAAGCACTGTGTATGTCCGTCTTCATTAGCCCAATCAGTGAACAACAGTAGGACGTTAAATCAATTTCATTTCACCTTGAAATTCATGTGACAGAAAGGTAGATATTATAAAAGGGATTTGTGAGGTAAACCTTTGGAGAGTTCAATATGTGCTTATTGCTTCAGTTGGCACACAGATTGCTCTGAAAAATATGAAAATAAATTCGATTTGGTCCCCATTTTTTTCCGAACCTGTTCGAATAAATCAGACCAATCACTCCTCAACTGAGGTTGCAAAACATTGGTGCAGCACAGAAGAAGGAAGTTATAGGAATGGTTGGACAGAATTAGAACATGCTTAAATTAAGGTCCAAGCCATTACAGATCAAGATGAAGCCTAAGCTGTCAACTACCCCCAATGTCTAAGATTGGACTTATATATAGGCCAATAAAGCCTGGATGATACTACTGACGAGGGAACAAGTGTTGAGAAAAATCATTCATTATATCGGCCTTGGAAAATATGATATATTTTGTATATAAAAAAACTGCAAATGAGTCAATAGATATACCTGTACTTAAGTGCATATCAGTGATTCAAAATATAAAGTTTACCTTCACAAGATCTTCCATCCACTTGCAATAAATAACCTTTTCTACAGGAGCAAACAGGGCCATCAACACCATTACGACATTTGTGATCACAACCACCTTTATTAAAGGCACAACTATCAATAACCTCCATCTGGATTCCTACAAAACAGGAAATAAAAAATTGATGACCTAAAAAGTACAAAATTTCATTCAACTACACTTAGTGGTATAGTTTTAAAGCTTCAGCGAAATCGAGCTTCCCGAGTAACCACGATGATGATTGTGTTAATTTTTCTACCAAACCCATTTCCACTAGAGTTAGTGTTTATATAGAATTAGTGTAAATATTATGTGATAGTTATGTTTAAATATAATGATGTCGGCCATGTTTGTTAATAACGTCACATCACTGCACAACACAACATCTGTTACCATAGTTACAGTTTGTTTATACCTTCAAAAACACAGCTACCTTTGTTTCGCTCTTTTTTTTTTCCTTTTTGCTTCTTGCGTCCTTTCCTAGGTATCGCTTGCATTACAAAAAAAGTTTAAAGATATTTCAATTTTATTAAGATGTCTTATGTCTACTGATCTCAGTGTCTGATCTGCAAGTATTTCTCGATCATTTATTTAATCGGTAGTTTTGTTAAAAAATGAATAACAGGCAGGATATGGAGTATGGACCATTTACTAGGGTCAATTTATGACTGAAATCGTATATTTTCTTGAAGACAAAACCGATTGTCACGATGTTGAACCAAAGTGGGGGTGCAACAGAGTGGTGGAGAGCAATATCCTCCACGTAAGTGATATAAGAAAGTTTGAATCAGGGCAAATGAACTCACTCGGGTGAGGGCACCCTTAGAACCGACCGAATAATCAGTGCCCTAAGAGCACCACTGTTTGATTATAATCATGTGTATTATTTTATAATTGAAAGATTGTCAATTTAATTTTTTGGGATGGGGGGAGGGGTCGCAATTTTCGGCGCACCTTATTTTTTTTTAAAGTGCAATGTACCCCATGCACCCTCGCTGGATATGGCCCTGAATACAGTTAGACCTCTTTGACATCTCAAACCCAATTGAAATATATTTACAGAATGTCATAGTGAAAAGAGAAAATGTTAAATGTGATATTTTAAGACTTGACAGAGTTACTCAATTAAAGCAACACATTAAGACAATAAAATATGACGACTCAAAAACAGAAACAAAACAAGAAACAATTTACATCAGTAGAAGAAACAAACAATTACAGATTTTGATTTTAATATTTTCATAAAGTTATGATTTAGAGTTCATAATTTCTTTGATTATAAATGAATTAAAATAATAGAAGTTTTAGAGGGGTTGGTTGGAGGGTGGAATTTGGGTGGTCATATAATTAATATCTGGGATAATGTACAATATCTAAACTATCAAAGAATTTGTTAGAAAAAAAAAATGATCGGGAATCAAAGAAATTGGTCACAGGCAATATATATATATACTCTTAAATCTATACTAGCTTATCTGAAATTATCCTCTGTTTAGTTTCATCTAAATCATTCAAAAATAATCAACTCAACTCAGGTGTGACAGAAAACAATCAAATCAGAACAATCTTGAAAACTGTAATCTATTTCAGATAACATTCCCTACTGGATAATAATATCTTTTAATTTTATTTTCTTAACAGCGCTCGTTTATTAGTTGTTCAGACAAAATATCTGTGTTTAAAATTAAAGCATTGAAACAGAACAGGAATTTTACATTTCTTCAGATCCTTACAAGTTTTATGACATGAGGAAATTTCAATTGCTGCTAACTACATTACGATTTTTAAAGGGGCACCATAACCATTACAATTTTACATTTCTTTAGATTCTCATGTGTTTTATGACATGAGTAAATTTGAATTGCTGCTAACATTACGATTTTTAAAGAGGCATCATAACCATTACATTATCACAGGATCAACAATTAAAGAGACACCAATCATTACAATATCAGCTCAACAATTAACGAGGATAGGGGAGAGAAGGCCAATAAAAGACTGTGATGTAATCTGGTCATAACTTATGTTTCAGTTAATTGATATTAATCATTTTCGGTCAACTGTTTATTTTTTTTTATTTATTTTTTTTTTTTAATTTTTTAACTGTTTAAGGCAACTTTAAGGGATTGGTTCTAGAAGACAACATTTGCCTTGTATTCAAGACTATTAGGTCTTTAATCTCAGATGCATTTTTTAAAAAGGAGGCAGAATGCTTAACGATTTCGAATAAAAACATTAAAGAATTTCTTCTAGAATTTCTATGGTCTTATAAACCAAGAGAGAGAGAGAGAAATGGGGTATAAGGTCCATTCGACACAAACTACACTATTTAGGGACTAACACATGGTTCAATTATAATTTCAATAATGTGTTTTTGCTTAGTAGTCTTTAACAGTGGGAGGGAACCGGAGAAAACCAACAAAGTTTGACAGGCGACCCTACTCCTTGTCACATACAACCAAAGAATCGAAACCACACGTGCTAACCATTCGGCCACCCCTTATAAACCAAGAAAACAACTGTAAAAACTAAATGGTAAAGTTGTGTTCATAACTATGATTTTACACAAAACAAGCCCCTTGCTATATTGTAACCACTATTATAAAAAAAAAAATGGCCATATTTAAATCAGAAATTTTAATAAATCTTATTTTAAAAAAGCAGGGAGATTGAATATGGTATTAGATGTGTAGGTTAAAGATCCATTATGTAAGAATTTAATCTTCAAATGTTATATAAATTAAGACATTTATTACCCTCATAATCAACTCTCTAGAACATCAAATGGTAGAGTTATTGAATGGATTGGAAAAACATTCATAATAGATAACAAGACTTTGTTTAATATCGTGGCAATGTTACTTAACAATCCAGACTATCCTATCAAAACTTAAAACACTGGTAACTTTGCTCAGATTGTTGATGGCAGTCCAATTAATTAGGCGGAATTTGACAATAGAAGTTACCTAGACCTTTAAATCGATACACCTTTAAAAGTACTTGTACTTTAATCAAGAAGAATTTACGACTGAAAGATTATTGAGATCACTCACTTCTTATTAAGTTACTTTTGACATTTTAGATAAATGAGAACGATCTGGATTGATGTACCTTTAAGTGGTTCCATGGGAACAATAATACACATAAACTTGTGTTTTACAGAAAATTTGTATCTTAATTTAAGCAGATGTTTATATTCGAAAAACACTACAATATTATTATTCTATATGTTTGTTGCCTGTTTCTTTTATTAACTTTAAAACATTAAATATGAGTTCTCTTTTTTATAAACCAAATGCACTGTACTTGTTTAGGCATTTGTGATGTTATAGAACTAATAATAGGCCTGAAATGTTATCTAAATTATTAATTAGAAACTAATTAACTTATCCAGACCATTATCAACCCTTGATGTCAACACTAGCCTGCGATATTTCCTGGATTAGGATCCGATTAGCTCCTCAGCTTTCAATCATGATCAAATCATGAAATAGATAATAGAAACAATTTTTTTATTGTACCGACTTTAGTGTTGAGGCTAGGCCGAAAGTTCTATCGCTAAATTCTCGGTTCAGAGTGGATCAATTTGTCTGAAATTTTCAGCAAATACGCTTTACATTATCTAGTTTGTAACTATTATAGTGAGAACTGCCAAAGTTTTACCTAATCTCTCATTATGTATCTTTAACTGATGAATCCCTATGATATAAAGACTATTGGGACCATTTGTTGGATAACAGGTTTATACTAACAAACATATCAATTAATGATTTAGAAATTCAATGTAAAATGATTCAAATATCATATATTACAACACAAACATCAAGTGCACTAACAAATATGAAACTAAGATCCAATAAATATTTTGTAATTGTCAAATGGTCTAATATATGAGACTAACAAATGTAAAAACAATTGCATGCATATAACAAGATGCTGATTGTGTTCTAAGTGTAGTTACCAGTATATCAATTGTTTATGATTTAAGCTATGTTCATCCAATTAATTAATATCGATATCTAGATTGGAGTCGTTTTCAACATGCAACTTGAGAAACTTTCAGACAAAGACATTACATTCGAGTTTGTTTGGGTTTTTTTTTAGCATCCATTTTTTTAATCTGGAGTTATGTTCCTGTGATGATGAAAAAGGCTGAATTTAAAACTAAACTGAATCCCCAGATTCTGCAAAACCTACAGTTTTACTGCTTGCGATTGGATCATCTTGTGCCTGTGTTAGGATCAGTCAGCAATATTATTACATTCCAGAGGTAAACTCTAACAATTTATCCCATCATTATTATCCCAGAAATTATCTTGAAACTGGCATTAAATTGGAACAATAGTGCTGATGGGATTCTGATGTAAATTATTTGATCTGTTTTTGCCAATAGATGTGATCATGATGGTGGAATATGTGCACAATTAGGAATTTTCTAATATCTCTACATAGAGTTATATATTTTGGCTGAAAGCTGTAACTAACTTTCAACTTCCGAATTGGGATTTGAAAATAAGCCAGAGAAATGAAAAGATCACAAAAACAGGCAGTGATATTGACAAGTAAACAACCCCTTTTTTAGTGACCTTTTTTCCATGTTGGCTTAATGGCGAATCTCGTGTTGTGAAAGTCGCTGTTGTGTCAATTCGACAAAAAAATGGCCTATCTAAATGGCCACTTTCAGCCACCATATAGTAACAACATATCACTGTTTTCCCATTTGAAACTAATTGTATCACTGCAGTATCCTGAATATGCTACTGGTGAGGTTTACAAGTGTGATAATATTTCTATAATGTGAATAAACTGGTGAATTGTGGTGAATATAACAGTGAATAAGTAGTTATTAGTGCATGACTATAATTTAAGTGTCTATTAGTGACTATAATTTAAGTGTCTATGAGTGACTATAATGTCTATTAGTGACTATAATTTAAATGTCTATGTACAACATTTACATTGAGATTATCGGTATCATTTGTGTTATAATCTGATGAATAGTTATACATGTATATAAATATGCTGTGCCATTTGGTGTGTGCAGTGAATTGGGTTTTGATTTTATGAAGGCAATATTTGATAACTTTTTCATATTTCAAGGGATGTTATATGGTTACATCTCACTGTGCCCACTTTTGATTAATCCAATTAAGGTCTAATTAGGATTAGTGTATTAAGCGGATTAGGATTAGGTGTTATAGGTAATTAGAAGGAAAAAAAAACAAATATTGAAAGTGACTAAATATTCAGTCTTATAATTGGTGAGAACTGTGTTGCCGAGGTCAGAACTAAAAGGTTGTTTTTTTCCACTTTGGTCAGTGTATTTGGCGCAGATTTTTCTCGGGTGCCAGAAATCAATAAAATCGTCAAGCAAGCAGCAGCATTACCATTAATTCCAATACAGCAGGTTGAAGATGTATGGCTGCGTGCCCTTGATGATGCACCACTCCAAGATGCCAGAGTGTTGCAATTTGCAGATTACGTAACTGAGTTCTGGTTGAAGGGGCAGCATGGCAGAATGATGTGGAACCATTTCCACACTGAAGGTCCACGCACAATGAACCATGTTGAAGGATGGCATTCCAAGATAACATCCATTATTGCCACCCCTCACCCAAATATTTTTAAGTTGGTGGCTTTTTTTAAGAATGAACAAGCTTACTCCGAAGTAACCATTCTCCGGTTAGGTGCCAACGGAAAATTACGGCCTAAGAGAAGAAAGTACAGGCAACTAGAAACCCGGCTCCAAACTCTAAAAACAGATCTTCAGAACGGTATAAAGACTGTATTCGAGTATGCCGATGGCGTAGCCCGTTTAACTACATTGTAAATTTTCATTGTTTATCTTGTTTTTGTGTGATGTATGATATATTCATGTATGTTATAATTTTATTACATATTTTATATATAAAACATCGAAAATTGTTATATTTTCATTAAATTATAAAGTGCTAATGTGATGTATGATATATCCATGTATGTTATATTTTGACCAATTAGATTATATTTTCATTAAATTATAAAGTGCTAATGTGATGTATGATATATCCATGTATGTTATATTTTTATTATATATATATAAAACATCGAAAAATTACATAAAATATTTGGGGTTTTTCTTCATCTAATTACCTATAACACCTAATCCTAATCCGCTTAATACACTAATCCTAATTAGACCTTAATTGGATTAATCAAAAGTGGGCACAGTGAGGACACACCTGTTATATAAAACAGACAAACCTGGGACTAAGAACGTTTATCCATTAAACAAAAAAGTTCAATCAATTTTTACTTCGGCTCAGTTCAATTACAAATCAAAATAAATAATTAAAAGTATTCAAAAGATACTTGCAATGGCAAATATACATTTAATATAACTTTCCCAGAAAAAACACTTCTTGTCCCAAGTAAATCTGATTTTCCTAGGAAATAGTAGGAATTGATAAGAAGAGAATTTTAAAATTTGAGAATTTATTGATGGTATGTTGTACAATACTATAATTCTACACTTTTGTACATAAATACTAACAATAATATTACATATAGTAATACATATAAATATGGGAGTATATATATACTTGAATGAAGAAACATGGTGTCACTTTCAGAAATATATGACAATAAGACACTGACATTTAAATTTAAAAGGGTTTGATACTTTGATCTGTCAAAACCTTCTTAGATTGTAAGAAATTTTGGTTGCTATTTCAAGAAAGTGACTATAATGCTGTCTAACTTAAGGACACTTTTAGGGGGTTAACCTTTTCATGGGGAGAATATAGATCTTCCTACCAACCCACCACGGCTTCAAAACCTTCAAGCTTAAGCTAAGTTGATACAACTGATGAATAATTTGAAGGTAGAGCAAATAAATCCATTTAAAAATACCAGATACCTGTCTTGCAGAAGGGTTTATTTTACAAACTGGCTTATCCAGGACGTCATCTAGCTGTGCCAGAACAGTTAAACTGGTTTTGCTTATAATCTGTGCGAATGCTACACTCTCAGTGCACAAAAAAAGATGTCAGCCCTTTTAATCTAGCTTATATAATGGTCGACTAAGTGGCACATAAGTTTACAAGCTCACAGCTTGCCTAAAGGAATCTATGTTTTTGTTTCTTAAACTCTTTCTAAATGACAATTCCCACCCCCTTAAAAGTTGGACAGCATCATAGCATGATTGAAGCAAACAAACTAGGGGCACAGGAATATAATATATATAGGGGGAAGATAACTATGTTACCACTACTACTACTACCTCGTCCATTCTGGATTTGAATCTGTGAGGAATTGGTGAGTTCTGTTTTAAAAAAAGCAAGATATTCGAACACAGGCATCATAGCAAGAAGCAAGTTAGAATTAAAACATCTAGATTACGTCATACATAGAATATATTAAGCTAAATTATTGTGATTGTATTATTGATGATTAGATAATCAGCCAAGTAATATTAATTAAATGTCATTGATCATAGTTCTGAAGCATATTTAAAAACAATAATCAACGTTCAAATGTTTTGAAGCATAGTTCTGAAGCATATTTAAAAACAATAATCAACGATCAAACGTTTAAAAAATACGCTGATCATCCTTAGATTTTTTTGGGTAAAATATTTCATAACCAACGCCAGGATGTGCTCAGATTCATTTTTACATTGACAGTATGATATTTGGCATTTTTAACGGTTTTAGAATCCCCCAAATGATGATCTGCAGCGTTTAACAAGGTGAGAACTAAATTTAGGCCTATCCTAATCTATTATCATTCTACATACATGTATTCCCATCATGGTGTGACTGCATGAACAGTGTTCAGAGAGAAAGAGAACATTGAGGTTTAGCTTCCACTCGAAACAAACTCGGTCATTTTGGGACTGACATATGGTTTAATTTTATTTTAATAAAATGGGTGACTGTACTCCTTGTCACATCCATGAGGGGAATCAAAACCATGCCACTTGACTCAATAACAGACCTTATAAAGCAACACGCACATGTTAACCATTCTGTTGCCCAACACCCCAAAACACGGTTCAGAATTATTTCTTTAAAGCTTTGAAACCATAATGGTATCACCATTGTCTTTGAATATGTTGAGTATCAATTAAATATGTCTCAGAACTATACTTTTATCTTAAATGCTGTTTGAAATTCCCATGCCATAGTGCAAGTTAGACTGTTATATATTAATTGTCATTCAAGACATTTCATCAATAAGAGCATTAAATCTTTTATCTAGTGAAACTTATATAAATCTTCATCTGACGGTGAAAACATTTGCATTTGCAAAAAGGATACAAGAAATTGAACATTACTGATTGCAGTTGCAAATGGGAAGAGAATTTTCGCCATGTAGCATGAAATTGCAAGAACTGTTGGCAGAGCATAAATTACAAGCTACAAGTGCCAAAATCTACTGCACAGCAAGAAACATAATGATTGGATTCATAAATGTTCAAAAGCGCTGTTAAAGATATCATTTACCGAAAAAATATTATTGTTATGGTTGTAAGAAGGAATATTTTTTCCTGTGTATCTATTTTTGGTACTGTTTAATTAAGATTCGAGGTAGTTGTCTCAAGCTAAATATTTTCAGTTAAAACCAATTAAAAACCAATGCAATTAGGTTTCACCAAACAGAACCATTAAGTCACCACAAAAATCTTGAAACTATTTAAAGAGTTTTTAAGAATGTTTTTCTAATTGTCAGACTTAATTATATAAAGTGTTGATTAAGATGCGGTGAGGTGACTGTAATAATTAAAGATCATTACCAGTCATCAAGACGAGGATTATAAAATGTCTAGTCCTTTGTTAATCTTAGTTAAACCATGGTTCACAAATACTTTATATTGAACTATTAATGAAAACTGGTAGCAGGCTAACAGGTCATTAAACTTTCTTTTCTGACCAAATTTTTTAGAGAAGTGAAATGAAATGAAATGGAGTTTACGACCTACTGTTCTGCTCCTAAGCTAGGATAATAAAGACGGGCACACACCATACAGTGTGTTATGAGGGAAATTTTGTCCGGGCAGCGGCGCATGGCCTACTCTTATATCGAATACCAACTGCCAAGGGATCTTTTATGTGCACACCAATGTGTACACAGCGATAAAAGCTTCCTCTACTTAAATTTTTGTTTATGTCTGTCGATGAGCCCCATAATCCAAATGGTGTGCTTTTTAGGGATCAGACTGGGATTCCTTGGTACTGGTAATCCAAGTTTTGTTTTAGACCAGTGATATTTTACAGATATCAATTTAATGTGAACTATGGCTTCAGTAAGACAACAAAACTGGCTAATTCAAATATTATTTTTAGTGAAAAGCAATAATTTCAATGCAATATAGTATGCAAATGCTTTTGCTTAATCAAATTCAGGGTAAATGATGAATGAATGAATCAATAAATATACAATGTAAATTGATGGATTGATAAACTTTATACTTACTGTAGCAAGATTTTCCATCTTCACCAAGTTGATATGCGGGTGTACATGTACAGGCAAATGATCCTTTAGTATTTACACAAGCTTGACTACATTGACCATTATTTTGGTCACATTCGTTTATATCTACAAAAACAGTAAAAGAATGATATAAAAAAAACAACAAAAACGCAACAATTTTCCAAAATAAAGATTCATTGGTTAAAGTAGTTGGTTTCCTATTAATGCTTTTAGTTTAGTCTTCTATATTCATTCATTCATTCAGTATATTTAGTGATCTAGCCAGGACCATTATGACAGGGGTCTTGTTTCAAACATATTTGCCAATACTGACTGACATTTGAATTGACTGCCTGGAGAATTTAACTGTCAGTCAATTTACAAGTCATAAAATTAGAATTCCAAAGGCTTTAACCTTAAAACACAGTATATACAGTTAAATATATCGTTCTTGGGTGTAAAATTACTTTTAGATATATAAAAAAAATTTGGGATGTCAAAAAGTGCTGAGTTCTTTAAAAAAAATATATCTTGCTAATCCAAGGCAACAGAATATGTAAATGATTGACTGATTTGCAAAGTTTGGATGTGGAAGCCCTAGAACATTGCCCACAAAACATCAAGACCAACCTTCACAAGATTTCCTGTCTCTAGATAAACGATATCCTTTAAAACACTGACATATAGCTCGTCCTCGGTCATTGACACATTTATGTTGACAGCCAATATTAGCATTACATGGGTTGGTGGCTGAAAAATATGAAAAAAATAAAAATAATATAAAGCTATCTAAGGGCTGGGTGACACTAGGGGATTTATCTTGAGGTTTTATATCTATGGAACAAATCTGTTCATGTAAACAGTAAAATCTGTCCTATAGGTTACAAAGTTTTTAAGTTTTTAGATAAATCTGTTCTTATCAAAATAGCTAATAACACTGTATTCAACTGGGCAGAAACTAAGAATGATATCCTACAGAACTTGAACAATCAATCCATTGGTGTGACATTGCCTTAAGAATATGTATTAGTCAATCTCAGTCTTATCAGAACTCTATCTTCACATTATCTGCGAAAAATGTTAAAGTTAACTTCATTCCCATATAAAAAAAATGACTGTTTAATACTGTTCATAAAAATTCCATACTTTCACAAGTCTTTCCGTCCCGACCCAGTACTGTCCCTTCTCGACAACGGCAATGGAAGCGGCCATTATAGCCATCTACACAGACATGTTGACAGCCACCGTTTCGTACACTGCATCCAGAAACAGCTGAAAAATACAGACATACAGGGATTAGTTCCTGAGACAAGAAAGTCTGAAAAACACATACAAAAAGATGACCCCAAGTCTGCTTGGCCAAATATCACCAAAACTCTAATTTCATTGAACAAATACCGATCAACAGAAATTACATATGTTTATATACAGACTCTTATTAGTAAAGAAGGACATATATACAGAAACGTCAAAAACGGTTTTGAAAATGTAATGAAAAGATTGAATGGCGCATGATATGAGTATTATGTATTCAAGAGGTATATGGTAGCACCAATGCCAAATATACTTCAAAACTTAAATCTGTGATTATCAACTGCTAACAGATGATGCATTGACATTTTGAATTTCCTATTCCTAGTTTATATAATTTCTAGATCATTATGTTACGTTTTCCTGTACTAGCCTATTCTAAACTAAAATTCTCTCTCTACTACTAAAATCTTATAATAAAAAATAAAATATTGGGTGACAAAACATCAGAAGGGTACAGAAACTTTTTACCAATGGCCATTTTATAATATTTCAAATTTGGATTCTGTATGATGTTGTGTCACTGCAATATACATAACAAAACTCATCAAGACCAACCTGAAATTTGCCACACCTTCAGAAACATATTTAAAATTTAAGAATTCTTTTCATAAAACAGATCCATAAAAGAATTCCAAGTGAACCCAAGTTACAAGAATTCTGAAATTCATTTTCAGGCAAGAACAATTTTGAACATAGCAGTATTACAACAAGTAGTTCTTGAGATGAGTTTTGTTGAAATATTCAGAAAAACAAAAGATAAAACAACTAAATTCAAAAATTAAAATCATCATTTTGTTGTTGGTTATTTTTTTAGTCTAACAATGCATACTGAAAGCACAATTGCTTGGGTTTCATTTATATTAGTCCAACATGGTTAATTTAAACATTGTCAGGTTTTTTTTTAACTGGTCAAAACAAATTTGACTCTAAATACCAAATAAACAAAGTTACAAAACGGAAATAACAATAATTAAACATTTCTACTAAAACTGAAAATAAAAACAAAATTTGAATAACAATGTTAGGAAAATAATTATCACAGAAATTAAAATAACATAAAAAATATTCATGCAGTTATTCTTCAAGTTGACGAGTTTGTTATGCAGGAATTCGGGAAATCGTACATCAACAATACAACACAGATTACTGTAAAGCGCTTAGCGTTTGATTGAACGCATGGCTAATACTGTGTGCAAGACAAAACGCAATTGGTGTTTCATAAATTGGTAACTAGATAGCCATTGGTCTAGTAATCTGGATAATCCGAAAATTAACTAATGTGCTATTTAAAAAGTTCAAACTTTAGGATATTTTAATAAGAATGGTGTCTTGAAAAAGAACCAATAGCAAAGACAAAATAATTATTTTAAGGCATGCATTTGAGAAAAAAATGTGTAAATTATATCAACATTTGGAATTGATCTATATCAGAACTTTATTTTCTAACAAAGTAATAAATGTAAGATTTATGGATCTGTGTAAAAATTAAACCAAACTTTCATAGTTTATAATTTTCCTGGTATTGGAACATAAAAATGCAGTGGCTTTGACTTCAAAGATGACGTGATTTATGAAATGCTTTTGTAGAACCCAATGTAAAACACAAATGTAAAACAAAAATGTAAATCACAAAAAAAAGACAATGTAGTACACAATATAAAAACAATGAAAAAAACATAAATTATAAAAACATTTATTGATGATTATATTCAACAATAACTGAAAATAAATATTAATAAAAACTTAAAAATATGAGATATGAAAACCAAAAAATAAGTGAAATATGAAAACCAAAAAATAAGTGAAATATAAAAATATATTAGTAAAATTAAACATGAAATGTCTGCAGTCAATATTTTTGATCCTTTCAAAAATCTGTGATGCAGTACAATAACACATGGATGGTTTATGAAATAAGGGAAAATGTGGTGATGCACGGTAACAGAAGTGACAATATAACATAAAAGGGTTAACAATTTTAATGCATTTTATGAATATTACACAAATATTATTCTTATTTAAATTGTCACCATCATCATTAGCCACACTTTCTATCAAAAGTTGCTTTTGTAGTAATTTACAGAACATTTCAGTAATCTCCTGTTATGTTTTCTTTCGGTTATTTGAGTAATTTACTTTTAAAACAAACATTTGTCATCCTTAAACACTTTCTTTCAAGACAAGAGAAAATAGGTTTTGGTTTTTCATGCTTAAATTGTGTTTCGCTAAAATTTAAACTGAAAACCTTTGACAGAAGCAAATAAATGAAAAACAAGGATGAATTCGCATTCATACATTAACATTTGGCAGTTTTGCTTAATCAGATTTCAATTGGGAAAATAAGTTTCACTCAAGTCCTCAGGAAATTAAATACATACAGAATCTGCATGAACATCTGTCCTTTTTTACTACTACGGAAATTGCAATTTTTGTTAGAAATATTTCTGCAGCAAATGATGTAACATGTGCAATGAACATTTAATTTAAAGATATGTTGATACAGTTGTCAGTAGGCAGTCAATTTAAATTCCTAATCAATCTTAATTTATAAAAGATAAAATAATTTTTACAATTTGCTGCCTATCAAAGACAAATTGTCTTGGTACCCGTTCTTGATAGACAAAAAGGGTTTCACCATAAAGAAGAGCTCTTTTAATCATGCCATAAAAAGTGCCATTCTCAAGAAGAGACCAAGGTTCCATATTTAAGTAAGGAATTATGGAAAAGCTGCAGATTGAAAGGTAAGTTTAAAGAGAGAACAACTGAATATAAATATCTTTAAATAAAAGAACAGAACAATAACAGATGAAGACTTAGAAGAACAGATTTCCCAACAAAACAAGAGCATGATGCCAAATGCAACAAAACAATGTTTGGTGCCAGGGAGTAAGGGCGCGGTCTGAAACAAAAAGAAATTTGAGCAAGAGTCTTACCTTCAGCTGCCAAGAAATCTAGGATTACGTTTGGTTTATTATTCAAACTTAAAAACACGTTTAGGTCATTAAAATGATTGATCATGCACCTTTAGCCTTACAGTTGTTGTTATGATGGATGCAGTCTAGAAACTTATACACACTTGGGTATCATCAACACCTACGATAAATCACTTTTGCAGGAAAATATGTTTATTGTTCCATGAAGACATTCAAGCTTTTTGTAATTTTAAATTATTTTCTAAGGGAATTAGAACAATTTTTTTCTTTAATGACATTTGGTAATACAATATGGCCTTGAATTCATTAGAAGCTACATTAACCTAAAAGTCAAGCCGCTCTTTGTCTGCCCTAATGTCTAAGTTTTAGACTCTGATTTTCAGCATTTTCAATTGCAGAATGATTCACGAATTTGAAATGTATATTAACATGAAGGACTACAACTTTTATTAGAAAATAATTTATACATGAAGGTCACTTGTACTGGTAATCTCCCTTTAACCCAAAATACACCCCTATCTTTAATATGATAGCCCCAATTTTCGTAGAGCTGCCATAAATTTTAAAAGATTACTGAAATAGTATGCATTCATAAAATTTACACCACCCCCATTCGTAACACGATAGTCCCAATTCCCATAAGGCAGCCATATTTTTATAATATTATTATTGAAATAGTCTGCATTCATAAAGTTTACATTCATAATCTGAAAACCTAATCTAACCCATGTTTCCCCAACATATGTGGTGCAAGTACATCATTTATGTGATGCTGGTGCTTGAACTGACTGCAATAAGGTACAAATTTTACTGCCATCATTGCTTGTTGTTGTTTGGCGATACAATCATAGGTTAAATAGTTGCCATGCAGTGCAGATATACATATTCATTGTTCGTGAGACCTCTAGATGACATTACATGTAGTTCAGCTTATATACAGCATTCATCATAACATGACCTCAACCTGCTGAAAGATGCTAATAACCGCTTTAACTCTAAAAACATTTCTTACAGAATGCAATTTTTTATTGCTTGCAGCTAATGCATACACCCAATGAATCCCAGTATTATCATCCCTCTATAGCACAACATTCAGACCAAGATTTCACTGAACATCATCTTTTCACCTACACCTCCCAACTCTGCATAAGTGAAATATTAGTGACACATGATAATCTAATACTGTCGTGGGTGGAAATTAAAATGAACAAAATAAAAGACATCATTGTGCACTTGCAATTTGACGGTTTGAAAATCTGATTATTAGCTAGGTCAGCCAAAGGAAACCATTTTTTTGACAGATTTGAGAAAGAATAATATCTCAGATTACAGATTTTGAACAAGACATCAATCATTTTAACACAAAATAAATCGTAATTTGCAGAGGAACCTCCTAGTGCAGCAAGGACAGGTTTTGATGAAGGTGTTGGTGAATCAAGAGTGTCATTTTAAAGATCATTAAGCTATATATATATATTGTAATTCTGTATAAACCTATAACCAGTTATCCTAGAATTGTGAAGGCATCCAGTAAAACTCTTGTGATTTTGTGTTAGAATTAAGAAAGGTACAACATATGCAGGGGCCAACAACTTAAAAATTAGAGTGCAACGGAATCATGTAACGCAAGTTCAGCGTAAATCTACAATTTGATGTGAAATAAATTCAGAATGTGATCTTTGAATACCATTATCTATAGAACACCCTATACCACTTCTCACTTGGCATGTTTGAATAGAAAACAAATGTTTGCTGTAATATTGTATATGACTACATTTAAGTGATAAAAATTTAATTCTAACATGTAGGCCTACGTACTATATTGAAACTGAACAAGTGCATAGGAAAGAATAGAGATAATTGTTGGCAGTTTGAGATTCAGAATTTTACTGGTCGAAACAGAAGACAAGAATTGACAAAGTGGAAATGCCTAACGCTATTTCAGGCTCACAACATTAAACAGATCGGAAGTCAGATCAGAAATTCTCAAGAACTAACTCAAAGAATGATCTCAACCCTAATTATAGCCAGACAAAAGAATTCAGAGGATTGTGAACCTAATGCTATCAATTCTGATCTATAGGACATCAAATTGTAGCCAAGACCAAACTAAGTTATCTTAACTGTTCTTATTTCCTGGACATAAAATTCCACACAACTTAATAAACATACGCAGCTTATTGGGCGCACATCTGAAATTTTGAAGGTTCACTTAATTCAAGCAATATTTGTGCAGCTCTGATATTTTTAGATTCCTATTAAAAGTTGTCTGGGCCCCAAACTATCACTTTCTATATATTTAAAAGTGTGGAACTATTATTATGAATAATAGAAGGTACATCCACACAGTGTGAAGTTAGAATGTCCCAAGAAATAAGAATCAGTAATTGATGTTAAGAAGGGGAGGCTATCCACTTGATGATTACCCTTCACTTTCATATCAATGATAGCCAAACTAGGTTTGCTGCTCCGCGGTGGAGGTCGCAACACTGGAAAGAAAATAAAAATACAGAATTACCTAAATTATTTAAAGAAATGAAAAATCAGGAAAATATTAGTAAATGTAGAACAAGCAATAAAAAGTATCTAAATGAGGGGCGAAAAATTTGGGAATTTAAATTAATTAAACCTGCAAATGAAACAATAAATGATTGAGGTGTTGATTTGTATGTCTAAGAAATTGATTTCTAAGAAATGTGATTAAATTTTCATCTACTGTAAAATATAAAGGAATCCAAAGTATGGTGGAATTAAAACTGATAATTTACAGGAATCTAAAAAAATCTCTTTAAGGGACATGCAGTAGGATCATATGACCCCAGGGGAATGTTGGGAAAATTTGTACCATTCAACTGGTTTCTGTGTGGAGCTGCTGTCACACGTTCCATGTCCTTATGTTCTTCAGGTCCTTCAAGCTCCGATCCATACAGTGGGTTGCCATTATCAGAAAGCGGTGTTGGCTTGGGAGTGGGCAAAGGTTTAACATTACGATCTCGTCCGTATTGGAGTTGATATCTACGGTAATAGTCATTAACAGGGGCTTTGGTGACGGCAGGATATGGTGCACGAGTTGGAGCACGAGTTGGTGCACGAGTTGGTGCAGGAGTGACAACTGGTCTTAAAGCCGGTTGACGCCCATATTGAATTCTTTGCCTGTTTCTATCAACATTCTGGTTGGTGTAACGGTCCCGATCAGCATATTGATTTCCATCACGATTTCTGTCAACGTATACATTCTGGTTCCTGTTACCATAACCGACATTTTGATTATTATGGCGACCATACTGAATCTGGGGTCGGTTGTATCTATCTGGATAATAATAATCATTGGTATTGGGTATAGGGTTAGATTGTACTGGATAACGGTAATGATTTTTCTGATATCCAATGCCTGCCGTCAAAAGCTTGTCCTGATACCTGCCGACAGCATATCTATCGGGCTTATACCGGTCTACATAACCTCCTGAAAGAGGCTCATTAGAATTATAACGTGACCTGTCATTAGCACTCCCTTTCGTCAATACAGTTGGCATTGTTTGGTATGAAATCTTGTTTTCCTCTGAAAATCAAATATTAATATTAATGTTAATATATAATTTAAATGACGATAATTAATTACAACATATAGCAGTATAAATACAGAAATATGAATAAGTTACATGGATAAAATGAAAAGAGTATTTAAATGATCAATATTATATAAACGTTAATAAATATACAATGTAGCAGCTCCACTACTACTATAACACTGCCATAAAATATGATGTCTCCACTACTTTATTTGATTAACATCAGGAAATTAATATAGACTGTCCTGTTTGATAAAGAACACATTGATAAGTTGTAAAACATTAATGTAGGTTTTTGGACATTAAGCAATGAAAAACACAACAATTTAAAGGAATACTCCACTGTTAAACTTAATTTTATCATATTCAAAACCCTATATTGTCAGTGGAGGGAACTCAAGGGCCAAAGGTCACTGGTGCCTATAACAACAGGAACTGATTCTAAAATTGTTCAGAAAATAATTAGAACACACTATTGAATAGGAAGGAGATACACAAATTAAAAAATTAAAAGATTTAATTGGAAGCTTATATAGTGTGTGAATAATTATTCAAAAATAACACAAATAAATAAATATATGTCTTCTTTTAACACATGGTAAAAATCTTTCTGACAAGTGTTGCTTAACTCCAATTAACTATAGATGAGATATAGGTGTAAACATGATCGTTCTTATTCTGTTACAAAACTTAATTGAATATGACATAAAAACTCAAAAAATAAAGATAACTGGTAATATTCGCATGTATTTCACGAATGTGCTAGTTTTATAAGCAAATAAAATCAAACTTTAATACTGGATATATCTTTCTTAGTAGAAGGTCCTAAGGCTCTCTGTCAGTCATTACCTATTTGAATATTTGTCCTTTGGGAACACCTAATTTTACTTCTTTGAACAAAATAACCAACCTAATTTAAAAGCTAAATTAAGCAGATTTGAGAGGCTATTGATTTAAAATAACCACAAATGAGGTTATGAGGGAACCGGAGGACCTGGAGAAAACCCATGAGGTGAAATCAAAACCACGCCACTAGACTCAACAACAGACCATACATGCATCAACCATACGGCCGCCCAGCCCCTCTCGACCTCAAGGAACTAATAATTATATTGGTTTGGGGCAATGATACTATTTATGATTTTGAAAAGGTGGTGGAAAAATGGTCAATTTCGAAATGTTCATCCAATTTTTCTTATGTAATACTACATTTTATAATTAAAGCAATCAAAATCTAAATTGTTATTCAGCCCATCAATCACTCTTTTCTTTTGTATATTGTTCTACTCGATAAACGACAAATATCAGTCATTATTAGCTTATCATTCATTCACGGCCATTAATTGATAAATATTGATTCTTGCACAGGATATAAAAAAATTCCGTCACACACTTGATTTTTCTCCTACAATAAATCTCTTTGTTCAATTAAAGCTTAGGAGAGGTTTTTTGTTCTAAGTAATAGCTGTAGAAATATGCCGAACGACGTGATAACCATTATTTGAAAATGATATCGATAAACGTACATGAATCCCGTTTTTTATTTGACAATCAACTGGAATATATTGGAATGAATATAAAAGGTAAATGAGGTATCGTGTTTACTTTTAATGAGAAAGTATTTAATGTCAGCATTGCTAGGGTAAATCTATAAATCAACCAATATCCATTTATATCGATTTTATACCATTCAAAGATTAGACAAGTTAAATAATTTGGTGGTTACAGAAATCAAAAACTATTTCAGTCATTGATCGTGCAAATAAACCATGGCTAATGTGGGTTTTACAGTTCTCCTAAATTTACGACCAGCCTGCTTCAAACAGGATTTGTGTAATTATTTCAACCAAAATAACCTCCAAAACCCAACCCCTTTTCACAATCACGCAATCACAAACCCCTGAAAATAATTAAATTAAATCGAAACTGACTTTCATTCCATAATTATGTTTATCATGACATCGAGCAATGATTTGAAATTACATCCTCTTGCAGATTTCCTGAATTTTAGCTCATAAATTATTGAATCTATATCATTCGAAAAAATTTATCCATAAAATATTATTCTCATCCTTGGATTTTGTTTGTTTCTTTTGCTGTGATTTTTCATTCCAAAATTACTCTGTATCAGGAAAAATGGATATATTTGAGTTCAAAACAATCATGATGCAGAGCTTTACAAATTCGTATTTAAGTCGTTCATTATCATCTAATTCTGGGAAAATTTTGCTCTTTTAATATCTATCATTAAAATGTTCTACATCAGCAAAAATAGATTAATTTTATGTTAAAACTGGACTATAAAATACACTACTAGACTCTTTATTTCAATGAATAGGTCTTTTGTTCTAAAATACAGATATTTCTATTAGAATCTCAGATTAAAAATTCCAACAATGCTTTCCTTTTAGGCTTTATATGTTTCTATCACTACTCTATACCTTACATTATTTTACATTTAATAATGGAATTGCATAAATTTATCTTAAAGGGAAATGAACACCAGCACTGAGTTCGAACACTATCAATTCGTAAGTTATAACAATAATCTTTGGTAATAATTGCAAACCTTAAACAGTACTATCAGATTAAAAACCAGACACAGTGGATGGGACCTTGCAAAAATTTATTTTTCAGTCTGATTGTTTCTAACTCTAAATAACAAATGGTACATGTATTATAGTGTCCACATAGTTAGATATTGAATGGTTTATCTATAATAGCATCCAAGGTTGGAATATTTTCCCAGAAATACTGTAACAATTAATTGAAGTTCCTTTAAATCTGACTGACAAAGTCGATACAAAAGGGGTTTAGTAATATTCATAGTGGCAGGTTTCATATTGATTATCTTAATATAGAACTCATGTAGTTATATTTTCTCTGATGTAATAGTATGTTGATTTACTGATTAAGTGATTTCTATATAGAATCAATCCATATTTGGTCACACATGCAGGTACCATATAACAGAGTGAATTATCATGTTTCCAATAGCTTCTATAGTGCTCACATGCCAATCTCTCAATAACAAAATATTTTCAGCAAAAACAAAATGTATATTTGTAAAGTTTGCATTTTCTCTTATTAAAAAACAAAACTTGAATAAATAATGAGCACCTAATGTAGTCCTAAATATAGATTATTGAATACATTGTCATATCTGTCATATTTTACAAAATTGCGTCAGAAAGAGAACTTTTGTACAATATCATGGTTCTAAACCCTATGCATTATTTGGCTCTCCTGAACAATTTGACAAAATCTTGACACAACGTTTTTGACTGCAGCATCAATATATTAATCTTTTTTTTACTAACATGTGCAAGTGGTGTCATGCATATCAATTAATTATTTCATTGTCCCAAAGATTCATTTAACAGCAATCTACATCAATTTTCCCTAGCAACCATAGCAATTTTATAATTACCCTAGATGCCAACCTTGTTTGGGTATTTGCATCATAACTGTATTTAACTTTCATTTTGACTCAATAGTAATAATAATCATCTTAGTATAGTGATGGAATTCCAACCAAATGTCTGCTCATTTTTATTAAACAGATACCATATTGTTGTCTGTTCCATTGACCGTTGTTAGACTTTTATCATCTAATTTCAGTAGCACAAAACAATACAACAATGTTTCAAGTCATTAAAGCATGTCTCGAGGAAATGAAGTCTAATCTTATAAAAACATTGAGAGGGAAGTCATTGATCAATCCAGAGACTAATTTCAGATTATTTGATTATCAATAAGCTAGGGTGTTGACTTTTCATAAACATGTAAATAGCCTAATTTGATTTATAAGAAGTGATTCAAATGCGGATACTATCAGTAATATTGTGCTATTTCACCTCACTTATTTTTTCAAATTTCCAAATTTTCAAGAGTTTAAGCTTGGCACAGTTAAACTGATAGACCCCATCAATAAATTTAATCAACACGGCTACCATTCACAAACCTGTGTATATATAAAATAGTTTTTTTTTAAAAATGTAGGAATGTATCACAAATCCTTATTATTCTACAAGTTCAATCAGCTTGTTCATACCTGGTGAGTTTGTGCATTTAACATGGTCAGTAAATTCATCGCAATTCTCTAATCTAAAAAGATGTCATATTATGTGCAATAAAATGCAGGTGCTCCTCTAGTAAATAAGGTGTAATTTCTATAATAAATGGTGGAGATGCCAGTGAATAGTGATGTAACAGAACTTTACATTAACTACAACTAATTCGTCACTGGAAATAAGAAAGAGTGCAAAATCTAAGCCTACAAATAGATCATAATTGTCTACAAAAAAGAAGAAGACTGCTATGTTGTCAAAAATATCCGGTACTACTCAGATCTATATTCTACTTTGTGCGTAGAATACTAGTATCATTCAATTAGCCAATAATAATCTTTGCAATCTTGTACGACATCATTGAAAATTCCTAACCCTGTGGAGTTATCTAATCTATTGCGCGATTTCCAGTCATACCATGCTAATTTACTTATTCAACTTATTAGTGATTGCTATCGTTTAGAATATATTCGGGTTGCAAAATTGATTAAATTTCTAATCAAGTTGAGTTATCTCCTCTATTGCACGATATCTAGTCGTTTCAGGCTACTTTACTGATGGAGCTTACTAGTGACAACTATCCTTTAAATCGTGTTTTAGATCACAAAATTGATCTGATATCATTAGCAGCACTACACCTACACCCTAATTAAACTTAGACATATATAGCCTAAAAGCCTTTTTTACTCTGATACAGATGATAACAACTCCGAGCTCCTATATATTTAAGAAATATTTTCGCAAATCATGAATTATCTTTGAACTCAAGGTGGTGTCTACAGCATCTAATCAAGTCATTAAATCATATTAAACAAAATATAAAGACTAATACACACAAATCAGATCCTAAAACTAATAAGTGCCTAAAATAGTTTTACCATCTTTAGGATCTTTGCCTTCTGTACCATTATAGCCTGTTTAAAATAAAGTTTTGTGTTGAGAAATATCAAAGGAAAGGAATAAGTGTTTGACACTTCATTGCCACAATGTGTCTGTCAAATTGAGACTCGCATATGTTTTGTTTGTTTTTTTCACACATCTATTTTGAATTCCAATATATACATTTCACTACTATTGTTGACACCAACAACTAGACCAGTTGTCATTACCCCTGCCCCCACTAGTGGTAACTTAGCTTTTGGAATCATAAGGGTTCTTTCGGGCCCATCCAAGGATCACAATTATGGGCTAAGTTCCATGTTCCAACTAAACCACCAAGCCATTGCCTTAAGCTAACTTAAACAATAACTTTAAGAAATTATTTGCATATCCTTTATCAAACCATGTAATGAAAGAAACTAAATATGATAATATATCAAATATAAGATATCAAAGAGATTATGACAAAAAAGAAAACATTTATAAAACCAATAAAATTATACAAAATAATATATCTGAGCAAGTCATATCTCATGCTGATAAAATTTATGAGATCATGATATGAAAAGTAATTGATAATGTTTCAATAACAAATTGTAACAATTTCCTACATGGCAAAATGATTTATACATACATTTCAGACAATGAGAATTAGATTGATTTATAATCAGTAATAATAATAATTGAAACAAGCAAGTTCAGTGAGGCATAGAGCAAACCATATATTTAACAAATTAAATAATTAGAAGCATTTCCTACTTCAGTAAAAGATATGTATGGGTATGGGTATGAAAAATTATGCATTTCCCATGATCAGGCCAAAACAATTGAATTTTCAGTTCTGGGTCTTGACAACAAAATATCCACCCAAGCCCTTAAACAATCTTTTGTTTAAAACTAATAAACTTTAAAAGAGGAACTAAATTTTTTTTGACAAGCAAACTTTAATAGATATTTCCAAAGACCATAGGGAGCCATGGTGGCTAAGTGGATAAGACACTTGCTTACTGGTCTGGAGGTTGCAGGTTAGTTGATGGTGTAGGCTGAGAAAGAACACGATTTTCTGACGTTGTTTACCCTTATCAGTGGTGAAGGATGGAGGGTCTGAGAAGGACCTGCTTACACATTGGCGAGTACATAAAAGATCACTTTGCAGTTGGAATTTGATATAAGAGTAGACCATAGCGCTGTTGTCTAAGCTAATTTCCCTTACCACATATGCCCATCTTCATTAGCACAGCCAAAGCAGAACAGTAGGACGTTAAAGCCCCATTTCATTTTAGAAGACCAAATATTCAAATTGGTTTGGCCTTATCAACTTCTCACATCTGATGCAAAAAGCCTTGATGAGCAATTCCTTTTACAGATACTGCTGTAACATCATCATTCAATATGCCCACTCACTCACTCATACATTCACCAATATTTCCATTGATTCTTTAATTCAAATAATCCTGTTTTGATTAGTTTATCAACACTATTCGTCCATCATCGAACATACATAAAATGAATTATAAACTAAGATTAAGATGGCGAAAATAATTAGCAATTCAAATTCCTGACAATTCTCCCTGACTTTAACATCAGGCATATGATAACTTACTATATCTATAGACATGATAAAAAAAACCTTACCAATGCATGATCGTCCATCAGCGTGTATTCTTTGACCGCTTGGACATTCACAGGTGAAGCCACCGTCTGTATTGACACATTTATACTGACACCCACCATTGTGATTACGACATTCATCAACATCTAGATAAACAAACGCAAAGAAAATATCTACATGTATCTACATCTAATAAATAAACGTCTGTTGACTAAAAACAACACATATCAAATCTCCTACAACATAACACTTTATTTCAGATGTCTAAAGGAATGTAGAGCATTTTGGCTACTGGTGCTGCTGTGGTCAAAACGTCAGACTAGCATCTAAAGGTACTCTAAGAGTTTTTTGTCATTTTGGGGTATGTAGTTACCAGGAAAAATGTTCTGTAGAATCCTAGCACTCTTCTTTTAGGGAGGTTTTACTATTATGCAAGGTAGAACTACAAATTGTAAGGCCATAAATAATTCTGTAATCATACTGCTTTAAGATTTGCCATCAATATGGGGATGACAGAAAAAAGGTTCAACACATTATGCTACTTTTCCATTGGAAATTATGACATCGTAATTTAATTTTGAAATAACTTTTGGAATGGAAAGGTGTGTGACGTCTGCTCCAAACTGACTATAGAAACACAAGACCAACACATTCTAATAGTAATACCATGCCTATATTAAAGAAAGTGCACATAGGAACTAACCTCGACACCGTCGTCCATCTTGAGCTAAATTGTAACCTGCAGGACATTTACATATGAAAGAACCAATCGTATTGCAGCATCCTTTTTCACAACCACCATTGTTTACAGCACATTCATTGACATCTGTAATAAAAATAGAAATAAATAACAGGTTTCAAATTGTTTCAATGTTCAACAGTAGTTACCCGCAGTAGCTGATCCTTGTAATCGTGGGCACTAAAATATTTCATCACGCCCCACATTTGCCATAAGTTATGTGTTATGCCACCTTCTATATAATGTTCAAATTTTTAAAAACATGTCAACACACACAGTACCCTCTAAAATCAATATCATCCATTCTTCAACACTGCAACACTAAAATATTTCATCACGCCCCACATTTGCCATAAGTTATGTGTTATGCCACCTTCTATATAATGTTCAAATTTTTAAAAACATGTCAACACACACAGTACCCTCTAAAATCAATATCAACCCTTCTTCAACACTGCAAACAGGACTTTTTGGCCAGTTTAAATCAACATTATTGTTGTTATCTTACTGAGAAAAAAATGGACTTTCGATATCAAAAATTTAAGACAAAATCAAAATTTAAAACTGGCACAGAACTGTATGACAGAATGCTTTTGAATGCCATTTGTAATGAATCGACTCAATTATAATTGAGGCTAAACATATCCCACAGGAGAATACTACTGGAATAACCAGATGCCCAAGACTTCCATTCTTTTTGCACTCATTGCATATTTTTCAGAACATAGATCTGATTAGTAATTACATTCAAGTAAAACTAGAATCGACTGAATGTAAATCAGTTTATATACGTATTACATTATTATGTGTGTTGTGACCCATTTATGTTCATTTCTAGGTGCCAAAGAAGAGAAATTTAGCTCCTTTAAGGTCAAACTAACTGTTCGCATTTCTCGACACAATATTGTTTAATAATTAGCACTATGAAAAACAAATTTTTCAAAAGAAAAATAATCACTTTGTTTGTAATTCTCATTGCCATCATGCTTTCTTGAAAAAGTCCCCCTGACAATTAACGTTTTTGTCAATAAATTGGCATAATTTTGAAAGGCTGTGAAATCAATTCCTTGACTTTTTTGCTGGTGCATATACACTTGACTTCAGAAATGTAAAACACATTATTACTTATACTTCACATTATCTTAAATGCTTTATTTTATTTTCAAGTTAAAACATAACTCGCTGCATCCAAATTTTAATACTGATAGATTCTTTCAATTTCTATGAATTTCCAGAAAGCAATTCCAACACTAAGAATGTTATCTCTTCACACCTTAGATTTTTATGTAGGATTTAATGTGGCAATGAAAGTTATTTGAAACATGTAAAAACCAAATCCTACACAAGGCATTTACTAAAAAGTGACTACATTATGCAATACCCTGTATAAAATAACTAAGACTGATATAAACAGCTGTAAAGTGGAGGATGATGATGATGATGATGTTGATGAATATGAGATATAATAAAAGTACATGTACTTCAGATTACTTCAGACACAGACACATTACAATTATATTAGTGTTTTTCATAAAGAAAAAGGAATGGGATTTAATGTGCTATCAATTTAATGGTTCTTTGATATACATGCCAAACGAGAACACATATATACCATGGGTTGCATGTTACAGATCCCCAATGTCAAGGCAAACTGCATGGTGAAGTGAATGACTTTATTCCATAAACCCAGTTGGCGCAGAAATGCAAATTTTATTTAAATAATACTGGTTGGTTAATATCTTGAAGAAGGGTATTTGTCATGTATTTTGCCAATTAAAGTTACACTATTGGTTAATATCTTGTAGCCGGGTATGCTTACTCTTCTGGACACCCAATACTACTGTTTGTCATGTATTTTGTACACGGTGAACAGTCCATTTTCTGATAACAGTATTGTGCCCACACCAATTTTAGGGCTTCGAATTTTGTGTAATGGTTAGGATTGTTCGTACTTGGTTTTATTTTATTTATATTATATAAGGGCATTTTATCTTCAAAAACTGTCATTTGGTATGGTTTTCAAGCTCAAATGCTTTATAACTCTGTAAAAATTCAAAATTATCAGTTTTTACAAAATAGTCATGACCTGGAATTACTGGAATACATCTAGACATGCAGGGAATATTCCACACACACAATTTATACAGTTAGTTGTTCAGTGTGCTGTGTTTCATAACAAATCGAGCACTGAAATAGTGGAATGAATTAATTCATAGCAGACATCGGCGATCCATATTGATAGAGTAATTTTATCAGATCAGTTATAGCAAATAGAATTAATTAGAGAAAATTGTTTTATTTGTGAAGTGTTGGTGTGTTGATTCTCCGAATAGACTGTTGACTTACTATTACTGTATCTCCAGATACAGAAATTATATCAATAGTGGTTAGTGCCGAGCATCTATAGACTAATAATATAATTACAGGACATATCGCAGGCAGTAAGAGTTTATTAAATTCCTATTAAAATGTGATGACCTACAAGTTGTGATATGATGAGAAATTATGCATATCATGTTATCAAATATAAGATAACTCATAACAGCGGGGATCTAGGAATTTTGAAAAGGGGGAGGGGGTTTGTCACAAAATGAGGGCACTGACAGCAGAGACAGGGCACATCCCTGAGAGAGGTCGTTTCCTTGCATCTATGGCCTCTGTATAAACTACTGCACTGTAATAACATCAAATATAAAATCTATAACTATTTATTCATGTCATGTTAAACTGAATTTAAATTCATGTCAGCCTAACTTTATGTCACTAGTAGATTGAATTTTAATTAGAAGTCATTGAATTTCATAAAATGTACAACTCTATTACCATGCAAATTTAAACTGAACAATAACGTCCCTTGGATCAGCATTTGGGGGATTATGAATCCTTTGTAAACAAGAATATTATGGAAGTTGAATCACTAAAAGGAATATCAGTGCAAAAATGGTTCAGTTCTGTTTAGTTTTTACAAACGTATGAATTCTAAATTACAAACAGAAATGAAATGGAGCTTAACATCCTAGGGGAGCAGATCGCCAAAAATGGGGACAGTCTGTGCGCCAGCGACTATTGGCAAAGAGTGAACCCTCCTCATGAAATATTTTGAAAACTAGACACTCTAAAACGCACTCTGCGGTTATTTTCAGCATCATTTTCTGGCAAACAATTCTAATCCCTGAAGCAGCAAATGATACAAAATGTAATCTAAAGACAAATCTTCAAGCCACCGTTCACGATTTATTCTCTCATGTACCCTACAAGAACTAGAAATATTTACACTACTGAGATTCCATTCCCAGTAGTGTTCTAAGATATGTAAAGTGTATTCAATTGGATACACAGGGCTGGTTGCTCAAAGCTCTGTTATCTTCTAACGATCCGTTAACATGGAGATAACGGATTGTTAACTGTAACCAGGCCTGGAAATAACACTTTTAGATGTACCTGACATTTTTAACTCATTGCCGGACATGTATTAATAATATCAGCAAAAGAAAGACAAAATCAGTGCTTGACAAAATTACAGACACCAGAGGTTTTGTGCCTGACAAAGCCTGAATTTATGTCTGACATTGTCTGTGACAGGTGCCTTATTTCCAGACTTGATTGTAACGGTGAGAAAGATTGTTGTTGGAAGCCCTGTTAACTTTAACGTGTCGTTAACTTGGTGTTATATTTAACGGAGGTATTGGGCTCCGTTATCTGTTTAATGATGGCATTACTGGGCTGTAGCAAAAAGTCACAGATTACCAATGTAATTTTCTATAAAACATTCTAGAGAGTTGGGTGATGCAGGGCTATTCCATTTTCTCTAGGATGAAATTCTATAGTATTCTACATAATTTTTTGGGCCTGTTAGGAAATTGACTTTCCAGCAACAGAAATTAAACAGACCATTAACAAACGACACGTTACCAAAATAACAATCCATTAGAGTTTAACGGAGCGTTAAAATAACTTTATTTTGAGCAACCGGCCCATGCAGGTCTACAAATCTTTTAATTTATATCAACTAAAACAAACCACACTTACAGCTAAACATATCAATATTCAATCCCAATTGTAAAAAATTTAACAGTGTTCATACAGAGTAGGGCCCGTAGGCTGGAAGCAAGATGGGTGGATTCAGTTGTGAAACAAAAGGACAGACTATATATAACCGAAGGTTAAATGATAAATTTAAGTACGTTTTAGTTTAGATTAAGCTGTGAAGATGTAAGATAAAAATAAAATAAAACCAAGTACGAACAATCCAAACCATAAGACAGAATTCAAAGTCCTAAAAACATTATAGGCAAAATAGTGTATTCAAGCAAAATAGTGTAATCAGCAAATGGACTGCTCTTCGTGTACAATCGTCTGATGAAATATGCATGATGAGCATTAGTACCTTTAAGAAGAGGAAACAGAAGTATCTACCTCTAATCTTAAAACTATATAATAACTGCCAGATGTTGGTCAGTACTAAAACATAGACCTTAGTATGATCATAATTGGATGATGATGATGATGATAAATAAACACCAAAAGAAATTTCAGGAGCAAGGGTTGAACATAATTTGAGAAACACTTAACACAATGAATGAGTCTTAAACATTCCAGGTTCTCCTTAAGAAAAGCAACAAGATGTACACACAAAAGGTATGTCATTAACATGTAAAACATTTATCTCGCATAATTTATTCATTGATATAACAGCGAAAAACTTTTCTGAGCACCAAATCAGATGTTTCACAAGCTTGTTTAAAGTAATAATATAACAAATATTTGGTCAAAGACAAGAATATCATGGAACAAGTTATTGTCTGTCCGAGGACCTTCATTATCAACAAAACCATCAAATACATCAATTCACAATAACGAACCCTTTATTTGGACAAAGACAAGAACATTATTGAAACAAGTTACAATCTGTCAAAGGCCGTTCATTACCAACACCTTCAAATATATACTCTAAATAAACGAAGTATATAGTAATTGTTCACACAAGTAAGTGTTTGAAAGCAACACTTGTATGAATAAGAACATGTTAAAGAAGGTGGTATAAATTTACAATGCTAACAAAGAGTCTGTGAGATGGTCAATAGTGACTGATGTACACTAATATATAATTGTATCTAGTAAGATGTGTTAACAGAGATCTATTTACACCTGAAGTAAAGGTTTGGTGTTGATTTACATCCGCTATTTACAACCAGTCATAATATTATTTATCAGAATATATTATAGGCCAGGCTAGAAGGTTATATGGTGAGAATGTCAATAAAGAGTTGCTGAAATACCAATGGTCAGATATGTTGCAGGTACATTTAACATGTTCTAAACATTTCCCTTTTGAGACCAGTAGGTGAAGGATAATATAGATCAGACGCTAATAGTAAGTGCAGGAGGGCCGCACTACACACAAAACAAAAATCTACAAGATAAACTGAAGACAAGACAGAAAAATAAACAAATATCAAATCAAGTGAATGGATACGGGAGCCAGCCATAACTATGAATGACAAAGTTTGGTCATTCAAGGCAAGACAATGATAAAGACAAACTTGTATTCCATATAATTTTGTCATGTGTTAGTCTAAAAAAGACCGAGAATTCTACGATCCACACTATGGTATAAAGAAAAGGCTGATCTGCAAACTTGAACCAAATCCTTCAGCCCAAATCAAGTTCGAATGGGTACCAAATGCCTGTGCCTTCAGCCTATACTGTACTATATGTTATTATACTATTACTGTTAATGATAATCATTCCTTTCTAATAAAAGATTAAACCTGATGTATTACATTTGTACAAGAATATCTGGTATCACAAAAACTAATAACCAATTATCTAAATGAATGCTTGAATGCCTTTCATTAATAAAGTGCACCATACAATAATAATAAATAATAATTCATTGAACTTGTATAGCGCCAAAATCCAGCTTGTAAAGTTGCTCAGTGGTGCTTGTACAGAAAAAAAAATGAATATGTGTACACAATGTAACACAATATATATAGAAAGTAATATACAATAAAATAAAACTGTTTGGTAAAACAAGATAATAGGATATGTTGAATCCGTCTAATAACTGTTAGTAAAAAGTTACATTTATATGCAATAAAATCTTATCCTTTTAAAGACAATTAATAGAAAGCAAAATTAATTCCTATCAATTAGAAATGAAATGAATGGGGTTTAATGTCCTACTGTTCTGCTCCGAACTTAGCCAATGAAGACAGGCATACACCATACAGTGTGCTATGAGGGAAATTTTGCCAGACAGCGCCACTACGGCCTACTCTTATATCAAATTCAAACTGTCAAAGGATTATTTACGTGCATGCCAATGTGTACACGGGACCTAGCAAGCCATCATCTTACCCACTTAGCCAGCGTGACCCCCTCCTATCAATTGGAACATCACATGCCCTGTGTATACTGATAACAAATGGTAACACATACAGACAAATCTTGCACCAAGTGCTACTGAAATAGAAGAATATAATCGCCCTCACAATTTTTTTTTACATGTTTCTATAAATGTCATATTATATACCCTTAAATATACAAAAAATTCTAACAGAAGAACATAACTATCTGCCAAACTAGAATATATCAGCGCCATCATTGTAATAAATATCACAGTAAAACGATTCTTTCACCATTAACAAATTCTAAATCTGATTGCAGAATGTACTTTGGCAGGTTACAACGGGTAAAGCATAATTAAACCATGTCATTTTCATGCGATTGCTTATCTTTGCAATAGATATAATTCCGTTATTTGAAACCACCATAAAATCCAGTCTGGTGGCAGCATTTAAACAATGAACATCAAATGCAAGGATTTAGCTATTCAGCATTATATTTGTAAACATGTTGCAAAGTTCTGAGAAACATGGTAAGCTAGTCAGAAAGTTTCAATCGGTGGAATTTTGTACAGTTTTTAATGATAAACTATGAACACACAATCACAAACTTAACATTTTTTGGGGTAATTTGTTTACCCTCTTAAAGAAATTACAATATCAAATATTGATGACAAGAAAAAATGAAATAGAACATGGATACAAACTCATAGAGCAGGCATAACAGGTCCATGACATGGAGTAATATATATTTTTTTTATTTAAATGCAGCTTTTTAATCTACTATTCTTCTAATTCAAACTCGGAGGGCCTGACAAGGACAGCTGCCTATGAAAAAATGAGGTCCTGTGTACACATTGGCGTGCACGTGAAAAGATCACTTGACAGTTGGAATTCAGTTGCTGTCCTGGCAAAATTTTCCTCATAGCACACTGTATGGCGTATGCCTGTCTTCACTTAGCCAAGGGTAAGTGCAGAAGCGTAGGAGGTTCAACCCCATTTCATTCATTTCTAATTCAACCCGACTTGGGAATTTTCTACATTCACCACCGCTTTGTATAATGAGGCGTGGATTTTCCGTCTAAACCATCCCAGATTATGCTATATCCATCACAAGTGAGCATCAGGCTTGAAATATCCTGAAGGTTCCAGGAGTCAAACCAGGACATTCTGATTGTTGTTTAGTGCTACCGATTACCAACCACTGCAGCCCCTTTCCTCCAAACTGAAATCATTGAAAATAAGCACTACTGCTCCTTCAAATGTCTTGGAATTATGCTAAATGTCATTTATATCGATCCGTTGCGTTTTTTTCAATACCTGTGGAAAGCGTTTACAGATACATTATAGGAGACTTATCTAGAGAGTTAGCCATTCTTGCTATAACAGTTCAAAAGTAGATAATGAAAGAAGAATATATTGAAAATGTCAGTCAAATTACTCTATTATGTACAAAGTGATTAGCGTTGTAATATTTGACTAGAAATGGGGGCCAAATGTGTCTTCACCTTGGATTGACAGGTGTTAACTCCACCTACATAATCTCGATTATCAAATAAAGTTTTCAATGACATGTGGAAGATCGCTCAACAGCGGCCTTGCTAAGTACACTCTTTCATTTAGCCTCGATCTAGAGAAAGAGAGAGAAATGGGGTTTAACGACCACTCAACACAACTAGGTCATTTCGGGACTAACATATGGTTTAATTTTATTTCAATAATTCGCTTGCGCGTAGGGGTCTTTAGCAGTGGGAGGAAACCGGAGTGCCCAGAGGAAACCCACGAGGTTGAGAATGCGCCCCTATCTCCATGCCACATACGCTCACACCAGGGTCGAAACCACAGAGGTGGCCGGCCAGCTAGAGGTCGAGGCGCTGCACTCTAGACCACTAGGGCATCACAACCCCCCAGCCTCGGTCTAACTGATGACGTAAACATGACAGTTGATAATCTTATCATGGAGCGCAATATTTGATTAAATCAATCAGTGAAATCCTATTTAAATCCAAGCTGTAGGCGAGCGATCCATGTTTCTACAGAGTTGATTTTGGGCTTGTTGTATAAATAAAGATCTGATTTATAATTTCTATAACATCTGAAGCCTAAATAAGAACTTGCAGTAATCATATTTAACTCTTGCATAATGTTTCTTTAATGAGTTTATTATTCTGACCCAAAAAACAACATGTATTTGTAAAAAGAACTCATTAACCTAGAATTATTTTAACATCATAATACACCTGAAGTAGATTATAAAAACGACTTAATAAGTCTACCATCTTTATTGTAATGAGTCTAATGAATCAAGGTGCAATCATTAGGCAAACACTTCTTTAAACGCCCATCCTTTGAAAAAAATTCTGGCATAAAAGCACATTTTTTTTAAAGAAACATAAATGAACAGTACGTATGTAGGGGTGGGCGGATGGTATATACAGTTGATTGAAATGCTTTATTTTACATCAAGTTCATTGTTGAATTTAAACTAAGTATGCATGATTTGGAAAATATGAAAACTTCTCACAGCTTAATAATCAATGCTAATAATATGCATTCCGATTGATTATTGTACAGTTAACTAAGAAAATAATCAAAATATTAATGCTAGATAATTTCCAGGCTTGGATTCATTGGGTTGAAATCAGGTCCATAAATCAGATTCCATATTTAATTGCTCAAAGAGTATATATAAACTTTGTTTTGTGACGTTATTCTTAGAAACCACCACTGATCTGAATTTGGAGATGTTAACACAGATGAATTCAGATTATTTCCTTCAACATGCCTACACGTACATTGAGATTTCTTGAAGCACATAGCCAATCAATCATGATAACATGCAATTTTTGGTAAATATTCCCTTTTTTCCCCGGGGTAGCTTCCCTTATTGTTAGTACAGTATGTTTTTCATTTTCAGTGAAGCCTGTATCACTACGTACAGACCCCGGACTATACAGCACAGTGGACACTTACGACTAGCTCCCAGATACATCCACTTGATCTGTTTGTTATTTGAGATATCTGGGTATATTGTGTAGGCCTACTGTCCGTTGGTTTGTAATTGTGTGTGGCTTGGTCCTTCTGCACTTACACTTTTAACATTATGTGAAACTGAATCTTCTGTGAAGTGAAAAGATATATTGATATATGCTTGTCTGAATTAGACATAGAGCAGGAAGTGAGTCTGCTTGTGTTCTCTATATATATGATTAACGCAAGAAAATACATTTCGATTCCAAGACAATAAATAAGGTAAATTCATTATGAATGTCTTTGACCCGGAAACTTACAGTAAATGAATATAATATATACTTCACCAAATCATCATGTATAGAAACCCACACAATTCTGGCACTATGTCAAGTACTAATGACTTCATGGTAACAGGAGAATAAAATCTTTGTAAAACAAAATCACAACTTTTTGTGCAAGATAAGTATGTACTTAATTAAGACAACATTTCAGGAATAATATGATGCTAGTAACATTCTGATTTTTAGGAGTGAGCACTTCATATTCAATGCCTTTAACTAAATTTATGTCCAAAAAGGAAAATAAAAACTGGCATATGTGATACAGTTGGATTGTTTTCTGACATAAAAGTATTAAAAGAGGTTTGTTTTTTTTTCTTAGCGCGGCAAGGTATATATCTGTATATAACTGTTGTTTGCTTACTGGAACAAATTAACCATGTCAGAGAAACCTCCCAGAGTATAAAGAAAACTGAATTTATGTGTCCTTCACCTTTGTGGCGTCACCGATTTTGAAATATTCAATAATTTCTTGATTCTCGACAATCAAATTTCATATATCTGTTAACTAGGTCGTCTGATGTGAAATTAGCTAAACATGCAGAATTAGAGAATTGGAAACGTTTTAAAGTGTATGAGGAAGTGCCAGATTGTGGTCAATCAACAATTTCAACTAGATGGGTGATAACAAAAAAACTGATTAATAACCATGAATCTCTTAAAGCTCGTTTGGTGGCTCGTGGGTTTGAAGAATCAGATATACAGGCAGATTCGCCTACTGCTACAAAAGAAACTTTGAGAATATTTCTTTCATTAGCCGCAACAATGAACTGGGCATGTCAGTCAATTGACATCAAAGCAGCTTTCCTGCAGGGAGATGACATTTCTCGTGAAGTGTATTTAAAACCGCCAAGAGAGGTGGATGGTGAGGGTATTATTTGGAAACTGCTGAAATGCGTCTATGGACTAAGTGATGCATCTAGGAATTGGTATATGAGTGTGAAAAATAAGTTACTTAAGATAGGATGTACAATATCTAGCATTGATCCTGCATTTTTCTTTTTCTTTCATGAAAATTGTATATCTGGCATGTTTCTAACTCATGTTGATGATTTTCTATGGTGTGGAAATGATAAGTTTAAAACGTCAGTTATAGATAAAGTACTTGAATCATTTGTAAGTGGAAAACAAGAATCAGGTTTATTTAAGTATATTGGCTTAGAATTACAGAATTGTGTTAATTGTATTATATTACACCAAGAATCTTACATTAAGCAAGTTGAAAATATAAATATAAATGGCACTAGGTATGAAAATAAGGATAGTGATTTGAATGAATTTGAAATTACTAATTTAAGAGAAATCATTGGTCAGTTAAGCTGGGTTTCAAATCAATCTCGTCCCGATCTATGTTTTGATATTTTAAATTTGGCTGTTTCTATGAAAAGGCCAAAAATTGAGCATTTAATATTAGCACATAAATGTGTAAAGAAGCTGAAAGGTGACAGTTGTAAAGTAATGTTTCCTTGTTTAGGTGCTTTAAAAGATATTAAGATTATTGTATTTTCTGATGCTTCATATGCAAATTTATGTGATAATGTTTCAAGTGCTGAGGGATATGTAATATTTTTACAGGGTAGTTCTGATTCAGTTTGTCCAATAGTGTGGTGTTCTAAGAAAATTAGGAGGGTTGTAAAGAGCACTATAGCTGCAGAAACTTTGGCATTATGTGATGCTCTAGACATGGCAATTTATGTCCGGGCGACAATATCATGACAATATCATGACAACAAATAAACATATGGCAGAATTCAACTACTGTGCTTTTTATTTGCATAAATAATACACAATCATTTTTTGTGGCATTCTGCAACATTTCTGGAATGATCTAACAAACTATTTATGGAAACAAGCAAGTTAAACAAAACCAAATAAATTATTTACAGGCTTTTTGTCAATTGTTTGCAGTGATGCTGCCAAATAGCATGGGAATTTGTTTTTTAATCCTTTTGACAATTTGAGAAACATTCTCTAAATCTGATGACTAATCAGACAAAGCTGTGTGTTATCTTCTTATTACATAGCAAGAGAGTTTAGTTCTTACACTAATTAATGCATTATTCAATAGATACTGACAAACATTGGTAAACACATAAAAAATGAAGATATCAAGCCTCGCTAACAACAACCAAGTCACTGAATAATCTCAATTTATCTTTAATTCTAATGAATTATCTTGCTCTCATCTAATCTTTCATTCAATAGATTGATCCATTTCTCACTTAATCTTGAATTCTAGATAAAAAATCCCTCTCTCACCTAATCTTGAATTCTACAGAATCTTTCTCTCACATAATCTTAAATCCTGGAAATGAGTCTTTTGTCACATAATCTTCTATTCTACAGAATGATATTGCTCTCACATAATCTTGAATTTTGGAGAATGATTTTTCTCTGACATAATCTTGAATTCTTGAGAATGACTTGCTACGCTCTCACATAATCTTGAATTACAAGGAATGATCTTTCTCTCACCAAATCTAAAATTCTACAGAATTAGCTTGCTCTCACATAATCTTCAATTCTGGAGAATTATCTTGCTCTCACAAAATCATCAATTCAGGGGGGTCCTTTGTCTTGTCTAATCTTTAATTCTGGGTAAAAAAAAACACTATTTCTTACCTAAATTCTGGATGAAAAACCTTATATTCTGGGGGGGGGGGGGCTTGTAGCTGATCTAATCACATCCACCTGTTCTGAGTGAATATATAAGGAAAAATATAATAACCAATTCAATAACCCATTCAATAACCTAATCAGGTGTTTATATTATCATATTACAAATTCCTTTCAACTAATGAAACCCAAACCTGAAGTTTCAGTGCACTATATGATTTTCCGATACTATTCAGTTCAAAAGTATGTTTAAATCCCCAACAGAATTAACCCAAGTCTCAAAAATAATTGTAGAGATAATGATTTTGGGCAAACATGAAAACAGGTCAAATGTTGTTCTAGTTGGATTGTAACTACAGTTATGTTTTTATTCATATTTAACAAACCATACATCAATATCAATTTGAGAAAGAGGGAGAGAGAGTTATTTTGTGAATAACTATCATTCAATTTTATTTCAATAATTTGCTGGTGCCTAGGAGTCTGTTGAAGTAGTAGGAAATCAGAGAACTCAGAGAAAACTCAAAGTTTAGACAGGAGACCCTATTCTTTTCGAATAGAAGATGGGAAGAGAAACATCATCGCTGGACTCAATGACAGACCTTATGATCTAAAGAGTGTTTGGCCATCCAACCCTACCATATCAAGTTGAAGCAGTAGCAATAAATTCACAACAATAAAATCTGTCATTTCTGTGTGGATTTTCCCACAAAAAATTGTGATCTGTTAAATTTATGTGGTCTTGATTTAGGACAATATATCTATAGTGAAACAACCTACCATAACTTCTCAGAACAGTTGGATGTAAAAACAACACCATTATTAGCGAAATGAAAGAACACAAGAATTACATCATTAGCTAAACAATATCTGCAATCAGTGTCTGGCTCACAGACAAGTACATTTTGGCGTTGAACAACACAAATACTTCAGGTAAATTCTCAACCTCTCACTTTCAGGCATCCTTGCATCAATAGAAAACCAATTCTCAACCTCTCACTTTCAGGCATCCTTGCATCAACACAAAACTTATTCTTTACCTTTCAAAGTGAAATAGAACCGAGTTGTACTCTATGATTGATCACTTACGACAACTTTTTTTAACCTGAAAACAGTCATCCAAACATATCAATATATTTTCATTACTTCTTATTTTTAACCTTCATATACTAAGTATATTTCTTACCCTCATCTTCAACAGGTTTCAAAACAGATCAGTTGTGTTTACCTTGGTAATGTACCTGATCCTGAACGCATAATAAATAATTTTCGTTTTCTAAATGCTTATCATTAATCTTATCTTCAAAAAGATAGCATGTTATTGTTAGCAAGTCAGTGGCTTATTTTTGAATCAGTATTTGAATTCTTTGTTAACTAGCATAACCATAATGTGTACTTTATTTTAGGAAATTTCGACTCCTGCTGTCAATTTTATTAAGAGCAGCTTCTAAAATAATATCAGTGGAGAAAGTCAACATTTGTTTTGTCTGATACTTGGATCATCAAATTACTATTTGTTTTACTATTTAAACTATTACAAGCCAAATTAATCATCACAAAAATATTGCAGAAATCCAATAGGATTTAATGTCTTAATTTTCTTCCACAACTCAAGACAAACTCTTAATTTCAAGGGAAGCCACAGTAGCTAAGTGTGTATAATGCTGGCTCGCTAGCCTGGAGGTCACAGGTTTGATCCTGGTGTTTGCTGTGACACTTCATAATAGTTGTTTAGATGGAATGGAATACTTAGGTCCCATGCAGATAAAAGATCCCTTGGTACTTTGAAATCGATGCAAGAGTAGGCTGTAGCAACACTTTCCGTGCCAGCACACTGTTTAGCGTATGAAGACTTGCATTAGCCCAGTCCGAGCATTTCATTTCAATACAACAAGATGAGCATGGTTACTATGCAACATGTGACAAAAGAACACAAGAATACTCAATTAGTTTTGACAGTTTATAATAAATAGGGGGAGGGGCATGGCCAAATGGTTAGCACATGCGTGCTGTATCATAAATCCTGCAGTCATTGAGTTAACAGGCATGGTTTCGAATCCCCGATTCCCCATTTGTACTTGTCCAACCTCATGGATTTTCTCCAGGTCCTCCTGTTTTCTCCACTGCTACAGATCCCTAAGTACAAGCGAATTATTGAAATAAAATAAAACTATATGTTAGCCATAAAATGACCTAGTTTGTGTCGAGTGCATGTTAAACCCCAGTTCTCTCTCTCTCTTTATAATAATTAACTTTATACGCAATTTATATGCCAATAATTTTATTTTTAGACAGATGAAATTTAAGTCCATAATATTTTTTTTCTGGATCATTAGAAATATGAAATTTTCAGATATAAAAAAATAAGATTTGAGAATTGCCCTGATCGTCCAATAATCCCACAAAGACATTTTCTTTATAACATAGAACTCATTTTAATAAAGATAATCCAAATTTGTTTAATCCTAAAATTTATGGCTACAGATTTCAAAGGTGTTAAAAAATACCTATTCAAAGAAAGATAGATAGTAAAAAAAATAATAATAAAAAAAACAAGGTCAAATTCCTTTTATTACAAGGGATAATCAATCAGTTGGTCAGAAAATTTATCTTAAATATTATCCAGTTGTTGATGAAATGTGACATATTAACTGCAAAATATACGTCCATGTTTACAGTTGCCATGCTCCATGTTGGATTATTGCTGTATTGAATTATTAAGTTTGTATACGATCGGACATTAGTTCAATATTTGTCTAGGTCGATTTAGGATAACACTTTCTGCTTGAGAGATAATCTGGATAGTGACCTTAAATAACCTTTGTCACAGTTCAAATCTTGGGTTTCAACATAAAGGGGAATAACTGAGTACTGCCTGTGCATATATCAGATTAATGTCATAAGATTTACACAAATGAAACACCAAAAAGGAAATTTTTACTATAATACAAAGGTACATGCAATACAAGCAATACACCTTTTCAAGTAGTAAACTGTGTCTGCATATATAACTTTATCGGATGGGCTGAGGCAAGGACAATAAACACCCACATGAAAAAATACTTACCTATATGAAGAGACATCAGTCAAGGCTGGAAAAATTGCACCTGTCACGGACATTGTTAGACCCGAATAAAGGCTGTCCAGCACAATCTTTTATGTACCTGTATTTATATCTGGCACAGATTTTCATTTTATCAAAGGGGGTTGGGATGGGCTAATGATCTAGAGCGCCGCGCTTCAACCTCTAGCTGGCCGGCCACCTCTATCTTGCAGCTGTGGTTTCGAGCCCTGGTGTGAGCCTATGTGGCATGGAGATAGGGGCGCCTTCTCAACCTTGTGGGTTTCCTCCAGGCACTCCGGTTTCCTCCCACTGCTTAAGACCCCTAAGCGCAAGCGAATTATTGAAATAAAAATAAACCATATGTTAGTCCCAAAATGACCTAGTTGTGTTGAGTGGACGTTAAACCCCATTTCTCTCTCATTTTATCAATGTGGTAATGATGTTACAATACATGTCCTGCACAGGTAGCCTACTATTTCCATTTTTGGACATTAGGCATTGCATTTAATGAGTTCATTACGCAATAAGATCACAGATTTGCTAAGGTTTATCTTGGCTATAAATAATAATAAACATAGTCTTAAAAAGAAATTAACACTATCTTTTGATTTTGATAAATATTTTCAAACAAAGGTTCCTCTGTCTTTAAAAGTTTCAACTGGTTTATACCAGGAAATATGCCAAATCAAATTCAAGAATTTTAATAAAATACATTCCTAAAATTTAACGATCAAATGATAAAAGTAAATTAAGGTAATTTTTATAATCAAAACTATGTGGTTGAGATCTAAGAGCATAAAGTGCTTAATGCTTTTCTCAAGACTAAGACATTATGCTTACATCCTTTTGGAATTGATATATTCCCTGAGAATGTTTGGGGTTGTTTTGATTTTTTTAAAAAAAAACTACAGCTGAAGAGCAAGTGCAAACATTAATGGTTCCACTCATGTCATGATACATGCTGTTAATCAAAAAATGACACATTCCGCTTGAAATTTCTTAGATTTTATCAAGATAATTGAGCATTATATAGAAAATATCTTTTTTTAAACAAAAAATCAAACTGTACTGAAGGTGGTCAATGTTATGATATAATGATGCTCTCCCCTTTTTCTGTCATACCAATGGAAATCTGGGAGGTGTAAGGGATATGGAGGGCTGAGTGGTCTAATGTGTATGCTTCAGATCAACAGGTCTCTTATAAAAAAGAGTGTTGTGGTACAGAGGCCAGGTGTACAAATGGGAAGGAGTGGGTTCAACAGCATGGCCTCAAGAGTATACTTCGGTTTCCTCCCCCACTGCCCACGATTTAGAAAGCAGGTGAAAATTAAGGTCATGACCTTCAGTGATCAGCAAACATTGAGAAAAAAACTGCATGATGGTGAAAACAAGACAAAGTGTGAAACCAAAATATTTGAAGTGGATGATTGATGGTGTAAATTTGAGCTGTCCTTTGGGTTTGAGTATTGCTCCAACTTCCTCCCATAACATTATGGTTGATTCTTAATAGACAGTTGATATGTTCATTCAGACTTTTATCCAATTCTATATCATTTTCTGAGCACACACAATATACAGACAGTATAATCTGTTCTCAACTTAGGTTCACACGCAGAAATTTTTTAACAATTATTTTTTTTTTTTTTTTTAATCCTATCTTTGGTGGCATGTCAAGAATATGATGAATCATCATTACTGGTACCTGCATTTAATGAAAACTAAGCTGCATAATCTACTCCCACAAGACCATCTTATATTTCACAAAAACTGTTAAAACCGATACTCATGGTTAAAGTATTAAGTCAGATTTTGTCAATCTTTTTTACCTGTAAGTATGTATATGAACAGTTAAATTTGAAACTCTAAATTATACCACAGACAGAGTGAGCTGATCTGTTAAGTTAGAGATAGTCCCAACAAGCATGCTTATAACACGTACAGGTATTTATTGTATTGGCTACTAACACATTGGTCAAATTTCACCATGTGACTTGAAAATATAGGTACATATAGTTAAATTAATAGTATCTTAGTTCATATGGTGTAAGCTCCGTTTTTTTTTTAAAGGCTCCCACATTTTTATTAGACGATATACGTATGGTACCTCTCTCGCACTTCAAAACCATTTATTTTGTAAGACTTTAATCCAAAGTAAATGTTCTCTTTATTTTATAATGTGTCTTGTTTCATCATATAAAATTTTAACTTAAACACAACTTTTTGGGTATCTTTTTTTTGACAGATGGTATGATACTCAAGGTGCTGTGTATACAAATGGCATGCACATAAAAGATCCCTTGGCAGATGGAATTCAATATAAGAGTAAGCCATAGTGCCATGGCCTGGCAAAATTTCCCTAATAGCACCAAATGGCTTATATCTGTCTCCATCAGCCCAGTCGGAGTAGAACATTATTTAAGTGGAAATTAATCACATGGTTTATGCAGGACAGTGTGCTAGAAAATATTTTAGGAACCTTATGCCCTTATTTAGATCATACATTTGAAACACATATCACAGGTAAAAAGGAAATGGAACATAATGTCTTACATTTCAGCACCAACCTTCAAAAACTAATCCTTGATAAATGTGATATTGTGTATATAAAATAGCTCCATGACATGTGCTGCACCAAGCCCCTGTGCTATTATAAGGTTATGGTGCATTTCTTTCTAAAGAATCATACAATGTTACATCTATCAGATGGTTGGTGCTCATATTAAAGTTATCAGAACATTAAAACACACCTGCTAAATGAAAAAATAACATTTTAGATGCATGGTCATTAATTTGGATGAGGCAATGCAAAACATGGTCAAAAGATGAATAATAACATGTTAACTTTCTTTCTGTACACTTAAGTTTCTAGTCTAGACTGCATTCTTATTGTATAACCATGACTTCTCCTTTATATCTCATAAATCATTTTGCTAAAAAGTTTCTTATCTTAAATTCCAAACAGTGTCACTTATTCATAATCAAGTCAGAAAATTTGTTTTTAGTCATGGTACAATTTATGAAAATTTTAAATGTACACTGCATTAATGCCAGGAGTTCAGTGAAGCAATTTGACTGATATTTTCAGCATATTTTGTTTTCATTATCAAATTTTTCAACTATTATAGCGAGAACTGTCAGATGTTTATCAAATTTTACCTAATGCCCTGGTAACTTATTTTATTTTCGTTTTTAGATTGCTGTGTCTAAACATGAACAGTAGCTATGTCTACAATAAAATATATTTAGACCTCTCACACAAAACAAAACAATTTGGTACATAAAATCCAGTCAAATATACAAAATTAGTTTTTGCCTCAGATTCCAAGATGTCTGCCTATAAAAATTGGAGAGTTAATACCAGTTTTCTACACCGCCTTCATAAACCAGAAACTCATCACACACAAGACAGCGTGCAGAACTTTCCGAAACAAGAGTAGGGGATCACGGTGGCTAAGTGGATAAGGCGCTGGTTTTCTAGCCTGGAGGTCGTCGGGTGTTCGATCCCTGCTTTGGCCGAGAAAGTTCATCTCGATTTTCCGACATGATTTCCCCTTGTCAGTGATGCAGAAGGAGGGCCTGACAAGGACAGCTGCCTAGTCGTTCGGATGGGACGAAAAACCGAGGTCCCATGTACACATTGGAGTGCACGTAAAAGATCCCTTGGCAGTTGGAATTTGATATAAGAGTAGGCCATAGCGCCGCTGCCCGGGCAAAATTTCCCTCATAGCACACTGTATGGCGTGTGCCTGTCTTCAATTAGCTCAGGTTAAGTGCATAACAGTAGGACGTTAAACCCCATTTCATTCATTCAATCCGAAACAAGAGTAAAAATATTTTACAAAAACAGCTTTTGCATTTTAAAACTTATGCAAAAAAAATCATTTTGGTTAATCATATCCATAAAGAAAGAAGTTTTTCTTTGTCACTAATTTAATTATTTCTATGTTTTTTCAACAGTTTAAGATATAAAAACGTTTACGGTATCTTAATTAAATTAATAAAGACTTCAGTTTTTATTGTTTTTAATAGCAATATGCATATCCTAAAAAAGTAGTTGCCAGTGAGGTTCCAAAAGTTTAATATTAATGAGCACAACCAGACAAGTTCAAGTATTATTAATTGCATTAGGCATCTTTCAGAGAATCTCTGAAAAATTATAAACAAACATTCTAGGTATAAATTGCAAAAAAACAAACTTCACCTCAATTTCCACTTCCTCTGCCATTATTTTAATGTGAGGATTATGTAACTAATGAGGTACAGTTTATATCTGGTTTCAGAAATCAGTAATTATGTCATTATGTAAAGCATGGTAACCTGACATATAACATTTAGAAAGTTATAAATAGGACAAACACAGGCTGGGAAATGTTACTGATAAAGTATTTCAAATCTTTAAAAAGTTTTGTATTTTCAGAATTCTTCAAAGTTAAATGCATTTTAGACTTTTTTATAATCAAAAACATAATGAACAGCTAATTATATAAAAACATAATGAAACAGCTAATTATATAAAAATAGTTATACTTTGTTTAACCAAATACATGACATGCAGTGTGGTATGTGCAGAGGCGTAGCCATGAAATATATATTGGGGGGGTCCGCAAATGAAATTATATAAAATGTTGACAATCAGTGACGGCGGAGGCACAAGGCTACGTAGCAGCCAATTGTAGCGCAATAGGGAGAGTGTGGGACCACACCATAGGTATGTGCAATGTGCATGCACGTATATTGGTTGACCTGATTTTGATCCTATTTGAATGACTAGACATCTTTCCTTGCCATCCTTCTGTCTTGATCCACTGACAAACTAAGTCATTTCAGGACGAATGGTTCAATTTTATTTCAATAATTCACTTGCACTAAACCCACAATGTTTGACAGGTGACCAAACTCCTTGTCACATACAAGCAGGGTATACTGAGGAACATTGTCAGGCAACACTAGGATCGAAGCTGGGCAACACCTTGTTAGAAAACCAGCGCTATAATCATTCAGCCACACCAAACACAAGGATGTTAATCCATTAAGCAAAAAAAATAAATTTTCTTACAAAAGCATACCCGGTATTTGAAATTTGATAATAGCAAATGCAACAAAACATCTCTTCTGTACTTCATCAGTTTCCAGCGGAGAAATTATCGATACCCTGAATATTACCATAAGAGAACAAATTGGATTTAAACACATAATTTAATGATATGTAAACTGAAAAAAAATTGGAATTTGGGGTTACATCAATCTGTGCATTCTTATTAAAGAACGTGGGAGTGGAAATCCTTTCTACACAGCCAACATTTTATGAAAAGACCAATATGCTACTGAACAGCCACAAGAAGCCAATTCATGCATTGTGCTCTGTAGATCCTTTGTCAGCTATCTCTGATTCCAATATCAGGATCTGAATCAATGAGGTATCAAATTCACACCATAATCAATCCTGATATCCATCGAAACTATGTGATCTTTTATCGAGCTTTAATTGCCATAGACTGTGTGTCTCTGAATTTTGTCATACTGAAAAGTGATTTCAATGTCAAGCAGCAGACAATTTATTCCTGCATTTTTTGAAAACCGAAAAAAACACACAACGTTGCCTTAATTAGCTTTCTTGTTCAAAAATGTTTTTAGACTTTGTCCCAGATTTTGCCCAAGTATTGGTTGAAGTCGTTAAAAAATGCGCTTGAGGATAAACAACTTTCAAACTGATTTTTTACCACCTGGTAAGTTCGTACAAATGTGTAAAACATGTTAGGATGTATTGTTAAACAATATTGTTTACTCTTTTAAGCCTGTAGTTCTAGATGTAAAGGCTGTGAGCTATCATCAAACCAATTAGGATGAGAATTTATGACAACAAAGTGTCAAAGATATGTTAAAAATAGGTAAAAGACAAGTAAACCATGCATAGTTAATGTCTTAAATGTTCATGATGTGAGGTGAACTGGCTTCTCTCATTACAATAAACTTACTTAATCAGTCTGATGATTTATCAATGCAGGAATTCAAACTCTTTTGGCAACACCTTATATTTCAGATGTCAGTGACCTTATTGCACCGCTTATTGTGGACAAATAAATTGGAAAAGATCCAACCTTTGATAGTATTGACAAATGCTAAACAAACATAATGTCATCTGCATAACCATCTCCAAATAGAGAGAGAGAGAGAGAGAAATGGGGTTTAATATCCACTCGACACAAACTAGGTCATTTCGGGACTAACATGTGGTCAATGTTATTATTGCAATATTTCGCTTGCGCGTAAGGTCTTAAAAAGTGGGAGGTAACTGGAGACCCCTGTGAAAACCCAAGAGGTTTGACAGGCAACCCTACTGCTTGTCATGTACAACTGAGGCAACCACCTCCAAACTATTCCAAAATCTAAGTTGACGAGAGATGTAAGAAACTTTTTAATCCAGAAGACCTATTTAAGCTGTGTAAATGAACTACCATGACATTGTTTCTTGTTATTCAAAACGTTCTACATGAACTCACTAAGCAAACTTGAAAACAGCACATGTGTCATCTGCATGACTCAATATATCTCATTAGCATTCTTCAAAAAGAACAGAAGATAACACAATTCCTAAAATTTAACTTGACGAGAGAAGCAAAGGTATATCTGAAGAAATACTTGTAAAAAAACATATATTCGCAGTCATAATGAAAAGACATGTGCAAATTATTGTTCAGAAAAAGAGCGCATTGGTTATTTTACATCACCTGAAAAAGTTCCAGCAAAAAGCCCAAAAATTCTATTTTAAACATGTGGTTTATCTTTAACAAGAATTAAGTCATTACATACATTATGTTTATTTTATTACCTACAGCAACTTAAATATATTCAATTAAAGCGTGAGAAAGTGTATTTTATGGCTATATATATATATAACAAAGAAAACAACAAAAATATTTCCCATTAACTTTAATGACCCAGTGTTTTAGGGCTTCTTTCAAACTGATATTATCTGAATCATATAAGTATGGATCAATCGTAATGTTCACACTGACAGGGTTAAAATTATTGTGCATCTGTACTCACATTCTGACCAGTAAACTTCTTTTTTTTCAAATAACCTAACATCCCTCAGGTACATATGATGGTAGCTCTATCATCAATATTATATAATACACCTTGGTTAAATGGCATTTAGTAATTGAAACAGGTTTAACGTCCTATACATACTGATCTGCAGCAACTGGGCTAACGAAGATGAGCATACATCTTGCCATGGGAATGTGATCTTTTAAGTGCACGCCAATGTGTACATGGAACCTGGGATTTTTATCCCATCTGAACGACTATTTCAGATGGTATAAACAATGAGATCTGCAATTTCAAGAAGTGTCACAAGCAGCACAAACTTTAGCCATGCCACTGTTAAATTCAAGTATGTATACTGATAGTTCATTGGCCAATCAGGCTATTTTACCGACATTCCGCCTAATAGTTTGGATGAAGCTATGGCGGGTGTGGCGCCAGGCAGGGTAAGCTTACTCTTCCGAACACCTGTTACCACTGCTTGTCGAGTATTTTGTACACGAGGAGCATTCCATTTGATGATTACACTATTTTGCTTGAATACACTATTTTGCCTATAACTTCGAAATTCTGTCTAATGTTTTGGATTGTTCGTACTTGGTTTTTATTTTTTTTGACATGAAATTTTGCATGCTTGTTCTCATAAAAATGGACAGGTAGAAGTGGGGAAGTAACTCCCAGTCTACCTAGGTTTACAAGTTCCACTGACCTCTTGTATAATGAGTGCAAATTTTATTTACATAATTTTTATGTTTATTGACAGGTGGAAAAAAAATAATAACGTCTCTGTAAAAACCATGAAACACATCCGTAAAAATTTCATATTTCTGAATAATCAATTGGCAGCACTGTATTAAATTACTTTAATGTTTGGCAAACAAATCAAGAACTTAGCTTAATTTGAAAAAATATTGATAATGGCAATAAAAATTTGCCAGCCTAGTAGAATTTTTATAGAATATTTACTTGGCCTACAAAAACACGGGAAAGGTAAATTTTATCTAAGGTGAAAAACAGACCTAATCAATTCTAAGGAAGATAATTATTCTGAACATCTTTTTTTTATTTAAAGTGTCACAGAATACATTTATATACCATTACAAAGATTGTTATTAGTAGAAAAAAATGCAGAACAAATATTTCTGTTGATTAGTCACAAGGTGTGGGATTTAATAATACCGTAATCCCTAGATATTTCCAATACCTGAATTCAGATTCCAGACATGCATGTACAGATTCTGAGATTTTTTTCTATTTTGATAAATGAAATAAATAGTGTTTTTAAGGTCTACTGTACACTGCTTATTTTAGAAGTCTTAAGTTAATGAATGTTGTTTTTACATTTCTGCAGTTATTGTTTCTGGAGCAACTTCTTATTTCTGCTGGCAAGTTGTTCATTCTGATGATTGCCTAGCTTTACAATTAATTGTTTTAATATATATATGCTCTGTAAAAAAGAAAGAAGTCACTTGATATACTGATCTCTTTGCACTTTAAGCAATCTGTGGTTTATTCTTTCATGTATACCCATGTAAAGTCCCTTGTGATTTTCTAGTGTGGATTGCCTGGCAAGGAAAGTGTCTAGCTAGATGTTCAGATTGTAAATCAAACAGGTGTCCTGTGTATACCAGTATACCATTTGAAGCATGTTAAACATCACATGTCAATTAGAAATTTGAATAGAGAGAGGGAGAGAGAGAGATGGGGTTTAACGTCAACTCAACACAATCAAGGTCATTTAGGGACTAACATATGGTTTAATTTTATTTCAATAATTTGCTTGCGCATAGGAGTCTTTAGCAGTGGGAGGAAATCGGAGGACCTGGGAGGCTGGACAGGCGACCCTACTCCTTGTCACGTACAACCGAGAATACGAAACCACACCATTTGACTCAATGACAGGCTTTATGATACAGCACATACATGCTAATCATTCGGCCATCTAACCCCCCTAAATTTGAATAGACTGTAGCACCGCTTTCCAACATAACACATTGCATTGCATTTTCCCAACTTGTGTAGAAAAGTAAGAGGCTAAACCCCATTCCATTCATTCCTGTATACCCTGCAGAAAATAGTAGTCATATAATATTAAACTGTCTGTTTCTTTTTAAAATCTATTTAGTTAACAAAGACAATTTATTTTGACAAATACTTCTTAAACAAAATTATAACATGTTTCAATTTTCTTATCAAAAACAGATGTGAAAATAATTTCCTTTTTCATATAAAATTTTTATCTTCCACATATTGGCCTCACTTGATATCCATCTGATATTAATATTACACATATGGTGCGTATTATTGCAGAAACAGAAAAATCATGGCGCTATTATTTATATGTTATAGTAAGAAATCAAGTCAATATTGAAAAGTTTGTTTATTGTTCTCTGAGGAACTCAAAGATATTCTAAAGAAATTTGGATAAATGATCCTAGATGCTTTTTCTTCTTCTGGAATCCCAGAAAACACTTTAATATATGATTATTTTCTACCGGGTTACATATCCACACACAGTTTGATACCAAGATGAAATGTTCTCCTAAATGTTTCAATTTCAAACATCCGACAGAAATAATAAGCTATGAGTCAAAAGATCGTCAAGGAAATAGATATACATCAACCATCGTATGTGGTAGAAAAACGTATCTAACTAATATATTATACAAAATATCATCCAGTTGATCACAGAATGAGACAAGTTGCCTATGTTGTTAAATACCAAAATTCACACCATCAAGCAGCACACTGGGGAATTTGGGGGTTCTCAATGTCTAGAAAGTTCTCCTTGAATCCTTTGCAAATAAAAATAATTACAATGTGCTAGTTTAATCTGTCAATTAAATGGCAAATGTCAGTCTGAAAAATGGTTCAATTGCATTTGGTATTTAAGTTAAATGAACTGAAAAATTTGTAAGATATGAATAAGACCAAAAATTACAATTGAACAAGACTGTATCTATATATAGCACTGACTACAATTGAACAAGACTGAATCTATAACACTCAGTACAATCTTTTAATGAATATTTCTTTACTTCAACTACATCAAAGATAATCTTGGTCTTGTTTTCATAATTATGGATTAAGCTGTGAGAAGTTAGATATTGTTAAAAAAAGATTCAAATGATGCTTTAACAAGAATGACAGGTTAAATGCTTTTAGAAGGGTCATTAAGTTTAAGGATTCTGTATTCTATATGTTGTCCTTCATTAACTTATTTTGTAGCCGAAAGGGATTTAAGTTCAAGCAAATTGTTTTATAAAGGTAATTAAATTGCTGTCACACCCCAACCCTGCAGCATAGTGTAGAGTACGGGCAGACACAGGTAAACTATATGGGTGTAGGTATATCTATATCCACTGATCTGATTAAGTCGTACAATAGACATGTCAGACCATTGTTCATCCTGTTCAACTAACTAGTCCTCTTTACAGAACTAATCACCACCAATAGAGAGGTGTCGTCTGACAAATAACTGATATGAAGTTGTCTAAATAGCCTTTTTGGTCAGTTTCATTTGTGTAGATAAAACCCATATCCACACTGTCAAAAGCCACCTGCTTTAGTATCCTATAACCTCTGATCCCACTAGATTTAAGGGATTTTATGAAGGACAAATCAAGACTTTGTCCTTGTGGAGGTTTCAATAACCCAATATTGAATTTCAACATTGGCCATATGACATTTTGGTGAACTGGTTGACAGATTTTTACACTGTATGTACATGTACGTGTAAGCTGATACCATTGACTAATCAAGCTATGCCTTTTAGTAATCACAGTTTTTGTCATTATCTACACAAATCATATAAGTGGTTAGTTTTTTATAGAAAGTGGTTAGAAATTATACAGTTGTCATTAATTAGCAAGCCTGTAACTAGCTGTAAAAAATGTGACTATTTATTACACCCATCACTATTGAATACACAAACCTAACCAATAGTGGTGTATATCATTCAATAGTCACAGTTTTAACACCTAAGTGACAAAACACCTACTTAATGACTACTGCCTGATTTAATAACAATATTAACTAACTAATACACATATGTGTATAAACTGATGACTTTAATCTATAAGTTACCTTTATTTTCATTTATAACAGTTATTTGTTGCTTAGTCAACGAGGTTACAGTGATGTAATTCACTCACTTTATTCTCATTAGTATGTGCAGTACAAAAATACAATTTGACCATTTACTCAATCCAGATAGTACAAAAGGATTATCTATTTCGGTAGTACCTAGCATTACCTGTATAAAAAAGATTATCTATTTCGGTAGTACCTAGCATTAACTGTATAAAAAAGATTATCTATTTCGGTAGTACCTAGCATTATCTGTATAAAAAAGATTATCTATTTCGGTAGTACCTAGCCTTACCTGTATAAAAAAGATTATCTATTTCGGTAGTACCTAGCCTTACCTGTATAAAAAAGATTATCTATTTTGGTAGTACCTAGCCTTACCTGTATAAAAAAGATTATCTATTTTGGTAGTACCTAGCCTTACCTGATGTCCTATCTAATAAAACTTGTTTATGAGTTTAAATTTAAAACCATTGTTATATTACCCTACTTCACGAAAATTAAAAACCAGTACGCCCCACATCCACTTAACCCTTACTTTACAAAATGGAACATTTATAAAAAAAGATGGGGAGATTAATGAATGACGTAATTAGTAGCTTTAATTGAGATTGAAAAAGAGCAGGTGCCTCAACTGTTTCTTTTTTTAACGTTTTGTTCCAACCAGCAATTTCACGATTTAGAGATTTAAATTTTGATGGCTCACTTAAAGATTTCTATCAATTAAAGTATATGTCTGCATTTAAAGATTAGGATGAATCAGTTCTGATTAATTATCTTTCTTCACAAACCACCCAAAAAGTCATGAAAAATATAACTGGCATGGCAAAGAAGGTCTTGTAAGGAGTGTCTAACATCAAAAGGCCAATAAAACACAGTATTTTTCGTTTACTAAGTGGAGACAAGCTGGAATTGATCAACACAGGTTATTAATAACGACCCTGTAATAACGCGGTAACCAACATCAGGCAACAAGGAAATAACTAAATAAAACTATAATATAAATAACACATTTTACTAATATGTTTGCAACACGCTCCAAGATCACAGGGTAGCTTATTTGATCAATTAATATAAATGAAACAGGGTTTAACATCTTACTGTTTCACACTAATAGGACTATAGCGCTGCAAGGGACACATTTTGTCTGGGCAGCAGTATGACAGCCTACTATTATTTTGATTTCCTGGCAATTGTAAACATGGGACCTCAGTTTGAACTTCCTGTCTTCATTAGCCCAGTTCATCTAAACAGCAGGACATGCTCTTTTTCGTTTCATTGAAAAAATATGAACAAGATTGTGAATATTCTTGCCAAATTACTGTTCTTCTCCATTCACAAAAACTGTTGTTCAGGTGCATTTCTGAGATTGATTCATACCTGTTGCTCCTTAGTCTTGTATGATGGCCAAACAACAGTACATCCAAATTTGTATGTGAAGGTCGCAACTGTTTTTAGAAAATAGATGACTCAACAGCTGTCTAGGATTTTATATAAAAATTAAATACATTCACTGACTTTGACCTTGAAAAAGCTCATTAAAGTACATTTAGCTAAGGCTGTGTTCACATGGCAATTCTAATCGACTTGGGTGTATGTGAATAAATTATCTTCAGACAAAATCAAGCTTGCTTTAGGATGAGATCCAAATGTGAACCCATTTCCTTAATTCAAGTTCGAGGGTTCTGTTTTTCAATTGCAATTTCACTAAAGAAATTATTTATTTTGCATAGTCCTACCTTTGTGAATGGCAATTTAATCTTTGTTCACAAAGTTGGGCCTCTGGCCTGCATCACTGACAAGGGAAACCACGCTAGAAAATCCTGATAAACTATTTCGGTATAACAGGAACCAGTGTTAATGACATGCGAATAAAGTTATGTAAAAGCGATGAAATTGGTAAATATTTTGGAATTCAGTCAAGTACAGATGCAACTGGAAAAAATTTATCAGCCATCTTCAGATTTAAAAACAGAGAAAAAAAGCTGTTTATTTTTGGATGGTTGATGACATATGTTTCAAACAACACTGTCTTCCTTGAGCAGACATGTAAGGTATCACTCCCCATTTCATTTATATCAAACATATAACTTATTTCTCAGTAATGAATGTAAATTTATAACAAATTTTCCTGTACAGTAAGGCGAGCAAATAAATAATGCTTCTATCTAGGGTTACTCAGGGGTACATCTGGTATAAAAAATGGAATCACCATGCTGGGTTGCTCAATATTTCATTAGGATTATGGAGAGAAATCCAGATGCTGTTCATGGTGATTTAATAGCATCTGGTATAAAAATATATTGTGATGGAATTTGGTCAAACTGACATATTCGAGGACAAATATGTCCAATGTGTGATTAAAGGAGGGGGCCATCCATGAAGTACATACGCTCAAAATGGGTAAAATTCAGACCCCCCTCCCCCCCCTGTACGTACGTTTTGCCTATGAATTTACGCACCTGTACGTTTTTGGCGTGACCCCCCCTCCCCCTTCAAGCGTACGTACTTTATGGGTGGCCCCGAGATATCCCAGATATATATCAGAGAATTAAGTAATTTTGTGTAGGAGACTCTTCGTATCCTTGTGTGCAACTAAGGGAACCATGATTGCTCAGTAAGACGTGGTTCGATAGCCTTGAGGTCTGAAGTTTGTTCCAAGTGTTGGTCAAGAAAATTTTTCAGGATTATCTGTAGTGGTATCCCCTTGGTCAATGTTTTGGGACAGGGTCACGGTGGCTTGACAAGAACAGCTGTCTAGTCATTTGCATGGGACAAAACAGTGAGGTCCTATGTACACACTGGTGTGCATGTAAAAGAACCATTGACAGATGGAATTCGATATAAGATTAGGCTGCAACACCGTTGTTCAGATAAAATTTCCCTCATAGCACACTGCTTGATGTATACCCGTCTTCATTAGTCCAGTCGGTGCAGAAAAGACTTTTTGTTTTCTTTTGGGTATATTCCCACCAACACCTCCAAATCAAATAGTCCTATATGCCGATGTATATACTATCTTTGGTCAGTAAATCTGTTCATTAATAGGCAATCATGCACAGAACATGAGGACCAATAACATATGGTTAGTTTAGGTTTAAATTACCTAAAAAAAAGTGCCTATTATGCATATTCAGATGATGATAACACAACACCCTCACTTTCTTTTACTTATATTTCATAAACATTTCTTAAACTGTGGATGTCACACCTTTTCACATGGGAAACTTACCTGTTTTTAACAGGAGAATCGGTGCAATAAGATCAAAGATGAAGCTAATTGAAATTATGCTGTACTACAGTTTATGTTTTAATGACCTAAAGCAAATGCATATTGTGCATATTCAGATGATGAAACAACACAACACCCTCACTGCCTTTTACTTATATTTCATAAACATTTCTTAATAAGCTCTGGATGTCACACCTTTTCACATGAGAAGCTTACCTGTTTTTAACAGGAGAATCGGTGCTTTAAGATCAAAGATGAATCACTAAATAGCGGCAAGAAAAGCTAATTGAAATTATGTTGTACTTTTAAAGCTTCCCATTACACAGAAAGATAATTCAAGAGCCAAAATGTGTTCTCAATTAAGCAAATGGCACCATAACTCACCAAGTTTTTAGAAGAAAAAAATAGTGGCTGCTGTTGATAATCTGAACCCAGCACCATTCCATTGGTGCCAATATTGTCTAATAATTCCATCGTGGTTACTCTATAGCCATCTTATTAGCTCTGTTAATGTAAACGATTCATTAATGACAATCTCTCTTGCTTAAAATATACCCCTGATGACTATTTCACAGGCATTTCTTCTTATTATAAATACTTTCAGGGTGTCATTTTTGTGAGGTATTTATTGTTTTAAGCACTGATAATGTGATCAATGTCATTTCAAAATCTAATGGGGTCTTTAACTCATGGGTTGGAACAGAAGGTGAATTTTAAGACTGAATACCAGAATCAATTTCCTTTGAATTGAAATCATGTCAGATTTTCACTACAATTGATTTATATTTTATAAATGTATCAAAGGTTACCACATTTCAGCTATAAATGTTATCATGCATGTACAAGTATATTGTAACTATATATAGACTTCGTTGCATAGAAACTAAAATCTGGGACTCACACTGCTGGCTGCAGGTGCTGGTCTGAACAGTGATGACCATTCTCACAGGGGCAGAGGGAGGGGAGGGCATGCCCCCTGCCCCCCCCCTGGATCCGCGCACCTGAGTATATATATTGTATTAAAGATGCAAAAGTGTTTTGTTTAATACATGCACATCTATAAGTATACTGCATGATTTTGCATCTGTTATTATACTGGTGTATCGTATGAATTGTGTAAAGGTATATTTAAAGATGTTTACGTGTGGGGTGTATTTGATGCGTTAATGCAACTGGCTTCACATGTTTATAAACATCAAAGATTAAATTACTTCATTACCCAAAGTATTGTAGTAAAGAAATCTGCAGTTGGAAGCTAAAGTTTCATGCATCATTCTATATTAAGTTGTCATCTTCTACTTTTTTTGCTGCTGTTGAATTCTAAAGTAAATCTGTAACTCAATTGTCTGATGGAGTGATGACCCATAACAGACATATTAACAATCTTATAAATGTTCTGTGATGAGATATAAAGCACCAGATAGTATTTGTTTTAACTGTGATATGACTATTATGGGAGTAGAACTTAACCTTCAAGAATCGAACTACCAGTCTTTAATAAAGTCTCCTTTAACAAGTTTCTTGTTAAATTCACTGTTTCTTCAAACTGACTTTTTAATGACTCTTTCCATGGTTGCCATTTGCCATGACGTCATACTGGCAATACAACATTTTAATATCTGTTTCTTAACTTTTGTTCCATCCAAACCATAAGCAGGTTTACAATATTCATATCCTTCTTGAACACCAAGTGTACAACAATGATCTTTCAATTTTGTTGGTTGTATTTTTCAATGTTCTAACAAATCGTATGTGCTGTTCCAATGGCTTTATATGAGCTAGATTTTAAGCCAAGGGTGTGTTTTAGTATAATCCTACTTAAACCCATAGGTATTGCCAGCAAAAGTCATGAAATATGCATGCCAAAACTACCTGAAGCTGGAATTTTTAACCAAGAGAGAGAGATGGGGTTTAACGTCCATTTGACACAAACTAGGTCCTTTTGGGACTAAAATTTTAAACAGGTCTGATAAGATAGCTAAGCTAGATTCTAGATGGTAAGCTCAGTTTCTTTCCTTTTTTGTCAAATCTGAATGATACCCGTACCCTAGTTTAAGCCAGCTTAGTAAAAAAAAAAGGTTTTTTTGCCCAAATTTTTCGTAACGTTACCCCTGCATTTTAAAACCAACATAACTTTTAATTCCTCTAATATTTCTTTTTATATAGATGAAGATGAATTGTTTAAACAAGTAGATATCCATCAAGTTCGTATTACTCTCTTTAAAATAGATTCTCAGATTCTAATAGTGGTGATTTTTTCCTCTGACATATTAAAACACTATCTGTCAGTTTTAGTAATAGCTTTATTTCTGTTTTTTGGTTTTTGCAAAACAGAAAAAATTGACTGATGAAGAATTATCAGACCATCAAATGTAAACAATGCCTTTCATTGAAACACTTCCACTGAAATATCAAAATGATAAACGAGAGAGCTCTTTTTTAAGATATATGTTGTTACAACAAACTTTTGTAACATTGTAAATCTTACTTGAAAGCTATGCACATTGTAATGTTTGTCAGAGCTGTTGCCAAGTTTATACCCATAAATCTAAAGATGCCGCAATAAAAAACAAGTTTTCAGTTGGAGTTTGGAGAAGAAATAAAAACTGATGTCACTGCAACTGTATGGATGGAATTTATGAAGGATGAGATAAAACTGAAGAGAAGCTGGAAAGTCTCAAAGCACAATTGTGGGCTGACCAATGATCTAATGCAGGTATTTTAGATCATCCAGGCATTCATTGATTCAAATTTCATGGCTTTGATCTAAAGCTGATATGTAACAGGGAGTTGGGGTTACAAGTCAAAGCTTGTGGGTTATCAATGGATTGCTACTGCTTAAGATTGCAGTGCATAGGACAGTCCATTTCTTGAGCAATGTATTTCAGTTTTCAGACACAAACATCAGAGAATGAGACCATATATCATAGAAATATAATTGTATAATTGCGGTTGATAAAGAAAATACTCGGGCAAATAGCCTCAGCCTACTCAACTCAGATTGGCCCCTTACGCCTATGAGGGTAGGTAAAGTATTTATATAAATATATATCATATAACAATATAAGTCTGCAATAACTTCTTTGAGTTGATTGGTTGTGAAATGTCATACATTTTGGTGACCTTGTTGTGAAGTTGTTTAAAAACATTTCTTTCTCTCTCTGGTTTATAAATTAAATAAACCATTTTAGGTTATTCGTTCTTTAAAAAAAAGGTTTTACTACAATTAAATAGGTTACATGACGTCATTTGTAGATTCTTTTTGTACTATTATATTTCAATAAAAATGCACATTTTGTACAGCATTGAAAAAATTTCAATGACAATTCTCTCCCCTCTAATTAACACCGAAACTACATAAAGAATGTACATAACGAGTGTGTCATGTCTTTGAACAATAATGGGGAATACAGACATCTAAAAGAACCATGGAACTTTCTTATTCTCATCATATATAAAAAACAATACAAAGGTCTGTTTTCAAATTGGAAGTAAGATATTTCGACCTTTTCTTTACAGTGCAAAGCTGTTAATTTTTTTTTTTAGAACACCCAAGATCCAAATGTGCAAATATTTGTTATCGTTATAGAAACATTTTTCTACTTGTCAACATCATGTATATTTATACAAAAGAATAATAAGCTTTATGTATTTGAACTTCTACAATAAGAGAAATGTTATTAGCTATTTTTGATGGAGAAAACATACAATGCAACTGTACAATGTCTCGTGTATATGACACCGTTCTTTACGTGCAAATTACTGGATTGGAATTTGAATTTTAAAAACCAAAACTTAGTACAAGTTAATGAATTATGTTGTGAAAAACACTTTAAACATTTTGTTTCTGTAATATAATCACTTAAACAAAATCGTCGGAAAAAAAAAAGAAAAAGCGTGAAGAAAATGCAGGGGGTTTTTTTTGCCAATAATTAACGTTTTTTACATTTTTTTGAATTACTACCTTCCAATTCTGATAATATAACAACTTATTGTTTAGTTAGCAGATGTTTACAAAATAGTTCCAGATTGTTGATAGAAATTTGAGAATTATTGGGGAGTTCACTTCCTGTGTTGGGTAAAAAATTTAGACATGTATTTTTTAAGTTCATTGACTTTACAAGCAATTATAACATGCTAAATTGAATAGCATAATAAATGCACTATGGTAATTATAGGTATTTAGTTACCCAACATACCACCTCTTGCTTCACTCAATAAACATGCACAGGCTCTTCTGGTACACCAGCCATAAAAGTACACCCACATAAACTTAGATACTCTACAATTAATGATTGAAATAATGAGCTCTTTTCGACATGTTCACTCATCCTTATGCCATAAAACACAAATTATAAGAACATAATGTCTGTGTTATATTAACACATTCATTCTGGTTAGAAGACTTGAAGCACCAACAATTCAAGTCCAATTCCAGCTTGTTGAGGGTGGGGGTGGAGGAATGCTTGTGGGAGTGATAATAACTCTGCATAGTTTTAGAATGATACAGGTGGCCAACTTACTATCCTATCTAAAAAGGTCTTATGTTATTCAAATTATTTTATCAAAACAGTGCCCAGCAAGATTATGAAGATATATGTAATGGATTCCAAGCTACATGTATCTTATCATGTTATCACTTAAAACCGATTACATGCATGAAATACCAACACCTACAAAATCCCATTAATCACCCCAAAGCAGCAAGCTTTACTGGAAATGTTGATATCTGACAAACTCCTCCATACTTTTTTTTCTGACTATTTTTGCATGTTGCAATCAAATTAGTTATCAATATCTATTTATATGTATTACCATATGGTTTTATCTGGGCTACTCAAATCTAAAGATAATTTTTTCTATTTTTATTTCAATATCAGCAATATGGCACACCAAGGTATAATAAAATATCATTCACCACACATCTCATCTTGAGGTTCAACTCCACCTAACAGACATACAGGACACCTGGTCAAGTATGGGTATTTCACCACACAAATAAATTCCAAGACTAATTAGATTTCAGATTCCTTGCCCACAGAGAGCTTAAGCTCATTCAGTATGGGATTTTAGGTTTGTGCTTTAGATCATAAGGTGTGTCATGAAATTGAGTCAAATGATGCACACTTGTACATCACCTTCCAACATCATGAGCTTTCTTTGGGTCCTCCTTTCCTCCCACTGCTAAAGACCCCCTATGTGGAAGTGAATTATGGAAATAAAATAGAACCATATGTTAGTCCTAATAATAATAATCTCGTCATTTTACAAGGGTAGCAAATTAAGCCTGAGCCTTTTTTTCAATTTGGCCTTTGGCACAGATTGTGCGAATGATTTCGATCATCACTGCAGGAAGAAACCGAAGAACTCGGGGGAAACCTGTCTGATCGGACGGGAGACCGAATATCCCTCTCACTTACAACGATAAAGTTTTTGCCCTGAGCTGGGATTTAACCCTCGTTTCATTGGTGAGAAGCCGCCTCTCTATCGCCACGGCTATCCGACCAGCCTAATTGTCTTATAGGTTGTATCCAGTGGACAATGAACCCTTTTTCTATCTCTCTATCCAAAACCTATTGAAAAAGAGGAATATGGTACATGTTGCTCCAAATTGAATTGTGTATAGGTGACCAAACCCTAGCTCTTCTTATCCTTCTATTCACTTGGTTTCAATTTCTGTGCCCATTTTTTAAAATTATGTAGCCTTCTTAAAGTGATTAAATGTATTTTCAAGTTCTGTGTCTACAAATCCTAAATAACTGTAACAGTCAATGAATTCATTCAAATCTGATAAATAATACACACAGAAAAAAAACTATAGAGGGATTCTACTCAGTACATATTCTCATTTACATCTTCAGCTATATGAATTCCTCATTTGAGAAAGGGATCACGGTGTCTAAGTGGATAAGGCGCTGGTTCGCTAGTCTGGAGGTCGGGTGTTCGATGTCTGTATTGGCCGAGAAAGTTCATCTCGATTTTCCAGCATGATTTCCCCTTGTCAGTGATACAGAAGGAGGGCCTGACAAGGACAGCTGCCTAGTCATTCAGATGGTATGAAAAACCGAGGTCCCGTGTACACATAAAAGATCCCTTGGCAGTTGGAATTCGATATAAGAGTAGGCTGTAGCGCTGCTGCCCGGGCAAAATTTCCCTCATAGCACACTGAATAGCCTGGGCAAAATTTCCCTCATAGTACACTGTATGGCGTATGCCCGTCTTCCATTAGACCAGGTTAGGTGCATAATAGTAGGACGTTAAACTCCATTTCATGCTTTCATTTATTCATTCATTTGAGAAGTGATATCAGGTGTACCAAGTATACCAAAAACTGACTACAAAAGCACCAAAAACAAGATGATGAAAATATTTGTGGAAGAAACTTCTGCAGACTTTGATGTTTTTAAATGTTTCCATGGAGTGTCTAAGAATAGGTTTAATTGCACAAAGTATCTAAGAACAGACCCCACTGCACAGCTATTATAAGTAAGACAAGATATGTAAAAAGCAGATGATTAGTGTTCATGTCAGAAGTTTTTTACAAGCTTATCTATTTTAACTATAAAAATGTTGACTTGTTCATCTAATCCTTTTTCCTTACTGCCATATTTCATTATAAGATCATCTATCATACACAAGTAGTATGTAAACTTTCTCTTTAGTATAATAAATATGTTATTACTAATTATAATATTCATTTGGATTTTAGGTACTGTACTTGGTCATTCCTGACAATACAGAAGGAAATGCTTCCATTTAAAGTACCAGGTAGAGTTTGGAACTCTTCTCTTCGGTTGAATATTTTGATGCATTTTGTCGACATTCTTAAAAGCAGTATTATTTGCCTTGCCCTGTTTCATGAGCCACATTGGCTCAGAGAGTATGATGATAGCTCACTTATCAGGTAGTGCCAGGGTTCATACTCTTTGGTGCCAAAAGAATTATTTATCAAATTTCATTTTGTCTCGTGCCTTGTTGCAAGGTGTTTTAGTTACACCTTTCACAAATTTATCAAAAAGAAATGAAATGTGGATTTCCGTGCTGCACCACTGACAAGGGGAAACCACGCCCAAAAATCAAACTCTCTCAACAAATACCAGAGCTGAACCAGCAACCTCCAGGCTAGCGAGCCATCATGGCTCCTTTATCAAAAAGATTGTGATAATCTGTTAACAGTATTTTTATCTTTTGTTTGTTATTCCACTGAGGCACAATTCAGAACAAGAGGTTTTCAATCCAGCTTATTCCAACCTACTCCCTAATCATGAGAGTAGAAATAGTAAGCTAATTTGATTAAGTTATAGGCATGTGTTTGAAATAATCACCTATTTTACGTCATTACAGTTGTCTATCTTATCATTAATTCATGCTATGTCTCTAATCTCTCATATTGTAAAAAAAAAAGTTTAACCATAAATATCTTAGTAGAGTTAGACCAGTGAAATGATATGACATGAATTTGGGTTTAACAATCTATTTTTATGCACCAACTGGGCTAATGAAGACCTGCAAATGTTATTCAGTGTGTGTCATGTATGAGGCAAATTTTGCGATGACAGCAGCACATCAGACGCCTCTTAATTTAATTTTCAACTATCGGGAATCTGAAATGTGCTGTCATAGCACCTTGTTTTTTGTTACATCCAAAGGACTAGACAGCTTTCCAGTGACATCTTGGTATTTGTGATCAAGCTAGAAATTTTTAAGTTTTATCTCTGAATTTGAAATTGTTAAAAACATATGACAAAAAACTATTCCAAACAACTTTAATCATATCATGTACCATACAAAAATGTATCAAGATCTGTTACTGACCTAATATTTAGGATTCTACATGAAACAGTCCAATAAATTGGTACACATTTACTTATTTTGCTGTCATGGTCAGTAATCTTTATATATAGAAGGTGTCTGTCTTTGGAGACAGCACGGATCAAACATCCGCCAAAACAGACAACTACTGTTTTAACATGTAATACAGATTGGTCAGACATCTAATAAACAAATAGTAACATAGTAGCACATACATTTCACATTATTATACACCAAAAAAACATGACATATATTTGTTTTTACATTCCAGGGTGTAGTAAATGTTTCATATTATTATAATAAAACATGGTAAAAGTGTGAACCTTGCTGTCACCCTATATCTCATTTATTGTTACTAGACACTGACAGGATGGTCAAACTTGACAGGATGTCCAACAGAGCAACATAATAGACCATGACAGTTAAATTACCAAATTCTTGATTTTGATAGTCATTAATAAAGATCCCTTTTAAATTTATTTTTTAATAAATCCTTCTAATAATATCCAAACCCTACATACTGTGACAGACATAACGCTATTCTTCCTTTTTTTAATGAGATTGTTCAGTTAAGTCCATAATCTCAAGTGACTCAGCAAGCTGATGGCTTGCTTCAACCTGGAGGTTACTCCTTGTCAGTGGTGCTGGACTTTGGTACTTGCAAAGGACTAGATGTAAAGTTGTTTGGATGGGAAGTTAAACTGAAGTACCATGTGCTTGTTTTTTTTAATTGAGTCAAGAGTTGTGGTCTCAATCCCACAGTGGTATGTGACAAGGAGTAGGGTTGGCTGCCTAACTTTGTGAGTTTTCTTTTGTGCTACAGTTTCCTCTCACTGTATAAGACCTCTAGAAGCAAGTGAATTATTGGAATAAATGTGCACCATAGTCCTGAAATGATCAAGTTTGGTTCAGTTGATTTTGTCATCTCCAGACTCATTTAATAAATTCTATTGTTCAAATGTATTAGTGAATTGACAGTCGCAATAATGTGTTACTTGACAAACTCAGAGGGAAACTAAAAGATCGTATTTCTGCCATAAAGTATCACCAAGTTCCAGATAGTAACAGGAGTATAGAATAAATATTTCTAACATTATTCCATACAGAATTTACTAGTTACAAATTTGGATGGCTCATTTAATGACAATTAAATAATAATAATGAATCTATATAGCATTTCTCATCCAGAACTGTTCTACTAGATGGTACTGAGCCACACTGTCACATTTGGTATTCATAGTTAAATAAGTGAGTCTTCAAGCATGATTTAAAGGATTCTGATGTTCTGGCTCCCTTAAATGTTGGTTGGAGTTTGTTGAATAGGATGGGGGTTGCAACTGAAAATCCCTATAACCATAAGACTAGTGATGTGCGGTTTTTCGGTTTAACCGAATAACCGCGGTTTTTACATATAAACCGAAAACCGAACCGATAAAACAAAAAATTAACCATGCGTTTCGGTTATTTTTCCAAATTCCTAAATTTTAATTTACCCGTTTTTCGTTTCGGAAATATTTGATACATTCCAAAATTTTAATGTAACCACCACTTTCGTTTTGATTTTAGATCAACCAGGCCCCCTATGTATAGAGTGTTTAATAGTTTAATAAGTCTGGATGGCCTAGACTATTTATTTTCTCAATTCGTTTCGGTTTATAATCCAAAATTTTATGCAACCCTTAGCCGGTTGTCAATATTAGGCACGATGGCTTCCTCAAGTAGTAAAATGTCTTCCAAGTCCATGGCTTTCTCACTACGAAAGATTGGATGACAGTACATTTCTATGGACAGTACTAAATATAATGCAATCTTTGTGAAGAGCATATTTCTGCTGAATTCGGAAACACATCCAACTTGAAAGTGCACCTAAAATAAGTTTGTCAAATCTTTTTTTTTTTTACAGTAACTTTGTATTTACTAGTCGTAATTAAAGTCATCTTAACAGTAAAAAAAACTTGTTGTTTACAATTTACATCAATATGTTTGATATCTTTTCTGGCTTCCAAATAGGCTGTATAAGATAACTATAAATCACTACATTTATAATACAGTTTTTAAATGAATAAAAAACCGAAAACCGAAACCGAAACCGAGTTTTTTTGCCCCAGAAAAACCGAAAACCGAAACCGAAAGAAAATTTACAAACCGCACAACACTACATAAGACTTTCAAAGTTTTGATGTTGGCAATCTTTCTCCACTTTTGATCTTTAGAAGATGATTCAGGCAGTCAGGAGCTAAACTATGGATGCACTTGTAATGGGAGGACGATTATGTTATAATGATTACATCTGTTTATGGGCAGCCAGTGGAGGGATTTGAGCACAGATGTAATGTGGTCATGGAGTTTTGTTCTGGTGATTATATGTGCAGCAGTTTTTTGTATCTTTTGTAATGATGAAAGTCTGTAAAGTAGGAAAATATGATATTCCAATCTAGATATGATTAGAGAGTTCACTAGCAGTTTAGTTCAATCTGTAGCTATGTATTTCCGCACACACGACCAATGTTGAACAGCTGAAAGTTACATGCCTTAGATACTGCTGCAACCTGTTTCTACATGCATAGTCATGTTAAACAACATGACACCTAAATTCCTAGAAAACATGGTTTATTATCAAAAATGTACATCAGTTGTTTGGAGACAAGAATTTAAATTTCAAAATCATGTCAAGAGCATTCATAATATCAGGAATCCCCAATAATTCCATTAGCCAAATATATCCTGCAAGTCAATCTGAATAAGAATAATTTATATTTTCACACAGTTTAAACCCTGTGTTGATTGTTATCAACAATTTATTTCATCAGAACATAATATTATCTTTGTCAACAATCCACTTACTTATGATAAAGGATCTGTTTTCTAATCCAATAAACTTGTTAACATAAGTTTAATATTTCATCTTTCAGCATGAATGGTGTTAAACATAAATTATTAGCATGTGAACATTTTAAAAGATAGCATTAACAAGATTATATTTGGCATAACTTCTAAACTAGGGATTAACTTTGGCTTCAGATTCAGATTTTTTCCAACGGAAGTTCTTAATTTAGTCTGGTTTCGTTACGGTAGTGGTCAGAATAATCATAATTGAGTTACCGGGTAGTCAATAAATTTTTAATCTATGATTAAGGAAATTAAATAACTTATTTGGGTATTTTCGTTTTTTTAATCAGAAGACACAGTAACTTGGTGAGCTCAATAACCAGGTGGTCCTGGGTTCAATTACAGCATTATCTGGCAAGTTCCTTAGGAGCTGGATTCCCGTTGTCAGTGGGGTGAGAAAAGAGACTTGTTTTTTTGAATAGGACAAAAAACAAAGTCCAGTGTATACACTTGGAGCTGAGAATACAGAAGGTTCCCTGGCAGTTGGAAATCGAATATAATTGAAGAGTAGATGGTATTGCTATCCAAGCAAAATTCATAATTATGCTTGTCTTCTTTGCCCCAGTGGTGCAGAAAAGTAAGACAATTTCATTCATTATGTCAATATGTTGGTGTTCAGATCAGTGTCCGAAAATAGCTACAATCTGCTGCAAAAATCAAGTCTGTTATTTAATCTCTATACAACTAATAATATTAATTTCAAAACCATTGTATACAGTTAATCTTTCCAGAGAATCTACCAAATATCTGACAGGATCTGCAATTGATTATACTTATTATCTCTAATCCGGTACTAAGTAATGGAATTGGGTTTTAACAATTTATTATAACAGTTATTCTAGAGTTGTTTCCTCTCAAAACAACACCTAAACAAACAGACAAGATTATGTACACATGTCTAACACTTTACTTAATATATTCAAAGTCTGATATCAATACACTATGATATTGACTATAATATGTATGTGCTATATATTCGGTATATTATAGTTTTGAATGAAGCCCCTTTTATAGATTATAGTATTCAGATTTGTCTGAGGGTAAGGTAGGCAAAAAGAACAGATTTCTAGAATACCAAGCCAAGCAAGTGTCTTGGACCCTCTAGGCCAAAGGAAAATCTACATTAAAGGACAATTTGTATTTCTTATGTATTGTGATTCTAAGATATTGAGTTTCAGGCAGTTACCGTGGAAGTGTGAAATAAGAAAGTGACTTACCATATTGACATCTTGGACCTTGAAACCCTGGTGGACATGAACAGGACTGACTATAACCTCCTTGACATTGACCTCCATTAAAACATACACCACTATTACATTCTCCTGCAAATATAAATATAAAACAACTGTAAAAGATGTATACGGAGTTTTCACACCAAGCCCCCCATTTATCTGCCACCTTTATTCTCTCCCATCAGTATTTTTAATCCTATATTCATAGTAGAATATATATAGGTGACATATTCTCACAAAAGGTAAGGGTTGGGTTGCTGAGTGGTCTTAACATGTGGGTTTTAGATCATAAGGTCTGTCAAGTCTAACACTGTTGTTTAGATCTAATACTTGAGTTTTTTTACATTATATTAATCCCCAAATATAGAGCTGGAAAAGGTTCAACTCAATTGAACTTTCAATAACATTTTTTTCTTTATTTGAACCCAAGTACAGATATTAATTAATTTGCATTTCCCAAAATATCCATGAAATCATAAAACCATTGTCTACTATACAGAAATGTTACACTTTGGTGAGCATGTGTCCATTACCAAGATTCGTTCTGATGGTTTAAACTGTTAGGAAATTATAATCCTGTTAGCAGCAATTATATCTTGCATGAGGAAAACATATATATATATTTTGTTTCACCAATAAGTGATCAATGTAGACGAATAGAAAGGCAGTAATGTCTAAAAATGTCTCAAGTTAACAGGTCCTTATAGGCATAAGTTAAAGATTAAATTGGATCAATACTGCCTGTATAAAGATGTTAAAAAACGTTCAATATGTTTGTGGTGCAGAGTAAACTAGTTTGTGAACAAAATCTACAATCAAACTGTGGTATTTTAAATTAAATCTTTCTATTTACATTGAGAAAACAGATTATTTGCTGCACTTAGTTTGTGAACTAAATCTACAATCTAATTGAAGTATTTTAATAAACTAAACCTTTCTTTCTGTTTTCATTGAGCAGAAAACAGATTATTTGCTGCAATTACGTATTTTTTTTCGGTGTAAATACAGCCTTAAAATTAAATGGTTTTGAGCAAAAAAAATTCCATGTTTATCCCACATCTATGAAAAAGTATTGGCACTCAATCCGGTAATTTAATTTGACTTTCTGATGCATCTGATTAACAAGCTGAAGTTTTGATGCTGCAAACTATTTGAAAACCATTCTATATCATGCAAAGTTACAATTGAATTATTTCATGCCTAACTGGCATTAAAATATCAAGGGGATTGAATAGTGATCAAGCTACATTTAATGGTATTAACTTTTTACACAACACTACAACCCAAATGTAACCATGCATGACATTTCAATTTAAAAGCAGTATGTTTTTTAAACCTTTAAAATGTCATAAATTAAAGTAACCATTTCCATGGAAATGAAATAGGGTGTAACTTCCTACTGTACTAATGAAGGCGGACATTTTCATGGAATATCTATCAATGTCTATATATATATATATATATATCCAGTATCAAAAATGTCATTCCTGATAATCTTTTGCACTGAAAGGACATTCTAATTCCGGACACACCTACATTATATCCAAACTTAGAATCTCCCATAGTGGTTGGAACTTCAGAATTGACAGCACAGTCAGTCCTATTGGAAATAGACCCTACAATTCGCCTCATTGCTTGTCCCAAAGGTCACATTTATCACAGGGAGCCACTGCAGCACTTGACAAGTTGAAGTTTACAGAGGAAGATGAAAAGGCGAGTTTTGCGGCAAAGATCAATATAATTCCTACATCTTGTGAAACCAATTAATTGTAATAGGAAAAAAACCTGTACTTTATTAAATAAAGTTTTCATCAAGAGAGATCTTACCCAACAACAAAAATTAAGAATTCTAGTTACAGAAAATAAAATCTACTTACAGAATAAAAAAATTGTTAATGATTATTGTTCATAAATTTTTTCCGGGACAAAAATCTATATTTTTCCAATAATCACTTATTAGACTGAGAATTTGTAGTGTAACATAGCTTTCAGTACGGATATTTAATTCATTTGAACAATTTCTCTTGAGGACAATCTTATCTTGTGTGTGTCTACACAGTAGTTAACTTGGCAACATTTCTAATTTTTCTTTTTTATTTCTAACCGGTTCCAACTGTTTTAAATTTTACTTTTTTATTTTTAACTGATTCCAACTGTTTCTTAAATTAGTTCACAGTTGGACTTCAACAAATTAGCACAATGACATTTTTTTGGCTGCTAGAAAAATAAATTTTGTCATGTCTTGCTTGACATAAGGAAAATAGATATGTATTTTTTGTTACCAATAGGCAATGGCTGTTGACAGCTTGACTGGGAGGTAGTTACGTCCTGTGAAGTAAAATTAAATATATTTATTTCAACAAGTCTTAATAGGGTAAAGATAAGGGTTTTTTTTCAAAAAGTTTTAAAATGGCAAAGATTAGAGGGAATCTGAATTTGTATAATTAAGGATGTCCACTCATTAGAAATTCCAGACATCTATAACTATGTTTTAATATTCTTTTTACTTAATTCCATTTTCTAATACTTAAGATTTTTTAGATTATTCTAATTTGTTTTTTTTAATTTAGAAACCAGAGCAGATTTACTCATCATCAGATCAACCAACAAATTTTCATTCCTCTATATTCATTCAGATTCTTACTGATAATTATGGAGTCTTTGAAAAATAAGTCAAATTTTTTTACAAAGTGTTTTTTTTTTCAATCAGCTGCCTTGATTACATAATCAATAATTAGGTTAATTACAGGTAATTACGATGATGATCTATCTTTCAGATTACATTCCTGGACATCATAAAGACGGCATTGAATATGCACAATCGATCCTTAAAATCAATGAAATCACATGAAATAAGGTTTTCTAGACATTTTTCCCTTCTGCACTACTGACAAGACAGAAACCTTAGAGATTACTTTTACTGACACACACAAGTTGTAATTATCCCACATAGAAGGGAATTAACAAATAAAAAGGATCCTGCCCGTTTTTAAGTCCATGTTGTGGTAATCTGATCCCACAGAATATCTCATAAAGCTGTTCAAGATATTTTTAGGAAACTTCGTACACACATCAACCTACTTTTAGTAGTCTACCAAAAATATTATGCTGTAGTCCATTGGTTTAATCATGGACCTAATATTAGAAAAATATCCTACAGCTGTGTAAATTAAAAACTTCATTAAAACACAAATTATTAAATCTGTGAAATTTCAAATAGCAAACAGAATAATTAGTAAGTGCCAAGGCAGCCACACCAATTAGAATACACCCTTGTTTTACTGATACCTATATGTATGAGGCTTCAGGTAGCCATTAAGACATTGACAAACCTGACAGAGGTTAATATTGTGTTTTTTTCTAATCCAGTTTCCTTTTGCAAAGGGTGGGGTATTATCTGTGGGCCAATAAGGAATGTCTTTTCTAGTCATTCAGCTGAGACAAAATGTATCCATTAACAGTTGGAATGTAATGATAAATAGACAGTAAGATCGCTGTCAGAGAAAAGTTGTGCTCCTCAGAGATGCACATTTTAACTGTAGGAGCAAATAATCATATTTTAGTCTCAAAATGACCAAAGTACTGTGTTAGCAAGACATTGAAACCCTATAATTTTAGATATGGTCGCTTATTAATTATATCGTACAAATTAAAATTTATAAATCAAAATGTGAACAAAAAATAAATAAAAGAGTTATAAGAGTATTACTGTACAATCTGTAACAGTTGTTATCTCTCCCCTGTGAATAAATTTAAACAGTGAAAATTGTTTCTCAAAACATTTGATTTCCCAAAAAATTCTTTCAATTAAAACTGACCTCTAGGATGTCATTTGACCTTGTAAGTTAAAGTAAGGTTAAATAATGTAAAAAGTGCCCTAAGAGTAGGCTTAGAAGTTGTTAAAGTCAAATTCTGAAAAAGTCTTGTGATCAATTTCATTCGGACAAACAGATTAATCTTAATTAGACAAAGTATCGATAAAATATTCTGGTTCTTTTTCTGTTCCCTGCCTAAAAACGACTAAATTACAATAATAGGTTCTGTATATGTTGAAAGCAAAACACAGATGCTGCAAGAGAAATATTCCTATGCTAAATCTATAGTTAAACAAAATCGACAGTGTTTATTGGCAACCAATTAAGGGTTTGAGATCAATCAGTCTATTGTTAAGTTCCTTATAATGCTGGCATCTCCGTTAGGTAATTGAAGGAGTAATCAATGAGGTTCCTGCTAGTTCTCTGACTCGATCCAGAAATTAAGATTGAACTATGGTTTTACGATGGTTTCGGAAAGCAACACATGTCCTAAAACATGTAATTTATGGTGGATTTAACCGATAATTACTGAGACCAGTCAATAAACCATTTTCTAAATGAGGCATTTCAACTTAAAAGTGGTGTAATTATTTACTTGAACAGCTCCCTGTAGCACCCCCCCCTCAGACTAACTAGGAGGCAAAATGTCGATCTAATTGTCATATACGTAACAGTCTGGGATGTTTCTTGAAGATTTCGTAAGTATCACCTTCGGTCTTTAAAGGAACAATCCAGATATATGTCAGTAAACAAAACTGGTTAATTCTGTGATAAAAGATCAGTAAAAATTTTTATCCTATAGGTGTTTAATCTTTATGATATGTTATTGAATGTCTGGATAACCCATGTCTAAATATATGGACTGCAGTAAGGGATCTTAGCAATTATCAAATGACTTAAACAATTTAACTGCTGTCTGGATTTAAAATTTGACCATATCTTACCCTCTGACATTTATTTTTCATACTACCCCTCCCACCATCCTTGCAGAATATGGGACTGTTTCTTTAAATTATAAGGAGACATCACTTCTGCTATTTCAACAAATAGTTCAAAACTATCTAATACATTTCATTGTCCATGACAATCCTAACTTAGAGAGTTTCTAAGTTTCAAATTATGTAGATTTATCTACTTTTCTATTGTAATTGAGTTAGCGAGTTCAAATGTTTTGTTTTTTTTAGGGAGGGGGGATTACGATTAAGTCGTAAATATTTAAACTTTGTGCTGCTATTCAGTAATGTACAGGTCTGCAAGGAGTTAATCCTTAATAAGTAGAGGATAAGAGTACAAATGATCGCACAATGTTACAATAAAGACAACCTAATCACTTGAATGTAATGCAAAATCACAAAGATTGGAAATCTTGAACTTTCAAACTCTGTTTTGACACAAAGAAGAGGAAACCTTTTGCAGTAAAATTAGTATTCAGCGATGAGAGAAGAAAGTCCACTTTCCTGAGACAAGTCTCTGTCTTTGCTTAAAGGACACCATGAATTTTTTTAGGGTAATTATTTTTTGCCCGTTGATAAAAGAGAACAATCTTAACAAGTGCTTGTTAATATGGCTTCACTCGGTGATCAAAGACTTACACACCTGCTTGATAGCAAACAGATTATAAAACATGAGAGCAAACTTCTAGTATTAAAACATCGTAAACCGGTTGTTCATATCTTAACAACCATTGGTCAACAGGATTGAACAGCGAGTGATAAATAAACAAACCATTAAAATACAAGTAGATGTGGAAATCTCTTTTATTTTTAGCTATAGGTTGTTGTTTCTTTACATTTACCTCTTAGTACTAACAAATTGTGTGTGTACCAAACTAATAAATGTGGACATGTTCTGCTAATATTAGGCGTGATTTCCCCTTGTCAGTGATGCAGAACGGGGGCCTGAGAAGCACAGCTGTCTAGTCGTTTGGATGGGATGGAAAACCTAGGTCCCAAGTACACATTGGCGTGCACGACTGCACATAAAAGATCCCTTGGCAGTTGGAATTCGATATAAGAGTAGGCTGTAGCGCCGCTGCCCAGGCAAAATGTACCTCATAGCACACTGTATGTCATATGCCCGTCTTCCATTAGCCCAGGTTAGGTGCATAACAGTAGGACGTTAAACCCCATTCCATTTCATTTCCGATAATGTGACATTATGTTGTTTATAAAAGGGTGTTCACTTGTGCCCATATAAAAGCTCTACAGGCATAAACCTTCATTTAGTGTGAATGTCACTAAAAAATGTCATCAACCATTAAGCAAAATAAGTATGTGCTTAGTGCTGGATTTACCATGTTACAAATAGTGCAGTTTAACCAGAACCAACCAAACATAGACACAAAAGGTAGTTCATTAGGCAACAATTGTGAAATTACTGAATGTATTTAATAAATTGATGGATGCCAAAGACAAGATGCAACTTTTGATTATATGAACCATTGATTTAATTAGCCCTGTTTAAGTGTTGACTCACATTTATTACAGGACATTATGATTGTGACCTGAATCAGGCTATATGGAATGGAAAGCCCCAAAATACATTATTTATTTTCTACTAGCAGGATACCTGGCTTTGCCCAGGCCCCAAACTCACACAGGGCCCAATTCGCCAGGTGCCAATATTTGCCTGAGGCCCGAATTTGCCAGGTGGCCCAAATTCACACAGGAGCCAAATTTGCCTGTACCCTTTTCTCCCATTTGGGTCCCAAATTCGATGGTCTGAAACATATACCAGGTCATACTGGTTAATATGATACCACATATGTGGGGGTGTAACATGGTGACGAACCGTGACGGGCAAACATACACACACACTTTAATTTTATTAATATAGATATAGGTGAATTGTTAATACAAGCATTCAATTAAGTGCAATAGGATTATTATACGCACTATTTATGTTTGTTTATAAAAGACGAGACAGTTATCTAAAAATCAGCTATTAAGGTCATAAACTAAAACTTCTGGAGGAAAACAATTTTATCGTTTTGTATTCATATGTCATAAACTAAAATTTCTTGAGAAAAATAGTTTTATCTTTTTGTATTCAATTTTATTTTGAGAGATCTCTAATATGATAATTCTCATGTGACCTTATCAACCCGACATAAATTATCAGAATATTTTCTAGAAATTAGAACAATTTTTGAATGAATGGTGCAATCTTTTACTTCATTTTCCCACAGATAATTATAACTGTTATCAAAACTGCTTTAATACGTTCAACCGGATAGCTAGTGGGATGGTGGCGATTTTTATACATTACCACAAGGTCTTACTTTTCAACAGGAGTTCAACTCACAAAAGATTTACCTGTTACTTAGTCGATTTTTATAGATAATTTCAGAATTTGTGTCATTAACTTATATTTCAATAAAAAGATTTTGGTGCAGAATGGTCTTTGTGTCATTTTAATTTAAACACTGATCTCTGCAACAGGTGAATGGATTTTCATGACCCCAAAGACAAAGAAAACACTGTAGAGGATGAAAATGTAGGACAATTCGGTCAAAGGCTTTTTTTGTAAGGTTGCAAGAGCATATTTATGCCTGCTGCAAGACAATTTTAGGCCGCTCTCTGACTCTTGTGCAAGAACTATTAGAATAACACATCTTAGATAATTTATAAGGGGCTCTGCTGCAGAAGTACCTGCCATGCCAACAGAAAGAAATAATTAAAATACATATTAATGGGCGCTCTTCTGATTCATTTACCACCCACCCCACCCCGTCTTGTGATCCTGCCTTATTGTATCCTTTAGTTAACCTGTTTTCTTGAAACCTCTGTCCAATGTATTTACACGTTACGACATCCCTAGCTAGGAGTTACCACCTAAATCATCTTCATCGTCTAGGATGATTTCTGTGGTAACTAATTGTCTTTTACAAGAAGTTCCCATACTGAATACAAACAAAGTTGAGATTTATTATTTAAGCCACATATTCGTTGAGTAGGTCTATTAAAAGTCTTGCTTGATATGATTTATTGCATGATGGCCGATATTCCACAAAATCATTATCTTATCCTTGTCTGGTTGTGGGCTTTTAACTCATTAGAATAGAAATCCATGTTTTCCCTTTAACATACGGCAAGTTTCGCACATAAATCACCATATATAAGTGTACTCAGAACATACAAAGCCTAATCCCGATTGTAAGCCAAGATGGTCGCAGATATGAGGTTGCTATTGACACACCCCTACTCTTAATCATATAAATCCGATGATTAATTCCACTCAGATTATAGATATGAACATAAAAGACCTGTCTAAATCTTCAAACAATGTACAAAGGCTGACTACATGGATAACAAAAATCCCATTCTTAATCAATTACACCTACCTTATCAATACAATTCTTTTAATAGACTTTTAGAAATTTGGGATTTTGTTCGTAAACATTATAACAATTAAGTACTTTGAAATTACAATTGGGTACTTCAAAGGATCACACACACACACAAAAACAAACAAAACAACAATAATATCATTCAAACACGTTATTTGAAAATGAAATATAAAAGAAAGAACAGATGATAGGAATTGTTAACAAATAATTTTGTGTGCATCTAGACCAGGAGCCCGGGGGGTTCAACCTAGCTGAAAAGCTAACCAATTTCTATTTGCGTCACTAGGTTCTCTAGGGGTCACTGTCACAGGATATGAACGTCTGCCGCGCCCGTTGTGGTGGGTGTGGTCATGAGGGGCAAATAAATAGACCCCAAAAATAGGCTAGACTAGCTCATTTACTAACCACGTGAAACTTGTTGCAAAATGTTCGGCATACCAACGTGTATCAAGAATTACCGATGCCAGACATTTTCAGTGGTGGGGTACCCCCGCCAGACGTCACTAATGCCCTCCCCAAAACTAAGCTAGACTAGCTCATTTACTAACCGCATGAAATTTGTTGCAAAATGTTCAGCATATCCACATGTATCAAGTATCACCGATGCCAGACATTTTCAGTGGTGGGGTACCCCCGCCAGACGTCCCTAAATGCCCTACCCTAAAAGCTAAGCTAGACTAGCTCATTTACTAACCGCATAAAACTTGTTGCAAAATGTTCAGCATATCCACATGTATCAAGAATCACCGATGCCAGACATTTTCAGGGGTGGGGTACCCCCGCCAGACGTCCCTAAATGCCCTACCCTAAAACCTAAGCTAGACTAGCTCATTTACTAACCGCATAAAATTTGTTGCAAACTGTTCAGCATATCCACATGTATAAAGAATCATCGATGCCAGACATTTTCAGTGGTGGGGTACCCCCGCCAGACGTCCCCAAATGACCACACCCCAAAAGCTAAGCCAGACTATAGCTCATTTACTAACCGCATAAAACTTGTTGCAAAATGTTCAGCATACCAACATGTATCAAGAATTACCGATGCCAGACATTTTCAGTGGTGGGGTACCCCGCCAGACGTCCCCAAATGACCACACCCCAAAAGCTAAGCCAGGCTAGGTCATTTACTAACCGCATAAAACTTATTGCAAAATGTTCAGCATATTCCTATGTATCACAAATGACCACCTTCAGACATTTTCAGTGGTGGGGAACCCCCGCCAGATGTCCGCAATCGTCCTACCCTCAAAAGCTGAGTAAAGGGCAACTAGCTTATTTACTAAACGCATGATAAACACATTATATTAAATTGTTATGAAATTGGTTTATCTTTAAGTTTATTTGTTTTTCTTGTTCTCTTGTTATTCGATTTGAATTTGAATTAAAAATACCATAGAACCTGGTCCAAACTCTTCTAGCTTGCGCATGCTAAATATGGAGCAGTGTAATATATATATATTATATATATTTCTTATACAATACACCATGAAACCATGGAACAGATAATAATTGGGTTACAATTTATTGTCTTTGAGAAATTGATGAAAGGATTCTCTTCAACAAAGAATTATTATCTGTTTGTCACATTCCTAAACCTGAAAGCAGACTGATTACTAAATAGTCTCAGCTACTGTATATGTGAAAGATAGGTAGAATAAAAGTAAGTATATCTATATTATTGCAATTTAATACCACAATATGTGTCATATTAGGCATGGGGTATTATTATTATGTTTAGTATTTTTAGTATCAAAATAACGGATTTCTTATTTTTTGTTTGTGCTCTATCAGCATTGAAAATATGTATCTGAGGCTTCTGTTAATAGATTGAACAAATCTCGAGATACGTTAACAATGATGATTATGTTAATGATCTTATTAAATTGTGCATTAATTGATTAATTTCATAAAACCCCTAGTCTACCTGCCAGGGTATCTAGACCCATGTGTAGGCAATACCCAACAATTCACTGTAGTGAGCGTTTAGACCTATCTAGATCTTCCTGTGGTATCAGGACATTTGCAACCCTGGCAATAACCACCCTGGGGTGCTATAAATACGATCGATAGCATAAGTCTCGGTGACAAAAATTTAATGTCCTAGAGTCTTCCTGCAGGTAATAAATATACCGTGCTGAGAAACTAATACGTATCATGGATAGGCCTATTTTGTGTGAACTTTTTCAAAATGAAATTGTAATTAATATGTTAATGGTATATATGTTCCTAGCCACAATTACACGGTATGTCTGACAAATTTATGTCTTCCGTTGACATGCAACCTGTATGCTCATTGCCCCATGCTCCAGTGTGTTCAACGGATAGGCCTCTGTCGCTTTAGACGCGATCCGTCCTGTCGCATTGATCAAATGAGCACACAGGTTGCATGTCAACGGAAGACATGAATTTGTCAGACATATCGTGAAATTGTGGCAAGAAACATATATACAATTAAAATATTAATTACAATTTCATTTTGAAAATGTTCACACGAAATAAGGCCCACCCATGCTACGTACCTGATTCTCAGCACGGTATATTACCTACAGGAAGATCTAGATTCTCAGTTCGTTAAGTGAATTGAGGAATAGTTCTACAGGAAGACTCTAGGACATTTGCCACCTGGACTTATGCTATCGCAAACTGATCCCGCAGTGAATATTGGCTTGGCCGCTAGTATCACTGATAAAGATGACATCTATGCGTCTTAATTCTGCAAAATATTAACTTTTTTCCTCCCGACAAAGTAAATTCTAAAACTTTTTTTGAAGTATAAAAAAATGAATAAAGACGTTTGAAGTAACTGTAGTTAAAAAATATTTCCTATTTAGTGTAAATGGGTATTAAAATGAGTAAAAGGCATCATTTTGCCCGAAGCAGTTAAGTGTTATGTAAACAACGCACGAGCCGTTGAGCCAATGACTGACGCCACGTGAAGTCAATGCAAGTGTTGAAGACAATCATCTGTGACAGAGATAATCCGTAAGTAATTCTCTGTAACACAGATTGATGCTATACCACCCCAGGACATTTTCCACCCGGGCTTTTGCCAACATAGGACATGGTAAAAATCCGATGGCAGGAGTCCGGGTGGTTATTGTCAGGGTTGCAAATGTCCTGATACCACAGGAAGATCTAGATAGGTCTAAACGCTCACTACAGTGAATTGTTGGGTATTGCCTACACATAGGTCTAGCTAGCCTGGAAGGTAGACTAAGGGTTTTATGGTATTAAATAAAATAATTAATCAATTAATGCACAATTTAATAAGATCATTAACATACTCATCATTGTTAATGTATCTCGAGATTTGTTAACAGAAGCCTCAGATACATATTTTTAATGCTGATAAAGCAGAAACAAAAAATAAGGAATCCGTTATTTTGATAATACAATACTAAACATAGACAGTAATAACCCCTAATAAGTGATATCGGTCATTTCAACCTTAAAAAACATAATCAATACAACAAATATAGTTATTTTCTCCCTATAAATTATGCCTAATATAACATTATGCCTAATTTAAACCTTGTTGAAGAGAATCCTTTCATCAACTTCTCAAAGACAATAAATTGTAACCCAATTATTATCTGTTCCATGGTGTATTATATAAGTATCATATATTTTATATATATATATTACACTGCTCAATATTTAGAATAAAAGGTATTTGAACAAGGGTCTATGATATTTTACTAATTCAAATACCAATCGACGATGAACTGGGGTTTAACGTCCTACGCTTCTGCACCTAACCTGGGCTAATTGAATACGGGCCAAATCGAATAAGAGAACAAGAAAAACTAATTAAACATAATAATAAACCAATTTAATAACAATTTAATATGACCAAAAAAAGAGTTCAATTATCATGCGTTTAGTAAAAGAACTAGTCGCCCTTTACTCAGCTTTTGGGGGTAGGGCAATTGTGGACGTCTGGTGGGGGTTCCCCATCACTGAAAATGTCTGAAGGTGATCACGTGTGATACATGGGAATATGCTGAACATTTTGCAATAAGTTTTATGCGGTTAGTAAATGAGCTACCCTGACTTAGCTTTTGGGGTGTGGTCATTTGGGGACGTCTGGCGGGGTACCCCACCACTGAAAATGTCTGGCATCGGTAATTCTTGATACATGTTGGTATGCTGAATATTTTGCAACAAGTTTTATGCGGTTAGTAAATGAGCTAGTCTAGCTTAGCTTTTGGGTTGTGGTCATTTGGGGACGTCTGGCGGGGGTACCCCACCACTGAAAATGTCTGGCATCGGTGATTCTTGCTACATGTGGATATGCTGAACATTTTGCAACAAATTTCATGCGGTTAGTAAATGAGCTAGTCTAGCTTAGTTTTGGGTAGGGTATTTAGGGACGTCTGGCGGGGGTACCCCACCACTGAAAATGTCTGGCATCGGTGATTCTTGATACATGTGGATATGCTGAACATTTTGCAACAAATTTTATGCGGTTAGTAAATGAGCTAGTCAAGCTTAGGTTTTAGGGTAGGGCATTTAGGGACGTCTGGCGGGGGTACCCCACCACTGAAAATGTCTGGCACCAGTGATTCTTGATACATGTGGATATGCTGAACCCTTTGCAACAAATTTCATGTGGTTAGTAAATGAGCTAGTCTAGCTTAGTTTTGGGGAGGGCATTAGGGACGTCTGGCGGGGGTACCCCACCACTGAAAATGACTGGCATTGTTAATTCTTGATACACGTTGGTATGCCGAACATTTTGCAACAGGTTTCACGTGGTTAGTAAATGAGCTAGTCTAGCCTATTTTTGGGGTCTTTTTATTTGCCCCTCATGACCACACCCACCACAACGGGCGCGGCAGACGTTCATATCCTGTGACAGCAACCCCTAAGGAACCTAGTGACACATATAGAAATTGGTTAGCTTTTCAGCTAGGCTGAACCCCCCGGGCTCCTGCTCTAGTTACTGTGGTACAGCTTTATAATTTTACAGGTCTTCCAAATACATTGAGTCAAAAGATAAGTAAAGCTCAATAAAATTGCACTTAAATTAAAACTTAATAGCTCTAACCTGCCAGAATAAAGGTAAAATGTAGCGATTAAGACCATACACAATAAAGTGTACTTTTAATTTTTGGAACAAAAATATTTTTGTTTAAAAATGATTAAAAAGAGACAATTTCAACATTTGAAATTTAAACTGTTTATTGTTGATGTCACACCTCTATTATTACCTCCCTTAGATAATTAAAGTAAAAATAATAATGGTGCAATTTTTATCATACAGGTCAGCCCTTTTCACCAGGTCTCTACTCAGATGTTAAAAACACTTATATGGATCTGAATTTATTTTAATACATGCTACATTTTAGTTAAATATCATCATTTGCTTGATAATGATATCTGTATGTGTATCGAAACGTAGCTTAGTTATAATAAATTAAGAAGTAGTATATCAATCAATATAAGTGTTTTTAATTTGTGAAATCTATTTCTATATTTCTTTTGAGGATTGTAGGCCTACTCAACAGATGTGCTTATTTATATACTTAAAATAGTACATTGTCATAATCTTTAATTTTGGAATATATTGGAATGATCCTGGTTGTTGAGCCATTTAATACAGTTTAGAAAAGAAAATGTTTTTGAGAAACTATACATATATGTGAGAATTTTTACCATTTTATTTTCAAAGGTAAATATGATTTATAATTTGTTTATTTCCAAGAGAAAATGAAAGTCAGTTTTAAATGAGACTATTTGCAGTTGTTGTTTTCAACTGTGAATATCCTTTGAGTCAAATATTTGTTATTAGAAAAGTCTGACTTTGATGTATACTTATAATTATTCTATATCCTGATGTTTTCTTTAACTTTCTCATTTCATGAGAAACTACATTACTATTAATTAAATACAACAGGAGAAATAACACTAGAAAAAAACTATAACATTCGTTAAATGTGTTTAAAGTCACCTTCCATTAACATTTTCTTATTCTTTTACATCAAAACATTACATAATGAATGTCTACAAATTAATATGGGTTACCTTCGTGTGGTGGCTAAGTTCGTTCCCATTTAGATTTACTTACACCATCTGATTCAGTTTATGTTCTTCATTTTGAAATTTGTATTGCCTTCTTGTAAAGTTTGCTGCTTTATTGTCAATAACAGGTCCAGTATATATAAATATAGAGTCTTTAAGGGGCCAGGCTAGTGCGTCAAATTCAGCAACAAAGCCTTATCACCCACAATGTAATTTGTCAGAGGTTATCCTTATGCTGCACCCAACCTTGTGAGTTTCCTCTGGGTCCTCCTGTTTCTTTCCTTCCATTGCTTAAAGACCCCTACATGCAAGCAAATTATTGAAATAAATTTGAACCTGAAATGACCTAGTTTGTGTCAAGTGGAGGTTAAACTCTTTCTCTCTCTATCTCTCTCTCTCTATCTTTATTTTTCCCTCATCCGTTGGACTAGAGTTTTTCCTTATAAGGCCTTGTGTTTTGTTTAATGGTCTTGCACCACTGACAAGAGGGAAACCAAGCTGAATATCCTGTAGAACTTGGCTAAGCATGTTATTGTATGCTGCTCCCTGTGGGCGTTTTTATGCAATAAATTAACTTACTTACTTACTTATAGGGGTAAACAACTCTTTATACGGTACATAAAAATAAACAATTTGCGTTTTACATGCATTACTTCACATTTCTTATAGTTTTTACATGTGTCTTGACGATTCCCAATAAAAAAACAACAACAGTAATTTTACCGCTCGTTTACATGACAAGTTGATTAAGATGACTGGAAAATGGAGAATTGCCAAGAACCAGTTAAGCGTAGTAACAATTTAATGGGTAACAAAGCGAGAGAAGAAAAAAAATATTGCATGTAATAAGATACAAGAAATGACAGGGAACAAAATATAGGCTACAATGAGATATAAAAGTGATAATACCTATAATGAGGGCTATAACACAGAGGGATTTATCTTGTTTATTCGACTACTGCTGTGTTCATTAATACATTATATCAAAACTTTTCTGATAAATGAACCCAATGCTGCCATATCAAACCTAAACATGTAAATAATGAACACTGAAATTTCTTTAGAGTTAAAACCAATTTGTGTTTTTAAATTTTTACTGACAAATCTTGTTACTATCTGAATTTGAAGTGACAGGTTATTTTCGAAAAGAAATGAGTTTGACAAAGACAAAAATTTCTTTTTATGTATGTTATAATACAATAAAATTCAAAAAGCATATCCTTCAGGAATTCAAAGCCTGTCTTTAACATGTCCGTGATGCTGCAGTCTGCAGTGCTGACAAAAAAAAAGTTATGGGACAAAAAAGTAAAGTCTTTCATTACATACATTAGTGTGCTCATATCAGATCCCCTGACAATTGGAAATCAAAGAATGAATGAAATGGGGTTTAACTTCCCACGCTTCTGCACGTAACCTGGGCTAATTGAAGACGGGCATACGCCATACAGTGTGCTATGAGGGAAATTTTTTGCCCGGGCAGCAACTGAATGCCAACTGCCAAGGGATCTTTTACATGCACACCAAAGTGTACAAGGGACCTCGTTTTTTTGTCCCATTCGAATGACTAGGCAGCTGTCCTTGTCAGGCCCTCAGTCTGCATCACTGACAAGAGGAAACCACGCCGGAAAATCAAGATGAACTTTCTCAGCCAATGCAGGGATCAAACACCCGACCTCCAGGCTAGCGAGCTAGCACCTTACCTTCTTAACCACGTGGTCCCCAAGGAAATCAAAAAAGAGTAGGCTTTAGTATACATCACATCCAGGATTTTTGACATGGATCAATCCATTGACCTTCTGGTTAGTGAGCCAACGCAGTTGATATGAAAGCATGCATTAGATGTACAGGAAACCCTAAGTATTCTGCCGTAAAAGATCCCTTAGCAAATTTGTAATTCTGTTGCTGCCTTGGCAAAAACTCACATTCATCGGACACTCAAACATTGGAAATAAACTTTGTAGTATTAACAAATTAGCTCAAGTATTTTGTTTACAATACATTATTGTATTCCATCTTATTTTATTCCATTCATCATGTCATCGGGTAGTAATGGCGTGTTAATGTTTCTCTTACACTCCAGTTGATTCATGTGAATATAATTTCGGGTGGTGACAATTTGTAAAGGTTACAACAGTAGCCTATTTGTTGGTCATCAGCTACACTAGGTTAAGCTTTTACAGTCAAATATTTTGAATTAATCATAGAAATTATTATGGTTGTTTATGGTATCCTGTATATAAATATTGTGAAAATGCCAATATAAAAGACCTAAATTCAAAGAATAACAGTTTGTATAAAATCTGTATTTTTAGCTTGTGAAAATGTAGCGACTTCATATGTGAATAAATGTTTAAGATATACTGTAAATAAAGGTTTTATTGAAAATTAGGAACAAGATGGAATATAACATCTCATTATCTTGGTATTCTTGAAGGTCATATTTATTTGGTAGTCGCAAAACCAATACACGTGATTTTAGGTATCTGATCGTCATTTGGGCAATTTTCAATTCTTTGCAACTATAGTATTGTGAAAGTTGAATCTCTAAAAGGAATATCAGTTGAAAAAATGTTCAATTCTATGGAAGTCTGTTGTTTATTGACATATACAGTCATATGTTATTTACAATGGATATTTGGGGATTAATGTTCACTCAATACAGAATAGACCATTTTGGGACTAACATATTGTTTAATTTTATATCAATAATTTGCTTGCTTGTATGCATCTTTTAGTCATGGGAGAAAACTTGGGTATCTGGGCAAACCTCACAAGACTGGAAAAATGGTGTTTAACGTCCACTCGACACAAACTAGGTCATTTCATTTTGAAACTAACATATGGTTTAATTTTATTTCAATTATTTGCTTGCGCGTAGGGGTCTTTAGCAGTGGGAGAAAACCCACCAGGTAGGACAGGCGACCTTAATCCTTGTCATGTACAACCGTGGATTCAAAACCACGCCTGTTGACTCATTGACAGGCTTCATGATACAGCGTGCGCACACTAACCATTCAGCCATCCCCCCCACCTAACATAAAATATATTTTGTAATAATATCAAGTGCTGTCAAAATATATTGCTTTTATTGTTGGTCATCAAAAGAAAGAGAAATTAAATTATATATTCAATATATCCATTTACTACTTTACATACCAGTTATCTACACTACAGAAATACTTAAAAGAAAAATTAAAATCATTATTCTATACATTAAAAGTCTTAAGAACGGACAATTCCAACCTTTTAGTGGGCAATGATAACTTAAATGGGACTACTTTAGGTAAAGAAAATGTATTAAGTACAAGAAGAAGTATTAAGCAAAGGGGGTTATATAGATTGACTATCTGGAATACTAAAAACTTCATGGTTAGGCTATCCTGAAAGAAAATCATTCAGCCTTATCTTTGTTTAAAATTCTTTCATTATTATCTAAAGCAACATATGTAAAAGGTATATAAAGCATTTAGATCACAGTACAATCAGTCCTATTCACCATTACAATAACCAAAGAAAAGAAAATAATAAGAAGAATTATATATAGCCTTTAAAATCTCAGGTTTTATTTTAAATGTCAGATCGAATAAAAACTGAATAAAGTAAAAAAAATATATGTCAATGTTATGAAATGCACCATTTTATTTGGGGCTAGCAAAATAAAGCTGCTTGCATAGATATAACATTGAAAGAAAACTCTTATGTCAACAAAATATGTAAAAAATGACAACCGAAAAATTTGTGAAAGTAATTTTAAAGCTACAGCAATATTCAAGATTCAAACTATTAAGATAGTTGTGTTGTGTTGAATATTCATAAAGAGCATGATTTATTCATAACCAAATAAACTTTGTCAAAATGTCTGAAGTCTGGAAGGGTAAATGACCACTCAATAACCCTGTCACTTTATAAAATATGGGACAAGCAAATCACAGGATATGTCAGGTTAAATTAAGATCATCACTAATCATCAAAAGGTTTCAAATATCACAATAAAGCATGTCCCATCTACATGTACTCATGTCCATTAGGCATTACAAAACTTAATTAAGTGAGAATAATATATTTATATATCAGAATTTTGTTAATGCACTTCAAATTCAAAATCAAGGAATTTCAAATTGAAAATAATGAACCTTTTTTTTTCACTGATCGAGTAGTCTACATTTTTATTCATTACGAAAAAGAATTAAGTGGGAATATATTTATATATCAGAATTTTGTTAATGCTCTTAAAAATCAAAATCAAGGGATTTTAAATTGAAGAGAGGAACCTACTTTTCCACTGATTGAGTAGTTTCATTTATATTTATGTATCATGAATTGCATTCACAGATAATTGATAAATAAATCAAATGGTCATTTATTCTTGTTTCCAACATGAATAATAATTTATCAGTTCTTTTCTAAATTTATTATTAGTTATTAAGATCCTTTTCGTTTAACCTGTATAATAGCCCTCTCGCGATCTCTTTGACAGATATGCAGAGTAACACTGGGCGCGAGTGTGGCAACCAGCATTTAAGTTAATTAGATAAACAAACCTATTGTTTAACTTAAGCCCTCACACCATCTGTCCAGGCATCAGATACTTTTTATGGATGAGCAAAAGCAAGGAGCTGACACAGAGCTATAATCAAAGGGGGATTAAGACAAATCATTGATCCAATAATTCCATTTGCAAATAGAATTAAACAGACTGGTCACTACTGGTCACTGTATCCGTTTATCAAGTGTCATGACCTGTTCTCAATAACCATTAATTAAAATAGCATCAATCAATGTGAATCGTTCTGATGCTCGTTTAAACATCCCATTCAATGCACCTCTTGATCACTTAATCATGAAGCTATAAAACATTTCACTTATAAATGATCACTGATCAAAATTATTCTGTTCTTTCAATAAACCATTGTTTTGAATGAGCGTTCGGACAGCTCTACTACACCAGTTCAGCTGATTTCTTTATTTAAGATTTTCTATACAAATGCTCAGTGATTTGTGTTATCCCCCCTCCATTAAATCAGCTTCTGCACTTTCCATAATGCATTGTTCATCATAAGTGAGTTCAGATGGCAAAGTAAAATTTGAAACACCATTCACTTGAACTCAGTATTTTGCAGATTTCCCTTATGTTCAATGATTTAAAAGATTTTGTAATTTCAATAACCCAATGTTCAGGAAACTCAGAGGGCTTTGCTAATAATTGATCTATTTATTTTAAATTTCCCTAAAAAATGCTAAGTGATTAGACCCCCCCCCCCACCTTGAAACCTTTGCATTAATTTGTAAAATATAATATCAAATGATCTTGCAGTATGGACTGAATTGGGTTTAGTAATCCATGTGGTGATGATAGCAAAAACACCTTTTGTATGTCAATTCACATCACATGGTTTATGTTTTATTGTATTTTTGCTTCTGCATCACTGCCCATTTCGTTTGACACGAGATGTCAAGATTAATAGAACATGCAATAATTATATAGTCTTTAAAAAATCAATACAACTTTAATCATATGATCAGCCAGTCTTTAAACGATCAACACAGCTTTAATCATAATTATCTATAATAAAACCAATAATTAACAATAACTAGTCTGGTCCACTTAACTACAAAATTAGAAATCAAACTGACCTAAAGTAATTTAATTATACACAAGTCTGATTTTATTACTTTAAGGATAAATCATTGTTTGTTTCAATCTATAAGAGTCCTTCAGTTATCGGGGGTGGGGGTGGTGGATGGCGTGCTGTATCATAAAGCCTGTCATTGAATCAACTGGCGTGGATTCAAATCCCTGGTTGTGTATGTGGCAAGGAGTAAGGTTGCCTGTCCAACCTTGTGGGTTTTCTCCGGGTCCTTAGGTTTCCTCCAACTGCTAAAGACCCTATGTGCAAGCCAATTATTGAAATAAAAGTTAAACCATATGTTAGTCCCAAAATGACCTAGTTTGTGTTGAGTGGATGTTAAACCCCATTTCTCTCTTTCTCTCCCTCAGTTATCTCTTGTTTGTGATACATTTGCTGTTTGTGTTCCATAGATACATTTATAATCCCATGTTCTCATCCGGTACACGATACTTCAGGTCCTTCAGACGTGCCTTCCCCTTGGTTTAAACAGAGGGCCCCCCCCGACAAGGACAACTGTCTATTCATTCGGATGGGACAAAAAAATTAGGTCCCGTGTGTACACTTTGGTGTGCAAATAAAAGACCCCTTTGCAGTTGGAATATGATATAACAGTAGGCCATAGCGCTGCTGTCCGGGCAAACATTTTCCTTATAGGCGTATGCCCATCTTCATTAGCCCAGTCGGATGAGAACAGGAGTATGTTTAACCCCATATCATTTCATTTACTTGCAGGTCCATTTATTAAGTACTGGTAGTGTTTATGACTAAAGTTCTTTATCTTTCCATAATTAATCTTTATCTTTCCATAATTAATCCATAATTAATCTTTATCTTTCCATAATTAATATTAGTTATGTCAAGGGAATATATATTAAAATATATTTCTGATACCGGTACATGCCTTTTTTATTTCTTAATTTATTAAATATTTTTGACAAAAAAGGATGGTTGGATGGCCGAATGGTAAGCATGTGAGCGCTGTATCATTAAGCCTGTCTTTGAGTCAGCTGGTGTGGTTTGGAAATTCCCGGTTGTATGTGACAAGCCTTGTGGGTTTTCTACAGGTTCACCGGTTTTCTCCAACTGCTAAAAAAACCTACGCACAAGCGAATTATTGAAATAAAATTAAACCATATGTTAGTCCTAAAATGACCTAGTTTGTGTAGAGTGGACGTTAAACCTCATCTCTCTCTCTCTCTCTCTCTCTCTCTCTCTCATAATCCAGTGGTGGAGGTTGGGTGACTGGGGATAATGATCATGATTGCTCTGTTTATATATCTTGCTTCATTATCAAGATCATAATATTTTATAGTTTTACAATAAACCCCATGCTTCCCAAAATCTCATACTTTATTATCATCTCCCATCCTTTTATTAATCCTCAAGTTTTTCATTCTTTCTCCATCCTATCACAATAATAAATCACTCACTCGCTAATTACCAAATAATCATCAATGTTGATTTCATTCTCTACACATATAAAGGTAAGTTGACAAGTGAAAAGTTCAAGAAGAAATAAACGAGATTAAGTAGATCATAAATTGCATATTTTATTACTAGTGCTAATAATCACCACAATCTACATGTGTTTACATATCAACTATAAATTATAAACATACAACAATAAGATCTGTTTACTGTAGACATGTGACTGATAATCTGTCAACATTATTTTATGTATAAAGTAGTAAAAATTGTTATTATCTTTGTACGAAATGTCAAAATAATCTGGAAAAGATAAAATACATTGGACAATGTTCAAATTTTTACAGTCTATAAGTCTGCGGGATATTTGACTAATATTTCTTATGAATATGATCTGAATACATTAAATTTTTGATTAGCCCATTAAAGGAATGGTGTGGGAAATGAGGAGTTTACTGGTATGAGGAATTTGAAAAAGAAGAAAAGCACTTTAAATGAAGAGAGGAGAGAGAGAAATGTAGTTTACGCCCACTGGAAACAAACCAGGTCATTTCAGGACTTACGTATAGCTTAATTTTATTACAATAATTCGTTTGTGCGTAGGGGTCTTTAGCAGTGGGAGGAGACCGGAGGACCCGGAGAAAACACACGAGGTTGGACAGATGACCCTTCTCCTTGTAATGTACAACCGGGGTTCGAAACCACACCAGTTGACTTAATGACAGGCGTTACAATACAGCACTCACATACTAACCATTCGGCCACCCAACCCCCCACCCCCATTAAGAGAGGAGAAGAGCACCATGAAAATGTGTAATAAAATCACTTGGTTTATTATACTGCAACGTTTCAACAGGATTTAACAAGTTGTTTTAGTAATTGAACATATTAACACAAAGTACAATTTTATGGATACACAATTACTGATAATAAACTAAGTGATTGTATCCATACACTAAGTGTTTTATTATAATATCATAAATCAATTGCTATGCATCTCAAGGATTATACAAAAATGTGCAGGAGTTGTTCCAGATAACACAAACTACCTGTTGATGAAATTAAAGACAGAATTAGCCTAAAAAGCTTGTCTGAAATTTCCAAATTTCAAAATATTGAACAGCTCAGATGTGATTGCCAGATTTTTTTAACAATGTAATTGTATGAGTGACTTAGTAATCGGAATAATTAATTAATTAGACCTATCTATCCCAGCACTTTGAAGATTGAGCGTTGAATTTGGGGACTTGTCACAAATATGATACAGAAACTGAAAAGTTTGTATTTCTACCCAAGAGCTTCATATATTTTTACAAGACAAAAATAAGAGTCTCTAAAAAATTTCCTCACAGAATTAACCCATAAATTCATTAAAATAAATCGGGGACATCTCCTTTAATATTCATTTAAAGATATTCAATCACCTTTTCTTTAAAGCAGTGATATATGAAGAGTGTATTTGATCAATGGATGAATGTATGATAAGGTAAATGGGATATACTATAGAGATAAATAAATAACTTGACATACTTTGATAACAATATTTATATACTACAGCTGGTATTTTAAGTTATAATTCAAGTGATTATAACATTTTCACCTTATTTATACAGATATTAGAGGGGAATATTAACTATATAGGTCAGAGAGGGGAATATACAGGTATTAGAGGGGAATATTAACTATATAGGTCAGAGAGGGGAATATACAGGTATTAGAGGGGAATATTAACTATATAGGTCAGAGAGGGGAATATACAGGTATTAGAGGGGAATATTAACTATATAGGTCAGAGAGGGGAATATACAGGTATTAGAGGGGAATATTAACTATATAGGTCAGAGAGGGGAATATACAGGTATTAGAGGGGAATATTGACTATATAGGTCAGAGAGGGGAATATACAGGTATTAGAGGGGAATATTGACTATATAGGTCAGAGAGGGGAATATACAGGTATTAGAGGGGAATATTAACTATATAGGTCAGAGAGGGGAATATACAGGTAGTAGAGGGGAATATTAACTATAGGTCAGAGAGGGGAATATATACATGTTGTCCCAGTTTTAACCAAGCTGGTCTTCCTCCCTTGTCAGTGGTGCACGTTCTGATAAGGAAAAGCGTTTAGTCATCAAAATGTTGAATTTGATGATGGTTAGGTGGACTTGATATTGTCCTATCAAAATTTACCTCATATGTAAATGTCACGCCCATCTTCATTAGAAAAAAAAAAAACAAGATAAGATTTTATTGCCTCAAACTATCCATCCATGACAGCATACAATACATACATATCCAAATTACTCGGACTGGTTGATGCAACAAAAAGTAAGATGTATATCCATTTCGGGGGTGGGCGTGTGTGATTGTATTGAGTCAACTGGCGTGGTTCTGATTCCTCTGTTGTATGTGACAAGAAGTAGGGTCGTGCATGCGCATAATTGGAATAAAATTAAACCATATATTAGTCCAGAAATGACCTGGTTTGGGTTGAGGGGACATTAAACCCCATTTTTCTCAATCTACATATCCATTTCATTACTTTATGATTCCTTGCAGAAGCATTCTGTCACATTTTTAGAAGAGTATGGCCCATAAGAGGATTATCTATAAAAACTAGATTGTAATATCGATCAATCAATTAAACTTATTATATATCTCGACAACTGTATTTACCAGTCTGAAGATTAGTTGTATTTGAGTGCAAACAGATTAAAATAAAGCCAGTCTCAAGTACCAACACTTAAGTAAAGTCTGGAGCTTATAGGTAATAGTAGACATATAGTATTTAACACCTATAATTCAATAGTGACAATCACTCAAAAAATAATATCATTGTTGCCTGACAGATTGACATGACAAAAATAAGTAATAAGTACTGAGGAATTAAAATCTTGAGTATGCAAAGAATGGCATATTATACCTACTATTGTAAAATATGGAATATTTCATACTGTATGTACAATGTATGTAACATATGACAAATTTATTAAGAACAAATTTTATTGTATTTTATAAAATGGTTTTCTCCAGGTCCTCCGGTTTCCTCCCACTGCTAAATACCCCCACGCGCAAGCTAATTATGGAAATAAAATTAACCATTATGTTAGTCCCGAAATGACCTAGTCTGTGTCGAGTGGACAATAATCCCCATTTCTCTCTCTCTCTTTCTTTCTCTCTCTAAGAATGGTATATTATTACCATAGTCTTTTTTTTAAATCACTAAGAAATTCGGTTAAGGGCATACTTTTCTGTGGCAACAATACTTACTAAGAATGGCTTATTATACATACTATTATAAAATATGAAATAATTACTACAAATTATATATGACACTCTAAAATGTCACATTAGTGGTGGCTGTACTACAGGTTTTTCTGGTTTTCACCTGTTCAAAACACCTTTAACTTTGTTTTCTGTCCCTGATCTACCAATCCCATAAAGATTGAAGAAGTAAAAACATTTCTACCCCATAATCCCAGCTAAGGTATCTAATCAGTACACAGAAGTTGTCCACAAACTTCTTAATGACTATAAATCTTCAAAATATTAACTCTTTTTTTTTTAACCCTTAATCTGTGGATCACGTACTAATTCAAACAGTATAAATATTTGTTGAGCTTAATCCATCAAAAAGTTCACCAGCCTTAAAACCACTTAAATCACACATTTTTGATTTAATATCTTATATAATGTTTACATAAAGTGAATATGGAGTGCAAAGCTTTTAAACTCAATCTCACAATTAACTGTTTTGCCATTCATAACAAATGGTATGCAAATGACATAAAGATATGTTCCAAAAAACTATTAACATACATCTAAGTTCATACTTATCAAATACATATTTTTATTATTCGAGTCCGTCCTACGCGTCAAAAAAGACTTGAATAACATCTAAAGACGATCTCCGAAACCCTAACAAATTTGCCAGTCAATAAAGAATATGTGTACAATACTATCACTAACTGTATGGGGTTAAAGAGCACATAGTTTTGGTTGATATATTATCGATAAGATTTTTATTATATTCTCGGCTTTTGTGCAACAATTTCTATTACAGTTTTTTAGATCTTGTCTCCAACATAAAACCACAACCATATATATAACATATGAATATATTACCGTTGTTTTACAGATATTGTAAATAAATATATAAAAAAACAATAACATATATGTCATTTGTTTGATACAAAATGTTTCCCACAGATGGTTAATGTGTAGTTTCAAACAATAACAAAAAGAGTTTTTTTTTTAAAACCATGAGATCTGAATCTTACGCACATGCTTTGTGATAACTGTGTCAACAAGTACATTTTTTAACACAAGACCTTGAGGAGATGGGTTTGGGGGAGGTGTGAGGCGGAAATCCAATTATCAAGTTAAAAAAGGGTATTCTCAGACGAAAAACCACATATGTTCAAGCAATAATCAGAGATTTGAGGGGCTAAAGTATTACTTTTGATTACTATTCATTGTAAAATTCGGACAAAATATTTTACAATCTCTCCAAAAATACCATGTAAATACATAATGTTTTATATCTTCATTTCGTTGACAAATCTCAGAAAACATTGTTTCAGGAAACAAGGGGATTAATATGCCCCCATTCTTCGTCTTTGGTCGAAAAAGTTCTTGGAGATATCAGGAGTATTTCTTTTAACGTCTTTGAGTGGCATTTAGTAATTGAACAATAACACACTAAACACTATTTATAGAATAACAATTACTGGTTTATTGACATGCAACGTATCAACGATGATACTCTTGTCTTTATCAAGCAAATGATTTTTTACTGTGTTCACATGCAAAGAATATCCTCAGGATTTAGCAGACGACAACTACTTGTTGTCGTCATCAAAACCATGACTAAAATACAGTCCTTATGACCAATAGTGCAGGCCTTAGACGATTTATTTACCCAAACCCTGAACAATATGCTGAAGGTACAGTTTGGAAATATTATCCTATGTTCCACTTTCCTTACTATTTGTAGCATGTCTATGTGAATGGTACAGGATGTTCCGGCATGGTTCCCCCTTGTCACTGGTGCAGGATAGAGGGTCTGGCAAGGGACAACGATGCGACACATTGGCAAGCACATAAAAAAACCTTGGCAGTTGGAATTCGATACATGCGTAGGCTGTTGGCCCCTACTGCTGCTGTCCAGGCAAAATTTCTCCAATAGTACACTGTATGACGCATGCCCCTCTTCATTAAATAGGGCAGGAAAGTAGGACATTTACCCCATTTAATTTCATTTTATTTGTACTGTTAGATATTTTCTTCAACCTATTGTCTCTTTAAAGTCATAGTCTACACAAATATAGGAAATCATTCAATAACATTTCAATAAAGTCATATAGAAATAAACTGTTTAAATAAGAAACATGTTCAACAATCCAACTTTAAAGTTTCATTATCCTGCAATGGTTTAGGAATTTGGGTAAATAATATTTACACATTAACGGAAGGTGTTTTTTTCCCAGGGTGTAGAAAATGGCAGACATGTACAAAATCTCATGACAGGCTGATGTCTCTGTGACTGCTATTTTCATAGAAATCAAATGTGAATTTTGACATACGATTGACACATCTGTCTCCCAGACGGACAGCAGATTTATCGCGGCCATCCTTTTAACTTTTAACAATTCGCAGTCACATGCTGAATTAACAGGCTTTTGTATATATGTACAATCTTATAAATAACATCGTTCTGGGGACAAAACTTGTTTGTTATATACATTTTAAAGGGGTCTTTACAAGTAATTCAAAGCCATCTGCAGTCTATGAACAAGAACAACATTGAAGAAGTTTTAGAACTAGCATGTGAATTGTGAGCTTCTTGTTAGAGAAATATGAAACCAACTTTTTAAATTTTATTTTGTAGAGGAATTTTAATGGCAATTTAATTTTTGTAAGAAAATTAGATATACATTAGACATATGTTGTCAATCTCTGTGGTCTTCTGTTTTTCTAATATAACAAAGTATATTTTTATATATAAGCTTATATAATATATATCTTATTAACCTAGAAAATATTTATCAAAACCTACGATCAGATGTATTAATATCATTTTGATTCCATTTGTTTATTTCTGTGTGGTTAACAGAATTAAAAAAACACACATTTCTGTTTGCTCTCTGGCCTTTTAACACTTATATATCTCAAAGTCAAAGGTCTGTCTGGCTACTTAACACACAGCTAAAGAGGGGGGAAATTTACAGATGTACTTATTTTGGCATATCCTGCTTTTTAACTTAATAAAATATTGATGCTCTGTTGGAGATCCAGATATCTTTGTAAAAAGAAATCTCCATCATCGATTCTGGCCTTAATATATTTACCAGGTCTATGCCATAGTTCTACACTACTTGAAACAAGTGATTTGCTATCTGAACATGAAATGATGTAAAAACGTCCTACTATTCTGCATCCGTATATGCCATGCTGTAGTCTATGAAGGCAGCTTTGCCCGGATGGCCTACTCTTGTTTCGATTTCTAACTGTCAGGGGATCTTTTACATAGACTAGAAACGGATGACAATACATTTTCGCATGTCGGCTCCAGTGACATTTTACAAATTGATCTAATCCATTTCATCTCCTCAAATGTATTCTAATCTCAGTGTGACCCTAAACTTTAATTTGTTTGGTTAATATCAATGCAAAGATATCATTTTCACTCTAGTTAAACTTCAGATATCTCATTTTTTAGAATTAGAATTAAAAGTAGTTAAGAATACAAAAATTATATGAACAATCAATCCATAGCACAGAGACAGCACTTCAAGTATTTAGGGAGGAAGTTCAGAAAATGAGCATCTCATGTCAATGTTAGACATCATAATTGTATTCACTTCTTGTCTCTTTCTGTAGAGTTCCAAAGTAAATTTTTGTCTCAAACCAGAATAAAAAGTCAAAATATGTTTTAAGCCATGTGGCCCTGTGAAATAAAGTAGATTTTATACTGGTGACCTACGTATAGTACAGTAGCTTATCTAAAAGTGAATATAATATAGATATATTGAATATAATATTATCCAAACAATGAATCGTTTTACACTTATTTGATTTCCTAATCCTGATTAAATATTATTTGAGAAGAGATATTAAATATTTGAAGTATTAGGTCAATATTATCCTAATCCCTTAATACATGGATAAACTTAAGAATATAGTTGGTTCTAAAATGAAATGAAATGGAGTTTAACATCCTACTCATATGCACCTAACCTGGGCTAATGAAAGACAGGCATACACCAAGGAGTGTGCTTTGAGGGAAATTTTGCCAGGGCAGCAGCTGCACTAAGGATATGTGGTTCTGCTGTATATACTGAATAGAGAAAATGAAATGAAAGGGGGTTTAATGTGGCCAAACTGGGCTAATTTAGATGGTATACACCATACAGTGTGCTATTAGAAAATTTCCCACAGACAGCGCCGCTATATATATCAAATGTACACAGAACCTCGTTTTTCTATTCAATCCAAAAGACTAGACAGCTTTCCTTGTGAAGTCCCCCATCCTGCAACACTGACAAGGGGGAACCAAGCTGGTAAACTTCCTCGGCCAACACCAGGAGCAAACATGCAACCTGAAGGCTAGTGAACCACCATCTTACTTACGTAACAACCATGCTCCACTGAAGTTTGGGATTGAAACATCATGTCAACATAAACAGGAAATGAAATTATTTTTTTTCCAGGAGAGCAGTGTTTCCACCTAATCTCAATCTAATTCCAACTGTCAAGGCTTCTTTTATGTACATGCCAATGCATACTCAGGACCTTGATTTCCATCCCACCCAATGGTATAGATGCTGTTTCTTGCCTATTGCTTCATACTGCACTCAAAAGCCAGGATCTGTGAGCCAGCAACTTGCTCATTGCTCATTCATTGTGCAATCTTGGCTTCAAACACAGATAGGTCATTCAGAGCTAACACATATATAATTCAGTGTAAGCAATCCAAAGAAACCACATAAGTTTACCAGGTGACACTTCTGTTAATTTGTTATCTATGATTGACAACTTAACTTTAATTGGAACCTGTCAGAAACTGATAACTATTTATAACATCTGGGACTTTCATTTGAAAGAACTAATAAATAGAAAAGAGACCTCCAGATAGATTACCAAGTAACACAGAGAGAGAGAGAGAGAGAGAGAGAGGGAAAGAGAGAGAAAGAAATGGGGTTTAACCTCCACTCGACAATAACTAGGTCTTTTCTGGACTAACATATGGTTCGATTTTATTTCAATAATTCCCTTGTGCGTTGGTATTTTTAGCAGTGGCAGGAAACCGGAGGACCCAGAGAAAACCCCTGAGGCTAGACACATTACCCTACTTCTTGTCATGCACAGCAGGGGAATCAAGACCATGCCAGCTGACACAAGAACAGACCTTATGATACAATACAACGTGCTAACCATTTGGCCATCAAACCACCACCCATGTTACACAGAAGCATTTCCGACCTCAAGGTCTTTGTCCAGGTACTTCTGTTTCCTCCCATTGCTTAAGACCCCTATGCACAAGCAAATTATCAAAATTAAATTACACCATGTTAAAACTGTTTCCATTCAGGCTAAAACCTCTGACAGTGGCTGTCAGCACAATTAAGCCGATTTCGCTTTCTCACATGTGGTACATGTGGGCATTACACATTCTTGGCCTATATATAGCCATCCTGTCAAATGATGTAAGAACTGGAACAGTTTTTAAAAATACCTACATTACTATTGATACAATAATTCATTACCCCAACCTAGAGATATACACTAGTTTGACACTATAGAAGTTTAAACATAACTAAATTTATCATTTCAAGAGATTTTAAGTCAAAACAAATGAGATAAGTATATATCTCATATAACAAATGTTTTTTACATTGTACAATTCTACTCTAGTGTTGATGGATGAACTTGTAAACTTGTTGAAGAAAGCGGAGGGGCAAATGTTGAGAGGGGAGCATCCATTCAAATGAATACAATAGGTACTAATGTCACCTATTATTCGTGTTTAATTGCCCGAGAATTATTTACCCTGAGAGTAAAGTTTAATGAGATGGATGGGTATATAAAAAATCAAACAAATTAAAAACATTCATTCATACATCCGAGATATTTTCTTTTGCGATCTTGAAATCTATTTATACTCCACATGAGACGCTGTATTGGTATATTCTGCTCGATAATGACTCCACGGGCAGTCTCAATCATCAAGCTTAATAGATAAATATTTTTTCTATCAAGTGAGACGAGAGCCACTCAAAAAGTTAATTCGACCAATCAATACCAATAATAGCTATGGCCATATTGGGAACATTCTTAGGAGCCATTCCCTAATGACAAACAAGTAGCTTGTATAAAATTTTCTTAATTTGGACCAAGATAACTTTTTTGTTGCAAGCAAAATAAATGCATTAGAGTTTGTGCCATTTTTTTATACTATTTCCCTGAAATTGAGAATGTTAAAAAGGTCTGACATTAAATTCCACTTCGCTTGAGAGCAAAAAGTATATAACATAATGCATGCAACTCTAGGATAAATTGTACTGCCGTGTTGCATAAAAGTTCCTGTACTTTTTAAAAGCTTGAATATAAAGTAAAAGAAATTAAGCTGAAATCCATCAAATACGTGATTAGAAAAATGACAAATTTAAATTACTTGAAATGGGGTTTCATGTTCTACTTTGTTTTGGAAATATGAATAAAAAAAATCTCTCTGATAGGAAAAAAAATTCGACTTGAAACATACAGCTCAAATAATGGTTGAATAATTAGAATAATTTACACATTTATCAATTACGCATATACAATAATAGATATGTATTAATTATTGCACATGTAGTAATTATTACATTAAAGGCTGTTAACAATAAACCTTGAGTTCAAAGCATAATTGGCACATTAACCTTTTTTCAGCTGTTACAATCAGTTAACATACCCTTTTATTAAATTTTACTTTTAATGTTAATTGCCGCTTATCAAAATTCATCAGTTAGCTTTAAACAATTCCATCGTTTTGATGAAGAATAAAAAATATTTTGCTGACGAGTCTCATTGTTCAACCTCATTCAGGAAAACATTTGTTAAAAAAATCTATTCCATCTGTTCCTGTCTTTGAACTCTGCAACACCTGGTGGGGTTTGCTCATGGCAGCAGACAGAAACAGGAGGTTTTAAAGGAGAAGAGTTGATTAAATTACAAGATAAGAAATTAGAGCGTTTGCATGTTAACATATTGACCTAAATGATCTTTATCTGCAATTCTCTGACATGAGTCACACTACAATCTCACGATTTTTTTAAAAGTGTAATTATGAGCAATTAAAATTTTAATCGTTAAATTAAACATTTGATTCAGATCTTTAATCATGGTTTATTTTATTTATTAAATTATAACTGCAATTCAGGTAATGTATCACAGTTTCTCCACATACATTTTTGTAATTAAATTATAACTTCGATTCAGTTTAACCCTTTAGCACTAGACCACATGAAGTTGTCCAAAACTACTGCCCTCACAAGCAATGTTTAACCATTAAAATGCCAGAGTCATATACCAGTAATTAGCTGTGAACTATCTGAGGATAGAACTATTTAGTACCATGACTTAAGCGGTTTGAAGTGGTCTTATAGGATAAGGAACAGTCATTTCATGAGGATTCAAAAATGAGCTAGAAAACTTTGACATACAATGGTCAATTTTGCACATTTCAGTGTTCATGGAACTGGTGTAACCACTATTTACATGTACCATGTGTTAAAGGGTTAACCAATAAATTATGACGAAACAAAATTTCCTACAAAAACATCTATTTGTGGAGGGATGTCTACAAAAATTAAAATCTAATATTTCAACAAACAATTATAGCTTAGATTTATCTCTTTCTAAAACCATTAAAAACCCCACAAGGATATAAATAGAGAACTACAGTTAAAAGGATATTTGAGCAATCATAGCTATTATCCGTGACATTTCTTCAAGGATGTTTTTACTGATATACATTATCTTAAAATACTTGGTTCTTAATTTGTAATCAGCAACATCAAATTCAAAAGATCTTTGAAGTTTTCCTAGGTAGCAAGTTACAAGTCTTAAATTGAAAAGCATATCATTCTTAATTACCACACAAATTCATCACAAGATAACACAAATTTTGATAGTCTAGTTCTAGTAGTCTATAATTGAGAGCGTGATTGTACTCATTTAAAGGAGCTAAATCGCTAACATTTAAGACCTAGAAATTCACAAAAGTGGGTCGCAATGCATATAATACTGTAATATGAATGTATATAAACTGATTTACATTCAATGGTTTCCGTTTTACTCCAATTTCAAATCAGTCATGTTCAGCGAAATAAGCCAGCAATCTCAATCGAGTACAAATATCTAGCTAGCATCTGGTTATTATAGTCTACATACGGCTGTTTGATTTGATGTCTAGCCTCGTCCCTTGAGTCTCTCATCACAACTGGGACTGAAGTGCATTATGGTACACCATTCATGTACCAATGTTAAAAAAAAAATTTATCTTAAATATCGGGTATCAGAAGCTCATCTTTTCCTGGTAAGTTTATATCATCAATATTGATTTAAATTGACCAATAATTCGTGTTTTCAATGTTGAAGATTTTGAGTTACAGAGTTTGGTCCTTTAAAATAAGAAATCTATGAGTGGGGAGTAGTTGTCCAAGATTACTCTCATGAAGCTACTATATATAATATCTCATTTAAGGTTACTAGTGGTGGCTGTTGGCTGGAATGGAATGAGGTTTACAGTTACACCTCTTGTCACTATAACATCAGTTATTTTGAGATTAACATATGGTTAAATTCTATAGTTATTAATGCAATATGAGGGGAATGTTTGGCTACTCTTCTTCAAATTACAACTGAAAAGGGTTTTTAAATTGCATGTGAAAGTGTTCTGAAATTTTAGGACCTGGTTTTAAAAATTACATCGATCTATTTGGGTTGTCAGTGTTCGACTACCACAGTCCTCTCTCTCAGCTGATGGTGGTCCTTTGAAAAGGGTTCTCTGAACAGCTAGATTGTCCTAGAACATAGACTACGAAAGAAAGTATACTACAAACACAATCTTCAATTGGAAGGATTAACACAACTGAGCGTAAGGATTTGCCACATGACAAAAGTTATTTAAATGTATTGTATTGTGGAAATAATAGTTCAATTATCAAGGTACAATTTGTAATCTTTTCTCCAGTAATTATGGATGACAAGTCGGTTGATTGAAGAGAACACCAACAGGTCATTTGGTATGTTTTCTAACAACCCACCCACCCAACAATATTACATTTTACCATCATCGCCATCACATCATCGCCATCAATACAATCTATGTTATTTTCGTTAAATATATCTACTTGTATGTAATATGGCATCATATGTGCCAACCACATGTCTAAAAAACACATTGAGATTACCAGACTGATAACTTAGAAAAAGAATTACAGAATACTGCCATGCGAAACATGTTGTCTAATTATATCAGTTAATTGGACAACCTGCGCCAATACAGTAAACTGGGGTAAACATCTGAAAAAATTTGGGGAGACACACACTTGACTAGTAGAAGTCTTTATATGCAGCAAACACTGGCAAAGGGGCCAGAAGTAAAATCGATAATTTTTTCAAATTTTGTAAACCAGCAATGTGTGTGTAGCCAAAATAGCAAATAATTTGCTGAGACAGATTTGGCATATTCTACCTCATAAAATAACTGACAACTGTCACCACATCAACATATAACCAACTATTCTGTTTGAAAGAAAATTAGTTTTAGAATATCAGGTAAAGATGGAAATATATATAAACATACACAAAGTCATATTATTTAGAATGTATAATATTAGTTTTCTACGATCTTCTCCAAGTATGTAGATCAAATGTAGACTTTAGTCACCAAGGTTGTTGTGCTTGGTTTTTAATGTCTGCTTTAACTGATGGTGACATTACAAACAAATCATCTTTTTTTCATTTCTGTACTATCTTAGCGCACCCACAGTCCAATCCACATGCACTCACACGAGAGGAAACTGACCAGCTTGAGCTCGAAGTGTGGTGCTCTGGACCATTAGGCCATCCTCTCTGGACCACAAGGCCATCCCAAACACTCATGCCACCACTGTTAAAGCCACAGAGGTTAACCAGTTGGTAACGCTTGCCAATAGTTGCTAAAGTTCAGGGTTGGGGTTAAAGACCTCTGTGTGGATGTACATATATATATAAATACTTTGATTCTCGCTGGTGGTAGTAGTACTTTGCTTCTTCAATGCCTGCTTCCACAAAAGTTATATTGCAGACAAGACATGTCAACAATGGTGTAAGCCGACTGTAACAGATCTACAGATAACATTCACAGATTACCAAGATTACCAAACTCATGCCAACAAAACCTACTATATGACAGGAAGTTCACATTAAACACACATGCCAATGACATGATGATGGTTTCTGTTTTCGTAACAATTCTGTAATGCTTTTTCAGTTCCATGTTTATTTTTAAAATAGTTACAAGATGTTCCAATGAGACCAGACCACCCAGAAGCCAAATGTCATAAAATTAATGACTAAATATATCCAACACATTTCAACAATTAGTGGTAATCTAAGTTTCTAAATTGTTGCAGTATTGATATCTACACCAAAATGGTATTCCTGAAAAGACCTAAATGGGTACATTGGGTACTAGTGAAGATATGCTGGCTCAATAAGTTAGACCTTAGGTCGCTAACCTGCAGGTGGTCTAGATCTCCTCCTTGTCAGTAATGCAGGACAGAGGATCTGGCAAGAGACAATGATAGTCGTTCTGATGGGAAGTAAAACCGAGGCTCTGTGTACATATTTGTGTGCACGTAAAAGAACACTTGGCAGTGTAAGAGTAGTCCTGGCAAATGTATCCTCATAGCACACCATGTTTATTTACCCAGTCTAGGCAGAACAGTAGGACGTTAAACTCAATTTTGAATGTGTAGTGATGGGTGGATGTTAAACCACATTTCTTTTGAAAGCATTGTAATTTTATATTCTTTTTTTATAAGTTCATTATGACTACTAGACCTAGCTGTGTTCTTACTACATGATCTGATAAAAACATTATAGTTCTCACTAAGAAATCTATTATATACTTTCATGCTATTTTTGTTTAGGCTCTAAAATTTAAAGATAATTGAACACCTACTAACTTAAGTGATTTTACACAAATCCAAGTCACCTAATTGTTTATTTTCCCATCTGTTCACAAATGTTTAAGCAATAAAAAAGACAGTTTGATCCCACAAACTAAATTACAATTGCACTTTTAAACTTGTTCTTGCATCCTGCTGATCTGAATCAAAACATAGAACAGTTTACAACTACTGTAATAGTAAATGCAGGAGGACTGCACTACACGCAAAACAAAAACAAAAAAAATCTACAAGATAAACCTGCGGACAAGACAGAAAATAGACATTGCAAAAACTAAACAACTATCAAATCAAGTGAATGGATCCGGGGGCCAGCCGTAAGCGTCCACTGCGCTGTACAGTCCCGGGCCTGTCTTGGTACAGGCTTCACTAAAATGATTTACATAAAAGACGTAACAGAAAAAAATGCGACCGATCTTGTAAGTGGTCGTCTCTTCAATGGCGATAGTCAGCCAATGCACTTTCATTTTCCCCTTATTCTCAGGTTGCTTTCAGCAAGGGATAAATAATGGTGCATGCCATCTTTACAAGGACAGATTTAGGAATTTTAGAATAAAATAAAAGCCACCCACTATCTAGAACATCTAGGCAAAAAACACAGGTTATTAAAATGAAACTGAAGAACTACTACACATCACCCTTCAAATACTGAAGAACAAATCTTTTTAAATTAATGGTTGTCTTTTTATTATGTATCAGAACATGATATCTGCATATTTCATGTTCAGTTGACAGGTTTGGAGAGAAATTTACTACCAAAATGATTAATTATTCTTCAAAAACAGCTGTGAATTTGGCCTTGGTTAATGATGCATCTTTGTGATATTTTATTTCAGCTGATTTGTAATTTGATAAATACAACTCCCACCTCCACCAAAAAAATTATTTTAAATGGAAACACTATTATATTTGTTGACAACACAAGCAAATCTATATATACTGTTTTGAGAAAAAAAAGAGGCCAAATTGTTTTCACTTCTGATATTTTTAATCTTTTGAAAATTGTCATAATATATAAACTGGATTTATAAACAAAATTATGATAGAGCCTATATTAAAAATTGTGCTGAAATTCACACCAAGAAGTTACTATATGTGTTTATATATAGACTGGTTCCTGGTCTACTCTAGATATATCAGATGTGTTTGTTTGCAGCTATGATTGGAACTGTTTAGTTTCACCATTATGCACATATATTTTGATTATTAATGACTCTCAAAGATATGACAATTTTTTTTTTTTACTGATATCGCAAATTAAATCCTGTATTTGATTGTTTGTTTAAGTCACCTCTTCCATTTTCGAATTGAAATAAAAATGTCTGCCTAGTCATATCCAGCTTTGATTAATCTGTGATCATTGGTGCTCGTGTCAGGTAAGATTATGTAATTAATTATATTTGGGTATTAAGGAAATTAAATAGATGACAAATGTGATATTATGTGCTTGCCAGAATGATTCCATTAATAATGCCTGCTAGAACAATATAGTACTAAATCACTGGCCTGTCCCTGAACTGGCAGGGTCATGTTATCTTTTCTAGGTCTCCAGGTCTATGGACATTCCTCTCGAGGAAACACAGACACAAAAAAAATGTTTGAAGTGCTCAGCAAGAGTTTGCAAGGAATAAAGGATACATAATTCTATTTATAACCGGTTCAACAACATTCATATAATTTTTTTCATCCTTTCTTTGATATTTTGACCCCATGTTGTTATTAATGTCAGATGTTTATATATATACTTTACAAACTATAATATGTTACTATAAACTGTAAAAAGAGAGAATTTGAACAAATTTCATGGTTTGTTCACTAAAAGATTAATAATTTTGATTTGTAAGGGTACATTAGATCTACATATATCTGTTACAATCTCAAATGGCCACTTGTTTGAACCTACAGCAAATTGAAAATCATTGTTTCTTTTGTTTTAATTATAATTTATAAGACCCAACCCTACATAATCGACAGATCTTCACAATCCTGCTTAAATAATGATAGTGGTATATATGGAAAGAACTGGAAAAGCAAAACCTATGCTGCTCTATCCTGCACCACTGAAAAGGGGGAAAAACACAGAGAACCATCTCGGTACCCACTGGGGTCGAACCCCAGATGTTCGGATTCGTCAGCCAGCTCCTAACCCAATGAGCCACTGTAACTTGTTTCTATTAGACATTTTTCAACTGAAAACCCTGAAATTAGTTTTGTTGTATTATTTTCTCTAACTGTAGATGGTGTAAATCTCTTTATCTGTGAGTTAATTGAGTTGAATTAACCAGGTGTTCAAGTAAATCATTTCATCAACTTTTAATCTCAAAAAAATACTTTATCTACATTAAAAAAATTCTTACACAAATTCTAATCCATTTTTCTTACAATTTAAGACAATTCTCAGTTTAACATATTTTTTTTGTCATTTTAATGTTGAGTCAGCCTTTCTCTCACTTCATATTACATGTATATAAAATTAATACATAAAGCAGGCAATTCTCAGTCCTGGTTTAAAGAGAGCAATAAAATAAGGGCTCGGTTGTAAAGTTTGGGGGAGTAGTTTGGCATTAGGGTTATGGTCCTCCACAGGCTGCCCTCCATCTTTTCAGACATCAATTATTTTTTTACAACCTTGCAAAACATGTTTTAAAAGGGTTGAGGTGGAGCTGATGATGGTGTAAGTGATATCGCAATTTTTTAAAAAATATTGTGTGTCCTCTGCCCCCCCCACCCCTATTATATATACTGTGCATGTCGATCAAGCAATGCATGCAAACAGTGGTCAGTGGACACCACATACATTATACGTTTTTAAACTCTATCATTACAAAAACATTACAGAAGACACCCATGATGATATGACATGTACTCTACCTACTGTACTGTACCATGACATTTGTAAAGATATGCACATAATATAGATACAAAAACTTCACAGTTGAATCCACTTAAATACATTCCTATTCATCTCTATAATGTCAACATTAATAGTGGGAGTTGAGTTTAATTTTATAAAAAAATATAGGTGTATTATTCAACTTGTCTCAACAAGCCGACCACTGAATCCTTTCACTTCAGTAATTTAATTCAAATAATAAAGCACTGTTATAATGCAGTGCTAAAACCATATGTTTGTTATATCATTAGTAACACAATAAGAGGAATATGGAGCAAATATTAATCACTATATTATAAAAACAGAACACTGAAAGAACTCATTACTGCAATTTTCTATTTTATAGACGCCATCCAGAGAGGACAATGTTCGATACAAAATATGATCACAGCAACCAACCAGTGAAAGAATGTTACTATCATACATTGCAGCAATGGAGTCGGAGGATGCAGGCATGGATCCAGGGGGGGGCCAAGGGGCCGTACCCTCCCCCCCTCAGCCCCAGCTAGACTGGTGTATCCGCTTTTTAATTGATGATATAAACTGATTTTTGCATTGTCTCTGCCCTGGCAATGGGACGAAGGCTCTGGGGACTACACCAAACCACTAATACATGCGACTCTCTAATGATTACCTTTTATTACAATGTATCCCCCCCCCTCAAAAAAAATCCTGGATCCGGGCCTGGGATGGGGGTGGGGTAAATGTCCACTCAACACAAACTGGTCATTTGGGGACTAATTCCATTTCAATAATTTCTTGCGTATTGGTAATTTAGCTGTGGAAGAAAACAGGAGGACCGCGGAGAAAACCCACAATGTTGATTCCACAGAAGTGGATTTATAGCCATGGGTTACGATGTTAATAACACAGAATAAATAAGAACTTACTGTACATACAACCACCATTAGTATCTAATTGTCTCCAACCATTACAACATTTATATTTCGTCATTGGTTGAGATTGATATCTTTCTTTATATGTTGTATAATAATGAGTTCTGAAATAAATAAAAAAATATAAGTCATTGTTTCACATTTAAACATAAGTAACATATGTGACCAGGACATCCATCCATTTGGAATTGTGAAAGTTCTACTGATGGTTCTTATCATTATCAATGTATTATAATATAGTGATCAAAGAAATACCTGATTTATACCAGCAGTGATCTATACCTACTTTCTTTGGGAACTGGCTCTGAGCGGACGATGTCGCTCAGTGACAGTTTCTAAAGGAACTCATTTTATCTATACCAACAATGATTCAGGTCGTATTTTAATTATACTAATCATGATCACATAGGACAGGTAGTTTACGTATACCAATGCAACGATCCAAGAGGTACCGGTAGCTTATTTATCGCAATAAATATAATGATTCAATTCGCCCGAAAGTCACTTCCGACTTTCGTTTGGCTTTTCGCCCGAATGTCCATATCTGCATCAGGTCATGCAGTATCTTTGATTGTCGTTGCTTATCAACGTATACTATCTTCAAATTTTATAAATCTAAAGAAAACTTGCTATGCTCAATTTATCCCAAGAAAGACAGCCGTCAATTATAAAGTCCACCTTCCTGTTATTTCGCGGGAATTGTGCTGAATTCGGGCGCTTTCCTAATTTCATTACATGTTTCGGGGAACCTATAGCGGGACTGGAGTTGTAGAAATATCCTTGAATTATCGAGATAAATGTTACTGCTTCGGTTCAGCGTAGACTTTACACCACCATCTATAGAACATTCTGAACATCTGAGACACGCTACCCAGTTAACATGGATCGTTAGATTTACGTTACTTTTACGTCATTATGGTTAGATTTAGGTTAGCGTCCAATAATGGTAAAATTGTATGGTTAAATTTACGTTACTTTTACGTCAGAATGGTTATGGTTACTTTTAAGTTAGAAAATGACGTAAATCTAACGTATATTTTATGACGGTTATATAACCATTTTTTTTCGCTTCAATACTTCTGGATTAAATAACCATACCAGTGTGTGCACATTATAACAATTGATAAATAGTAGGAATTCAGTCATAATAATTAAATATGTATTATTGGTGATAATTCTAACGTTAATCTAACGTAAATTTTACGTCAGGTTTCTAACCGTTAGTTTATGGTTAGTTTTTTAACGTAAATCTAACGTTAGTTTTCTAACGTAAATCTAACGTTAGTTTTCTTACGTAAATCTAACGTTAGTTTCCTAACGTAAATATAACGTTAGTTTTCTTACGTAAATATAACGTTAGTTTTCTAACGTAAATATAACATTAGTAAATATAACGTAAAACAAGATGATCCATGGTGATAATTCTAACGTTAATCTAACGTAAATTTTATGTCTGGTTTCTAACCGTTAGTTTATGGTTAGTTTTCTAACGTAAATCTAACGTTAGTTTTCTAACGTAAATCTAACGTTAGTTTTCTAACGTAAATCTAACGTTAGTTTTCTAACGTAAATCTAACGTTAGTTTTCTAACGTAAATCTAACGTTTGTTTTCTAACGTAAATCTAACGTTAGTTTTCTAACGTAAATATAACATTAGTAAATATAACGTAAAAAAGATGATCCATTCAGATTTGCAGTCTGCAGATTAGAAGCACAAAAATTGGACATGGCCCACTTCTTTGTGGGATTGGACATAGACCAATATAAATAGGTACAACCTGGGTGGACCTAGACTGGCCCAGTCTCTTCTATTTATTTTACATTTCGATTTATATAAAAGTATTAATTTTTAGTAAACCAACACTTTCGTTTCCATTTGTATAAAAAAATTTTTGAGTAAACCTGTAACCAGCACCAGAGACTGGACAATTTGCGAGCTTCACAATAAAATGGGCGTTCCTGTCATGTTTTACGTTGTTCCTTATTTGGAATGATTGACAGTTATCAAGCAAGTCCCGAGTCACGTGAAATGAATCATGCATCTCGGCTGGAGTGCAAAGCAGTCATGCTTAGACCGTCTGAGGGTTGACGTCACGTTGTTGTTAGATATGTCGTGATCACGTGCACGACGTCACACGACCTACTTAATGCAGGTTGACCTACTAGATGAGAATGAAGCTCTATTTGCCCAGTCTCTAGAGATTACGCTTTTTTTTTGAAGAGGACTGGCCAATTTTTGGTGTGTGGAGGAGACTGGCCACCAGTCTAGGGTGGACCATGTCGAAATGGAACAAAATCTGTTAATACAGACAAGATTTTAACAAAAAAGTGTGTGTGCCCGTTCAAGGGGTGCGAATCATGCATCAAAAATCAATAGATGCTTAAGCAATAAGTTTACCAAGTTCCGAGACAATCAATTCAGACGCTAAACCTGGAGTTCGGATGTTTGATCCCTGCATTGTCCGAGAAAGTTCAAGTTGATTTTCCGGCGTGGTTTCCTTTGTCAGTGATGCAGACGGAGGGCCTGACAAGGACAGCTGCCTAGTCGTTCGGATGGGATGAAAAACCGATGTCCTGTGTACACATTGGCGTGCATGTAAAAGATCCCTTGGCAGTTGGAATTTAGTTGCTGCCCGGGCAAAAATTTCCCTTATACCACACTGTATGGTGTATGCCCGTCTTCAATTAGCCCGGGTTAGGTGCAGAAGAGAGGGGCACAGACACACAAAGAAGAAATGGGTTTGTAGACATCAAATTGGGTGTGGCTGCAGGAAAGATTTTGTGTGTCCTTTGTAATGAAGTGACTCAATGAACAAGCCTAAACATAACCCACAGGAGAATACTATTGTTGTAGGCTGGAATAATCAGACGCCAATTCAATTTGGACTTTTCGCATACATGTATTCCGCCAAACATAACTGATTAGAAGTTACTGTAAAAACGTAAATGATTGAATGTAATTCAGTTTATACATTCAAGTTATATTTTTACATGCATGGCTACCCATTTGTATGCATTTCAAAGTGCCCAAGAATAGAGATTTAGCTCCTTTAAGAATCGCGGTCTGTAGGTGACACACAAAGAGAAAAATGAATAAATAAATGACCTATTCTCATTTCCAATTCCAACTCTCAAGGGTTCTTTTGCGTGTACATGCAATGTGAGCACAAGATATTTTTTTTTTGTCCTATTCGAATGACTAGACACTGGTTTTGCCAGATCCTACACCACTAACAAGGGGAACTTTCTCGACCAACACCGAGATTGAACCCCTCATTTGCTAGCCATTTTGTTACTAATACATCAAAACAAAATGGCTAGCAAATGAGGGGTTCAATCTCGGTGTTGGTCGAGAAAGTTCCCCTTGTTAGTGGTGTAGGATCTGGCAAAACCAGCTCCTTCAGAAAATGAGGTTAAATCCGAAACCGTACATAGTTGTTCGGATTGTATACCTATTGGCGTGCATGTAAAACATTCCTTTTGCCTGTAAGAACAGTCACTGTCGAGGCAATATTCCTGTCAAATGAACATCTTCATTAGCTAAGTCAGAACAGCATGCATTCGGATGGGATGAAAAACCGATGTCCTGTGTACACATTGGCGTGCACGTAAAAGATCCCTTGGCAGTTGGAATTCAGTTGCTGCCGGGCAAAAATTTCCCTCATAGCACACTGTATGACTGTCTTCAATTAGTCCAGCTAGGTTAGGTGCAGAAGTAAGGTGCACAGACATACAAAGAAGAAATGGGTTTATAGACACACATCAAAATGAGTGTGGCTGCAGGAAAGATTTTGTGAGTCCTTTGTAATGAAGCAACTCAATGAACCAGGCTAAACATAACCCACAGGAGAATACTATTGTTGTAGGCTGGAATAATCAGACGTCAATTCAGACTTATCGCATATTTCACAGAACATAACCGATTAGAGAAAGAGAGAAATGGGGTTTAGCACCCACTCAACACAACTAGGTCATTTTGGGACTAACATGTTTTTTTAAAGTTTTATTTCAAAAATTCGCTTGCATGTAGGGGTCTTTAGCAGTGGGAGGAAACCGGAGTGCCGGGAGGAAACCCACAGAGTTGATAAGGCGCACCTATCTCCATGCCACACATGCTAACTCCATGACTCGAAACCACAGCAGCAAGCCAGAGGAGGCAGGCCAGCTAGAGATCGAAGCTTGGCACTCTAGACCACTAGGCCATCCCAACCCCCCTAACCGATTAGAAATTTATATACATTCATGTTATATTTTTACATGCCTTGCTACCCATTTTTATTCATTTCCAAGTGCCCAAGAATAGAGATTTAGCTCCTTTAAGAATTGCGGTCTGTAGGTGACACACAAAGAGTAAAATGAATAAATGAATGACCTATTCTCATTTCCAATTCCAACAGTCAAGGGTTCTTGTACGTGTACAACTGTGTGAGCCCGTTGTTTTTTTGTCCTATTCAAATGACTAGACACTGGTTTTGCCAGATCCTACACCACTAACAAGGGGAACTTTCTCGACCAACACCGAGATTAAACCCCTCATCAGCTAGCCATTTTCTTACTAAGTCCCCACAGCTCCTTCAGAAAATGAGGTTAAATCCAAAACCATACATAGTCGTTCGGATTGTGTACCTATTGGTGTGCATGTAAAACATTCCTTTTGCATACGTACAGTCACTGTCCATGCAATATTCCTGTCAAATGAACATCTTCACTAGCTAAGTAAGGACAGAACAGTAGGACATTAAACCCCCATTTAATTTTGTACATGACATGGAACACAAATTTACCTGTCCAACCTCATGGGTTTTCTCTAATGCTGTGGCTTTCTTACGACAAGGCGTAAGAATTTAACATATGAAAAGAAATTTGGACTGGAATGCAACATTTCTGCATGCCCAAAAAACTACACACAAGACCAACTCTAAGATTTTAAAAATTTTAAATTTTATCCATCAGTCAATTTTGTAATTTGGATTCGCAGCATGTCATCATAACTGCAGGATTAAATGTCATTTCGGACTCAAAAATATATGGCCTCGACGATTCAGGCTTGGGGAAGTGAAGCTTTAGACTCTGGAATAAGTTGTAAAAAAAAGGTAGAACACAATTACCGTCAAATCAATTTATAATAAGCCAAAAAAGATTTTTAAAAATAACAAGTCAAATCAGAGTCTGAATTGTTGTCAAGTGATTAAGTAAGTCCGAACTGTCGTACTGAGACTGAAAGGTTACCGAGTCCGAAAGGTTGTCTGTATCGAGTCCGAACGTCGTGCTTCCAACTGCGGGTCATCTGCATGATTTTCTTTCGCTGCTAAAAATCACTACGCTAAACTGAATTATTAAAAAAAAATTGAACCATAACTATAAGACCCACCCCACGTTTAATTGTGGCAAGTGGACTTTAAACCCAATTTCTCTCTCTTTCAATTTTTATTCCAATTCATTGATGATAGAAACAAAGAATGATGCAAGACTGGCTCCAGACATAAAATTTAAGGTATAATTTATAGAGACTGTGCTCCTTTAAGTGTGGCATTTCAAACCAATTTAAATTCGTTCAAAATTTATAGAAATTTAGATATTATTTAATTGTGTGTGTACAATTTATAGCAGAATCTATCACACGTTTGAATGTGTTGAACAACTATATGTTGTAGTTTGACCTACATAAATTCAAGCCTGGGAAAGTAAAATTTAAAGCAATTCCCATAACTTAATGCTAGCCTAGAGACCTATATATTCGTAATGGATATATTATTTAAAAATCGGGATTATTTAATTTGATACAATTGAATAAAATGATGCCTGTAGTCGATCTATTTCAACAAAAACTATCTGCATCATGATCCGAATAGGGCTTTTTACGTACATGTATGTATAATATATATGTGCATGCTTAAAAAGGGCCTCTGAAATCAAATAATAGTTTCTTCAATTTTACTAGTTATAGTCCTAAAATATTACGTAGTTATAGCCTAGGCCTACATTGAAGTCCGTATAAACTATAAAGTTGATAGTCTCATAGACTCCGTGTTCATAAATGTACGTATATATTGCGCCATCATCATGGCTAGGGGGTCAAGGTCACGGGAGACAAATTACAGTCTATATCGATAAATTCTTAAATGTTATTTGTATTAACGGATTTCAATGTTAGGTGGACTAAGTTTGTTGTCTTTTTCCATACATTGTACACATTGATTACTAAGGTATTCTAATTCAGATTATTTTACGTACACAAATTCACAATTTTTCACAGCCCGGAAACCAGGTATGCTGGGAAGGTTAATTCAACAAGATGGCGCCTTTTGTGATATTAGAAATGTACAATTTACAGCTATTTGGATTACACACGAGAGAGTACGATAGATTATACGAGTTAAATTGAAAAAATTGTGTTTGAAAGTAAGTTCCTTCTTATATCTCCGACTGCTGATATACATGTATACTGAGTCTACTAAGACTACAAATTCAGCGATTCGAAAGTACATCCACACAGATAGTAGTGAGATACGTGATAGTTCATAATCATAGTACGTCTGTTGTAAAACTATTTCTTTGTCCTTATTATCTATTTTTTCAACGCAATTGTTATTTATTATTCGAAAGGAATCATTTGTCACAACATGTGACACAAAATCGTAACGATTCAGTACTATTTTGATGTAGAATTTTGCGATTCATAAACAGAATATTTCGTTTGTATTTTTGCGCCATTTATTATGTAGAATGCACGATTTACCAAAACGGTAAAATCAACTGACTTCTGTAAGATAATAGACTAATACTATCAATAAATAAGATAAAAAAACCAATACGTTCTTTTGTGAAAATCCATAGTTATTTTGGGTATCAGGCGTATTCAACACCAGGCTAATTCAACACCAGTAAAATTGGCGTATTCAAGACCAGTATATTATAAGACAAAAGTAGGATTAACAAGATATTTATTATATATCTCAAATAGTCATAATTATACAAACAACAGTTGAAATATTTCATATTCGAAGACAATATTTACATAATATAAAACAAGTAATAAATAAATTGGAACTGGTCCCCGAGTCTTCGGTCGAGAGTTGATTCGGTTATGCCAACCCTCGACGTCTTTATTCGGCGAACGGGGCGCATAAACACGGACCAACTCTTCGCACTAAACATTCGGTTTGATATCCGTTGGTTCTTGACGTACTCAAGGACATCGGAATTGATTTGAAGTTTAAAATACAAAATAACAATATATACATGTACTGGTCTTGAATACGCCGATTTTTCTGGTGTTGAATTAGCCTGGTGTTGAATACGCCAGGATTCGTTATTTTGTAGCCCCCTACACATTGGTGTAGTTAAGTATGTTAAAACTAATTTCATTTTTATTATAATTTTGGAATATTAAAGTTGCTTTTTTTTTTTTACAGATGCTACATTTGAGCACCATTGAGGAAGTTATAAACAGGTTTATAAGGGCTTTGTACATGGAAGCTAGAATTGTCAACGATATCACCCTAGAGTGAAGTGGACATTAACTCCATAGAAGAAGAAGGAAATTAGACGACTACTTACAAATGTATCATATGATGTACACAATTATACTTGTCACATACTGACTTGGGATTGAAACCATGTCACTGAACTCATTGACAGGCCTCATGATCGAATAAACATTTATCAGATGTGCTGTCCATGATTTTATTAAATTATCCAAGCGCTTTGAAATTTAATAATTAAAAATTATCCACTCAAAAAACTGCACTGTAAAAATTTAGTCTTATTATGGATGTTACTCAGTCCTTTCGGCGTCCTTTGTACATGGAAACCCTGCTACTCCCGCCTGTCCATCAACATCGGTTATACGTTACAATAGCGGCCCATGATTTTGAGATACCGAACTAAAACTCAGCAGTTGAGTATTGACCCGTTCTTGGTCCCGATGATAGCTAAAACTTGATTATATTCTTCCCGTAACCTTACTCTATAATATGTACTTTAACACTCCATATACATGTATATTGATAGTTATAATATGTTATGTTTATGTCATTTTTATACGCCCACATTTTCATGTGGACGTATCATGTCGTCGCCCCTGTCCGTCCGTCCGTCCACAATTGTTTGTGGACTCTCTACAGGTCACAATTCTTGTCCGATTTTGACGAAACTTGAAATATAGGTTTATCCCCAAAAGATCTCGGCTGCTTTTGATATTGGCATGTATCGGACCAAAACTTCATGGGTTATGGCCCCTGATTGTATGAAAAATCACGTTTTTAGCTTGTGGACCCTACAGAGGTCACAATTTTGAACATGCATGTTTATAACCCACAGATCTTGGTTCCTTTCGATATGTGCGCCTATCGGAATGTAATTTCATGAATTATGGCCCCTGATTGTCCGAAAAATCACCTATTTTAGCTTTTGGTCCTATGGAGGTCACAATTATTATCCGATTTGAAAAACCGTTCGATTATATCACCGTTACACCCTAAGGAAGGTTGAGTTCGAATTTCGGAAAAATCGGACCAAAATTACCATACAAAATGGCCACTGTTCGTACGCGAATACTGTTAAAAAATGGTATATCAACGTTGTGGACCCTGTAGAGGTCACAATTTTGATTCAATTTTGATGAAACTGGAAATGCATGGTTATAACCCATACATCTTGGTTCCTTTCAATATTTGCGCATATCAGATCGAAACTTCCTGAATTATGGCCCCTGATTATACGCAAAATCGCCTTTGTTTAGCTTGTGGTCCCTCTTGAGGTCACAATTATTATCTGATTTAGAAAATCGTTTGATTATATCATCGTTACACCCTAAAGAAGGTTGAGTTCGAATTTCGGAAAAATCAGACTAACATTACCATACAAAATGGCCGCTGTTCGTACGCGAATACTGTTAAAAAATGGTATATCAATGTTGTGGACCCTGTAGAGGTCACAATTTTAATTTGATTTTAATGAAACTTGAAATGCATGGATATAACCCAAAGATCTTGGTTCCTTTCGATATTTGCGCGTATCGGATTGTAACTTCCTGAATTATGGCCCCTGATCATACGCAAAATCGCCTTTGTTTAGCTTGTGGTTCCTCTAGAGGTCACAATTATTATCTGATTTAAAAAATCGTTTGATTATATCACCGTTACACCCTAAGGAAGGTTGAGTTCGAATTGCGGAAAAATCGGACCAAAATTTCCATACAAAATGGCCCCGTTCGTATGCGAATACTGTTGAAAAATGGTATATCAAGGTCGTCGACCCTGTAGAGGTCACAATTTTAATTCGATTTTGATGAAACTTGAAATGCATGGATATTACCCAAAGATCTTGGTTCCTTTCGATATTTGTGCATATCGGATCGTAACTTTCTGAATTATGGCCCCTAATTATACGCAAAATCACCTTCGTTTAGCTTGTGGTCCCTCTGGAGGTCACAATTATTATCTGATTTAAAAAATCGTTTGATTATATCACCGTTACAAGCTAAGGAAGGTTGAGTTTAAATTTCGGGAAAATAGGACTAAAATTACCATACAAAATGGCTGCTATTTGTACGCGAATACTGTTAAAAAATAGTATATATCAAGGTTGTGGACCTTGTAGAGGTCACAATTTTAATTTCGATTTTGATGTAACTTAAATTGCGTGTTTATAACGTCAAGATCTTGATACTTTTCGATATTAGTGCATATCAAATTGTAACTTAATGAATTATGGCCTTTGATTGTAGGAAAAATCACTTTCGGTTTTGCTGGTACTCTATCCATCTCTCGAAAATGTGGCCGTATCCTGCCTGGCAGTGCCAGCTTACTATCTTTGTATCTTGCTTTTGGGAGGCCTATTTATATAAGCCTTTGGCTTGTTTCGGTATCACTCCATGTCCCCCCCCCCCACTTTGGTGTTCCTCACTACCGATGGATGAAACATTGTTTAAGCATCTATCATAGTAATGATGTTTGTGATAAAATAATATTTGGAACATGTACAACCAGTTCTATCACATTGTGTGATAATGACTGGAACGAATATTGTCCTTTAATGTTATAAAAAAAATATGTTCACCATGTCTATAGTGTTCGATCCCTGCGTTGGCAGAGAAAGTTCGTCCACATTTTCTGGCGTGGTTTCCTTCTTGTCAGTGATGTCGGATGGGATGAAAACCCAAGGTCCTAGGTACACATTGACGTGCATGTAAAAGATCCCTTCGCAGTTGGGATTTGTAGGCCGTAGCGATGCTGTCTGAGCAAAATTTCCTGCACACACTGTACGGCGTATGCCTGTCTTCATTAGCCCAAGATGTTAAACCCCATTTCATTTCATTTTCATCTGCACAGTGCTTGTATTCTTGTTATATATGTTGACTAATCTATTTTCATAAACTAAAAGAAAATAAATCTTACTTTTTAATAGTGCTATATAGACTTTTTGTTGTAACCATTTTTTTCAATTATCACCATTTCATGTATATGTATGAGTACTGTTATACTTTAAAATATATTTTTTATATCTATTTTCTAAATAAAATTTCGATAGTTTATTAACTTGTATTTGTTGTAATTGAGTTTGAAAAAGTCAACCCAAATTTTTAGCATTTGTGGGTTACATCATAAGGGTGGCATTGAGTCAACTAGCATGGTTCCAGTTCCCTAGTTCTTCCTGACAAGGAGTAGGGTCGTCTGTCCAATGTCATGTGTTTTTTTCCCAGGTCCTCTAATTAAAATTGAACCATGTGTTAAGTGCCGAAGTTCGTTGAGTGGGAAGGGATTTGAAAACACTATTGAGTGTATATCTTTTAGTTATTGGATTACTGTATAACATTTAAATGGTTATGTTTCCATCACAATGGTTATGTTATTACGTTATTTTTACATTACATTTACGTCATTTTCTGATGTAAATCTAACGTAAAGTTTACGTAAGTGACGTAAACTTTACGCAAAATTTACGTTAGATTTACGTCAGAAAATGACGTAAACTTTACGTTAGATTTACGTCAGAAAATGACGTAAATGTAACGTAAAAATGATGTAAACTTTACGTTAGTTTAACGTCATTTCCTGACGTAAACTTATCGTTAAAATAACGAGCAAAATGATGGTAAACTGACTGACCATTTTTACGTAAATCTAACGTAAAGTTAACGTCATTTTCTGACGTAAATCTAACGTAAGTGACGTAAACTTTACGCAAAATTTACGTTAGATTTACGTCAGAAAATGACGTAAACTTTACGTTAGATTTACGTCAGAAAATGACGTAAACTTTACGTAAAAATGACGTAAACTTTACGTTAGTTTTACGTCATTTCATGACGTAAACTGTACGTTAAAATAACGAGCAAAATGATGGTAAACTGACTGACCATTTTTACGTAAAGTTTACGTAAAGTTTACGTCACTTCGTTTACTGGGTACCTGCGGAGCTACGTCATAAATTTCGCCACGTTAGTTACGTTTGTCTATAGAATTGTCTACATAGGTCTCGAAAAACTATTGCTTATAATAATCAATTTGAAGAAATGCGACCAATAGATTATGCATGATGCATGAGATCTGATTTTATTTATTAATCTAAAATGTGAATTACTAATACTATTACTAAATCTTATTATATTTCATTTCAACCGGGCTCTGGACTATAACTACACAATTACGATTCCATAATGATACAGAAACAAAAAGAAAAACAACCGACGCAAACCTATTTTCCATGAAGACATTATAAAGAATTAAATTATTAATACTGTGAGTTACAATTAAATCTTAATATTCCATTTCGACCCCCCTTCCGCCCCCGACGACAAGAATATAGCTAAGATTCGATTATGCAAAGAAACAACAAAACAAAACCCTAAAACATCCGCAAACCATGCACAGGAATCTGACCCTCTGTCGGTATATATATATATATTAAAGTAGATAAAGTACAAGTACATCTTTGTTTACGGTAGATAAATGCATATAAAAATAAAAAAATACGTCCAGGTAAAAAATTCTCCACTTTACTTCATTCCGACATATATGCATACACCATGTCGTACCAGACAATATATAATAAATTTGTTTAGGAATATGACCTTCTATCGGGATACATATTATGCATACACCATGTCGTACCAACCAGACAATATATAATAAAACATTTTTTTATTATATATTGTCTGGTACGACATAGTGCATACACTAAAACGACAGAAGGTCAGAATCATGTGTTAACACATTCGCGTCATTAATTCCCCCACCCCCTAAAAAATTGTATTATATAATTCATTTTATGAGACACTGTATCTGCCCCTAGTGCAATATAGTTCCCACGCCCCTGAACGTATCATTAATAATAATAATAAGTAAATGTATAAATATATGCAATGTGTTGCAGCAAAAACATCTCAAAATACGTTCGTTTTGAAAATAATGACCACCCTCTACGGAAATCTGACAAGTGACAATGTCGACATTCATCATTAATAGCTTACAGGAAATAGTTGAGCAATCATAGCAATTGAATATGTTTGTGTGCATCACACGTTTCTGTGCATAACGTTAGTATTGTTAATTCTTTGAACAAATAAAGTTACAAATCCCCGAAGCAACACACAATACACATACAGCCCTTGTGCTTTCCTGTGATTGAAGTCAACCCACGAGAGATTTTGCATTACGGTTAGTTTCCGACTACGGCTTCCGATTTGAACTAAAAGTAATAAATGAAATAAATACAACGAGATATGGTTGTTACTAAATAATTTTGCTTTCCGGCAGAGTTGAATGACAGTACTTTATAGTATTAGAGTGAAAATCTTTTGGTTAAAGTACAGTATTCATAATACAATGCTCCTCTCTTGTGTGAATTGGTAAAATTATATTCATAATAGTGCGTTAATCGTGCACAAATAGTTATGTTAATTTATCACTCAGTAACATTCCTCAGTAGATATCGCTTGTGTGATAATTTTTATATTATACGGAGATATCGCATTACATGAATTGTATTTTATTATATTTATTTATTTGTGCGTGAAAAAAATGGTTGGGGGATAAATAAAATCTTCTACTCATCATTTTTTGATGTAAAAAAATATCAACATTCGTCGATAAAGTAAGACATATACTCGGTAACACCTCGTCCTTTTTTTCATTATCCACTTTCGATATAAAAAAATAGAGCAGATTATCTATACGTTTTTGATTCGTGAAGCCTATCTTTGAAACTCAATAGATTGACCATTAAGGACTAATTTTTATGTTCGTCTACAAATACACAACCGAATATTAAGTTTGTGTATACGGTATAAATACAAACAGTGTCTATTAAAAACAGTATACCACATGTCTTGCGAACCAGACGTCAGGCAGAGGCGGATTAAAGGGAGGGGGGCGCAAGGGGCGCGCCCCCCCCCCCCCCTAATTTTGGACAGTGCCCTCTTTTACTTCTGAAAGTGCCTTTTTTACTTCTGAAAGTGCCTTTTCTCAGACCCAAATATGTCCGATAAATATCAGCCTTATAGCTCTTGGAATTGCTACAGATGCAAGGAAAAGGGATGTAGCCACGCCAGGCGGCGCTATTTTTTGCCGCCAAGCACAAAGAAAAAATCGAAAAAAGCCGCCCAGTCGTATTTAAACCCTCTCGACTTCGTCCCCTTTCTGTACACAAACTCAGCCATGATAAAAGCCCACACAAAGCATGTCTGCCACGGCATTATTTTTTTGTGTGCCGTAGTAGACCCTATCATCCAAATTTACGGCACTCCAATGTTAAAGGTTTAGATGTCGTTAATGATGTCGTTCTTAATCTACGGTTAATCCTAGCCGATCCACAATGTCAATGTTTCTTATTTCATTTCTTGCCTGTATCGTGGATTTGCTACGGCCCGGAGTAGGGCTAGGACGACGATGAGAACTTTCTCAACTCCTGTCTGACCTGATTCTCATTCCACCGTAATAATAATATAATTTGTGAGACAAAAGCCAAATAAAACAACGTGTTTTAATTATAAATATCTATCTGTTGTCAGGCCTATATAAATTTGAATACATAAGAAATTGATTTGCACTGAAGCAAATAAGACAGCAAATGCTCTAAAAATACACCAATAAGGGATGAATTTTCATAAAAGACCACGCCCCTCCCAAAAATTTAAGGAAGTGCCCTCATTTTGCAGCGCCCCCCCCTTTTGGAACTCCTAGATCCGCCACTGTCAGGGGCTCGATTCCTGTGTTGCCTTATAAAATTCCCGTGACAGCTGTGTAGGAGGCATGATGGTCTGGCGAGGAACAAAGTATAGTCGTTTGGATTGGACGCACAATCGAGCTCATGGTTAAAAGAACTGTTCGCAGTTGGAATTCAATGCAGGGTAGACAGTAGCGCCGCTGTACGGGCAAAATATATACCCGGCTTAATTATCCCAGTTGATCCAGAAAAGAAGGACGAGAAACCCCATTTCATTTTATGTTCACAATATGACGGCGGGCATTCTTCAAAAATGACAATCTATGACACCCGTTTGAAATACAATAATTTTACAGCACTGAATTTTCAGAATTCAGCATGTCAATGATCGACTGGATATGTGAATTGGTGATTAGAGGTAAGTTTTATTTAACGTAAGGTATTTATAAAGCCAAGGCAGGTCGTATATAGGTATGTATGTAATACTAGTATATCTATATTTATTTACATAACACTATAAATAACGCCCTTGTTATCTGTTGATAACACCGAATCTCAGTGGAGCTATGATTGGGATGAGACTCATCATGTCCGCATATAAATTATTCCTTTTACACCGCATGTGTGGTATTTTAATAATAATATTTTAATGTAATAATTTAACCGCTAGTTTGACCTCTTTTTTTAATAGACAGTCATTCATGCATGCCACTAAGGACGCCTATCAGATCGTCGCGTCCTACAGTAAGGCAATAAACTCAACGTTGCAGCTTTGTTCTCATTAGTAACACGGGACCCCTTTATTATATAGAATTAATTCAATTCAATAATTTAAACGTCATCATCCCAATCAACATCATCATCATCTTCATCATCATCATCATCAACCATCATCATCAACCCCACCACGAGCCGATTTATTTCTAAATAGAGAGAGGTTAACGTTGCCGTGTTGCCCTTTGCAAAACATTGAAAAACGTCATGGTCACTTTTTAACATGTTAATTTAACTACAGCAAATCAGTATGCTTTTTAAATAGGACGAGTAAAACCACTACCCCTACGAATACCGTTAACACATTTACTGACGAATATTTATGTCACTAGAGCTAGCTTATTTAACATGCTTTTGCTGATGTGAGTTTCATTTTTGCAGAATGCCGCTGCTTTTTTGTCGTTCAAATTGCCAATACGAGTTACGTTTTACTAAGAAGCTACCCGACCCTCACCAATAGTAGCTACATGGATTGAAGAACACCATGTCCTTACTGATACGTTACATTTCGTTGAAGAACACAGCTATGCCCTTGCGCAAATGAGTTCCATTCCATTCAACAACAACACGTCATTGTCAATATCAGTTGTATTTCATTAAATAACACTGTGTCCGTGCCAAAATAAGTTACATTTCACTAGGGAACACCTTGTTCTATTGAAGAAAGCTGTGTCCCTGTCGAAATGAGTTACATTTCTGTATTAAAGCATCAAAACGGTGCCCTTGCCCATGTGAGTTACATTTCATTGAAGGACACTGTGTCCCACCTTTTATGAGTTTTATCCCATTGAAGAACATTATGCAATTGCCAGTATGAGTTGCATTTCATTGAAGAAAAATGTACCCTTGTCAATATGAGTTACAATTCTGTATTGAATAATTAACACTGTACCCTTGTTCCTTGCTAATACGACTCGCAAAGCTACATGCTGTATTGAGAAATGCCTTTACGATTTGGTATCAATTTTATGGAAGAACACTTTCGACCTTAATAATATGAGCTACATTTCATTACTAACAGAATTAACATTTATTTAACGAAAGTTATAGCCCGAGCCAACAAGAAATACCAGCATCATATATCAGCTGAATATGACAACCTTTACCAAGTTCATAAATTAAGATGGGTCATTATTCTGTAGATTAGATTAAAATATAATTTTGAGTCAGTGGTATATCCTGTCTGGTAGGTAGATTGGTATGCCAAAAGAGTACGCGGTGGTTTTTCTGCACTAGAACAGGTGTTAATTTATGATTATCTCATAGGCTACAATGACATATACTGTTCTTCTGATACAATTTTTACTATATCCCTTTTTTATTAACATTTCGGGTTAAGAAACAACTAAGCTGCATGATTCATATCCTAAGTAGTAGTATTGCTCCCTCGAGTAAATTTAATTTATATTTGGGCTTTTATGGTGCATTTCACCTGAGGGAGGGACTGTTATAATTATATTGTTCACCTGTTGGTTATATAACTTCTACTTATGTTATATCTATATATATATATAGCCAGATGAGAAACACACCGGTTCCTTATATACATGGCTTTACTTAACCGGGTTTAAATCATTAAAGTATGACACACAGATTCACACGTGCGCGCTCTATCATAAAGCCTGCCATTGTGTCACCTGGTGTGGTTTCGAATCCCCGGTTGTACGTGTCAAGGAGTAGGGTCGCCTGTCCAACCTCGTAGGTTTTCTCCAGGTCCTCCGGTTTCCTCCCACTGCTAAAGACCCCTGCGCACGAGCGAATTATTGAAATTTATATTAAAACCATATTTTAGTCCCGGAATGACCTAGTTTGTGTCGAGTGGACGTTAGACTTTATTTTTCAGTGTTTATAAAGAAATTTTATAAAGAAATTTTGAGACGTGATTTATACTAAAACATTATTAAAATTCTATGGAGATTATTATGCCGCGAACCGAACAAGGTTAATGGGGATATGGGGGGCATTGCAATGAGCGCCGTCCGCTCTCACGATTTTTGTTTCCGGAACATATCCAATTAACCGTTGATTGGAAATTCTCCGCGTAAATATGCATCTTAGTTAGATTTAAGACTTCGTATTAACCGGTCCAATGTCTAATATGTTGAAACCTGATAAAGTGATTATAATTACACCATGATTGAATAGTTGAATATACGGGCATGTTTATTATTATTCACTTGGTTACATAAACAAATAAACAGAATTAAATTAAAGATACACTGTTAAACAAGTTTGTTAAATTATCACTATTCGGCCTTATATTCCCATCGCTTCTACGTTAAACCACGATTGTCTTGTAAATCAACGAAGCTAGCCATGGCGAATATTCCATTTCATAGTATTTCGTTGGGTGTTGAGTTAAAACTTCCCCTGTCCGCCCGCCATGCCCTCTTGCATTGGCGATCTGAAATCGAAGTTGTGGGATTAAGATTTGAGATAAATTATGATCTTCAAGTCACTTTATGGTCTGGACGTCAAAACTAGTATAGCTGTGTGTTTTTGTTGTTTTTTTATAAAAAAAACCCCGACAATACAAAGCCATTTTCAAAACCATATTATCTTTTCTCTTGTTATTTTATTGTGTACACAATTTATACGAAATACTTTTTTTTCATATACCTATATCACTTACTAATTACTTTCATGCCTCGTTATCGGTTGATAAGGTGAATAGCTTTTTAAGCACTAAATCAAACTTTCACTGATATAGCCACCTCAATTGTTTTCATCGTTAACTAGTCGTGTACGAAAGAGGCAGAAGTCAACATGTTTCACTACCCAGACTCGTTAAATTCAGATTATGTGGTAAGCATCACTTAAAAAAACAAATGGCAAACAAGAAAATAAAAACAGCAATAAAAAGCGTAAACGGTGTCTATTTAGCATATAACAGAGTGGTTAGTATTGTAAACTTTTTTGTTGGTAAATCTAAATTATGTGGTAAATGATCACTAAATAACAAAAATCCAGAAAAAAATAAATAAAAACTGCAGAAAACAGCTTCAACTGCAGTATCTAATATAGTATATGAGAGCGCTTGATTGTAGACTTGATTGTTGTGAAACGTCTCCACGGCGAAAGAGGTTTCTGTTTCGACTCTGTTGATTAAAAGTAACAGAACCGCAGCAAATAATTCAAGACATATCGAGTAGTAAAAAAGAAGAAAACGTATGGTTTTCTCACCAATCGTGTGCATGTTTAGGACCCGAGATGAAAGACTACCTGAGGAATTAAAATTTTATGAAGCAAGAAGTCTAGACAAATCCAGCTGTTTTTTTAGTTAGTATCGCTATTCAACTGCACCCTCACTGCACTTTTTGTTTCGTGTGTAGGTGTAATCAATTCACATTCATTTACGCTTATTTTAGTCGTCAGGTCTAAAATGGAACATGTAACACGAGAAAAGTGTAGGTTTGGTACATCTGAAATCGGATCCAACCTCCATCTTTGGTAACATTGTCCGCTCCAAGCTAAAACAGTCCTACATTTTGGTTTCAGAAATGACCACGCACAACTACTCATCTGCACCGCCTAAGCTAATGAAGACAGGTATTCGCCATACAGTGGGCTATGTGGAACATTTTTACCTGGACAGCGGCACTTTAGTGTCAACTCCTATTTCGAATTCAAACACAAAGGGTTCTTCACGGTATGTCGGTTTTTCGTGCCATCCTCACGACCAGATATTGTTCCTCGTCAGACCGTCCTGCACCACTGATATCACACGGGAAACTTTCTCGGTCAACGCGGAAAACAAACCCGGAGATCTCCTGGTAGCGAGCCAGCGTCTTACCCACTGAGCTACAAAAGACCCCCGTCAATCTCAATTGGTTACTTGCTATATGACGTTTATATGCTTGGTTAAAGTGGGGGGAATCCTTTATATGATGGTGGAAAGAGTGTTAGCAATAATATGAATAATGACACCATAGTTTGTGACTTCTGTATGGTTAAATGCTTTTGGACATTGAATTCATTTTAAAGCGCATGTTTTGACAGTCACTTTGTAAACTGCGATGCATTTATTACCACGCTATTTTATTTCTTTATTATAAAAAGTAAAATAAAATGGACCTACCCATACATTAAATTCCAACTGCCCCGGCGTGTACACGGGATCTTGTTTTCCTGTTCAGGCCCTTCGTCCTGAATGTAACTCGCCTGTCTAACCTTGTGGGGTTTCTCCGGCTCCTCCGGTTTCCCCCCACTGCCAAGCGAATTATTGAAATAAAATTAGACTTTATGTTAGTCCCGGAATGACCTAGTTTGTGTCGAGGGGACGTTAAACCGCATCTCCTTCTCTCTCTCTCTCTCTCTCTCTCGCTCGCTCTCTCTCTCTCTCTCGCTCGCTCTCTCTCTCTCCCTGGATATAACAAACCGTAACACACACACTTTAAGAATAGGTTATAGAGCACGTGTTGATACATGATCTTTACAACCGCTATTAACATAACGAAATACCACAGACGAACACCGACAAACTAATTATTGTTTATTATAGAAAATTTCTATTATATAATTAGTGGTGAGTATATAGAAAGGCTTGATCAAACTGATAACAAAACATTGATCAAAAGTTTGAACTTTGCAGGTCACAATAAATAAGGTTATATAGGTATAATGATGCTAAATTATACCCGGAAGGCCGAGTGAATACCCATTCTCCTTTGTTTGGAGGTTAAATAGCATTAGATTGAATGGTTAGCCTTATGTTTTTCTAGCTCATGTTGTAAGTTAAACAGGAATTTAATGACTTTCCGCTTCTGACTCTATTTAAAACTTTAATCTATATCCGCCCAGTTTCGTTTGTCAAGCCCGCGGCTGACTGACATTACTTTATTGAACTGGAAGCCTCGCGACACCATGCACAGGAATGATACCGTCCAGGAATCTACAACGGAGATATCCATACGTCTATATACGTTGGAAATGACTTCTTTTGGCATTCAGATGAATCCAACCACTGTTATGTTAAACTCCCATCACAATGTCGATTTCTAAAACCCCATTTACGTGTTATCTTTGAAACTGGGCAAAAAGAGTAGGTCGTATGGTGCGGCTAGCATGACAAAAATGCCCCTATAGCAAACTGCATGACTTATAGCTTTCCTCAGAAACACAGCTGGCGGAGTTGGTAATCAATGTTCAGACCAGCACCTGCAGCCAGCAACGTATACAATTGCTTTCGGAATGAGGCGGCGACGAGGACTTTGGGAACTACACCAAACCTCTAATGCATGACAATTACCCTTTGCTCAAATATATCCCCACCCCCAATCGACAAAATCCTGGATCCGGGCCTGGCTGGTACAGGGCGGCAACATGTTAAACCTCATTTTCCTTCACTTCTGTTTGAAACTCTAAATTAGGTGCAATCACCCGTTTCTTTATTTGAGCAACATCATACCCTGAACACTTATATATCACTACCAGAGTCTTAAAACCACCAGTAAAACATGTTTTTAATGTATGTGATGATATGCTTGCCTGCGTTTTACTTGTTAACAATTGGTCAACTGGTTCTGGGTCGTTAATATTTAATAGATCCACGAGGTCGTGTTATTCCTATTTTTGATGCAGAAGAATGTTAAAGTACAACATCAATTACAACGACGTGAAATCGTTAACGGCACCCATCATTATAAGGGCTAATTCAAGTGATGGATTGTACAAGACGAATCTGGTCCGGGGATACTAACCACAGAGATATGGCACTGGACTGATATTTAGAATGTCACAGGTCATTTATATCAGGGGTGGTGTCTGTGGGGCTGACAAGGAAACTTGGATTGTACAAGCCATACCGGGTTCGGGGATACTGACCATCGATACAGGACACTGGACTATTAGCTAGAATGTCCCAGGCAGCCCCAGGTGGTTTCAAGCCCTACCCTCACGTATCCAGGGGTGATGTCTGTCAGGCTGACGGGAATACTGTGCCTAGTCGATCAGATGGTGCAAATAACCGAGGTCCATTCGTTAACCCGTAAAAGGTTGATAGTAAAACATCGAAGAAGAGTAGATGGAAATCATAACAACCGTAACTCTGGGAAAATAATATGTTTAACATAGGTTTGTCCTAAAATGACCTAAACATAGCATTAACGCGCCATTCCATTCCATTCCAGAAAGTTGACTCAGCTCGATCGTTCCTGGTATTACAGTTGTTAGAGATTAGGGTTTTGAAATGGATTTCATATCGATTCCACTGTCATGAGAACAGACCGAAGGTCTCTCATTAGAACGGAAACTCTAATTAACGAAGACACTGATGAGTTTCGGATATTCGATTTCAAATCAACAGGCTTGTTTGAAATCGTCCCAAGGGAAAATATTCAAGCCGTAATCTCGTCAACATAATTCACGTTATAGTTTACAAGGATAGATTGATTGAACTCTGGAAGAACACTTATGAATTAAACGAACATTTTGTTTGTCTCCACCACAGGTGCTAGTCTTGTGCAGAAGGAACTGGGCTTAATAAATCCCTTGGTTCGTCTCGGCCCACGGCGGCATTGGAACCTTGAATATTCTATTCGAGAGTCTGAGTGTCATCTCAGCCCCGGCCACATTTATCTACAAGCGATGCTGGAGTCAGTCACACATATATAATAAACGTTGCAAATCCTTACAAACATTAGCTGACTTGTCCCCGGTTCTTATCATGTCGTAGTCAATTAATATGCCAACAACACATCGTTAGTAATAAAATGTTTATATCCTTAATGTAGGTTATGAGTGATTCAGGAAACAATAATGATACTATTATTCCAGATACGTCGGAACAGGAAGACCATTTTACTAGTGATATTCTCAGAAAGAAATACTATACAACCATGATCATTTGGACTGATCATTTTCACTGAACATTGCCATGCAACCTTTTCACTGAACTGCTCTAATACGTCAGATTCGACACCAGAATAGCATTATTTAGAGCAGGTTACCCAATGAACAGCTAGTCCATTATTTATTATGTTTGTATATAATTAAAATCCCCAGTAATTTGAACATTTTGTTCCATTTGATGCAAAGCAAATCGGTTAGAGAGATATTTTCTCGTTCCAATATTTAACGCCTTGGTTTAATCTGAACATTGTTAGCTTTGGGTGCTTGTGTGTTTGTGCTATTTCTTCAGCTTTTGTAATGCATTGTTATTGTTTAAACAAGTCTAAGCCAGGAACCAGACACGACGCGGGGCAAGGGGAGGGGGGGTGGTAAGTTGAGAGATGACTGAACATGTCAATTTTTCATGAATTAAGAATTCCTGATGCACCGAAGGCAGGGATGGATCTTCGTGATACCATTTGGGTATGTAAAAAACAGTGTACAGCTTTTTAAAACTTGTGGGTTACTATAGGGTACGGACAAAGAACATTTGGACCAGATTTCATCATTCAGTTGCAGAAACAATGTAATGAACTTATGTATAAGTATATGTTGATGATATTAACGATCTAACAGTTAATCCTCAAACCGAAATAGTTCACGTGTTTATTGTTCTGAGAATAACTTGTTGTACGGTTCGCTACCATCTGAAAATAATCATTCATCTACGACTGTCTAGAAACAGTCAGTTTGGCGATGACATGAATAATCGCAAAAGAAATACTATCTCAAGTCATCAAGGAGCGTTGGCCACTCACCGAATAAAATATAGAAAAATCTGCCATAAAAAAACTCTGCTAAATTATGTTCTGATATTTCTTCCATCTGGACGACAGGATATTTGAAATCTGTCTGTTGCAACGATAGAAGTAGACTGGACCATTCCTTGATTCTACAACCTCCGATAATAGTAGTAGTAGGGTTAATTCTAGATGCATAAGCAAGGTATTTCATTCTTCACTTTCTGAGAAAGTTACCTAAGAAACCGCTGAAATAAGTAGGTTACAATTCACTGCAGCCCCACAAGCACCCAGCTAGATAATTAAATACCATTAAATTCTACTATCGTTTAGGTGAATTTCAAGTCTGGACAATTTGTTAACAACAGTAGATATTTCTGAAACTCAACATGAGTAACGTTTCGTTTCGTTCTTTTTTACTTTCGATGGCCTACACTACATGGCTACCTGAGCGCGTATGGGAGTTCGTGTCAGAGGTCATACGAGCGGCGTTTGACCCCATCACGCAAGACATTTGATTAACCAGCCCAATTGGCTAATCCCTCCCATCCTCCAGAACTCGTTCACATCCTAGTGTAGTAAAGACAAGTAAAACGAAATTTTGAACTATAAAAAACGGAACAAAGTAGGATCTATTTCGACTTATGGATAGGACTGTATATAATTAATTGGTTAAAAAGGTTTTTAAAAAAAGGTTTTCAGATACTAAACCCCTCTTTAATAGTAAAATGATTCAACTTCCATTTATTTTCCTAATCCTGAATATACTCCCATTTTATTCACCATGTTCGTGTCTGTATTTTCACACTTAGATGAATCAGCCAATGGAAAATATATTTATCAGAACTGGGGCTAAGTCAAGAGCTATAACGTTTTAAAATAACTTTCAAAATTATAAACACTCCCACCCGTGATCGTTATCAGGTTGATCTCTTCCCAACTCTCACAGCATTTTAATATTAAGGAATGTCTTACACAACTCATTAAATTTGTGCTAGATTATAGACAAAATGAATATCTTATGCCATGGCTATAAAAATGAAAAGCAAAAATTAAAAACTTCAGAAGCACCACCCACATGTCAGAGTTAATTTATTTTATGAACTAATTCTTGAGAAAATCTAAAATAGAATATATGGAGATAGCGTTGAAATATTTTGGGGGTGTATATTGGAAAAGATTATAATTCAACGGGGAGATCGTCTACTGTCCTCAATACAAATTTTGAATTGAAATATCTACGCCAAGGGCACCGCGTCGTTTTATTTATTCCCCGGGTATATTGACTGTTTTTAACCCATATAGCGGTGTTGGGGAGCCGAATGGTTAGCACGTCGGCGTTGTATTATAAGGTCTTTCATGGAGTCAAATGGGTGGTTCCGATTCCCCGGTTGTCCCTGGGGTCGTTTGTCGAACTTCGTGGGCTTTTGCCCTATCCCCCCTTTTCCTCCCACTGCTAAAGACCCTACGCGCACTAAAATTGAACCATACGTTAGTCGCAAAATGAGTTAGTTTGTGTCGAGTGGACGTTAATCCTCATTTCTCTCTTTTATAACCCATTTCAAACTGTTGTTATATTGTTACAATTAATAATAAGCGTCAGCTAAACCATTTTGTGAATGACTTATTATCTACTGATATTGATCTAAACTACATGGACGTCAAACGCAAAACATGGTTCCCACAATTAAATATTGTTATAAATAACATTATTCTTACTGAATGGGGTCAGGGGTCAACCATCCTTGTTTATGATTCTCTGAACACGACGAACATCTAGCATGCTGTAATATTGAATATACAGTTTCCTGCAAACCCAATTTATAAACAAATGAAATGCACCAATGGAATTTTGCACAGGCAGTGGTGTGTGTTCCTATTCATCTTCATGTAATGCCTAAAAGGTTTTCGTCAATTAAAGATGTATTATGTAAAAGCTGAGTCTGCCTGTTGCAGGTCTTTTTTTTAGTTTCAAATATTATATATACTATCATTTATTCACATGACAAGCTAATAATAAATTCTCGACTATCGGATGGACGTGAGTTTTATGGGTTAAAAAATAAAATCGTCCGTACGTTAATGAACAATCTACGCTATGGCTTCAAATAGTCCTAAATTCGCTCAGAATAAAGTAATTTGAAATTTTCAATATGTTCATTTTTCAGTATCTATACATATTTGAACGAGTATAGCAAGGACGACCAGGTTTTTTTTACATCCTTAAATGTACCAACAAAAAAGCACAGGACTGATCTTGGAGTTTTTAACAAAATACGTGTCTGGCTTATCAAAGATTTAATTGTCTTCATTATCTGGAATTACATCCTATGTTAAACACATTATAAAGTACAACTGTTGTATTGGTCCCATTTGATTGGCATGGCAAGCACCTGTTATTTATTGTTTCATACTTTTTGTCTACTCTATTAACTCACGCTTGGTCTACCCTATTAACTCTTTGCATGCCAGCATCTCTTAACAGTTGGTACTAATCAAAGCATTGGCCACCAGGAACATTGTTCTGTTAACGTCCGCTTCCACAATAGTGATTTCAGAGAAAAAATCTAGTAGCAACCGAAGTTATAGTCCAGGAGCTAATGGCAAAAAAATATGGTCATCAGTTACAAAAGACTGTATGTTCAGTTTCTCAGTTTCAAATGCCTTTGGAGCAGCGTCATCAACATTTAAACCTTTACTAAAGACAATAGTACCATGTCTTTTATTTCCACTACGAATAGAAATATTCTCACTTAAAAGCAGTTTGTTCTGCAAATCGCTGGGGGAAATACCTAACTCGGTATAGTTTCCGCCACCAAATTCTAATAAACATGACTGATAGTATTGCAGTAAGCTATTTAACAGGTAGACCTCTTGATTTTTCCAGAATAATGTCAGTCATAAAACAACATTAAGTATCAAATGCTTTGGTATGTATATTCCTAGCACCATGTCATTCACTGTTTATCATATGACCCGCTTACTTTCTCGCATCTTTTCAACTATTTGTTGATATTCATTACCCTAGGTTACGTGCATAACAGTAGGACATTCGGCCCCATTTCATTTCATTTCTACACTGCACATTGCATGATAATGAATGTATTTGCCAATGGAGTCTATATCTTGGATATTCTTAAGCATATTTTCTTTCTGAAGAATTGTTGCATATTCTTGAATATTTTTTCGATTGTCTTTTCGACACAGGCTATTAGTTTCTGTTTGTGACCTTGATATTTTCTGTTTGTTTTTCTGCAAAACAAGCAGACCTTCTCGAACACACCGGAACTGGGTGTAGAAATGAAATGGGGTTTAAAGTCCTACTGTTCTGCTTCTAAACTGGGCTAATGAAGACGGGCATACGCCATATAGTGTGCTATGAGGGAAATTTTGCCCGGGCACCGGCGCTACGGCCTACTCTTACACCGAATTCCACCTGTCAAGGGGTCTCTTACGTGCACGCCAATGTGTACACGGGACTTTGATTTCTCGTACCATCCGAACGACTAGAAGCTGTCCTTGTCAGGCCCCTCGACCTGCAAGACTAACAAGGGGAAGCCGGAAAATCTGGATGAACTTTCTCGGCCAATACAGAGATCGAACACCCGACCCCCAGGCTAGCAAGCCAGCGTCTTACCCACTTAGCCACGTGATCCCCACTGGATGTAGAAGTCAACAATTTTTAATTTGAATTTGGGTTGTCATTTTCTTGTTCATCATCCGTTTGTTTCTGTGGAATTTTAGACAGTGGCGTAAATCTTCTAAGACATTCCATATGAAATCTTGTCAACTTGTTTACAACTTTGGGGAGCATCGTTTCAGCATGCTTCAAACGTAACTTTTTCCGGATTTCTAAAATTTGTTGACAGTTTTGTAGAGTATCTTTTTTAATCCGACCGACATCGGCATTATTGTCAGAATGAAGAGACTATCAGCTTTCGTATGATATGATGTATACCAGATTAAAGGCGTAAATGTGGTTGATTTTTTCCAAATTGACGTATTTTTATTTTTTGTGTGTATTTATCTACCGTAAACATGGAGATATTTGTACTTGATCTACTCTAATCTATATACATGCTTGTATATATTCCTGCTTGACTTCATATTTCAGTTATATTACAATCGTCTTTGATTTTACAACCGTCTTTTTCAATTTCCGTGTCGTAATGAGTTCTTATGCTTCAACTGGCAAAATAAATGAAATGTGTTCCGACTGTAAAAATTACATACCTGTTGTGTGGACGAATACAAAATAATTGTATGAGACACTGTAACTGAAGACTAATATACATTACATCCCACTTCTACCTCGTTGCCATTGGCAACCTTTGATAAAACTGGCCTGTTTATTTCCAATACAGGCGTAAAAGTATCCGTGTATCAGAAATGAACAGTACACTTTTTAAAAAAAAGTACTGTTCATTCCCGACAAACGAACACTTCTACACTGTTTAAGATACCATTCAAGCAATAAGTAGCGGACGTTTAGTCCGGCCCAGATCGCAATGATAGCTATGGCTCTATACAATGCAGCCGGACAAATTACACGAAACAACTAGTCAAAATCACAGTAACAAAACAAACAGGGTGGAACAAACTGGCAGTTCAAAAATATATACAATGACATTAAATTAACTAAACATCATATTACACAAATCAATTATTATACATGTCAATTGGCACGTATTCCATAATTTGGTTTGATTTATTAATATGCAAAACATATAAATAAGAACACTGAATAATTATTGTAATTGTGATGATAAAAGGCGCAGTTCTCTTGCTGGACACTTCACAGACATTTAAAATAAGCAGGATAAAAACAAAAACGCCTAGAAAGACATCTATTTTATTACAAATAATTCGTTGATGCATACTTTCACCAGGAATGACCCACGTTTCGCATTTCCTTCACACTACATTTAATAATAATATTATTAATATTGCGGTCTTCTACGATGTGGTCTAAACAAACACGTGATTGTTTTACGCCCAGGGTATAGCTAGACGCACGTGTAAATACTACTCAGCTCGTCTCTCGACTTCGAAATCATTCTACCATGAAATGTAACGTGAGGCTCAGAAAGGGATAAATGAAATAACATTTGTCACTTTTCGGTTGAAACGACTCGATAATAAATACTATTTTTTACATATCGCTTCAAAATACTCGATAGAAATGTGATGTAAGTGACTTATTAGCACCTTTCCTCGGTGCTTCGCCTCGGCTGATCCCCCGACCAAAACTGTTCTGATATTCACCGATACACCTCGGAAAGGGTGCTAATAACTACTACATACATGTATTTATATTATGAGATAACAAAAGTTAATTATTGCCAATATTGGTGGCTAATGGATAAACTGTTCTAATGATCACCATGGGAACTGCCGGACCAAAATTATAAAACATACTATAACACTGTTATTTAATTTCAAACTTTTTAAAATGTAGATATGTTTAGATGATTTATGTATATAGAGGGGGTGGGTGGGATTGCAATTTGGGGGCCCTTCTGACTTGGGAAAATACCCCAAATTTATGGTTACATTTTTCATGCATGGACAGTATTTCTAGTACGTTTAAGTCATGTTCCTGATTTTAGGGTGCGGTCAGGTGGACTGTAGGGCGATCTGACTTGTGGAAAGCCTCAACATGTTTAATGAGAATTTTGAAAAATATGTTTTCTAAGTATGGGTCTTTGTTTCCAGTAAGTTTCAGCCATGTAACTTATGGCCGTACAATAAGACCCATTTTTAGGGTGTGGTTGGACATACTTTAGAGTGATCTGACTTGTTGAAAGCCCCAAGTTTTTTGGTTAGAGTTTTGAAAATACTATTTACCAAGTGTGGATCTTTGTTTCTGGTAAGTTTTAGCCATGTAAGTGATGACCATATTATTAGCCCCGTGAGGCGATATTAGGTGTGGTTTCACTTTGGAAAGGCCCGGAGGTTTTGTGAAATATTTACTCCGACTATGGATACCATTGTCCCTAGATTGTTTCAGCCACGTAACGTATGACCTAATTGTAGGCCCCCTGAGAGCTACTTTAAAGTTCCGCTGCAGCAGACGCCCCAGCAGTGCCCGATCTGACCAATTGACTTTTACTCGTACGGAAAACGTCTACAAATTTGTGGGGTCAAACCTTTAGTAACTGATGACCATATTAATTTGTCATAAGCTCCTGGACTATTGGTTGTGCAAGCCAATATCGTCTGGGGCAACAGACTATGCAAAACATTATTGATAATAACTCTTGTAGTGTGGTACACTGCAAAATATTTCCATTTTTTATGTGGCCGAATTCCGTAGTTTAAAACTTTTTTTCTGTTAATCGATGTTTTTTTTTTAGAAATTGTGTTAAACTACCTGTATTTCTATGGAATATCCAATAACAGGAAATTTCCCTGAAATAGGGTAGGGATAAAATGTTTTATTCCCTTCTTTATGAGACTCATTTCTGTTAGTTTACAGAATGAACGGGTGGAATGACCAGTCGAGTGGGCGTTAAACCTCACCCCCTCTCGTCTCTTGTCTCCCTCAGGTATTGTATAATTAATTATCGTGTTTATTGTTCTAATATTACCAGTTTCAATAATACCATGGGCCATGACAACTTATAACTTGATATTACTGCTAATTAGTAGGTACAAAGTAAACTGTAAAATCTGACGTGGTCAATATCGGATGAGATATTGGTAAGCACTAAGTTACTAGCGCGAATGAAATATGGTTTGTATAGGTGCAAGCCGTTAAAAACCGCAAATGTCCTTACCTTATAAATAAAAAATAGTATATGCCTTGCTTTTCTTTAACTATACGTCACAGTCCCCCCCCCCCGCCCCGCCTCTAAACGTGGGAATAAAACATCCTGTTCTTCGTTGGTGTTATACAGTATAAACCCATCGAAACGAAATTCTCATATCCCGGGGACTTGCCCACTGAACAATTATAAACTAAAATACCTACATATTTACAAATTATTCCGGGTGGGTGGGTCTGTAGTTTCAATCTGGTGACCCTCATGTCTTTGTGCTAAGTGGGCGATAATTAAAGATATATTAATCGATAATAATAATTGACACTTATTAATATGATCTTCAATTACCTTTTTACATTTTAAGTCATATATACGTTTCTATTATCAGACACTAATTAATAAATATGATCTACAATTACTTTTCTACATCATAATAAAGCTTATGTGCGTTTATATTTTGTCTTATTATCGGTTCAGGTTTTATTAAAAATATTTTTTATAATTATTTGTCTGCGCAGTAGCTTGTTGAACATCCATTATAATAGATACCTCAGAGACGTCCAACTGTATTTTGCTCAATGCTGTGAGTTATAACGTTTGAACATTACATGGATTATGGTTCATCGAGAATCGCAAGAAAATACGGAAAAATGGAAAGGAACAACATTTCGCTGTTTGTTAGAAAACTAATGCTAAAGAATACGGTAAGCGACATTAAAATGAGCGACAGTTAAAATTATATATAGAGCTATACGGATTGACTGCTAAGACGTTAATCAGGAAATATGTTTTATTAATATTATTTTGATAAGAAAGGAAACATTTCTTGTCACTAAGGCTAGTGTTGTGTCGAGTGGAAGTTAAACCCCGTTTATCTTGCTCTGTGGCTAGTGACGGCTATAAAACTGGAATAACAGCCCGGTCAATTCATATTGAATAATAAAAAGGAAACATCATTTTATGTAAATAGTTAAATAAAGATGAAAACAACACTGGATTCAGAAGGGAATAGCACAAGGAGTAGCTGTTATTAAACAAAAGACGGAATCCTTCCCAACAAAAAGGTTCCCTGATCAACAAACATAAGATGAACGTAACAGAACAATTATCTAATCATACTGTTTTTACCCATGACGGACATGGTATTCCAGCGGCAATTATTTCAATTGTAATAATTTTACTGAATGGAATGAGTTTGACGGTAATTGTTAAAAATAGGGCATTGGAAACTAAAATAAAAGTGTGTTTTATAGGTCATTTATTAACAGATTTTCTTTTTGGAATATCAAGTCTTGTGGCGTCCCAACCTGAGCTTCGACACACATACAGATCGCTTTGCTTTATCAACGTCTACGGGGCTTTTATTTTTGCTACCACAACCAGTATGATGACGCTGATTCAAAGTCTGGATAGATTTTGCATTATTAGATTTACCTATTCCTACACAGCCTGGATAAATGCACGCAAGATGGTGTTTGTTATTGTTTCAGGTTATGTCTTTTCTATATTAAGTGTACTGACTGTAGTTTATATTAGTTATGAAGAGGCGAGCGATTGCTACCTTTTTACGGCCGGGGGTAAAGTGGTATATGCGTTTCTTGGTTCAGTTTTCACAGTTTGCCTCATTGCTGTTATTTGTATCTATGTATACACAGGGAAGACTCTTATACGGCATACAAGACAAATACGGGATACGATCGTGGGACAGAGCGACTCGTCGATTATCTTAAACGAAAAAAGAAATATAGTAACCATGGCTTTAATTGTCGGTTTCTATATTCTATGTTATCTTCCGCTTATTATCACCATTTTTTGGTTTATTTTTAATTGGGAAAATCGAGAGAAATACGCCGAAGAAAATCCCCTGTACCTGGTCGTGCTTTTATACATGGCAAACAGTGTGCTTAATCCTATGGTTTATTTATGGCGATTAAAATCCCAGAGATTACAATGCCTAAATATATGTCGACTGTTGAGGGGGCCGCCCCAGGGATCATAAGGTGTACGTTAATGGTCGGGGGTTTATATACCGACCCCCCCCCCCCCCAGCTAAAATGTCTAATGAGATTGAGGTGTTCTGCAACTTGGCTCTTGGACAATTCGTCGCTGAACAATTCGTCACCAGACAATTCGTGACCAAGGACAATTCGCATATCGGGACGAATTATCCGAGGGCAAATTGTCCAGGGACAAATTACCCAGGTACGAATAGTGCTAGTAGAACAGTCTGCAGACTTTTGATGATTTGGTAATCGTTCATTTTATGTTCACGCCCAACTTTCCGGTCCTCTAAATATCAGAATCCTTTCATCAGTAGCGTTATTTAAGAAACAATGAAAAATGCACGTATTATTAGAAGACTTTCCTCGGTTATCATTCATTTTAATCTATAGATAACAGGGAATTTTCAAATTAATACCAATGTAGTGAAATTGATCTTAACTCAACTGGGCCATGTTTCTCGAAATCTTAATAAAAGATAAAATCCAAATTTTAGTAGATACTTCAATTTTGATTGGGTTAGCCCTAAAATCAAGCTAATATTATCCGATCAAATTACCAAAAATTGGATTTTATCTTAAATTAAAATTTCATGAAACAGGCCCCAGAACTGTAGCAATTAAAATATTTCCGTAATGTCCAATTCAATTTTGTGTGTTTGAGATACGCCATTTTGAAAACACCATTCTCATGTTGTGATCTTATGTTGTTAGATTCTGAATTCTAGGATTAAAGCGAGAATTTCATTTATCCTAAGAAAGTCAAAACATAATTATTTCTATGTTTTTTGCTCAATATGTTATCAACTCACTATTATGGGCATGGGCATTATTTCCCACCCTAAAAAATCATTGACACAGGAAATAATAACACAAGTACCTCCCTTGTTTTTCCCATTCACTCCATGTATAAGCTATATTCAAACGTTGGAATTTGCAGTTGTAAATTATATTTTTGCCAATTATCAGCTGGCAATAGTGAATTATAGTATTATTCTTTAACAAGGTAGGATTGTTTATGGATACCATCTATTTAAATGCTTTATTTTAAAAAAATTCAAAAAGATAACTTAAAAATATGAAATTGTAGCTTTAAAGTGTATCACTTATCTCTATATTTATAATAGAACTACCAGTTCTTCAAATATGTTACTGTTTCTAATAAAATGGTAACAGAAATATTTCCTTAATGTTTGTTTTATGTGAATCACGGAACATCAATATACGGAACAAATTATATAGAACATTTATTAATTTATTATTAAGTTGTCTTACATTCTTACATAATGGGGTTTAACGTCCACTTGACACAACCAGATCATTTCAGAACAAAATGTTTTATTTCAATAAATCTCTTGCGGGTAGGGGGGGGGTAAGGCAGGTGACTCTCGCGTACAAGTGTGGGGTCGAAACCAAGCCACCCGACTCTTTGGCAGACCGTTTGTTCTAAAGTGCACACATAATAGTACACCCTAGTACTACATAGAGAATAGTACACCCTTAAACTACACACAAAATAGTGCACCCTTGTAATAGACACCCATATATAGTGCACCCTTGTAATACACATATAATAGTACACCCAGAGAGAGAGAGAAGGGGGTGAGGGAGAGAGATATGGGGTTGAAGGTCATTTTGGGACTAACTTATAGTTTATTTTTATTTCAATAAGTCGCATGCGCGTAGGGGTCTTTGGCAGTGGGAGGAAACCGGGGACCATATATTAGTCCCAAAATGACCTATCTATGAGTCGAGTGGATGTTAAACCCCATTTCTCTCTCTCATCTAACTGACTCTGCCACTCAACAAACAAACCCCCCAAACTAACAAACCTAATGTGATGTCTTTCTAACGTGGCCAAGATTTCAATGAGGTTTATTCTCCCCATTAATACACCAATGCGCAAGCTAAGATCCTACTACAAAGTACATAAAGAATATTCAACGGTAGTCTACCCGATGAACTACTAGCCTCGACCATTGAAATCGTTTCTCCAAAATAATTTACACCAGCTTAAACAAAATGTTACGATTGATCTAATTTTATATGGCAAAACCGCGTTGTGCGTTGTATCATAAGGTCTGTCATTGAGTCAAGTGGCGCGGTTTCGATTCCTCGGTTGTAAGTGACAAGGGGTAGAGTTGCCTGTCCAACCTCGTGGGTTTTCTCAGGGCCCTCCGGTTTCGCCCATATGCTAAAGACCCCTACACGCAAGTGAATTATTAAAATAAATTTGAACGACCTATTATGTTGTTAGTCCTGAGATGACCTTGTTTATGTGGAATGGACGTTATACCCCATTTCTCTAACTTGATTGAATTAACATCGATTACGTAAGAACCTATTTTTTATAACCAATATGTAAGACAAAGAAACACCGAAACATATAGCTTGGACAAATCACCAGGAATTTTTATCAGCATCTTCTGAGACAAGGCCGAACTTACAAAAAAGCAAGATCGTGTTTTTTTGGCCAGCAACAATTCAAAATTGGGTTTAACCAATCAAGAATATATCCTTTCACAAAAATATGAAACGTAAATAGTTAAAAGAAACAGGAAGATTCGCCTTCTATTTTTAGTTGATGTAAGGAAGAATTGCTAATCAAGATTAAGAAACTAATTACCGGTTTTACTTCCCGTATCTCCGTTTCCGATCTATGTTCATTTGGTACAACTCATTTGATCATATTATATACATACGTGGTATGTGGTCGACTAGATAGAATAGAACCAGATGGGAATGATTTATACAAAGTCTTTGATAACACATATAGATAGTGTAGAAATCTTGGGCATTTAAATTAAGACCACAATCTCATTTTTTAATTTTTTTAATATTAATTGATGCTTTTAGTGTAGAATGCCACCTAAAAAAGATTGGAAACAGGAATAAAATTTGCGCAACATTACGTATGCCTGCTCATGCTGCAAAACCGCCAGCATAATGAAGAGTGGACATACAATACGTCAAGACCATTGAAATATACCATATAATGTTGGTGGTGGTGGTGGTGGTGTGTGTGTGTGTGTGGGGGGGGGGATGATTGTAAGGAGATTGTGTATTCCCGCGACTGAACCTCCGCCATTATGAATATTTCATTTGACAAGTCGGAAGAATGGTTATGTCAACAAATACATAATTTTAATAGGGTTTTCATGTGTGCTTGAACCACCAATGTATGTGAGTGCAAATGCAGAGATTTGATGGGGTATAATATGCAATTAATTAGCACTACAGGTGTCAGATACTCTTGACATAAAACCTATTGGGCGTTAAGAACGACCCTTCCCCTATCAACCGCGACCGATTTAATTAACCATCGTAGACCTTAAATATTACATGTAGTATGCATCATACATTCAACCATCTACCAATGACCTAAGTATAATTTGTGGGAATCGCTAAACCAAATTTTGTTCATTTCCCCAAAATTAACAAATATGGGAGGCATAAAACAATAACACAAATACATTTGTATGTATTAAGTCTAATAATATACTTGTATGTAAATAGGCAGATAAACATGCAAGACTGTATAAGGCCAACAATCATTTGAATTGACAGGTTTTTCAAGTTTACCAAAGTACATTAATGCACACGTGACAAACGTGTCAATTAGAGGACATCAAAGATTTTTTTTAGATTTTATGTAAAGCTGTCTTACTTTTGCAAATATAGTCTTAACTATTTAGTACTGCACTTCAAATTATAGTCTTTATCTTTATTGTATCAACTTCATTTTATAAAGCTCGATATTATAATCTTGATCTTAATCATAAACATTTCAACATAATTAATGAATATAGAACCAGTCTTAACACCCAATATATATACATGTCTATATAAAACGTGTATATAATTCGTTTGAAGTTACAAACACGTGGATTAACTTTGTATAGAACGAACTGGGTTTGCTTGACTTCCAAGAAAATATTTAGACAAGGTATGTGACATGGTCAAAGTGACTGAGTATCTTTGTATGGATGTTATATTTCTAAACACAATATAGCCTTTTAGGTATAGCTCAGTGGTACAGCTTCGCAAAGTTTTTTTTTAAAAGTTCTATAAATAATCTTTTCTTTCATATTATTATTTGAAGAAACCCCAGGTGTCGTTTGCGACTACTAATTTTTGAAATCCTTGAATGACACGGGGCGGGAGTCAAGATAAGATTATTCGTAGCAAAATCGGGCTATAAAACTCGTACTGATAGTGGGTTTTCTCCGGGTCCCCTGGACCTAAAATGACCCTCTCTCTCTCTCTCTCTCTCTTACTCGCAGCGACAGCTTGTTGTAAAACTCAGAGCAATAGCTTGTAAACTCGTAGCGATAGCGTGTTGTAAAACTCGTACCGAGTTACATAAATTATATGCATTTGTTTGGGGTTTGTTTGTAAATAAAGCGAAATGTTCTGGTGACATTCAAAGTTCGATTACACTTTGGTCCCCCAACAGATGAAATATTTATTATAAGTACCAAAACATCTTCCATTTAATTTTTTCAACTGTCGCTATAACGACCTCATTTGGCTTTTCAGAACAGAAAGTTCAAATCAATTTTTTTCACAAATGTGTGACATTCTTTTAAAATTATGGGTCAGAGGATAATTGATTTAGAAATATTTGACATATATTTGAGTAAATTGTTAAATAAAAGTAGCTGTGTTGTTACACCTAGTAGACCATTGGCCTGCTTCAACCCAAAATGGCGAAACCACAATAATTTCAAGCCCCTTCAGTTTATAATAAATATCAATGAATGGAACACAGCACTAAAAGCGAAACTTCCACCAAGGTCGTGATTATACGAAATACTAGAAGAAAAATCCATAATTACAAAATTTTCAAATCAGAACTTAAATCTTTAGGAGTTTAACGTCCTATGGTTCTTCGTTCCATCCGAACGACTATACGATTCTTATACCACTGACAGGGGGAGGGGTGCTGGAAAATCCAGACGAACTTTCTCGGCTAAAACCGGGATCGTCATTTTAGGAGGTATCCTACTTCCATTTAGAATAACTGTTGTTTCATTGAAGCGAGAAATTCAAATTTTCTAAGAAACTCGAAACATTGATTCATTTCTGTCTTTTGCTCAATAGGTTATCGACTCCCTATCATACGACCATGGTCATTATTTCTCACCCTTTAAAATCATTGACACAGGGAAAAACAACACAATTACCTCCCTTGTCTTCTTATTGACAACATGGAAGGCCATTTTCTAACGTTGGAATTTGAAGTTAAAAATGATATTTTTGCCAATTTCTCAGCTGGCAATAGTGAATTATAGGATTCATAGGATTAATCTTTAACAAGGTAGGGCTATTTATGGATACCATCTATTTTAAGGCTTGGCTTTATTTTAATAAACTTTAAAAGTGTAACTTAAAAATTTGAAATTTCCGCTTTAAATCGCCACTTTAACTCTGTATACCGGTACATGGGAATACTTAACCATATAATATTAACACATGTTATCACGTGTCACGTGCAATAATTTTTTTTTAATGTCGCGAATGATAATTTGTTATTAATATGTTTAAGTGAAACATTAGATTAAAAATTTATCAGTCAAAAAGAAGACCATATTTTGTCAGCTGTTTAATTAGGAATATATTACGGGAATAAGGTCACGCTATATTAGAATGGTAATGACATCAGGAATCTAGGTGGTCTAGTAACCACCCACAACTTCCAATTTTAAAGTGAGGTAAATAAAATAAAACCAATTACGAACAATCCAAACCATTCGACAAAGTTCGAAGTCATAGAAAAAAAACCTCTATAGGCAAAATAGTGAAATTAGGCAAAATAGTGTAATCAGGCAAAATAGTGAAATCAGGCAATCAGGCAAAATAGTGTAATGAGGCAAAATAGTGTAATCAGCATATGGACTGTTCACCGTGTACTCATACACGACAAACAGTGGTAACAGGTGTCCGGAAGAGAAAGCTTACCAGTCAACAAGCTAGCATTTGTTGGGGATAATCACAGAACTTTTTAAATTTCAAATACCCATACACTTTCGTTGATTACATTGTAAAGTGGACACGGCGACGTTTACCCTTACAATTTCAATATCGGCCAATTCCATGAATTAGTCAGTAAGAATCGAGCATGTAGTGTGTTATGAGGGAAAGTTTGCCCGGGCAGCAGTGCTACGGCCTACTCTTATATCCATGCCAAACATGTTTGAATAGAATGGTGAATCGTGGGAGTTATAACACACTGAAACATGTTTTGATGTGAGAAAAGAAGCGATAAATAAACACACATCGTTTCCTAAAGGTTGGTATAACTAAATTCACATGTCAGTTGAAAACAGATGGCCGATATTTAAAGTATCTACCTTCATTATTGATACAGTCTTTACCGATATATTCAATCCTACTCCCACATCCAGGTACAACAGTCACGTGGGTTTCAGAGAGCGTCGTCACGAGCAGCTGATTCCGGTCCAAAAACTTCCAGTCCTCAAGAGAATATAGTGCTAAGAATGTACGAAAAAAGGATGCATGCATTTTAAGAAAGTATGTATGTCTAATGTACATTGTATTATCATCTCATTGTTGATATGTAAATCCACCTTTTGGAATATTACCTAACTTACATTGGAGAGTATCCATTGATAATTGAAAGTATACATTTAAGGCGACCCAATTGTCAATTGTTATTTTACACCAATGACACCGTGTACACGAGACATCGGTTTACCGTCCCATCAGAATGACTAGACACTGTTCCTTGCCAAGCCGTCCGTCCTACACCAATAACAAGGGGAAACCACAGTGGTAAATACCAGGCAACTTTCTTGGCCAACACCGGCAATTGAACCCCGGATCTTCGGATAGTAAGTTAGTGTCTTTCGCACGAGTCCGCCCGTCCTACACCAATGACAAGGGGAAACCCCAGTGGAAAATCCCGGACAACTTTCCCGGCCAACACCGGCAATTGAACCCCGGATCTTTCGGACAGTAAGCCAGTATCTTTCGCACGAGTCCGCCCGTCCTACACCAATGACAAGGGGAAACCCCAGTGGAAAATCCCGGACAACTTTCCCGGCCAACACCGGCAATTGAACCCCGGATCTTGCGGACAGTAAGCCAGTGTCTTTCGCACGAGGCTCTTGGTCATCAAAAAGGAATGCATCGTGTAAAAATGATGGGCGGTGTGTGTTTTAACAATCGGAACTGACACAGATGCCAATATTTATTCATAAACCACGCCACAATATGAAGTGTTGATACTTAAACATATACATTATTAAATCTCAATTTTTCTGTGGGATTTGACGGAAAACACAACCGTCTAATCGCTTTTAATAACACCGTTTTTATCAGTGTGGTGCGCTAATGTCTAAGCGTGTATTTCTATTTTATATATTTATATTATTCAGATTCAAATTAGAAAATTGTTTTCTTGGCGTCGCCATGTATTTGAACCAAACTATAAATTGCAAATGGCGACCAATTATAGTAAGTATGTAATATATATATGGACAGTGGGCTACACGCAAGCAATTTTCGGAGAATGACTGTGTTATCAAAGTCGATCTGGTTTTCTTCAAATCCGACGGACATGAAGTACTTTTCCCGAAAGATAAGAAGCTACCCGGGAAAGAGCAGACGTGCTAATTTTCATCTTGTAAAAGACCAAGCATTTATCGTGGAATGTTTGGAAATTTTATGACATTTTGTTTAACGAGCCACTTTTCGGCATCAACCGAGATAATAAAGACGGGCATACGCTTTGTGCTATGGGGTAAATCTTGCACGGGCAGCGCAACTGTCATGAGTTCCCTTCGCTCACGCCAACGTAAAAACTCCTTTTTCTCCCCATTCCCTCCGTCCTGCACTAGTAACAGGGAGTAATAATTAGGCTGGAGGAATTCTAGAGGAATCTTGATAGTGAGACAGTACCAAGAGGAAACCCGACTGGAGGAATTCAAAGAAATTTCTCGGCCAACAAAGCGACCTGGTTTGTGAGCCAGTATCATACTCGGTATCCCACTGATCCATCGTAGCCCCGACTTGCAATACAACTTAAAATGTGGGTCTCTCTTTGGGTTATCGATTCTTTGGGTTTATAATGTTAATTTGTTTGTTGGGATGACCGGTTCTCTTTGTTCAAATTATTACATCCATAGAAAAAGGCGATGCAAAGCATACATGTATGTGTTTAATGTCCAGTCGACACAACCTAGGTCATTTCGGAACTAACATATGGTTTAATTTAGTATATGTATAATTAGCTTGCGTTTATGGGTCTTTGCCAGTTTGGAGAACCGGGGGAGCCAGGATGACCCGACGAGAACCCACAAAGGTTGGACAGACGATGCAACCTTATTGGGGAATTAAACCTCGCTAAATGACTCAATGACAGACCAGACCATATTAACTAAAGTTCGTTGCGTTAGACCAATCAGCCGCCCATCCTTATAAGAATTTAAGGATTGAAGAAAATTAACATCAGGTATCATTATTCTGTCTTGGTTTTTTTTATATATATATGATATAAAGTTCAGCGCTTTCAATGTTTGAATCTTTAGAAGTGTATCAAATTGCTCCATAAACCTTTTTAAGGATAAGGCTAGAGTGGGTGTAAAAATGGTATAACATTTAAACTTCTATGTGAAAAATAGCTGTAATACTGGTTTGTACTGAGGTCGACCAATATTAGCCCTCTCTAAAAGAATTGAAGGGTCGTGTTTGACCCTAGGGGTCAGACAATGTCTATAAAACACTAATAAGAGATAAGAAGACTTCTCAGTAGATTTTGTATACATGTCTAAATAGATGACCTAATAAATTCCTCAAGATAAAAATACACAGGATCACCCACGTAACCTGGCAAACCCAGCTTTTGATTTAAAAGTTAATTGATTCCTAATACATGACATGTATCTACTAGAATGATGTATGGGATTAAGGGGGCGAATTGGTAGAAACCAGTTCCCGCCCACTTATCTTGGGTTTCGTGTAGTGTCTAATATTTGACGTGTTTGCTATTATATATTATTATTTCCACCCCTATGTAACGATACTGTTGCTAATTATAAATGCCGTTCAGACACCTAAGTCGGCTTTAAAACTCTGTCCTTTTGACGTAAAGATGGCGAAATTAATCCAGTTTAAACCCTGGTTGGCTTATTTTGTCGGCATTACAATTTTTTAAATTGTCTATTACATGTTAGATATACACGACGTGCGTAATTAACTTCTAATCATCGTGGCTGATGGTGTCGCCTGTAGTACGGATAAACGCCACACCGGCCTGGTGGCCTACAACCACCGGAACCTTTATATCGCCGTTTGAATGACATGAGGAATTTCGGTTACAATTAGAAACATTTCAGATGGGTTTTATGAAAGACCCACGTGTCTGGTGTCAGCAATCCAATTTTCACACTCGTATCTCTAAATTGTCTCGTCTGGCATTCATATACGAGCCATAACGTGTAATTTAATTCAAATTAGCCATTGCAGTCATATTGAGTAACGTACAGAACAGAAATACCCGACGACACCTGTTTCTAAAAATTGCTGGAGGACATGTTAAAACGATTTTAAACCATATCAGCTTATTTCCAGAATGGGGAATGTGATTCCACGTCATCTGAGAGAATGAAGTGACGGAAATTGCTATTTTAATTGGCTTACTCCATGTCTGGTGTGTTTTCGTCTTACTCGTTTTACGGTTTTGCATTTGCTTATGTTCTTAGTGTTTCTTAAGGGATCCCAGGCACTTACGTGTAGTTTATATTATGCAATTCATTCATTTTATTTAATTATTTATATCCTTTATGTATGCTGAATAACATTTGCTTATGTTCTTAGTGTTTCTTGAGGGATCCCAGGCACTTACGTGTTATTTATATTATGTAATTCATTCATTTTATTTAATTTTTTCTTTCCTTCAGTATGCTGAATAAGAGTCATCAACTATTATTATTATTATTATTATTATTTATTATTATCATTTAATATACTGTGCGTTTTAATACATTTTAAATTCAAATTCTGATGTTGACAATTAATATACATCTAGGTCGTTAAATATTATCGATCGCTGTGTTAAATATTATCTTTGATCTCGGAGAACAAGCTGATGTTTAAACCTGCTGTATTGCAACCATTAAAGGAGCTGAATCGCTAACATTTGGGACCTAGAAATTCACAAAAGTTGGTCGCAACGCATATAATACTGTAATAAGAATGTCTATAAACTGATTTACATTCAATGGTTTCCGTTTTTACTCCAATTTCAAATCAGTTATGTTCGACAAAATAGGCCAGCAATCGCAACCAAGTGCACATTTCTAGCGTCTAGTTATTCCAGTCTACATAACTCCGTTTGGTTTGGTGCAATGTGTCTAGCCTCGACCATCGAGTCTCTTAATACAACTGGGACTGAAGCGCATTACCAATATTAAAAAAAACATTTTTTATCTTAAATATCGAATATTAGAAGCTCATCTTTTCCCGGTAAGTTTACATCATCAATGTTGATTTAAATTGACCAATAATTCGTGTTTTCGATGTCGAAGATTTCGGAGGATTTTGAGTTACGAACTTAGGTCCTTTAAATTAAAAGGTAACACTCAATGATGAATTGTATTATATTTGTTAATTGGATGGTGTGGAAAGGTCATAAACCGTTCTGACTAAGTATGTCTGTGTTATCTTGGGTGTGGTTTGTGAAAATATCCCATCATATAAATTTGTTATAGTTTTTATAACGTCTGTTTATAGACAGCCATTTTATGTTGAAATATTGAGCAACATATTGTATATATAAAATGTTACCTCGGATCATCATAATACTAACATACAACATGTCAATTGAATAGATAAAACGACTTCAGACGTATATAATTTCAAACAGTGTTTTAACAACCCCATTCCTGTACAGCAAGCCATTGTATAATGTCATTGAACTCGTCTAGGAACAAGATTAAATAAAGTTAATGGACACATTTGTTGCTAGTTTTTGTCCGGGATTGAAAACAGAAATTCAATTAATTTGACTGGTAGGTTAAAGATGGCATGGAGGGGACGTAATTTAAATTCTCGATTAAGTAAACGAATTTACGGAACAGCAACGTTCCTAAGGCCGACTTTTCAATCCATAGTTTGCACAGTCATTCTCGACCATATTCGACCATTTGGTCGTTGTCATTGATATCAGTAGAAGTTCGCTCAGATAATCCCCATGTCCCAGCATAAAAATGGTAAGACCGAACTCATGAAACTAAGAGTTATTCATTTAAAGAGTATAGTCTTGTTTAGGTCTGACGGGTTTCAAAGCAAAGTTGTTGGGTTACAGGCACGACAAGTAGTGATAAAACTGGTTCTTACCTTCTTTCGTATCCTACACACCAATTATGGGTGTATCCACAGTCGGGCTTCCATACTTTAACTAACCGGGTAAAAGCTTGTACACAAGGTTGTTTAACCATAACCATTTGTACATCTTGATACGGACATACATTTGGCCTGAAATATAAATAACAACCACATAAAATTGTAGGCGCTCAAATATCAATTCTTTGTTTGGGGGGGGGGGGTGCCCAATAAATCCAGGTGGGCAAGATGATCAAACAATTTTTGACTTCCGGTTCAATGAGACACTGACGATACAACCTATATTTTGCTTGCTGTTTTTGTTATTATCAAAATAATCAATATTGTGCAGATAAACGGTAATTAAAGCCCCAAATACCACTTTTGTTGTAACTGAATAATATGACCCAATCTTTATTCTGGTCAACAAATTGTGCTATTCCAATTAATTGAAGACAAAAATGTCATCTTACCGCACAGAATTTAAAAAATTGGAAAAATTCAACAACATGGTTTGTAAAGCTTTACGTAAACACTTTCAAATGCAACTTGGAATTAAACACATTTCCGAACCCTCTGGACAAGTAAAATAGGATGTAATGGTCAATGGATAATTTACACAACACGTAGGACACTTACACATCAAGTAGTTAGAATAAGGCTATTTTTTTCTGGACCTGTCAAGCCAGCAAGAGTGTTATTGTTCCTTTAAACGAACACTCAATACACTTTGATCATGTTAAAAGCCACCTCGTATTAATCTGAATCCATTTAAAACTATAGTATTGTGAAAGCTGAATCTCTAAAAGTAATATCAGGCCAAACATTCAGTTCGGTATTTACAGGGACATGATCAACTGACATTTTCGCAACCATGTTGGCCTGGCAACGGCGTTATGGCCTGCTCTTTTCTTTCTATGTCCAACGTTAAGAAGATCTTTAATACAATGTAAATGGTGTATGTATAATTGTATATAGATGATTTCCGCCATTCCGTGTGAAACCCACGACCCTGCACAACCAACAAGAGGAAAACCAGACTGGTAAAACCAGAAAACCTTTTTCTCAGCCAACACCGTGACCTCCTGGTTAGTGAGCCAAAACCATGTTAACCGAGCCATCATGGCTACCAAAAATAGACCAAAACAAAATAGAGAATAGATTAACTTGTTTATATTCTCATTTATTTGACTTGGATTGGTTTAGTGTGTATATAATGTAGCCAGCGTGATAAGTACATCTCACACCCCCAACAAGGACGAGGAAACCTGATTCAAGGCCAGCCACATGTAGGCGTTCTTCTTTAGAACGTGAACCTTAAAGCGATGGTGGCGACTTTCCTGGAACATATTGTATGTAGTTGGTGCTCTTATTGAACATTGAAACCATGTAAGATCAGGTGGATAATTCAAGCAATAGTGCAGAGTTCGTTCAAGACGAAAATAATAAGTGCGCGAGGCGCCGTTCATCGAGCTCCTTTAATTTAAACAAACCATAGGAACTTCATAAACAACTGTGGAGCGCATAACTAGTTTATGACTACAAATACGTAGAACAATTCATTTTCTCAACCATAATACTGTTTTAGTTTTCATGTTCTGAAGGTATTAGCAGCTAGACCATCTTTTAGTTTTTCGTCGATGTTTACTCTACGACCGTCACAATAATAAATTAAAATCATAATACTGGTATCGTTCTTCCTTTTAACCCCAGTTAGCGAGAGAGCGAAAAAATTGGTTGAACATCCATTCGACACAAACCAGGTCATTTCGGGAAAAACATGTGGTTCACCCCCTTGTCACGTACAACCGGGCAATCAAAACCATGCCAGTTGATTGAATAACATACCTTATGACACAAAGCGCATGCGCTAACCATTCGGCTACCCAACCCCCACACTAGTTAGCTGCTAGTACCGGTGTAGTGCACAATATAGGGCATGCTTATTCTTATCACACCTCCTTTGAGTAGTTCATTTAGTCAACAAATTTGTGCTGTACTTTTAGCATTTAAGAGTACAACCCGCAGGGGTTCGTCTTTATTACATCTCTTCAAATTACCTAATGGGTGCACCATGCCGTAATAACCAGTCGGCCAATTATCAAGCATAACTAAGCAAAAGTCCATTAGTGAGTACACGAGAACTGAACTAATAGTTATTAAATGTTAAGGGGGGGGGGGTTGGATGGCCGAATGGTTAGCAAGTGCGCGCTGTATCATAAAGCCTATCACTGAGTCAACTGGCGTGGTTTCTAATCACCGGTTGTACATGGCAAGGAGTAGGGTCGCCTGTCCAGCCTCGTGGGTTTTCTCCGGGTCCTCCGATTTTATCCCACTGCTAACGACCCCTACGCGCAAGCGAATCTTTGAAATTAAATTAAACCATATGTTAGTCCCGAAAGGACCTAGATTGTGACGAGTTGCCGTTAGGCCCAATTTCCCCCCCCCCCCCTCTCTCTCTCCCTGTCTCTCTCTCTCTCTAGTAAATGTTATTTCGGTTAACATAAAACATGGAATATCTATTAGTCAGTTATGCAATATGGAAAATGTTACGAAATGTTCTTAACGTACCCAGCAACTGTACACATAATTTATTTGATGCACAATATGGAATATGTCTAAAAAAAATTCACATTCTAATGGCATAGATTTCGGATGTATCTGTTGTAGAGAGTTATTTCTAGTTTATGATTATTATATAGAAAGAGATAGGTGTGTGATTATTTGACAGCATGTTTAGATGGAGTGGGACTTGTCCATTAAACAGACATTCGTTATTCACACTCTTAATGTTTATTTACACGCGCTAGTTTCCTGGTTACTATTTTCGCCCGTGCATAAAAATTAGTAATATAGGACACATTTGATGACTCAACCAAAATGTTTGCCAGAATATTCTCGTATATAGAGCATATTTGGTGGCCTAAGCAAAATGGTTACCAGAATATTCTTAGCCGTATATAGAGCATATTTGATGGCCCAACCAAAATGTTAACCAGAAAAACATTTAGAGTCCTGCCAAAGACCCCTACGCGCAAGCGAATTATTTGAATAAAATTGAACCATATGATAGTCCCAAATTTGCCTAGTTTATGTCGAATGGACGTTAAACCCCATTCCTCTTTCTCTCTATTGGTGATATAAGTAATATACGTTAGATAGTAAATTGCCGGTTTATTGGTCAGGTCAGATTAAAATGTCGACCAGTACACTGATCAAAAACATAAATAATAGGCAATGATAACTGACATTTTAGGTCAATGACAATTTCCGATTTCCCCCCATTTTATATTTTAGCCGAATTTATGTTGTATTAGGATGGTCAATGAAGTTCACATTGGACTTGCACTGAAAGAGGTCATTCAATCTGAGAATTATATTAGTCCTGTGGTCTGTTCCGCGAAGATTTAACTAAGATAAAAAATCCAAATTTTAGCAATTTGATTGGATAATATTAGATTGGTTTTAGTGCTTAGCAAATTAAAATTGAAGTACATGTACTTACTAAAATTCGGATTTTATCTTAGTTAAAATTCGTGAAATTTTACTTACTTACAATACATTAGATTTTTAATACATCTTCAATTCAAGATTTTACCAGAAGTTAATAATCATAAAATAGAAGGCATTATCATAATAACAATCCGCTCCGTTTTCAAGTGAATAAAATGTCATTTGTTATCGCGACCAAGAATTTGTTTATTACCAGTGAGGAAGAGCCAGAGCGGGAGGTGGGGAGAGGTGGTGGGCTGGCTTTTAACGCAAATGAAATGAAATTGAAATGGAGTTTAACGATCTACTGTTCTGCTCCGATTGGGTTAATGATGACGGGCATACGTCATACAGTATGCTGTGAGGGAAGTTATCGAAATTCCAACAACAAAGGGTTCTTTTACGTGCACGCCAACATCTACCGAGGTTTTCTTCCAACCAGAATGACTAGTGGTGTTAAACGTCTACACAGTACAGATCATGCTACGTGTATATATTTACCTTAATTATCTGAATGCGAGTAGAGGTCTTCAGGAGTCAGGAGAAATCTACTTATTTTGTCTAAGAACAGAAATGCAATCTAAATACTCGACCCCATTGCAGTATATATTCTATTTTGGATGTGAGCAAATTGTCTGCATACAATCTTATTCGTCCGTCCACCTGTTCTTTAACTCATAACCAGAAACCATATTATGATTAAAAATTAAAAGAAAGCTTAAATCCACGCCGGGTACCTTACTTCCTCCCTAATGTGAAACATCGACATTGATGGGATTTATGAAAACAAATATTTATTCTTTTTTACATTTCGTTTTTGTAGAATTTCGAACAAAACTACCATTGTTCATCAGGCTAAAAGGTAGTTGCGTTACAATGCTAAATTCTTAAATTTGTTGACTCGGCGATGAAATATGGAAATGTGACACCACAGGGTGCATGGCTGCGTGAACAAAATGCGATACGATGAAGGAGGTACACATTATCATTTCTATCTAACATATAAGTACAACTTACATAGGTCATGGGATATATATACACAAGCGATAACCCCAATTTTAACAACAATTGAAAACATTGTGCATATACATGCATTAACTGCTTTTCACGTTAACATCGCTTTGTATTGTGGGTAAAGAGTATACGACTGTGTTATTATATACATGCACATTAGTCTGCATAAAAGAGGTGAAATGAAATGCAAATGAGGTTAACGTCCTACTTTAATGCACCGATTGGGCTAATGAAATCAGGCATACGCCATACCGTGTGTTATAGGGGACATGGAATGAGGTTTAAAGTCCTACTGTCTTCTCCGACTGGGCTAATTATGACGGTTGTACATCATATAGTGTGTTAGGAGGGGAGTGAATTGAAATGGGGTTCAACGTCCTACTGTTCTGCCCCTACTGGGCTAATTATGACGGTTGTACATCATATAGTGTGTTAGGAGGGAAATGAATTGAAATGGAGTTTAACGCCCTACTGTTCTGCCCCGACTGGTCTAATGAGAACGGGTGCTATGAAGGACATTTTGTACGGACAGTGGCGCTACGACTTACTCTTTTTTGGAATTCCAACCGCCAAAGATTATTTTACGTGCATCAAAATATGCACAATTGACCTCAGTTGTTCGTCCCATCCAAATAACCAGACACTGCCCCCTTGTTAGACCCTCGGAAAAACCTGAGAAACTTTCTCGGCCAACACCGGGTGCGGACCCTAGATCCCCTGGTTAGCGAGGTACATTAATATGATCGTATATACTCAACATGTATGAACCCCTGTGCTGTGTTGTTATTTTAATATACCAATGACATCTGTTATAATAACCAGTCAACCGAACAAAGTGCACTAATACCCCGTTCAGATGCTTATTTTTAAACCAGCAAAATATCGCTGGGGTTTTTAAGCCAGCATTGTGTTGCGTTCACACGTAAGTCAAACTGGTTTAACTATTCTGTCCTCTTCGGTCGGAGGTTAGAGTTAACTACACATGCGTACATATCATTTGCTGTCATAATAATATGTAAACATCCGGTGAAAAAACAGGCAAAATTTGTTTCTCGCCCCAGTTGACCCCTCTATTAGTCTTACTGTTATGGTCGTTTTCAATAATACCCATACTGCCACTGGCATCGGCACTGCATGAAGATGAAGCCGCCATTTTCCTAGGAATGAAGCGTATTGTGCATGTCCATAGAAAGCTGTAGCTGGCGTTTTTAAGCCAACCCGCTCAGACGGTTAAGTTGAACCAGCTTAAAATAAAAAGCCGTCTCGAAGACAGGTCGCGAGCTGGGTTTTTTAAACTGGTTTATTTGCCCCACATGAGCGTTCAGACGCTTAAGTAAAACTGGTTTAACGATCGCTGGGGTTTTTAAGCTAGTTCAACTTGAGCGTCTGAACGGGATAAGATATGGCTGAACGACTCGCTGGAAGCAGTAGTTATAATAGGCCAGGGCGAAGACGCTTACGTCAGGCAAGCATTTGTTTCCATCCACCTGAGCCTATTGTGGGTTTGGATAAGGGTTTGGTTTAGGGTTGTGGCCTGCAGATTTCGTCAGAGTCTCGAGATGTCAGAGCTAGCCTTAACCCTAACCCTGGACCAAGCCTAACCCCTATCCTATTCCTAATACCCCCATTTCACTGGAAGACTTGAGGAAGGAAATCCGTAAGTCTTTTCTCTCACTCCGTATGGCTCCGCTACGAAGCGCAGTGAATCCATAGTCATTCCTCGTCGTCAACACACTTCTGCGAGCCCAAATTGTTCCGCGAACTTTCCTTTAAATATCGTTTGCGGACAAATTTTCGGTGCTCTTCCGCAATTCAACCGGGATCAATCCGAGAGTCTTCCGCTGTCATTCCGTATACAAACGCAAGTTGTCCGCATGTATACCGCGGGCATTCCGTTTACAGATATTTCTACATCGACGGCAAGGCTGCGGGAAAAAAATCGCAGAGAAATTGAGGAACACATGGGCATGAGCACGTAAGACATAGGGATAATTTGCGGGTCGCGGAATAACTGCGGTATCTGGAGATACTAATCCGTTTGGCACGGTAGAACTATCGAATAATCGCTGAGTACTGGCCTTCTACGCTTAATAAATGCGCAACAAGTGCGGACGATCTTTGGCAACAGCGTTTGGTCTCGGATCATCACGGCGTACCTGCGGAAGAATTGGTAAAAAGCACATGATTTCGCCTATGGACAACTTGTGGCAACTGCGTTTGTAAACGAAATAACAGCGGAAAACTTGCGAATGTTACGGATCGCTCCCGCTTTAACTGCGGAAAAGCACGAACAAATTTTTCCGCAAACGTTCTTTTGACAGCGCTTCCTAGCGGAACAATACGGTACAACAGGAAAGACATACGGTACTTTGCGGTATAATTGAAGTTTTGCTTCCGCAATTCTTCCGCGCCCTAGTTAAATGGGGATATAAGTCCGTGCTCTCTGCCTCCAAAACAGTGATTTTATCGGCGGAATCCGGTGTCATCCTTTGATCTTTACCGATTTTCCGCAAGTACGTGGCGATTGGTCCGAGACGAAATGCGGTTGCCGGAGATGGTCCGCGCTTGTTCCGCAGTCATTCCGAAGTTCTACCTTGCCAAACGAATTAGTAACACCAGCTACCGCAGTTATCCCGCGTATTTTCCACCATTGCCGAGTGTAGCCCGCAAGGTGTCCGAATATCTTCCTACTTTCCATCACCAACAGACCCCGGTTCTACAAAGCAGTCTCAGACTTGCGTTAAAAATTTAACCAGCTTTCAATTACTGTTTATGAGAAATATCTTTAATCCAGAAACACAAATACGCTGATTGACATTATTGTAGTGTACTCTTCAAACTCTCGATAAACTGTTTCCGTTATTTGTCGTCAAAGTAGATTTGTTATAATCATTGAGTGGCATTAAGTTTAGCGATTGAGATTAGTAAAAAAAAATACAACACAATTTATGTCGGGAAAGTGGATTGATTTGTTATACGCGAACGTTATACGAGGAAGTCCCTTATCTAACTTTACATAAACCGAGGTTTCACTCTCAATATTTATGGGTCGTAGGTAGTAGCCATTTTTAAAAAGGTTTTTTTTTATATACGAGAGTTGGCTGAAAAGTTCAAAGCCTATCTGTGAAAGACCTGTACAATTTTTTTCAGTCACTCCATAAAAGTCGTTCACAGCTAGCATGACGCCATAATTTTGGAAACACGTCTCATCCATGGTTACAAATCTGACTGAAAGGATCTGCTTCAAAACAGCACAAATTGTCATGGACTTTCGTCATTTCTAAAGCCAGGCTGACACTTGCACGATTCCGTGGCACGCATTGGTACGACTCGAGTCGGCACGACACCGTCCGATTTGCGCAAACTCGATGTGCCAATGCGGGAAGTGCTTAAACAATGCCCAAACTATGCGTAAACTCGTCGTGCCAGTTCGTGTCAATGTGGACACTGGTGGGCATGACACAATCGTGTCCAAAAGTCGTGCAAGTGTCAGTCTGCCTTTACTCATTGGCAATAAAATGCTCAACCCTCCCATGCGTTAGTCCCGATATGACCTAGTTTGTGTCGAGTGGATGTTACCCCCCGCCCCCTCTATATATCTCTTAAAAAATTGGTTTGCCCTTGAGTAGACTATATTACCGGGTTTAATTATTTCTTTAATGTGCTATTTACGACCAGGATTTATCATGTTGAAGTGTACAAGTGTACAAGTGTTCAAGCTTATCTCTTTTACTATTTGAAGAAGGGTTAAAGTGTTTTAGTTGATATTGACAAGAGCTTAACTTGTATAAGATATTTGATATATCGTTTACAAATGCATCACAAATAAAAACCTAATTGAAATTCACTTGAAAATAATATTTTTTCAATTGACTTTTAAACCAAATAATCTAAATGTCAACATTTTTTTAATTGAATAAAATATTCTAAATGCCATTTATAAAACAGTTATTTAATGATACCGCCATTGTTGGTATCTGACTGTAAATGTTTCGCTATGTGGACGTTTCAGAAAACAGAATTGGTACCGGATGTTTTAACGGTTTCCCAGTCGACGTATACGCCCACTACGTTAACAAATCGCCGCTGAGAAATTAAGTTTGAAAATATTTTGCAAAAAACTCTTTTCTGCACAACATTCATAACCTTTAAAATACAGATGTGACGTCATTCTTTGATTTCGGCGTACCATTATTTTTAATAATGTACGGGTATCTTGCCAATCGTACATTATATGTACTAAATTAAATAGTAGACTCGTGTGACGTATTTCACTGAAAAGCATGCGCGGGATAGTGACTGTATTTTAAGTTGTTTAATGTTCTCGAGCTAAAGACATTGCGTAATATATTGAAACTACACTCGGCTAACGCCTCGTGCAGTATCAATATATATCTTAATGTCTCGCTCTCGACCATTAAACCATACATAATGAAATGGGATGAGGTTTAACGTCTTATTTTCTACTCCGACCGGGCTAATGGACACAGGATAACCTATAAAAGGTATAAATTAATGTAAGCGGAATGCCGACTCCACAAAACCCATTCTAAATTTACGATGTACTTTTAATTCGATAAACTGATAGTCCCGTTTTGTAACAGTCCATTTGGAATTATTTGATTTACAAATATACCTTCAGATGGCAATTAATACGGAAATACTGAATGGTATTATTAATACTTTCCACATGTTTTCAGTTCTCTTCTTGGTTAAGAAGTAGAAAAAATGTTTTTATATTAAGGTTTTCCATACAATTTATTTCAATACAATTTGGCAGTTCTCTTCTTGATTAAGAAGTAGAAAATGTTTTTATATTATGGTTTTCAATACAATTTATTGAAGTATCTGAAACTGAGAGTAGTCAGACAGCTATGATAAAAGCAACATTAATGTATAGCCCAAAACTAAAATATATACATATACACATACAACCCATGTTTACATCCTTTCATCTTGTCAAATATGTCGCGTGCGTTTTCTAAATTTACAATATTGTCAAATTTGAAATATATATATAGAGAGAGAGACTAACCTATTTAAACATTTTCTAAACATGTCTCACGTGAAGGAATGCAAGTGAACTTTTAAAAAAAAACACGTTAATTTTAATGTTTATTTTTAAAAACCCTACAGAGAAAATATGCTGTGTCTTTCTTAATCATTATGGGGGGTTATTATTGCTAAATTGTTTCGCCATCTGTCAACAAAGTTCAAAACAGTGTCATTTATGCGTCTGGGGAACGAGTCGACATGTTTGTTATGTAAATTTTATTTGTGTAAAGAGTAAAGAAACGAAATGTTTTCACGGTTGAATTGCTTTTTGAAAGCTTGTTAGAGACGGTTAGAGTGCAACTAAAATATATTTCACATTCTTTCTATATTATGATAATTCATGATAGCTACAAATATGCAAACTAGCAATAAAATTAATGTCATTTGTTTTGGGCTGCCAGGTCTTAAAGCCCCAATAACACTCTTGTTGTAACTGAATAATATGTTCCAATCTTTATTCTGGTCAACAATTTGTACTATTTTACAATATTTCAATTAAAAAATGATACAAATTTCATCTTAACACACCTAATTTTAAAAATTGGAAAAATTCAACTACATGCCGTAACATGGTTTGAAAAGCCTTACGTAAGCACTTTCAAATGCAACTTGGATTGAAACATATTTTCGTACCCTCTGGGCAAGTAAGATAGGTTGTAATGGATAATTTACACAACAGGTAGGACACTTAAACATCTTGTAGTTAGAATAAGGCTAATTTTTTTCTGGACCTGTCAAGCCAGCAAGAGTGTTATTGTCCCTTTAAGTGGCAAGTAAAAAACGACATTAGAAAATAGGTATATAAGGTAATATTAAAAAGGAAAGAGAGGAACAAAGGGCGTTTAACGCCAACTCGACAAAACTAGGACATTTCGGGACAAACACATGGCTCAATTTTATTTCAATAATTCGCTTGCGGATAGAGCTCTTTAGCACTGGTAGAAAACCGCACGACCCAGAGAAACCCCAAGAGACTGAACCGGCGACCCTATTCGAAGCCATCTTACCTGACTCAATGACAGACCTTTTGACCTAAGCTGCACGCGTTAATAAACCATACCCCCCCCCCCCCCCCCAATTCAATTATCGCGGGATTTTCTGTTTTCTAAATAATGATGATATATCAATATTGATGTCATTACAAAACACCAACATGCCGATCATACTTACACATCTTAACAATAATCGCATGTCGGACAAATTTGTATATGAAAATACATTTTCGGGGCGACTACTGAATAAATGAGAATGTAGGTTTTGCCTATTTCCCAATCCTATAATTAAATAATGTTCATATAAAAATAAGAAATGAAACCGGATTAACTCGATTATTGAATTGTAAATTTTTAAAACTGTCTGGCGGTTCTGACTACCGGTGGTACCACATAGTTTCAGATGTGTGCTAGGGTTCTAAAAAGCTTCCACGAAAAAATGAAACTGTTCACTAAAATATATCTAGGAATTCTCTTTGATTTTATACACAGCATGAAAGAAATGAAAAGTTACACAAAGTGAAAAACTATAATCTGTATTTTTTGTATAGACAGTAAATTCCTTTTAGTTTAAATAATTGTTTTACGGATTGCATTAGTGCCAAAAGTAAATTTATGGGATAATTATCGTGTAGTTTATCTTGAAGTCCTGTCTTTTATCTAGGAGTTTTTCCATAGCATTTTGCCAAACGAACAGATTTTAAAGAAGCCGTTTTCTCTATGTTTAGGGGGGTTGGGTGGCCGAATGGTTCTTGTAGATCACAGGGTATTACATGCAGTCAACTGACGTGGTGGGTTCGCTAACAGTCTTGTTGTATGACAGCCTACATATCCCCTATCACAATCGATAAATCAAATTGCGTATCTATACTTAACCCCCGCAGAAAATATTAATCATCAAACTCAGTCAAGGCATTCAGCATTCACCAAGTAATTGTCTTCATCAAGTTTGAACAATCTACCTCAATTAGTTGTATTCCGAAAAGTGTGACGCGGGTGAACCCATTTTAATAGTCACATGCTGTCTTCTCAAGGGGGGGGGGGATCACGTGGCTAAGTGGGTAAGACAGACGCTGGCTCGCTAGTCCAGAGGTCGGGTGTTCGATCCCTACATTGACCGAGAAAGTTCATCCAGATTTTCCGGCGTGGCTTCTCCTTATCAGTGATGCAGAACGGAGGACCTGGCAGGGACAGCTGTCTAGTCGTTCGGATGTGACGAAAATCCGAGGCCCCGTGTACACATTGGCGTGCACGTAAAAGACCCCTTGACAGTCTGAATTCGATATAAGAATAGGCCTTAGCGCCGCTGCCCCGGCAAAATGTCCCTCATAGCACACTGCATGGCGTATGCCAGTCTTAATTAGCCCAGTTAAGGAGCAAAACAGTAGGACGTTAAACCCCATTTCATTCCATTTCTCTTCTCAAGGTGAGGGGAAGCGTTATTTTTTAAAGTTTAATAACTTGCGCTTTATATTGAAATAAGAATAGCTGCTCTGACATGAAGATTGTGAAGTTGAGCAAGAGTAAGACAGAGTAAACGATGCATGCGTTTCAATGGCAAATTAAGTCCAAAATCATTTTGTTGATTATGATCCCAAGAGAGTCTATTCGAGATTAGTTTATTAAATTGTCTAACGTACGTTCCATGCTTGACCAAGCGTTAGAAAGAATCGCTGTCTGTCAGGCTTAACAATCGGGAAAATGATCTTCGACTTATCCCATTTCTGCCAATTCTAACTACATGTACTTTGAAATATATCCACGTCTGGGATACAGGCATTCGAGCACGTCGAAATTTAGTCCATTCACCTTTAAACGAAATATCAGTATACGGTTTTTGTTCTTGGGGTGGTGTGGTAAGGGGGGGGGGGGTGCGTGGCGTAAACTGGGTTGACAGGATACGAAACAGGGAACGAGAAATGATATGGGGTTTAACGTTCTATTTTTGTTTACGTAAACTCCAGCGTGTACCCCATCGACTTCGGTCCTTCGTCTCACCCGGGTGACAGAGTGGAACGTACCGTCGTCTACAATAGTAAAAGTCACTGGGTGTTTCCCCGCGCATTTTTTTCTAAAATGACATCTAGGTAAACTAAAAACCATGTGTAACTAGTATACAGATATTGGATGTCTTGGTGTTGTATTCTAATCGGCCATTATCTGACTGAGTTCAGAAAGGGTGTAATTTGGTTAGTTTTATAAAATTGCCTAGACAATTCCTCATTACGTTGTTCAGATTAATCGAATCACACGTGTTTGCTTCAGAAGAACAAGGGATGCCTAGAATTCCAACTCAAGAGACGAGGGTGTTGCTTGAAAAGACACGACTCCATTAATAATGTCAAGAGCGCAATACAAAGGTCGGAACTGGGATCGCGGATGACTAATTTTTAAAATAAGGACATGGAATTGGAAATATAAAGCAGAAGTTTAATTGCCAGAGATTATGCTTCCCCGAGGCACTCTTGAAACGTTATTACAAGTCTATCACCATAGGTTTAAGCTGACGTGAACCCTGAGTAGGTGAACAAAAATAATGTCTCATTAAGAGAATGATGCATTATTATACAAAAGAAGTTTTACAATACGTAGCCGCCCTGTGACATCTGCCCGCGTAATGTGAGGACTGAGGTCGGTTTGCGTATGTCACCGCCGTTAATTGGTCCCCTATACCATCAACAATAAATCCACCACTCCCACAGTAATTGTATGTGTTGTGACAGGGTCGATCCCTTTAAGATGAGGGGGGTGGGGTGGATGGCCGAGTGGTTAGCACGTGTGCGCTGTATCATAAAGCCTGTCATTGAGTCAACTGGCGTGACTTCGAATCTCAGGTTGTACGTACGTGACAATGGGGAAAGGTCGCCTGTCCAACCTCGTAGGTTTTCTCCGGGTCTTCCAGTTCCCTCCCACTGCTAAATACCCCTACGCGCAATTGAATTATTGAAATAAAATTACAAAACATATGTTAGTCCACAAATGACCTAGATTGTGTCGAGTGGCCCATCTCTCTCTCTCTCTCTCTCTCTCTCTCTCTCTCTCTCTCACACACACCCACACACACACACACACACACACACACACACTCCCCCTTTAAGATGAACATTCGAAAGTTCTCAACAACGGTTCCGGTATATGTGAAATCATTAACGTCTTGGCTTCGATATATACTTTAATTTCATTAATTCAAAACATTTATACCTTTTCTAAACAGATAACACCAAATGACGTCAACGTAACATATTGGACAGCATAGCGATTTTGGCAATAAAGACTGTAAACGAAAAAAATGATGTAACATCTAATTTAAAAACAATTCGATTTTAAGTAAAGTTGATAGATAAAACCGTTTTAAACCTGTAATTAGTTTATTGTTGGAACAAATCGTGCGGACGTGACAACTTTCATACCGCCTGGTTTATGTAGGAATTTCTCTACTCCAGCTATTTCTGTTGTGGTGCACAAAAAGGCATTCCAATTGTTTTGAAGCTAACGCTATATAACTTTTTTCTTATCACCATAAAGCCCAAGCTCCCTGTATTTTGTAAAATTACAATTTCAGCTATCGCTTCCGGGGAAAGGGGATTGTAACATTTTGGTGTTCGGATGCGCAAGATTTATGCGGTCAGATTGGCCCAGAAATGTCGAGCACATCGTTAAATTACTACTTAATAGTCTATTCTGTTAGATTTAGATAGAGAACAGGCCACTCTGTCTATAATAGTTTTAAAAAGGTAATGAAAAATGAATATATTGAAAATTTCAATGATATTATTTCATTTTAAACAATCTATTTTTCAATGCTACCGTTGTTAGATAGTAAACGAAGTCGGAGATTATCCATTTTTTAATGTCATGTTAATAAATGTATACTTAATAATGTATACTCGTATACATTTGAGGCCAAAGAAAGATCTGCAATAAGCAGATTTAGCTGTTACATAATGCATCTCTAAAGTTAACCGACTGTGCAGGGATTAATTAATACCTAATACGAACAATCTATTCTTAAGCGATGGTAATTTTTGCCTTTATAAACACGCAGCAAAAAGGTGAAGTTAAATCTACGTTAAGAGCAGATTAGCCATTGCCGGATTAAAACACTTATCAACTGTTGATAATCTCGGTTCTCAGATTAACTTGTTAATGCTATGGAATGACAGCTCGGGCTAAACGCGTTAATCTGGTTCAATCCCAATAAATCATGTAACTTTTCAGACCATCGCTTCAGAAAGCTATAATTAGTGACGTATATTCCAGCACCTGATACCACTTCTCATCTAAGGAGATCACGTGACTAATTGTTTTTTTTTATGTATATAAATATAAAATGCATCCCTAAATGTCAAAATGTGATTTGTTCAGTTAATTTGTTTTAAAGGATTAGTGTTCTTTTGATTTGGATCAAATACATTGTGAATTTAATTGGATTTTGTACGTTGGTAGTCAGTCTTCTTCGAAACTATTATGTCTAGATAACCCAAGCGTTGAGATATAACTCGATGACGCAGCCAAACGTTAAAATTTTATATTTTAAATAATTCGATTAATCTTTCGAAACGAAAATTTTTGAAGTTAATACTGGCCCCATATCTAATGGAACCCACGTAAGATCAACCCACTTATTTTTACCTAAATCAAAGTTTATATAATACGAAATCTGTTGTGTGAGAGAAGCCGCTTCAAAGTAATTGAGAACCCTTTCCTTTTCAACTAATGTCATTTATGCTTCTTTAGCATGGAAAGATATCTAGCAACTTAATAGAATTGAGGGAGCATGTATTAAAGGACACGACAACATGGCTCCCATGCTATTAATATATTGTTAAAAGAATGAAATATTGCAAACGTGGTGTTAAACAATTGGTCAGGAATAATGGCCAAGACATAAACCTTAACGTTGTGTTGATGTGTAATACAATCAGACAAATATCTCTAGCACCATAACTAATAACAATTTGTTATTTAAGAGACAAAAATATGATTTGATAAAATGGATCCATGTCAAAAATAACATTTTATGATATAACGGTGCGATGCCCTTTAATGTACCATAATAATATTTTAGAAACATCACCATTCTTTATCCAGTTGTCAACGGGTTTCTTTCTGATAACGTACCATTATAATATTATAGAAATGTCACCATTCTTTCCAAGATAAATACTGGGAGTTCCAAGCCTCCAATTGTGCACAATGGTACACCTTGGTTTATCGTCCCAACCGTACAGTCGGACAATGTTCTCATCGGTCACATACATGTATGCGCAATCCCCGAGACGGTTCTGCACGACCTGCATACTCAGAAGCCACCCAAATGAACAACTTTAACAGTTATTAATTTACTTTGTAGAATGGGAACCAGAATTTGGCTAGAACATGTAGCCTTGGGCTAGCTTGACCTTAAGTACTAAACAATAACGATAAAAATAATTAACAGACTTTTTTATCGCCGATGAGAGGAGGTGATAATGTGAGCGATGATATGATTAGGGTTTTATTTATAAATATGGAGATAACTCAGAGCATGTAAATAATCATCTCTATCTGAGAGAGAGAGAGGGGGTGAGAGAGAGAGAGAGAGAGGGAGAGCGAGAGAGAGAGATGGGAGGGAGAGACAGGGGGAGAGAGATAGTCAGAAATGGGGTTTAACCCCATTCGACACAAACTAGGTCATCTCAGAACAAACATATGGTTTAATTTTATTTCAATAATTCGCTTGGCGTCTTTAGCAGTGGGAGAAAACCCACAAGGTGTGACAGGCGACACTACTCCTTGTCACGTACAACCGGCGATTCGAAACCACGCCAGTTGACTCAATGACAGGCTTTATGATAGCGCGCATGTGATAACCATTCGGCCATCCACCCCCAGCCCCTTCATCTCTATCTGCATTCTTCAATACAAGATTAATGTGAGATCACCTGAATACCCATGCGTATCGACTGGGCTTTAACCCTTACCATCCTCCGTATTTCTACTGTAGAGAATAACGTCAGTGTTCGTCATGGTGGCAATTGGGAAAAGAACCCGTCCAAAGGACTTATTGGAATAGTCATGGGTGTCCACTGGGTGTCCGCCCGCCGTGGACCGTTATACAATCCTCCGTAGTTCTACTGTAGAGGATAGCGCTAGTATCCACCAAGGGTAATACCACAGACACAGCTCTGCCGAAAGATCTCTCTTATCTTCCCGGAAACGGGTTATTTTTGCCTTTGAAATGCTGTTAATGCTCGATAAATTGTATCTCCGAATCTCGACCCCATCTCAGTACACACAGGGCCTCAACTTTTAATTTCCAAGCTTTTTGTTTCAAGAACTCCTTAATCTGAATTATTTTCAAAGTAGTGGGTCCCGGTGTGTAAGACGCTGCCTCGCTAGCCTTTTCGACGTAGACGGCTGTCTAGTTGTTCGGATGGGATAAAAACGAGGCCCCAAGTATACATTGGCGTGGACGTAATATATCTCTTGGCAGTTGGATTTGGATATAGGATTAGGTCATAGTGCAGTTGCCCGGGCAAAATTTCCCTCATAGCAAAACATAATGTGATTCCATTGATCTTTTTTCGAAGGTTTGTAAATATAAGTAACGCCCCTTTCTACTGACCTTACCCTTGTAGATTGATCGCGTTAATAATATGTTCTACTATGCTAAGTTATATTATGCATTTATCTATTATGCAAAATGCAGAATGCAGAAGTGTAATGTGCAAAATAACTATTATACTGTATGTTGTATTACTGAAGAGTGTATTCTTTATTTTAACACTGTGACATTGGTATTGTTGAGCAATGGAAATTGCAAATTGTAAAACTAAAAAACGTATTTTGAACTGCTGACATGTGCATTTTGCACCGTGAACAATGAAACAATATTGACAACGTTATCCTCCCATAGCTCGCTAGCGTGGCGGTCAGGTGTTCGATCCCTGCATTGGCCGAGAAAGTTCATCTCGATTTTCCGGCGTGGTTTCCCCTTGTCAGTGATGTAGACGGAGGGCCTAACAAGGACAGCTGCCTAGTCGTTCGGATGGGACGACAAACCGAGGTGTGCACGTAAAAGATCCCTTGACAGTTGGAATTCAGTTGCTGTCCGGGCAAACATTTCCCTCACAGCAATCTGTATGGCGTATGCCCGTCTTCAATTAACCCAGGTTAGGTGCAGAAGCGTAGGACGTTAAACCCCATTTCATTCATTTAAGGTTTCCCCTTGTCAGTAGACGAAGGGCCTAAAACGTACAGCTGCCCAGTCGTTCGGATGGGACGAAAACCGAGGTGTGCACGTAAAAGATCCCTTGGCAGTTGGAATTCAGTTGCTGTCCGGGCAAAAATTTCCCTCATAGCAATCTGTATGGCGTATGCCCGTCTTCAATTAACCCAGGTTAGGTGCAGAAGCGTAGGACGTTAAACCCCATTTCATTCATTTAAGGAAATGGGGGGGGGGGGTTAGAAAGGGGCCCCGAAGACTAGATTTCTCTCTTCATCTAAACGCGGTCCTGATTATATTGCTAACATTTTAGTACGCCCCCCCCCCCCCCTCCTCCACGACACCGGGTTAATAGTAAAATATAGGTTGAATAAATATGACTTGGTGTTAGATTATTATTGTAACGTTAAGCTCTGTAATAACTTTAACAGTCAACAAATACTTTAGTGACACGTTAGTTAATGGCGCGGGGAATGTTTTAAGATCTCTCTGACACCAGAGCTATTGGTGAAAATTACTAAGTTAAATAATACTCCCCCTCTATTTAACAGCTGAAACAGCCCCCTGGTTGAACACAGTCAAACACCAACATTGCCTTCCGAAGTCATTCAACTTGCGTATTGACGCTTGTTTGTTTAAACGCCTTTTGCCTTTTAACATAGCTCACTGTGAAGCTGGGATAAAACAGCCTTGATTCTCTGTTATTTTTGGTAAGTTGTCAATACATAAATAATACTGATAATATCATTTTGTGCCACGAGAGTGACGATTTTTCTCTGTTCTGGAATCTTGTGAATAAAGGTGTTCAGTTGTTTTAACACACGTATGTCTAGACCTTAATTACTCCACAAAATGCAGAAGATTCGCAGCGTGGTAGTAGGAACTGGGAATTTTTAATCGAACCGAGCGACGAAGCAAAGATAACATCTTGGTTTTCTTTTCATATTTGTGCTGAATTCATTACCTCTGAAGACAGAAAAATGCCATACCTCCTAAAAATATAATTATTTGAGACAAATATTGGAAGTCTGATGGAAAGTGTTTTAGAAAGGTATTTCATGCATTTCATTTGCTACTATTCAAAATTCTAACAAACTACTTTTCAGCATAACCCTAGCAAAATTCTCTTCAGCAAAATTCTAGCAAACTACTCTTCAGCAAAACCCTAACAAAATACTCTTCAGCAAAACCCTAGCAAAGTACTCTTTGGCACAATTATCTTCAGCAAGATATTCTTCATCAAAACCCTAACAAAATACTGTTCAGCAAAACCCTAGCAAAGTACTCTTCGGCACAATAATCTTCAGCAAGATATTCTTCATCAAAACCCTGGCAATATACTCTTCTGCATCAAAACTCTATCAAAATACCCAACAAAATACAGTGCAACATAACCCTTCAAAATAACCCTAACAAAATACCGTGCAACATAACTCTAACTAAATTCCCTGGATCATACTCTTCATCAAAACCATACCAAAATGCCCAACGAAATACCCTTCAACATAACCCTTGCAAAATACCCTTCAACATCACCCTTGCAAAATACTCTTGATCAAGCAAAACACTTTTCCACAAATCCTAGCAAATGGTATTAATTTATTATGACGTTTTATAAAAAGACTGACACATATGAAAACCTCCGTTGCGTATATTTCAATATTATTTGAAGTTTACATATATTTATACACTTAATGACGCGGTAATTAATGCCAAAACTGACAGCCTAATTAACCGATATAAGCTTAGATCATTTTATTAATTAATTCCGATAAACTTCAAAGGCTGTTATCATATGGTTCTGAACGGGTTACTGTAAGATAGAACAAACAAATGTACGAACAGCGGCAAAAAATATAATTACCAGGCAAAGAACATACGCCCACATTACGTACTCACCGTAAATATATTAACAAGACACTGAAATGAAATGAAATGTGGTTTAACGTCCTACTGTCTGCTCCTGGGCTAATGAATACGGGCATACGCCATACAGTGTGCCATTACCGAAATTTTGCCCGGGCAGCGGCGCTACGGCCTACTCATATATTGAATCAAAACTGCCAAGGGATCTTTCACGTGCACGCCAATGTGTACACGGGACCTCACTTTTCGTTTCATCCGAACGACTAGACAGCTGTCCTTGTCAGGCAATATATTGAGTCAATAATATTGACGGAATTATTGATCGTGTATGGACCCCGTATTACTGTTTCAGGGGCATATATATTAATTCGACACATAACTGACGCGAAGATCGAACTTGTAAACGTGTTGTTGGAGAACCAGCTCGCAACTCGCTGTGTGGTATTTCTGTGAAAATTTTATTGTTGGTTTTTTTTTTATTATTGTAAAGAATCTAAGCAAATTGTCAAATAAGGCGAACAATATATAATTCGCGAACGTTATTCTTGGTTTTATTTTATTTATTTTATACAGAATTTTATTTTGTAAAACGAAATGGACTGCTGAATGCAAACAGTGCGTTCTATTTTATCTGTCTGTTTCCCTATTCATATAGGTTATATTTATACTACTTGGTACGATATCTGTTAAATTAATATACAATGATACATAAGTAAAACCGCAGACTGTTTATAACAACATATCTACCTTATCGTGAAATATATGAATGCTTCTATGAACCAGTAAAAAACACATAACGTCATAAGCTAAATATGTGTTTCATAAAATCGAAATACGTGGTAAATCAAAAATCAAACCACCTTTCTTTCAATATTGAATTTAACCTAATCTAATAAATCTTGTGGGAGAAATTGATATTGTGCAAGAAATAAACACATATCATTTCCCTGAGCAACTGACTTGTCATTTATTGTGTATTCTAATGTCGATTTAACGTATCCTCCTCAATTCGAGATTTTGTATCGTACTGACAATGGGGTGGTATGTTCCCACTTACCCGGCAGGCTGTTAATCCTTTGATTGATCTTAAAACTATAGTCTGTTTAAAAGTTGTCAGCGTTAAATGAGCTCTTAATCCCTCTTAAAAAAATTATTAGTTCATGTCGGTGTTATGATTTCAAACACGAATTCAATTCACTATATTAATATAAATAGATGGGGCTGTAAAATGATTGTTATGTTGTAAGGCATTTATTTATAAATTATATAATGCTATTTAATAAAAGTTAAACGTGTAAATTGTAATGCATTTTTATGTGTGTAAATCGTTTAATGTTAAATAATTTTATTTAATAAAAGTTAAAGGAGCTAAATCGCTAATATTTTGGACCTAGAAATTGGCACAAGTGGGTCGCAACACATATAATAACATAATGTGAATTTATATAAACTGTTTATTTTCAATCGTTTCTGTTTTACTGTGAATTGTCATCAGTTATGTTCGGCGAAATACGCCAGAAGTCTCAACCGAAAGACAGTTTCTAGCGTCTGGTTATTCCAGTCAACACCGATAGTATTTATTGTGCATGCTCTCCAATAAAGAAAATGAAATCGCCGTTTGAAACGACTTGTGGAATATGTCTAGCCTCATTCTTAAAGCACCTTCTTAGAAATGGTGCGGAAACACATTATGGTACACGATTACCAATGGTAAAATGTTTATTGTGTCTTAAGTATTAGATACCAGAATTCCATATTTTCCAGGTAAGACAACAATGTTGATTTAAATTGCCAAAGAATTCTTGTTTTCAATGTCGAAGATTTTGGATGATATTGAGTTACGACTTAGGTCCTTTAAATGTGTAAATTGTAATGCATTTTTATATGTGTAAACTGTAATGCATTTTTATTTGCGTAAATTATTTAATGTTATTTTATAAACATTAAATTTGTTAAAATCAATATATTTAAATATGTGTAAGCTATTTAATATTATTTAATAAAAGTTAAATTTGTTAAAATCAATACAGTTTGAGTCTTAAAAAAAGATATGGACTATAGTTTATAACACAATTGTTCTGGGATTAACTCTGGATTAGCGGTAACATTTGACATCAAAGCCTGCCGGGTAAGTGGGAACACCCCATTGGGGTGTCCACAAGGGTAATAGGGTGGGAGGCATGGATAGCATTTTGGTATGATGACTTTTTGATTCGGCTTTTCAGATCAATCCGTGTTAACCCAGAAAGCTGAAGAATGATCCCCCTTGTGAGTGCAGAACGGGTGGTCTGGCAAGGAAAAGTATCTAGTCGCTTGGGTGGGACATAAAACCGAGATTCACACCTGTAGCCTTTGGCCTGCATTTAAGAGATGGGATTTTATGAAGAGTAATGGGAAATACCATTTTCACGGAAAACGTTACAAAAACAGTTAGCATCTTATACATTGTATTAGGCTGTTGTCCATGTCGATGTCTTTCTACAGAAGCCTGATCGACAAAAATCTCGTCGCTAGGTTTTCATGAGAGAGAGAGAGAGAGAGAGAGAGAGAGGTTTCGGCATAACATCCACTCGAGATAAAAACTAGGTCATTTCGGGACTAACATATGGTTTAATTTTATTTCAATAAATCGCATGCGCGTAGGGGTCTTTAGCAGTGGGAGGAAACCGGAGGACCCGGAGGAACCTACGAGATTGAACAGACGATTCTAGTACTCCTTGTAATGTACAACCGGGAAATCGAAACCACGCTAGTTGGCTCAATGGCAGACCTTATGATACAGCGCGCACGTGCTAACCAACCCTACCCCTACCCCCCCCTCCAAAAAAAAAATACATAGAGATTCAAAACCACGCAAGTTGACTCAATGACAGGCTTTATGATACAGCGCGCACGTGCTTTATCATTCGGCCATCCAACCCCCATATATTATATGTACAGAGAAATCAGCTAAAAGAGTAAGTAATAACTAGGTTACCATACACGATAACGTACACTAGATAATATATAGTTTCTATTATTATAATAATAACTAACAACGCCTCCAAATCTTATCATTTTGTAGGGGTTTTTTTAAAGAAAAGTTGGGTGGTATTCTCTATTGTTTCTTTTAACGACAGGATTAAAGAAGTCGTTCCAGTTATATTTTACAGGATCAAATAAGTTAATTCTCCGTGAAAGACACTAAGAAACCTTTATGCGAGTCCCGTATATGTATACAACTATTCAAAACTTCGGTATTTCTGCGGGATTAGCCACGAGCTCCCGAAGTTATAGTGACATGGCAAGTCTTCTTCGCGATTATCAATACACAACGGAACAGTTGAATATCCTAAGAAGTTTCGTAACTGACGTAGTAACAGACGTAACTCCGTTCAGCAAATCTAACGATCATTTTCGTAGACTTCAATATTATGTTTTGTTAACATTAATTTATGATTTACAAAGCGGTCAAGCTGTAGGGCATTGGCCTCTCGACTCTGGCCTCTCGACTTCCGGCATGGGCTTACAAGAATTTCCAGGATTTGTCAGGGGTTGCCTAATGGATGTGCCTTGTTGTTCGGATAAAAAACGACTGTACATTGGCAATTTGGCAGGGGCGCTATAGAACCGGTGGTAGCTGGAGTTCGAAGACAATCTGTGGGCAGAAACTCGGAAACCCGGCTGTCCGAAAATTCGCCCCGTTGAATTTAGGCACGTAACTATTCAAAGGGGCCAATATTTTGTATGTGACGCGACGTTTAACTCAGTTCTATTCCATGAATTTAGGACGCCCCCTTTAACATTACCAGACCGCGTGGTTAGAAGGTCAGTCACAGTTTGGTAAATATAAGCCGATATATAATACATAGTTATTTCATAATCATTACATAGCCCATATACATAATAGTCTATTTCACTTTTAGCTGATTGGGCGAATTGTTCTTACTTAAAGCGACAATAGCCACAAACAGAATAAAAAAGGGAAAGGTGGAAAATAAAAACTAGAAGTTTATTTAGGTAGAATATAAAAGTATGCATTGATTTGATGTGGATTTTTAATTTTTTTGGCAATGCTCTCCGGTAGTTAGGGGACAGGGGCTCTTTGATTTCAAAAAAGGTGTTGACTTACAAAGTAAGTGCAGGGGGACAGCACTAAACGCAAAACAAAAAAATCTACAAGATAGACAGAAAAAACACATTGAACCCCCCCCCCCCCCAAACAATTATCAAATCAAGTGAATGGATCCGGGGGCCAGCCGTAAGCCTCCTTTGTAGAAAAATGCCTGACTGAGAAAAATATCAGCACATCCAAATGAATTAAATCGCCACTAAAGATTGTTTTTTTTATAAAAACCAAATGATATTAATGAGTATATAAAAATTATTGTAGGTTTTCCGATACTACCATGAAAAGGGAATATTTCAGGTTATGGGTTTTCATTCTTCTTCTCTTGGAGTTTAACGTCAACTTCGACCTAGGGTGATATCGTAGAGAAAATGGGTTATACATGTATATACACACCGAGATTCCTTCAAATGACCAAAACTGCTTTATGAAACATCAACATAAGCTTTTACGACCAAACTCCAGATCAATAGGTTTTATAGAGCGTTGACATTATGTCTTTGATATATGACACAACAAGTGTCATGAGATGTTTTTGTGATAAGATCTATAGTGTTTAACTATAATGACGCGAGTAAACTACACACATGATTTAGATTGACATATCGCCACGCTTGACAGAATCACTTTAACACATACTGGACATTGAACAAGTAGTACGTGTCTTGTTTTGAGTTAAAGTATAATAGCCAACCCCCTTTCAATATTTTGCTTTGTTCTTCAGCCCCGAACACGTGTATCTGGACAATACTTTCGCTTTAAATACCCTAGAATAAGTATCACTTTAGACAGTGGACATTTAAATAGCGTTTTGAGACTGAAATTCAATTTAAATTATTCTGATTAGTAGGCAAAAAGTATTAAAGTAGCATATTGTGTAGCTCCTTTATGCTCGGCTTATATTTCGTTTCCCGGTCAAGTATTTTGTTGTTGTTACCCTGCTGCAAGATACGGATCATAACGAACATTGTCTAATCTTTCGGATAGGACATAAACGTGTATCGTGTACATTTTCACGCTGGTTTGTACGTCAATGGAGATTGATAAAGAATAGGCGGAAACTGCGCTGCCCGAGCAACATTTCCCTTATACCGCACTTCATGGCATTTGCCCTTCGTCACCAGCCCAGTTGGAGACAAACACAGGACGCTAAAACTATTTCAATTCATTTTTGACCAATCCCAAGCAACGGCTAACCTGTGAAATCCACTGTCTATCGAATATACGTCAAATTCTGAAAACGAAATTGGATGGGCATAGTTCATATACATGATATTATCGTTATCTTGGATTTGCATTAAGGACAACATGCTGATATGCTTAGTATACGGATGTCCTAAGATCATTAGAACCGATAAAAACTAATTAACTGAAAATGACTCGGTTGGATTCTTTTGAACCGTTAGAATATAATGTTACGTGCATCCTCCCAGTATAATAATAATTCTCTGAAAGGAACTACCAATAGCGGTCAACTAGACGTCGGATATAATGTTACGTGCATGCTCCCATAGTATAATAATTCTCTGACAGGAACTAGCAACTAGCAATCGGAAATATTTCAATTTGTCACACACTGGAGTCATAAAACAAAATATCATACATGAACACCTATTGTTTCTACTAGTCATCATGCACATTTAATGATAAAATATGAGCGAGCTAGTCCTCATAATATGCCATAAATAACTTAAGCATGTCGACGACCGGTGGATCAAGAACACCGCGGCTCGCCCGTCAGTGTTTCTAGCCAATATAAATTGTTATTGCTCTGTCGGGACTGTATTATAGTAATAGGTTAACCCCACCGACAACTTTTCGTCATCTTACTATTGTATTTATGTTAATAACCCATTCAAATATGCACCAGATTTAATGAAAAGAAAACACGAGGTCTTTTACGCGGATTCTCTCAGAAATTGATCCCAAAGTTTACACGCGAGAGGCTGAATCCTTAAGAAAAACGTCCAGCTTTAGTTGTTTTAATGGCATGGCTGATATCCTTGGAATATTTGTTTGTTAAATGTGATAAAATTTCAATTGAATCTCAGCTTTAATCCCCAAACAAATCAGGATGTAATTTATACATGTCGGGATCATAATACGTCTAATACCGTCCCGGGACATACGTCGTCATATCATAGTGATAGATAGACGATCTCAGTCTAAATGTTAGAGAGAGTAAGAGAGAGATAGGGGGTGAGGGGGGGGGTGACGCCACTCAAATGAAATAGGGTTTTACGTCCTACTTTTCTGCTCCTTAACTGGGCTAATACAGTGTGCTATGAGGAAAATTTTTCTCGGACAGCGGCGCTACGGCATACTCTTATATTGAATTCCAACTGCCAAGGGATCTTTTAAGTGAACGCCAATTTGTACACGTGACCTCGTTTTTTGTCCCATCCGGACGACTAGACGGCTGTCCTGGTCAGACGTCCACTCAACACAAACAGGTAATTTCGGGACTGACATATTAGTGGATCTTTTGCAGTGGGAGGAAACCGGAGGACCCACCCATGTACAAGCTGGAAATCGAAACCACACCGCCTGACTCGATAAGCGAGCATGTCAGCAAAAACTCGCGCGTTAGACCACCAGACCAGGATACCCACAGCTTCTTAAATGTTAAAGTGGAAATATCACTATTAGGATTTATTTTTAAATTATCAAGGGCTCGGAATAATTCGACAGATTATAGCGAATATGGTGTAACAATAACTGCCCAGGGTACATGAAGCTTTGTCCACCCAGGGTGATAGCCACTTATAATTTCTGAGGGGGATGGGGTGGATGACCGAGTGGTTAGCACGTTCGTGGGTGATGCTGTATTATAAAGCCTGTCATTGAGTCAACTGGCGGGGTTTCAAATCACCTGTCCAACCTCGTGGGTTTTCTCAGGGTCCCCTGGTTTACCTCCAATGCTAAAGATCCCTACGCGCAAGCGAATTATTGGGAAAAAACACATATGTAGGTCCTGAAATGACCTAGTTTGTGTCGAGTGGACGTTAAACCCCATTTCTCCCTCTCTCTAACTATAATTTCTGAGGTTTTCCTTTTAACTGTTCGAGAATAAATCACTCAATTAAGCTTTTAAAACACCGATATTTCTATCATCATGCATGTATATGTAAATATATTAAAACCCATTACTACAGTAGTATAACCCATTATATATAGAATATGCATTTATATGCCTTTAATATCTAAATATAGTAATGTTATCCAAACTGATTATGATATAGATAATATTTAAAAAAAACCAGGGCGTGTTATTAGTAGTCGATAGATAAACTATTTGAATTTGTTTAATAAAAAAATAGACAATATTATCACACAATGGATAGTACAGTTCTATGATCACACAATAGGTTTAATTTATTTTATACCATAACAACACGCATATAGAAGGTTCAAGCACATTATTTATATACACAAATAAATATATTCTCTCTTGTCCATGTGCATATCAATTTGTACAGGGGTTTCTCGTCCGAGCTGAAGGGTAAGGCCGACTTTCCTTTCTAGCCTCCCTTTCTCGTGGATTTTCTATGGGTCCTCCGGTTTCCTCCCACTGCTAAAAGACCCCGAATTAATGACCTAGTTGGTGTCGGTTGGACGTTAAACTCCATCTCTCTCTCAGTCTCTCTCTCCCCTAGCTAGCCTATCAGACGCTATTTCCGACAAAAAGAAGCAGGGAATGGAAATCTTAAAAGTTTGTCTTGATCCACGCCCGGGATTCTAGTCTCAGACATCCAGGCAGATAGATAGGGGTGCCTCATGGCTTCCGTGGATTAACGTCAAAAAACGGTAAAATAGCAAATTACTGCAGAAATATATCTTTTAAATTCCCATTAATAATTCTTGAGACAAAACATATGCCGGGTTATTTTGGAATGATAAGTAATGACAAAATAGTAACACCTATAAAGTATAAGGGTAACGTAAATTATATGATAATATGTACGCCCAGATAAACGCCGTCATTCATTACGACTGGAACTGTCTGATTCTAACAGTCAAAGAAGTGGTGCTAAACAGTGATGTCGAGTGGAAAGGATGGGTTGAACGGTTGAAGTAAAACGTTAGATGTTTTTCGAGTGATATTCCGACCTATCATCAGGTTTTTACATTAGCTCTCAGGTTTTTCTACAAACAGTCAATGAAAATAAGAAAAACATGAAGTTAATGATGAATGGCTTTAACCGTAAAACTATAAATAGAAAAAAAATACAAGTAGAACCGTCACGCTACCACGCCTTCAGGTCAAAAACTGCTTTATAGTCAGAAATATTCTGGCTTTCTGTTTTAAACACAACCACAAGACATTGAAACCCAAATTATATTCTCATTATCTACACGGCTAGTTGGGTTTAGTCAAAATTAAAATGTGAACTTATGTCGTCTATACTGTGTGTGAAATAGCCTTATTTAACGTCCGCTTCCACCGAAGTGATATCGCAAACTGTACTACAATTTTTAGTAAGATAAAGGGTTACTTTAATAGTTTAATAAGAGCCGGGTGGTTAACGCGTGTCGAAAAGAACAAGACCTTACTACACGTTTCTATCGTCTAATGAGCTTTTTGAACTTTACAAACACACACTCTACACCAATGTTGCCGCCGCCCTTTTACAGTTATATGTCTCATCCCACGACAAAATGAAATTAAATAGGGTTTATCGTCCTATTTGTCAGCTCAGGCTGGGCTCATAAAGACGGGCATATGACACGCAGTGTCTATTATGAGGAAAATTGTACCCGGACCGCGCCGCTAGGGCCTACTCGTATTTCGAATTTCAGCTGTCTAGGGTTCCTTTACGTGCACACCAATGTTTACACAGCTACACGGAACCTTGTTTTTTTTTTGTTCTATCTCATGCCAGGGCCTCGTCCTACACCACTAACAAGGGGTACCACGCCGGTCATGCTAGCGGGCAAACGTCTTGCACACTGAGCCAACTGGAGTAACTTCTACCATCTCAATGTGTACCCCATTTCTTTTCGAGAAAAAACACAAACCAGAACATAGAGCCCTGCTGTTAATCAACAGTTGTCAAAATGCCCGGTTTCAAATCTGAGAGAAAATTCAAATTTACTATTAATTAAGATATTTAAAAAAAAAATTAATCAGTTTATACAACTTAAACTTGTGAAAACTTTACTTAGAATTCGGGTCAATTGTTTAATGTAACTATTTCGAATTAAACTGAAACGTTTAGTGGAAATAGTTTTAGAGTTAGCATAAAATTCGGCGTTTAAACCTGATTAGAAACCAAAAAGGGCCTCCCTAACATCGTTTTAATATGGTAAATGTGTAATAAAATTTGAGAAACCCAGTTACAAGCCTACGTGTTGAGAAAACCCCTTTTGGGGGACTAATAATAATGTCACAGTGAAATCTGATAAACATATTTTTTTAGGGTTACGGTAAATTGTGTTTTTAAAACTTATTGTTTAGGATCAAAGGTGCTTTTCGGGTTATAGTATTTTTAGGTTAGGGTGGGGACAATAAAGTAGATAAAAGTTTGTACTTACATGCCATTTGATAAACCTTGTGCTAAAATTATATACACATCCACGAGCGTTAAAATTAATAAAGTCCACATGTATCGTAATCTCTCCATAGTGTAATAATTTATTAATTCCTAATCTAAGCTAACGTGCAAATCCGTATATATTTGATAAATATAGTTTGTAATAACTATATATCACTATATGTAATCCAATTATAGTCGAACTCCTGAGAAAGTTTTCATTTATTAATATGTAATAATAATTCGCCCATGATCTCATACATTTCTTTGACTCGAATACACAACACTATTTTTAAAAGGGTTACGCACTAATGCACCTTGTAAATGCAATGGTGACAATAAATGGGTATATCGTATATATACTATATAGGTAAATCTGTGAACACTTTAATGAAACTTAGTTATCCAATATTAACATTTCCTGTCAAATATTTCCGATCAAACAGCACATGCCTTCAATAAATAATCCGTCAAAGTTAGCCGAAATATTTTTGTTGTGATTAAACTTTGTGAATAAAACACCGGTAGACGTAACTCGCTCAGACAACAATATATACTGAAGTATTAGGGACGTCTGTCGACTGTCCCACCTAAACTTTAGCAGACGTTAACTTTAACTAGAGCGCACGAGCCATTCATATCGAGGCAACGCGGAATCCCAACCAGTCAAAGTTCACGGGCTGTCATGCGCGACTGTCGATTCCCGCCGCTGAGTACTGAAAACGGTTACCTTTAATTCATAAAGCTAACTGTACCGTCGTGGTCTGTACATTTTGCACTGAGCTTTCTCGTGTCAGATCGCCAGCCAAAAAAAGTCTTAAGAATAAAGGTAGCCTACAATCGCAATACTTTATTTCGATTTTCAATCACCACGACTGTCAGTTAAGGAAATTAATGGGAATTCCGCGACGCCTTAATTATGTCCGATATTGTGTGTGAAGTTTTTTTACATTAATTACCCACCTTTCGTGTGCGTTATCTTTAAACTACATAGACTATTACATCACAAACATAGGGCATTATCTAGTACTTTATGTGCAATATGCAAGTCGACGATAAGCAAAGACTTGCTCGTGAACATAGTAAAGTTATATCTTTATGGGGAAGGGTTAACGGGTTTTTTCTTAGAAGAACAACCGTATTAAATATAAATAATTTGTTTTATGTACTTGCAATGGGAATTGAAAAAAAAAACAAAGTATAGAGGGGCTTTATCTGTTTTTTTATACTTAACGCCCGGTGTGACTCTACTGGGGGTCATTCGTCGAGATTACTGCAGGCCGAAAATATTTTTAATATTGAAGGGTATCGTGCACAATACAGCTATGAGAACACAACATATCACATCATATAACACATTTCTTGGCCTGTAAAAAGAAAAACTTTAAAGGACAGTTTGATGAAGAATAGACGAAACACCACTGCCCGGGCCAAATTCTCCAACATACCTTGAGCACGCGGCCTTAGAAACAAAGGTATCAACGAAACTTAAATTCTTTCCTTTCCTTTTATGTCTTAAGACACCTGTAGTCCTACAAAGAACTTAGAATAGTATAGGTGTTACTTTATTTATTCAAAATAAAAAGGGTTAAATACTTCTGACCTTAAAACCATATATTCTTATTATTATTAACCCATGGTGGTAAGAATGTTTTCGGATATTAGCCATTATATTCCGCCTATACTATAAGCCCCACGCTTCAGTGATCTCAGCTGGTACTAAGATACTAATAAATGTATAAGAGCGTCTAATAACGATATGGTTTGGGTTTGTTTTGTAAGCTAGCTTCTTCCAATCATTGCCAGCTCCACGGGAAGTCGGCCTTTTTAATAAAATACTCGTTAGATACTAGCTCAATCGCCGATCCTAAATATATTAACGGATTTAATCTCACATGAAAGTCGATAAGAAGAATTGCTACGGTTTGAATTAAATGTCAGGCGTGTAACTTCCTATAGCAGAATTAATTGTGTTTACATTCCTTTGAGTCTTTTAATATTTTAAAATATGACTAGAGAAGGAGTCTTAAAGTGATGGTAGGTTCCACATACATGTCAGGTCATGCTCACAATATCTAGAAAACCTACTACGACTATCCATTTTGCGATTTGTGGCGCGTCCAGCCCTTGAACCCCGATGTTACCAAATTCGTTCATTGTCTTTGAAGTTTGACTGCATATAATAATAAATATTCGATGGCCTTCATCATCATTGGGTAATAATCCCCTTAACTCGACTAAACTGTATTTAAAATAGCGTATTGGGAGTCTTAATACAGCATATGCCTCAGTTGCACGACCTTCTTCGCTTACTAAGGGCTTTTGCCCGAAACAAGTCTTGGTCTTGGACAAAAATAGTTTCTTTTATCTTCAACGATTTGCAGTGTATCATAAATATTTCCGCCCATTTTTTGTAATTTTAGTAAGGGGTTAATTCATAATAAATACGAGGGATTATTTCACCCATTTTATTTTTGTAATTTTAGTAACGTGTTAATTCATCATACGTATCACGGATTCTTCCGCCCTTTTATTGGATTTATTAATAGCTAAATATTGTTTTTTCGGCTGTAAATAGACTTTGTCTTGTCTTATATGGCTGATTTAATAAATCTTTAAAATATTCTTTAAAAAGGCACACAGAAAGCAAAAGGCCTGCACGAGACATTTTAATACTTTCATTTAATTTTACTTGAACGAAATAGATACAGTTTGATTCAGTGGTAAGGTCGATAACTCCTCTATAACGATATCTACAATTTCAGGTTTATCTTGTTGGTTATAGTATACAACATTAAAGGGACAATAACACTCTTGCTGGCTTCACAGCTCTATAAAATTAATAATAGCCTTATTCTAAATACTGTTTGTTTACTTGTTTATAAGTGTCCTACCTGTTGTGTAAATTATCCATTATATCCTATTGTGTAAATTATCCATTATATCCTATTGAACTTGTCCAGAGGGTTCGAAAATATTTTAAAAACAAAGTCACATTTGAAAAGGTTTACGTTAGGCTTTTCGAATCATTTTGTTGTATTTTTCAAATTTGTTACATTAGGTATGAAATTATATCACCAATTAATTGGAAAATTGTAAAAAAGTACAATTTGTTTATCGGAATAAAGATTGGGGTAGGCCTATATTATTCAGTTACAACAAGAGTGGTATTGAGCCTTTAAGACATATAAATATAAATTTGTCTTAAAATGAATTTTGACTATTTGTTTACAATTTGTTATCACAGAAAACTTAGATTATAAGTATTATTAATATATAAGCGGTAAATACGATATCTGTTTATAACCGTTAGAACTTATCTTATATTAAGAGATATGATATAAGAAATACTTTACATTCATAACCAATGTATACCTAGTCTCGGATGTATAGGTTCACAGCAGCCCGCTTCCTTCTAGCTCTCCTTCAATAATAGAAATACCATCTTGGGAATCTAAATCTTGACTTGAATACCGTTCTCATATAAAGATCTTGATTAGGAATGGAATGGGATTTAACATCTTGTTAACCCCATAATTGGGTGATTTTGAGACTTACATGTTGTATTTGGAGTCTTATATGTTATATGTGTTATTTGGAGACTTACATGTGTTTTTTGAGACTTACATGTGGTATTTTGAGAATTACATGTGGTATTTTGAGACCTACATTATGGTATTTTGAGACCTATGTGGGTTTTTAAAAAAAAATGTGTTATTTTGAGACTTACATGTGGTATTATGAGACTTACATGTGGTATTTTGAGACCTACGTGTGGTACTTTGAGACTTACATGTGGTATTTTAAGACTTACATGTGTTATTTAAGAATTACATGTGTTATTTTGAGATTTACGTGTGGTATTTTAAGACTTCCATGTGGTTTTTTTTTATTTCAATGGTTACGTCTAAAATACGAGAGGGTTGATTGTGTTCGCACAGTGGCGTTTCCTCATACTTTTCAGCGAATTCAAACTACGAATGAACACGGATGGACCTTGAATTTTCGTCAGTTACCTATAGCCTCCACACAGGCATCACCTCTAACAGTTGTTTAGAGCAGGGCTTGGCGATCTCTGTGGTTATTCCAATCCGAAAACACCGCAAGAATCACACACTCCAACTCTCCCCGAACCCTATTACAATTTGACGTAGTCTGATTTCGATTCCTTTAAAATGTCGATGGAAGAAAATATGTAGTACTGAAATAAGGCAACTAGGACCAGGTTGGTATTCCAGCTGAGAAGCTTCGTACGTGGAGAGCAATACAGCAGGCGGGAGAAATATCGATATTGATAAGTGATATCTGTAGATATAAAGGGTTAACCTTTGATACCAGGGTTTCTATTGTGGAGACCAGTAATGTTCGACAGGGAAATGTTATCTTTGGGGAAAATGGGTAGAATTAAAACCACAGAAGGAATGTTCGAATTAAATTGAAGTTTCGTTAGGGGAATGGGTGAAAAACGATGCTGTACAGATCGAAATTAAAGTTTCGTCAGGGTAAAAGACGGCTGAGTAAGAATCGATATTTAAAGTGTCGTTTGGGGAAAGACGATGGGAAAGGGTTCAACATTTAAGTTTCTCTTCGGAAAAGGGAGAGATAATAAACGGAAAGGTTCAATATTAAGTTTTGCTTTTGAGAAAAGCTAGAAGGTAGATACTGTAAGTTGGATTTATCTGTGGAAAGGTATGAGGGCGACTTTGGTACATGTGTTGGGATTAAAAAGGTTAAAGCTAAGTACGCAATAGCGGATTATGAGTGAGGCTGATGAGGCTGCAGCCTTAGGCCCAAAGATTTTATAAAAAAAAATTAAACTTGTCTGATACGATTAAAAACGCATGGACAATAAATATTTGGGGTTGGGGTTTAGGCCCAAAGGGAATAAACATAGGCCCTGACCCGAAATTAATTAGGCCCACGCCATTTTAAATAGGCCATTATAGGCCCTCCAGCAACTGCCGCCTCAGGCCTTAGTGGAACTTAATCCGCCACTGTGTGTACTGTCATATCAATAAGTGAAAAAAAATTAAAGCTGAAATATGTTTTTACAGCCGTGTTTTCGTTCGAGCCGTGGACTAGGCAGAATTGATTATTTACATTCCAGAAGAATATAAGTTCCCGACATTCTAGTAATACACAACCCTCTCGTAATTCGGTCACTAGGTAGAACAGTGTAACAGATAGAAAGATGCGTGTTGACAGGTTGTACAACTTTTGTGTTGTTAAAACACACTAGTCGTTCTTTAATGCTGTCATTGATGTGATTTCGCTGATATGTCAACAGACTTGAATCAGGTTTCTCAGCGTCTGTTAACTTACATGTAACACTTGTTCAGCCAGATCCTCTTTCAAAACTCACTGATTTATTTTTACTACAACCAGAAACAATAAATACAAAACTGTTACGACATTCCTTGTCATACCCAACTTTAAGAAATAAAATGTGTTTAACGTCCTAGTACTTGTCTCTCGTTAAAGGCAACACCTAGTAACTCAAAGTTTTTCTTTTTTTTCAGAAAACAAAGGAAAACGTAATTAGACCCCGGGTTATCCATTGATTTGAATATTGAGTTAGTAGGTTTCTCTGTGGCATACTAGGCAAATGGAGGAAGTTGCTAGGTTGTGTCATGATGGGTGTACGACCAAATGATTGGAATATCTGGACACCGATCACTAATATTGCTTCCTATTGACTTTAATGTTAATTCTCGTCTCTTAGACCGGCTCTTAATTTTTCGTTGGATAGAACGCTTTCTGCCAAATATGGAGCAACATATGGCACACTCTTTCCAAAAAGCATGTATGAGGTTCACTTGAGATACACAAGCTGGTAGTAGAGATAAATAAACATGCAATTTTCGGACCTACATTTTAACGTAACCAACCTCACAACTCTTGTATCCTTTCGCCTCAAAATCATGAATATTCACCAAAACCTGACAGAAAATTTATTTTCAAACCATAAAGTCAACAAAAATCGCCATGCAAAAGGGGGAAAGGTAAAGATAGAAAAAAAGACTAAAAATAACTTTGGCCCTTGTCCAGGAATATTTGGTGATATGTGTCCATCTAGTACAGAAACAAGAAGCCCCTACCCTAGTAACTTCAATTTGGTCCTAACTCAATTTTGATAATAAAAAAGGGGGGGGGAGTTAGGCTACTTGGTTTTGACTTTTGACGGGAGTTCTACATTTCTGCATACACCGAGCTGATGAAGATGGACATACGCCCCAACAGCTTTGCTTCAGATGTTCTTTTACGTGCTACCAAATATGTAGACTGGAGCTCAGGTTGTCGTTCTATCCTATCGACTTGGCGGTTTTCTTTCCGAGACCCACTGGACCAACAATTAGGCGTCCGTGGAAACCATACATTTTGCGATGAAAGAAGAAAATATCTCTTGTATAAAGACATGGTATGTATGCAAGTAGCGTCATTTCTCTCTCTCTCTAAAATACCCACCAATACGATCAATCAGAACGACGTTTACGTTACGACAAAACCAAGGCTCGGGGAATGCTGAAACAGCGTCAAGCAAACACGGTTGAACAAAAACCTGCTACATTTATACCATTTTAATTATGGTTGCCTAACATGGAGACTAAACGAATTTCTGACATAATTTCAAACCCTATAAACCATGTTACCTGTGCGTATCATCGTCATTAACTCCTCAATCTCCTGGATCAAGTTCCACGACACGTGTTTAAGTAGAATTTACAAGACAAAATAATTTACCAAGACTAATTTTAATAAGAACCCGATTATGGGTGATCTGAAAACTTCATCAGGGATTTATTTCTTCCGAAGGCGGTTGTGGGGATAAATGAAATGAAATTAAATGTGGTTTAACGTCCCACGGTTCTGCTCCGAACTGGGCTAATGAAGACTTGCATACGCCATACAGTGTGCTTTGAGGGAAATTTTACCAGGACAGTGGCACTGCGGCCTACTCTTATATCGAATTCCAACTGCCAAGTTTTTTTTTACGTGAACGCCAATGTATACACGGGACCTCAGTTTTTCGTCCTGCATCATTGACAAGGAGGAACCACGCCGAAAAATCTGGATGAACTTTCTCGGTCAACACCCGATCTCCAGGCTAGCGAACCAGTGTCTAACCCGCTTAGCTAACGTGGCACCCGGGGGATAAATGATGGCAAAATGACAACGCTATCACCAAAGCCCAACTCACGACTGTTTCTAGTCCAGAATTATCTTTTATATTGGTGTTGCATGATGCGAATGTTTGGTGGCTAGATCTATTTCTTACGGCCGCCGCCAAATTTCGTCATGCAGCTGTGGTCATCGCTTTGAAGATTCTGATCAGTTTCTCCGCTGGTGCCCACTTATTTCAGATGCACCCCAGCAATCCATTAAACCACATCTTTTTGGCATAGAAAATCAGGCTACATCTAATAAAATCTTTTTTAAAAAAGTACATGAATAGTTCGATGGTAGCAGACGTTTCAAAATCTGATTCCACTTTTTTTGTCATTTGTTTTAAATAGATTGTATATAAATTATTTAATTTATTTGACTTTCACCATTATATTTTATAATAGGAGATTTGTATATGTTTAATATTCATTGTATGAGGAGAGGGGTGATATATAAAGTCATTGCCTGTTCCCTGAGTCATTTTCATAAACTTCTGAAATTAAATACGGTTTACACAAAAAACAAAAAAAGAATCGTCATGTCGTTGAAATGTAAAAAAGGTTAGGGCACGGGATTGTTGAATTTTAACCATATCTAGAGGTAACCCTAAGGAAAAGATCTAACCACGTTTGGTGGCATTTGATTCAACGGGATGGCGTTTAACAAATCCCAACTCTACATTTATTTCATTTTAAGACTAAAATGCATTAATTTCCATTATTAAATGTCTCGTGTGCAATGCTGGCGTTGATGTTTGGTGGGGCAGTCTTTTGACGGGACAGTGGCCTATTAGCCTATACTCTTCTCGCAAAATGATCACGATGGTATAATTCAGGATTAACTATTTCAGAGATAGCAATATTGTCACCTGTCACATTTCCTTTGGGGGAAATAGTTTTGCTATTTTAATCATTTTTTAAGACTTCAACAATGACATGGAGTTTAACGTCCTATTGTTCTGCTCCTAAACTGGGTATACGACATACAGTGTGCTATAAGTGAAATTTTGCCCGGGCAGCGGCGCTACGGTCTACTTTTATATCGAATTCCAACTGCCAAGAAATCTTTTACGTTCACGCCAATATGTACACGGGACCTCGGTGTTTTGTTTCACCCGAATGACTAGACACCTGCCCTTGTTAGGCCCTCCGTCTTGCATCACTGACAAGAGGTAACCACGCCGGAAAATCTTGACGAACATTCTCGGCCAATGCCGAGATCGTTTAAGACTTCAAAGTTAATTAGCTCAAACAGTTAATTCAAGTCTAACAATCGTATGTAAATACACATAGCGCAACAAATACTTACCCCAAATTACCCCCACCCCTTATAAAAAATTTTAACATTAGTACCCCTACATTAAAGCATTTGTTTAAACATTGCTAATGCACCTAACAAACATAATAATATCTGCTTACCAAAATGTCATTCTTTCAACATTTTAATGTGTTTGTTTAATAAATCACTATCGTTCGAGTTTTATAGAATTCGTATTGTGTATAACGACTCTTTTTAATTAAGTGTGAATAAGGCGTTAACGACTACTTTAATACACAATTGATTTCTGAATCGATCAATTTATGATATTGAGTACATAAACGCTAATGATTTATTTCGTCTCGGAAATATTTGTTTAGAATTTGATAAAAACGAATAACTTTTTTATTAGTTTTTTTACTAGTAGCTAAATCAGAAAACAATAGAGGTGTTTTTGTTTCAAAGGCTACCCTTGGAGCTAAAAGCAAAGTAAATCTAAATTGTTCTCCCATACTTTGATGTCGTATTGATCTAATTCGTATAATACACGAGCTTCGTCACGTGTTTTATAACTTATGTCACCTGGGAAAAAGGGGGAAATTACTCTAAAGATAATCAAGAAACATCGATACGTTAATCAAACGTAATGACCGCCATTGTTTAATTTCGATTTCTTAATTGGATTTATTGGCAGGTTCGAGTACCGTAACGTAATCCAAATAAGACATTTCTGAATCGGCCAATTATGCTGTCTGAAATGTTTTGATGTGGCTGCGATATTTAGCTGAATTGTTTGTGTTTTTATTTGATTAATCCTAGTAACGACAAACATTTATTCACTAAGCGCATTTCGAATCAATTTTACAAGAGGAAAGTGGCTGGATACACAGTTTTAACATTTCTCGAGAACTCAACAGGATGAAAACAATCTTGGCAAAGGCAGAGAAAAGACGCAGCTTGCAGGAACAATGGTTTAAACACAATACAAGAAGATCTGGTACTAACTATATTGCGGGGTTTGGGGGTCGATTTGTCATTTGGTCTAACGCGTGCACTCTATATCCCAAGGTCTGACATTGAGTCAAGCTGTATGGTTTCGATCCCCTGCTTGTAGATGACAATGAAAAGGATCGCCTATCTTAAAACATTGACTTCTCCGGGTCCAACGGTTTCCAGCCAATGCTAAACACATGGGATTCTCAATATGACCTAGTTTGTGTCAAGTGGAGGTTAAACCACATTTCCTTCTGTCTCTCACAATGCAGGGCACCCACGTCATTTGTCGTTTATCGGGAGAAAAGAGAGAAATTTCGGGACTAACATAGGTTTAATTTTATTTCAATAATTCGATTGCACGTAGGGGCCTTTAGCAGTTAAAGGAAACGTGAGGGCCCGAAGCACATCCACGAGATTGGACAGACGACCCTACCCCTTGTCCCGTACAACTGGGGATTCGAAACCACGCCAGTTGACTCTGCAATGACAGGCTTTATGATACAGAGCGCGCGTGCTAACCATTCGGTCATCCAGCCCCGCTTGGTCGTTTATCGATTCTGGAAATAGGAAGAACTATAATTATATATAGTCTCAAATTTGTCCTCTGAAATACTTGTTGAAATATGACTTACATAGGCTGAGCGGAGCCATTTCCTAAATCCCATTCCCACATGGTGAATAAAATATTGTTTAAAACATTTATTTTGTAACGGAATTTTTTTTATATCACAATTCTGTATTAATGGCTCATATTGTTCGAACTCTTATCATATTCCAGCCATATTTATCTTAAATGAAAACAGAAGCTTTCTAGACATCATAAATAATGTGTAATTATTGTAGAGAGATATTTAATTTCCTGTTATATAGAGCTATCAAAAATTATTATACAGAAGAATATCCAATATTCATACTTTCTGAATATTATAGGAAAGAATAATATGTATCGTGGATTTAACACAACGCACTGAAATGAAACGAAATTGGGGTTCAACGCTTAATTTTTCTAAAATAACCGGGTTAATACGAACAGGCATACACTATGCAGTGGGACACCGGTGTTACGGCATTTCGATTTCAACTGTCAGGGGGATCTTTAACGTACTGCCGGTGGTATAATATACACCAGACTCATATTTTCGTCCAACTCGAATGTCAAATCGCTTTCATTGTCAGGTCTCCCCGCCAAGCACCAATGGCAAAGGGAAACCAGATGGTTAATGCGTGCCGTTGCCTCATAAGGCCTGTCATTGAGTCAAGTGGTGGGTTTCTATTCCCAACTTGTATGTCGTCTGTCCAACACCATGGGTTTTCCCCGGGTCATCCCGGTTTGCCCTAAATGCTTAAGACCCCCAAGCGCAAGCGAATTATTGAAATAGAATTGAACCATATGTTAGTCCCGAAATTACCTAGTGTATATCGACTAGGCGTTACCCCCCCCCCCTCTCTCTGTTCTTTCTCTGTGATTCTATAACCGACCCTTTAATATATCTAGACAGTTCCTGATGTACATGTACTTGAGTTACCCTGTCTTAATGTTTGTGGTTATAAACCAACGTATACATAGCATAAAGAGATTTTAACGGTTATTTAAACAACTTTAAAAATCATTATATTTTCTCTGGCGAGTTTTACACACGTAATAATTGAATATTATAACTTTACCATATGATAACTGCAATAATTGTGAGAGGAATATCGTTTAAAATAATTGTCCAATCGTAGAATAATAATTATAAACACGGTTTAAATATGAGTTACCCGTCTAGGTTGTTATTTTGAGGTTTTAAATCGAATGACCTGTCTAGTGGGTTACTAAACAAAAATGGTAATTTTGAAAAATCAGCTTGAAATCGGTAATTAATTAACGTATAATTTTGGTAAAATAGAGTTAAATCACTCCTTGAAATAAATGGCATTTCAGTGCCGAAAGGTAGGAGAGTGTTCTTAAGGGGTATTTAGTTTAATGTTTTGAGCAAATTGCTTTAGAACGATATAATTTTCAAAATGGACTAAATAGTGTTCATTTTTTAATTTCTTGAAATAAATGACACTTCAATGCCGGAAGGTAGGGGAGTGTTTTTAGGAGTTGTTTAGTATAATGTTGTGAGAAGATTGCTTTAGAACGATATAAATAATTTTAATCCTTGAAATAAATGATGCTTCATGTCGGTAGACCAAGAATGCTCTTAAAAGATATTTTTTCAACGCCTGTATGAGTTTTTATATTTATTGTTGTAGGTATATTCGTTCATGCACATAGGCATACTATTATAAAGGCAAAAATAAACTTATTATTCCCGAAATGTCGAAAGGAGAGAGAGAGAGAGAGAGAGGGGGGGGGGGGGGAGAGAGAAATGGGGTTTAACGTCCACTCGACACAAACTAGGTCATTTCGGGACTAACATATGGTTCAAGTGCATTTCAATAATTCGCTTGCGCGTAATGGTCTTTAGCAGCGGGAGGAAACTGGAAGAACCGGAGGAAATCCACAAGGTTGTACAGATGAACCTACTCCTTTCACGCACAACACGCATCCGTTAACCATTCGGTCACCCAACCCCCCATACTAATACCAAAGGTGATGAGACGTTTATGTTTGTTGGGAATAAAATAATATTAAATAATACAATATTTGATGGATCTTTGGCTTTGTTCTATGCGACGAAAATACATGTGGTGGAGTGTTTGGTGGGAATACAAATATAGAATTTGATAATTTTTGCCTAGATTCGGGATTAGGAATTCTCGAAAAAGTTATGCTTTCTCTGATCAATGCTGCGGTATTTACTCTAATGAAGTAGCCTTATAAAAATTATATCATTTTTAGAACTTGGTTCTCTAAAAGGTAAAACAATAACTAGACAATATATTCTCACCTGTTTAAATCACGTATTTGGGTCAGATTTACCACTTTTTTAAATTTAAAAATTCGACAGTGTAAACCCAATTAAAGAATTATAGAGACGATTCTTTGTCTTGTACTATTTGCCTATAAAAGCTCCATCGCAAGTTACTAACATTTATCTCTGTATTTGTCATCCAATTCCTAATCCAATTTACCTACATCTATATCTATCCATTGTTATTGGTGTTTTCCTGTTTTAAAGCACCGGAGCACGTAAGTCAAATTTGAGTTCACTTGTTATAAGTTTTTAGATAAGAAAATATCTACCGAAACGTCACGTATATGTATTTCTGATGGTAAATATTATTGAGTCTGTCTCGGACAATTATGGAATAAGATTTATTATGTTCTAATGAGAACACATTGTCTGGAAGCATGTTAAGCTTGGATCTAAATTAGACCCAGCAGTTCTTAAATACGTGTCCTACCAGAAAAAAACCCAAAATGTGTTGATTCCTCTAACAGATTGAAAATAATCTAATATATCAACATTAATACAGAAAGTCTAATTAATTTGGCTACCCCCCCCCCCCCAGGGATTTGCACATAGCCATCATTGTATAAGCTTATTTGCCATATAGAGATCGCTCTGACGGCCTGGTACATGTATATATACATATGCAACACCCTCTGAAATGACTTAAAAGTAAGGGCATCTTTGATTTTGCTCCAAAACAGTTGCTACTTTTATTGTGGATTTTAAAAAGACCGTCTGACGGACTGGTATATATACATAAACATCACCCTATGAAATGACATAAAATGTGCTCTGTGATCTAGGTCCAATATAAAATTGTTATTTTTTTTTGTGAATTTTATCTCCATTTGCCATATAAAGACCGCTCTGACGGACTAGTAGATATACATAAATAACACTCTGTGAAATCGCATTTATTATATTGTTAATTTTATCTCCATTCGTTAATTTTATCTCCGTTTGTCATATAAAGACCACTCTGTTCAACTGGTACATACACGGTAACAACACTCTCTGAAATGACCTAAAATGGCGTCTTTGATTTAGGTACAAAACAATTGTTAATTGTTATAGTGGATTATATATGTTGATTAGTTTTGTGTGATGGCAATCTATACTATACATGTATTCTTTCAAACTTTTACATCCCTAAAGATAAAGTCAATGTTGAGATATAATCTCTGGTGTATTTTTGTATCGACACAGTAGCCAAAAATGAAACACGATCTGAGAAATCTTTGAGAATCTAACGTCTCGAATTTCCTTCTCTTGTATTTTGTAAGTCTGTCTGGGGCGCGACAATGAATATATCTTAAATCTGTTCACAGGTGACATTGTTTTGGGGGTTTACTTGTGAGTGCTTCGTTAGGGATATTTTAGGAACTGTCAGAACAAATCCAAAAGACTATAAATTTGGCTGTAGATCTGCAAAATACATATCTAAACATTCATAATTTAAAATTCTACAGAACAAATATGAACACGTTTATAAAATGTAAATCTATAGAACAAATATGTAGCCTACATCTCCTTTGTTTGGCATTTAGTAATTGAAAATATCAACACAAGGTACAATTTTATGGATACACGATTAATGAGTTTGATACTAAGCGAAGTTTCAAAGAGGATAATCTCGTCTTTATTATATCTTGTGTTAAATATGTACAAATTAAATATGTTTAAATTCACAATACAAACATCTAAACGTTAAGACATTATATATCTATATAAACAGAAAAAATATGTACACTTTTATTAAAAAAAATTAATCATACTAATTATCGACAAGATTGGCTATAAATATGGATATTCTTCACATTGCAGCCAAAATTAAAATAAATTTCATAAAAAAAATAATTTTGACAAACGCGGTCTTAGTTATCACCGACAAAAGCTGGGTTATTTTTGTTGTCAATTTCACTTATCCATAAATTTGTTAATTGTTTATGAAATCATTTAAATATTTTACATGCTGCGTAGAATATGCATATCTATGAAAAATATCTCCTTGGCGGTCACTTTTCATAATACTAATACTGACGACACGACGCTATTGTTATTGATTAGGATCCGTATCGAAAATAGATGGTTCCTTACTTACACGATAATATTGGAGAACAGGCAGAAGCCTATACACCCCCTTTCCCCTGACAGCATGGAGCTCTTGTTAATGATTAGAACCAATATAGAAAATAGATGTTCCCGTCATTACACGCTAATATTCCTTTCTGTTTGGTCACCTAGTTTTTATCTTTAAGAACACAGTATTTCCACCCACGTTGTGCCATAGTGTTCGACGTATTCTGATTGTTATTGTTGATAAGTTACAACCACAAACATTATCTACACATCAGTTGTCAACAATATGGTAAAGAGAATACAAGTTACCTGTATGGTGAAATAAAACCACCGACGTTCCATTTTTGTTCCACGAGGTTTTGTTATGTATGCTTTGTGGTCATAATATTACAATTTGTGTGAAAGAAAGAGAAAATGTTAGGCATCAGATTACCAATGTTCACCTACTTTAGTAAATATAGATACAATATATAAGTATGAATATGTATATAGTATATGGGTGAACACGTGGAATGTATACAAGTATATAAAGTACATATTCTAAGTAGTAGAAAGATATATGAATACATACTATCATATCTTTTATTTTTATCTTAAAGAAAATTACCCTAGTCTTAAATATATCATTTTACTTGATAAATTGGTCGCAATTGTTAAAGGTTTTTTTTTTGTTGATACTGATCAGTCTGTGTTTTTATATAAATACATATTAATACACTAGGGATTAACGTACTACTTTTCTAAGCCCCAAACGGACTCGTGAAGACGGGTACAAGCCACGCAATGTGGTGTAAAGGACGTTTCATCGACTTGTCAAGGGTCTTTTATGCGTGTATACGCCTTCCGGTACACAGCTAGGAACGTTCCCGGCCATTTCCAGGTATCAAACACAGGACCTGTTGGTCAGTGGTGAGGCAAGATATGATTAAAGGGTCCTGGTGATAATGAGTATGTGAGTAGCAAAATTAAGCGCCACTGCAACGCGGACTTTTGCGCCAGAAATCAAAAGTCATATAATCATTGTATTTTCTAATTTGTAAATTTAACGAAACAAACATTCACATTTTCCATATCTTTCGTTTTCAATTCAACTTTCCAATTTCGATTTTTTGACCCGAACGTAGGCGTGCATTTCAAATCTAAGGGTGATTTTTGCGCGGGATTCGAGGTGTATTTTTCCTACAATGTCTGGCGTACCCAACCATAAATGACCACCACCAGATCCACGTGTGAGTAAAATCAATCCTACCTACAAGTTGGAAATCTCAAGTTTTTAAGAAGATCTCTACTGCTGCTAACGAATACAGATTGTTACCAACGCGTTTTTGTTACTGCCATGTGCGCAATATTATAATGTCAGGATCAAATTTTCTATGATAAAGTCGCAAAGTTGAAAAGTCTTGTAAACAAACTTCGGGGAATGGACCGGTGTCCCAAGCTATATTATACGGTGTCTTGATAAAACCAGACTTTTATTTTATGCAAAATAATCTGTAGGTGAAATTCTCTTTTCGTTATCCAGTACAGCACACAGGTCATTCATTGTATATACCTCTAATAGAACGGGGTTCGACTATCAGGTCACCCAACGAAAAATTGACCTGACATTATAAAAGGGTTACGAGTCCGGATATATAGAAGACCAAATGGGACAATATTCACTATTCTTGTTTCTACATTCCAGTTTGAACATTTTAGACACGAACGCAACATTCAAAACTAATAATTCTTGTTTCTACATTCTTATGTCAACATTTCATCCACAAAATCAACATTTCAAACCCCAAAAATTACTTTATGTTTCATTTTCGGCGTTTTATCGGTAACTTTTATTATCATTAAATATCAAAATTAAAGAATAATTTCTTAATTCTACACGACAAAGAAATCAATTCATTGGTTTCTGAAAGTATCTAAAACCAAAATCTGGAATTTGAACTCTTATGAAAATATTTTCTACGTTTTAAAAAGTCTTGAAGTTAAAATGTTCAAACTGGAATGTAGAAACAAGAATCATGAATATTGTCCCATTTGGTCTACATCAACATTATTACACCAGAGGGCGCTAGATCGAACACAATTTGGCGACCTATTCAGCTAGCGACCCATTCGACCGAACCAGCTGCATGGTACCTGGATCATTTGCCCTAGCTCTTATATTAATTAAGTTGGGGCTATGGGGCACCGCCACAGGCACGGATGGGGGGGGGATGTCCCTCTACAAAATCTGCCGCCCCATAAGTATGGCGCCCGTGAAAAAATCGACCAGATAAAATAAATATAAAGCCACTGGGCGCTCAATAACTTGGTAACCCAATAATCCAACCCGCACTTTTAAAATGCTACACACGGCCCTCAACGACGGATTAACCATGGTGGGGCCCCTGGGGCCTGGAACATGTGGGGGGCCCCTGATCACCGACCGCGAGTGCCGAAGGCAGGGCCGTATGTAAGATTGTAGAAGTGGGGGTGCAGCAGAGTGTTGGGGACGCCAATATAATGCCCTGAGTGCGGAACGGTGCGTGTGTGTACGTGGGGGTGGGGGGCTTGGAGCTGCAATCAACGTCGCTCCCGTATGTCCATTTCGGCAGCGCTATTTCTTATTTGATCACGGTGGATAAGGCGCTGGTTCGCTAGCCTGGAGGTCGGGTGTTCGATTGTCAGTGATGCAGAAGGAGGGCCTGACAAGGACACCTGCCTTGTCGTTCGGATTGGACGAAAAACCGAGGTCCCGTGTACACATTGGGGTGCACGTAAAAGATCCCTTGGCAATTGGAATTCGATATAACAGTAGGCCGTAGCGCCGCTGCCCGGGAAAAATTTCCCTCATAGCATTTGGGTGATATATGAGCGGCAATTTTGTATTTTATATGGCGGCAGATTTTTCGTGAGAGGCATTCGCTTCTGGTGTCCGCACCTTGGGTCCGCGCCTGTGGTGGCGCCCGATAGACTCCACATAAGAGATATAAGAAAGTTTGGATCAGGTGTAGGCGCCATTAAAACCGACCGACTCATCAGTGCCCAGGAGCATCACTATGTGATCATAATCAAGTGTATTATTTTATTTCCTGGCATTTCAGGCATGATGGCATTTCTAGAGGAGGGGGTGGACGCAACTAGGATTTTTTTTTGGGGGGGGGGGGGGCCTAATGTTTGGGGTCCTGGGGCCTATGCCCCATGGTTAATCCGGACGTGGTGATAAATGTGAGTGCTATGAAATGATGGCATTTCTAGAGGAGGTGACTAGACGCAACTAAAAAAATTTGTGGGGGGCCCCACAACCAGACAACCAGGCCATTTATTTGCTGTTTTGTCTTTGAATATATCTTTCCATGGATTTTTAGGGGTGCTGAAGACAAAAATCGTAGTAAAAACTTTTGTGGGGGGCCCCCTAATGTGGGGGGCCCTGGGGCCCCCATGGTTAATCCGGCCCTGACGGCCCTGCGTGAGTGTGGTGACAGCAGACCGACACACATCACAATAGTTATATACAAAGCACGTATGGTATCAAGACAAGAGGATCGGGGGTTGATGCTGCTGGACAGGCCCCGGTGGGCCATGCTACGAGCCTACTGGTCGTCTACCAATTTGAGCACTCCTAACAAATCCGATGTAGCGCGATAGGGAGTGTGTAAACACTGTTTTGACATATTTTACATGGTTAAACTAACATCATCAGTTACCAAGTCACTGAGCGCCCAGTGGCTTTATTTTTTTATATGGTCGATTTTTTCACGGCGCCATATGGGGCGGTAGATTTTGTAAGAGGGGCATTTACCCCCCCCCCCCCCCCGGATCCGTGCCTGTGGTGGCACCCCATAGCCCCAACTTAAGTGATATAAGAACCAGGGCAAACGGACCAGGTACCATGCAGCTGGTTCGGTCGAATAGGTCGCTAGCTGAATAGGTCGCCAAATTGTGTTCCATCTAGCGCCCTCTGGTGTAATAATGTTGATGTAGACCAAATGGGACAATATTCATGATTCTTGTTTCTACATTCCAGTTTGAACATTTTAACTTCAAGACTTTTTAAAACGTAGAAAATATTTTCATAAGAGTTCAAATTCCAGATTTTGGTTTTAGATACTTTCAGAAACCAATGAATTGATTTCTTTGTCGTGTAGAATTAAGAAATTATTTTTTAATTTTAATATTTAATGATATATAGAAGTTATCGATAAAACGCCGAAAATGAAACATAAAGTCATATTTTTTTGTTTAAAATGATGATATTGTGCATGAAATGCTGACATAAGAATGTAGAAACAAGAATCATTAGTTTAGAATGTTGAGTTCATGTCTAAAATGTTCAAACTGGAATGTAGAAACAAAAATCATTAGTTTAGAATGTTGAGTTCATGTCTAAAATGTTCAAACTGGAATGTAGAAACAAGAATCATGAATATTGTCCCATTTGGTCTTCCATACGGATAAGCAGTTTTGACGTTCACGTCCAAACGACTCAATATTTTGAGCTGAAATTTTTAGACAAGATAAACACACCATTCCTGTATATTTCGGCGCTTAATTTTCATACATACTCAGACTTTTATTTTTGAGATTATGTTCCAGTTGGGATAGTCCCTTTAAATAGTTGCTTCACGGCCATCAAGATTATTCAGATGTTGGATTTTTTTAATTGATAACATCTTTGTTGAATTTGGAGGGGAATTTATCAGCAAGTGGTAGGTATCCCAATGGGTACCAACTGTGCACCTTTGCTTGCTGACTTGTTTCTCTATGCATACGAAGCCGAGTACATGCAGGCACTCGTAAAAACGAATAAACGATTAGCAAGACATTTTAATTTCACTTATCGATATATCGATGATTTTCTATCACTGAATAATTCAAAATTCAGTTATTATATAGAATTCATATATCCTGATGAACTCGAAATTAAAACTACAACTGACAGTGACAATTACGCTTCCTACTTGGATCTGCGTCTCGATTTTGACATTTGCCATAAACTAAGTGTTGGACTGTACGATAAACGTGATGACTTTGACTTTCCGATTGTTAACTTTCCATTTATTGATAGTAATATTCTAATATCACCAGCTTATGGAGTGTTTGTGTCTCAGCTAATCCGTTACGCGAGAGCTTGTTCATTCTATTCTGTTTTTTTTTTAAGTAGATCGAGGCATTTGTCATCTAAGCTTCAACTACAGGGATACTTGCAAACTAAACTTATTAAAACCTTTAAAAAGTTTTAAGGACGTCATATTGACTTGATTGGTAAATATAACATGTCTCTCTCGACTATTATTCTAGACATATTTAATTGACGGGTACACAATATCCCTGATAATATAGGTCTACTGCGTTGTTACCACTGTTCATCACGTGCATTTTGCATACCGATAGTTCATTGACCAATCACGCTATTTTACCGAAGTTTAGCCTAATATATTGGATGCAGCTATGGCGGGTGTGGCGCGCCAGCAGGGTAAGCTTACTCTTCCGGACATCTGTTACCACTGTTTGTCGTGTATTTTGTACACGGTGAACAGTCCATATGCTTATTACACTATTATACCTGATTACACTATTTTGCCTGTACTGTTAGTTTTTGGAACACAACCGGTGTAGGCTGTCATTGATAAAAAAATGGGCAATCACGCTGTTTTACCAGATTTCGTCTAATATAGTTTGGATGCAGCTATGGCGGATGTGGCGCGCCGGCAGGGTAAGCTTACTCTTCCGGACACCTGTTACCACTGTTTGTCGTGTATTTTGTACAAGGTGAGCAGTCCATATGCTGATTACACGGTTTTGCCATATTACACTATTTTACCTATACCGTTTTTTTAGGACTTCGAATTTTGTCTAATGGTTTGAATTGTTCGTACTTTGTTTTATCTTATTCCAATAGTCTTTATCTGGCTGCATTTTGCCAACAATTGGTTGTCAGTTAGTAGGGCTGATAGTTTGAAAATGACCAGGGAGGATTTAACGAAAGGTAGTATTTAGTTTAATTTGATCACCATCGTCATCAGTGGCATTGAGATAGGGACGCCTTCTCAACCTCGTGGGTTTCCTCCGGACACTCCCGAAATGACCTAGTTGTGTTGAGTGGACGTTAAAGTCCATTTCTCTCCCTCTCTCTCCATCATCATCATCCTCCTCCTCGTCTTGAATGACCTCGAATATCCTAGTATTTTCTCAGCATTTTACCAACACTTGGTTGTATTTATAAGACTGAGTTTGAAAATGACTCAAACTGATTTCCCAAAAAGTAGTATTTAGAATAATTTGATCACAATCATTATCCTCATCTTGAATGACCGCAAATGTTCTAGTATATTTCATCAGCACATCATTTGTTTAAAGGAGCTATATCGCTAATATTTTGGACTTAGAAATTGACACCTCATATTATAATGTAATATGAATGTGTATAAACTGATTTCCATTCAATCGTTTTTGTTTTTGCTGTAATGTCTAATCAGTTATTTTTCGACGAAATAAGCCAGGAGTCTCGATTGATTGGTAATCTCAAGCGTCTGGTTATTCCAGTCTCCACCGATAATATTTATTGGGCATGCTCTCCCAGAAAACAATATGTGTCAATATTTGACATGACTTCTGACATATGTCTAACACTGTTCTACGAGTCCCTTGTTACAAATGGCACCGAAACGCATTTATTTTGTCTTAATTGGACATCAGAAAGATAACAACATCAATGTTGATTTAAATTGGCAAATGACTGGTGTTTTCAATGTCAAAGATTTTGGTTGATATTGAGATGGAGACTTAGCTACTTTAAGGAAATGCAATAAAATCACTTGTCTGTGATAGTCTGAGTAAGTGGCACCTTTGTAAGAGGTTGTTAAGAAGCCATACCTTTATATGTCTACAGTCTACTTTAACATCTTTAACACTTGACACTCCTTAAACTTATCTCAACTCATTAGATGAGGGAGATACTTGAAGTACCATACAAGTATTTTGGTGATAACAGAATTATTGTTGTTCTGGCTGTAAATTATCGGCCTACAAGTCAAGACATTAACCCAAAACGTTTCATATCGGTATTAAGGAATTTTTGCGGCAAGTTCAAGGATCGGTCTTAATCATTCCCACATTGCGCGAGCACGCAGAATTATTACAAAATAACATTGAATACCGAGAATTTGAACCATGCACTTACTTTTGAATTTTCTTTGTCAGTGATGTAGGTACAGCGCCGACTGGTGCAACGGGATCACGAGGACATATGCACTAGTTGGTGATCATATATAGAACCATTGGCAGTCAATAGCATCGCTGTTCGGGCAAAATGTCACTCACAGCACACTACATAGCGTATGGCCGACTTTCTTAGACCGGTTGCTACAGGCAAGTAACACGTAAGCCCCATTTCATTTAAAGGCACAATAACACTCTTGCTGGCTTGATAGGTCCAGAAAAAAATAGCCTTATTCTTAAGTGTCCTACCTGTTGTGTAAATTATCCATTACATTTTAAATCTAAGTTACATTTGAAAAGGTTTACGTAAAGCTTTTTAAAGCATGTAGTTGAATTTTTCCATTTGTTTAAATTCGGTGCGTTAAGATGAAATTTGTATCAGCAATTAATTGGAATATTGTAAAATAGTACAATTTGTTGACCAGAATAATGATTGGGACATATTATTCAGTTACATCAAGAGTGTTATTGGGGCGTTAATAAGATTAGCGTATCCTTAAATGATATTTATATTTTAAAATCCCCACGATACTAATAACAGAGAAGTGTTCGCTCGCAATTACGATACGTAAGAGGCGTTCAATTCAAAAAGAGTGTCTAGGTACCGATAATGATATTTTGTTAACGTTTTTTGGTTCAGTTGAAGGCACTAAATGAGAAAAAAATGTCGAGACATTTCACGAAGAGATTAGCGATGGTAAACTGATAAAAAAAAATCCGCCCGTAAATCGTTTAAATGTTGATGATTTTTTAAAAGAAAACTTGACACAACTAATGAGTTAGACATAGTTTTTCTTCGACAGAAAATTTAGTTATGGGACTAGTTATGTGCCTTGGTGATTTTTTTTCTAATTTCGGTAATTTTTTTCAGATGTATTTTCGACTATGATTTACTACTTATTACCTAGATATTGTTATAGCCTTTGTTGTTTATAGCATTGACCCAATAACCGATAATTAAAGAATATTCCTTTTTCTTTTAGCACACTGGAAGCATGCCTATAACCCACTGAAAGAAAAGGGGTGGGGTTGGAGAGCGGTCAGTTTCCTCTAAAAATTTCAATCTGGTACACTTTCACTTCTAAAAGTGCACGAGCACAATATTGAACATATACATGTATTTACAATACGTTATTCCTGAAATGAACTAGTTTGTGTTGAGTGGAAGTTAAACTCTGTGTCTCTTTCTGGCCAAGAAAAAAAATATTGTTTGTATCTAGAACGTTATGGTTATTATGTTAGCAGCTCGACGTGACTATACCATGACGTTAACGCCATTTTTGTTTGGCGCTGGATTCTGGTCAACAGCAAAAAACCATACTTGAATGGAATACAAATATAATATTGATTAGATTTGCACACCTATCATTTGTCTACCTGTTGAGATTGATGTTTAAACTGAACACAATTTTAATGGGAAATCAATCACTGATTTTACCCTTATTAAAGTACGACGTTTCGACACGTATCCTCGAATCAATATAAGTGCAGTTGTTATAAGACAAATGAAATAATTAAAGAACAGCAAAGACTGACACAAGTAAAAAGGGTTCGGGTTTTCAATGGCAGAGGTAAAGGGTTTGGGTTATCCGGGCCCGTAGCCAGCTCATAAAATTTGGTGGGGCTATGGGATTTTTTGGAGGGGCCAGGGGTGTGGCCAACTAAGGACGCTCCTAGGAAATCATCATTGTTGCTACGGACCCGGGGTTGCCATTATTGCCTTAGTTATAGTGCAGTACGAAAGAAAAGGGTAAAAGGATTGGAGCAAATGGTATGACACATGGCAGTATTACCTGAATTAGTGTAGACAGAAATAACAAATAATACAAAACTACCTTTATTAATGGTTTCAGTATTGATGATGTAGGTATGAAATCACTGAATCAAACCAAGATGCCGACCCAGAAAGGAGAATAAATTAGTTATGAATCTCAACCGTGGGAAATAATGCCTATGATCGTATAATAGTGAGTTGATAACCTATTGAACGAAAGACATAGAAACACTGATGTTTTGAAATTCTTAGAAATTTTCGTTTTAATTAATTATTTCAGTATTGGTGATGTAGGTATATGAAAACACTGGAATCAAGTCCAGATGTCGAGAAGGGTGAATAAATTAGTTAATAGAATGAGTCACAAGTATGTGTCTATTATCAACATGCTGCAACTATTTACTGTTACGTCAATCTCAGTCAGTTTTAATATATTTTGCCAGCATATTTTTAAAAAGTCTTCTGACTTGTCTGTCGGGAAGCACATTAAACTGACAAAGACGCACGGCATTCTTTAAAGTGGTAATTTGCACAGATACTTAAATCTATTTTTATCTTTCAAATTACTTTAGAAATCAATGAATATGTTTAATTCGGCTATTAAAACCTGCAAATTCTGGCGAGTGGCGAGATTTTAAGAAATTTAGAAGACAAACACTTCCTGTTTTTAATATAGAGTGGGGTGGGGGTATTGCCCATTTAACAACATGGGTCTGAATCATTAAATCTCCAAATCGAAGAAAAGGTACACTGCAACTTTCAAACGCGGGGTTATTGCTTAAATCACGAGAGATTATTGACCTATCAGTCAATCAGAATCGAGGTCATTTGATGTTCCAATTCCGGTCAACTTCTGCATGTTATAATTCTTGAAATAGCCGTGGCCTAAATGCCGCCCGTCTTCGTTAGCCCAGAAAAATAGGACCTTAAAACCGATTTCATTTTTTCAGCTTAGCCAGAAAACTTCTGATATGTTTACAGAACTAACTGCTTCTATGGTATATATTCATATATGGCATGACAACCCACGAATAAATGAATGAAATGGGGTTAAACGTCCTACGCTTCTGCACCTAACCTGGGCTGAAACGGGGACAACCCACGAAGTTCGTTATATTCTAATAATCAATTCCTCACATTTTTGAACTGGTTTACTGTCTTACTTTTTCTGACTAAAGTTTCCAGATAGAGAATGAACTAATTTTAGATTTTTCTTAGAAGACTAGTTCCATATGTGTAACTACCGGTACAATATATAATTTACAATTTTAGAATATTAGATCAAAAAGTTAATGACTACCATGTGTTCAGAGCAGTTTATCTGTGTGTGCGATCACCAATCATTTGTTCACAGTACAGGGAACATGTACTGCCTTGAACCCCTACACGTGGCAGTACATTTACCCAAAATAATCTTTAGCCCAATTATTACAGGAACTAAGCTTTCTTTGATGAAACAATCATAGGAATACGTACATTGCGCAAATACCCACAGATCCCAGTTTCAAGAATTTGCTACATTGCGCAAATTCCGACAGCATTATACTATTTTTTTATAGTTTGACTTAGGAATAGTATATTCTTTTGTGACGGGAGTTATGGCGATATATTAGATTAAAAATTCTAAATTTGTTAATGGCGTGCCATCGACTAATGTCTATTCATATACTTTCTAAATGAAGACAATGTATAATCCAATCTTTTGTCCAGCATAAATTTTACTTCTATTCCATCTTATTCGTATTATTTTTATACCATTATCATGAAGTCGTTTGGTGTCGCCACTGTGTGCTCAATTTGGCCATTGAGCAACTGATCTGAGGTCGGTTGCTCAAAACTAAGTTATTTTAACGATCTTGGTAACGTGTTGTTTGAGTTAAATTTACTACAGAAAACACTATAGAATACTTTATTTTTTCCTTAAGAAATATTGGCATACATCTGTAGGAAAAATTTGCACCAAAGAATGTTCTTGGCCTTTATTTCTAGCAACAATCTTTCTCTCCGTTAAAGTTAACGGATCATTAAAAGATAACGGAGCTTTGAGCAACCGGCCCCGGGAAAATTACGTTAATATTAAAAGATTCGCCCTTCGTCTGGTTGAATGGGGGGGGGGGGCTAAAAAAGAAAACAACATCGAACGTGATATAATTTTCAAAATACTATGTCAAATAGGTTGTACGACATCATTTTAGTTTTTGAAGGCAAGTGCAGGATTTGGAGAATTTTAATTGATTTCTTTACAGTTGATCCATTTAATATTTATATACTGTTGATATATATATATTATATTACTACTCTTACAAAAAAGGCACTTTATAATGATCAACAATTAATAAAATAAACTTTTTCTTGAATTGATTCGGTGAATGGTTCACTAATAACTACCTGACTTAACTTCACGTTAGTTTTTTTTCAAGCATAAATCATTTCTGTTGCCCTGTCTTCATTAGGACGTTAAACCCCGTTTCATTTCTGCTGCATTTCTAAATCTAGTATGTTTCTGGAATTTAATTTTCAAAACGTATTAAAACAAACTTGTATCACAAACTTTCAAAAAAGAGAGGAATTATGCATGGAGTTTCTATCTTATGGGTAATGACTTATATTGTGTGTCTGTAAGAAAGCAAGTTAAATGATTAGATTTCTCGCTTACACAACAGGCAAAACAAAAAGTAAAACTAAAATAACATTTACAAAATGGTATTCCGTGGCCGACTACTTAAAAGCTATACGCATCTGAGATCTATTACAAGAACGGGTTGATTCTTAAAGAGCTGAAACACCGTACATGAGATCAAAAACAAAATATTCAAGTCCCGAAATAACCGAACTTAATACACAATTCTGTGTTTATATGGTGAATTTTTACCAGTCGGCGGGTTCATTAGCCCACCGATATCTATTATTAGGGGTTGGGTTGGGTTAGGATTAGGGTTCATTAGTCTACCGATATCTATTATTAGGGGTTGGGTTGGGTTAGGGTTCATTAGTCCACCGATATCTATTATTAGGGGTTGGGTTGGGTTAGGGTTCATTAGTCCACCGATATCTATTATTAGGGATTTGGTTGGGTTATGGCTCATTAGTCCACCGATATCTATTATTAGGGGTTGGGTTGGGTTAGGGTTCATTCGTCCACCGATATCTATTATTAGGGGTTTGGTTGGGTTATGGTTCATTAGTCCACCGATATCTATTATATATTAAGGTTAGGTTTATTGATACCCATATTTATAGTATTTCTTATGGCGGCGGACTAGTGAACCCGTGGACTAGTGAACCCGTCTTGTTTATATTTCTTATTCGGAAAAAACATCTATATTGGTAATATAGTTATGGTATTCCAAAGATTGCCGAATATTTGGTTGGTACGAATACGTTCATTTGTTTAAAATCCTCCTTTTCTGCACCAACCGGGCTAATGTAGACGGGTAGGCCTAAACCCCAACTGTCCTGGATTCTGTTACACGTGCTCACGTCTCAAACTTTTACACGGAATCACACCCGACCGACTAGACACTATTCCTTTCCAGACCTTCCAATCTGCACCAACACTCACAAGGGGAAACCACCCCGGTATCGATCCATGGACATTCTGGTTAGTCTGCCACTGCCACCCATGCTTACACTGGGATACCATGGCTCCGTGTGGTTCACCATGTGAATGGAATATGGCATGTCCAATATAACTTAGTTGTAGTGTATAGGCGTTAACTCTCGATTTTATTTTTTTCACAAACTATCTATTTTGTATAGGTATTTTTGTTCGAATTATATAACGATTCCCACTTAAAATATTGCTACATCTTAAATCTTATTGGACTTGAAAAGCTGAATTAAACGTGTTCATTTCTGGATGGAATGTCCACTTCTGTTGCAGTTTTAGTGTACAGAGTAGTGAAAGGGATTAAGAACCAGTTGTTTTGAATGGCTGTCCCGGTCATTCTTTGAATGATGGTGTTTGTTTAGTTAATTGAGTGTCTGTGTCACAATGCCTATTTACCAACAATTAAATATAAAGTATATACATGTAACTTGATGGATTTTCAATTACCACTAGAAGTAACCAACAATTATTGTCGGGTCTAGACCACAACTAACACACGATGATTAACTACCGTCTCTAGAATAATAACATTCCAACTCGATTTGTTGTTTCCATTAAAATATTTTCTGGGTTCTTTCCCGTATAAATTGTTCTGTTTCTTTTAAATTGTGCATTTGTCTTACAGTGTGTGACATATTTTTTGTCAACACTGCCAGCGTCGGTTCGTTCCTTCACTTTGTTCAATACTGCTAGAGTGAATTCATTCCACAAATGTGAGTAAAAAGAGCGAAGTCGTCCACACAACGCCTTGAGCGTTTCCTTTGCTTCAATGGTTGCTTTGTGGACAACAGGCTGGTTAGTAGAATTAGGGTATGTCCTAATAAAGTAGTTTTCGTACGGAAAATAATCAGAACAAAATTCAGCCACTGACTTCAGCACTCACAAAATCGCACATATAAATAAAAATCCTTCGATACTTATTTTGTATATATTTTGTCATGTTTGTTCTATCCTTATCAATTATTTGCAAACTTGTGTCCATCCAATAAAGACCTTTCATCAACATTCCCCGATGGAGACACTACCACGGTTGTTACAGTTGCATGACTAGACGATATCTGGCGATATTGTCCACCAGCAGGGCCAACTATAGTTTAAACCTAAACACAAAATTATGAACCGAATGTGTTCAGTACGTTTTTAGGTAAATAAGTAAATAGAGATAAATGAGTGTAGATAATGAGTTGAGTTATGAAAGTGGAAACTTGCTGTGATAATGACATAATTAACACAAACTCTCCATACAGTAACTGAGGATGTAACACATTACGACCTGCTGTGACGTGGCACACATGATCCACTGTGTTGAACGAGATATTTTTCTATACATATCTTTGTATTTATCATGCTTTGATTTGTGGAAATGATTTAAATCTACGGCAGTGATATTAACCCACTGGTATAGGTGGTGTTGTGTTACAATGGCATGTGGTTCTGTGTTCAAAATACTACTAGGTTGTTTATGAATACTTGTCAATATTTGTAATGACTGTTTTAGTTTTATAGTTATTATGGTATAAGGACCAGTTTCATAAACAAATTATATTGTAAGGGGCCTAATACTTGGCCATAGGGAACTCCAATGTCCAGGTAGAGATGTGTATCACATGTATGTGCAACGCAGCACAAATATCCGCAGTTTTCATTGAGCTACAACAAAGCAGATCTTCAAATTAACCGGAGTAAAAATCTTTCGTTTCTTTCAGATAACATTCAGTTGTGATCTTCTTTTAAATTTAAAAAATGGCGACTCATTCGTGCCTAAGAAGCCGGTGTTGCAGACGGCAGTGTTAGATCGATAAGTTACACGTATATTATGGTTTTTTATTGTTCTTGCAACACAATAAACGAATTTCCGGTCCTGCGTCTCAGAACACTACGTTTGAAATTTATTTCTTAGTGGATAGTAGACCATACTTCCGGTTTGTTACAAACGCAAGAATGGTTAACAGTTAAAAAAAATCTATTTCTGATTTCCAAAGTAAGGAATCATGGCACGTAGAAATAGACTTACATCTGGTGAGACGCCATGTGAAAAATCAGTGTAATGTAGAATCCATGAAGCGGTAACATCTACATGGAGCATGATATATACCAGTGGGTAGAAATTAGATAAATTCCATGTTAATGAGTCAAGCTTAATTAAAGAAACACGTGCTTAAAAAAGAAACGAGTCTGTGCAAATACGTTGTGAAGAACGTTGGCCAAATTAAGTCGTAGTAGGGGTTCCTAGGATTGTAAACTTTGTTTCTTTATATACACATTGTTCATCATCGATTGTAATATTGGGGGGTTGGATGGCTGAATGGCTAGCACGTGCGCGCCGTATCATAAAGCCTGTGATTGAGTAAACTGGAGTGGTATTGAAAATACGGTTGTACGTGACAAGAAGTTAGGTCGCCTGTCCAACCTCGTGGGTTTTCTCTTGATCCTCCGGTTTCCTCCCACTGCTAAAGATCCCTACGCGCAAGCGAATTATTGAAATAAAATTAAAAATATATATATATTGCTCCCGAATTGACCTAGTTTATGTCAAGTGGACGTTAAACCCCACCTCTCTATCTCTCGATTTAATATTAATACCCTTGATGATATCGCGTTAGACACCTCACAAGACACCTCCCATTGGAATCGAATGGGATATAACGTCTTGCAAACCAGGTAGTCGCCGAATGGAATGGTTGGTGAACGATATTTGTATAATTTGGTAATAATCTGGGGTATTTTTTTATTTCACTATGCGCAGAATAAAAAATATAGGCGGATAAAAGTATATTTGCCACTATACTTTATTGATTTCCGAAACGTCAAGGGATCATTTGCGTGCACTATCAATGCTACACTGGGTTTTATGATTCACCCAAACAAGTAGAAGCACTGACTACAACCCGAAACCTAGATCATGGTCTAGTGCTTTAATGGAGTTGAGCCAGTTTTCACCGGATAACGGTGCATTTAAGTATAACATAATATATATCAAAAACCATCCGTGAAGATAATCATCTAATTGCCTGTTTAAAAGTGCCATCCCAACATATTAAGCCGTTCGGATGTGATGGTTGAAGAAATAATTTTCGCTTGTCGGACTAGCATATTATTTGTATGCTTTTTTAATCATCGAGATTTCATAATTTCAAAAATAATATACCACAACCATATATTTTGGAAGCCTTTTACTACCATTCATAATTTCTACTTTTCGCCCCTTCAAAACACGGAAGTCGAAAAGTAGAAAGTCGCCAAGTCGAAAAGTAGAAAGTCGAAAATCGCCAAGGCAGTATACAAGCCAAAATCAACCCGAAAATATTTTAATTTCCTATTTTCGCGTTGATTTTGGCTTGTATACCTTCTTGGCGACTTTCGACTTTCTACTTTTCGACTTTCGTGTTTTGAAGGGTCGAAAAGTAGAAATTATGAATGGTAGTAAAAGGCTTCCATAATATATAGCCCATCCATCCATTGTCTTTAATTTGTAGATGCAAAAAAGTTCATTTTGACATGGTATGTAAGTATTTTTCACCGTGGCTATATACATGTATATACAACAAAGTCTATTTAACGGCTTCACTTCGCGAGTCATTCCATTAAACTTAAGATTGAAGATATATATTAAATTTTACAAACTGGTAGAACAAAACCTGTGAGTATATATGGCAATGTTGGTTTTTTTTACGACCCTTCTTTCTGTAAAGTGTACCGTGGAACGAAGCTAGATTCATTTAGTTCACTGCATGCGACGTCAACAGAATAAATTCACAAAGATGGCGACCGCTTTACATGTCGCGGGTCACGTGACGGCCATTCCAGTCAATTTATATATTTATATGCATTAAGAAGTAAGAATAGCACAGTGACGTGGGTTATCCAATCTACGAGATATTTGTGGCGACCTCGGTAACAGCGTATTTATAATACTCGCTTTATCTACTGACAAAATTATTTGACTGAAGTCGGGCTTTTATGCCACTTAATATATCAACATAAACAAAATATGCAATAAAATCGACAATTTCATGAACGAGGGAGTGCCATTATACCTGGCATAAACCATTCAGAGATCGCAACCTAACCACCATGACCTAATTGTTTACTGAATGAAATAGAAAATATTGTTTTCTATATATCCTGTGAAACTATTGTTTTGTTATCTGTGTTTATTTTAACAAGCTTTGACACAAGAAGATGAAAGTGGTACTGGGAGAAAATAGACTATATATTTAAGATATACGATTGCGTATTATAACTCTTCTTTCTAAACATTTCCAAAACATAAGATATTTATGTTACCTAATAGAAATAACGGGAGTTCTAAGCCTAACAATTAGAATACACGAGAATTAAAGGGATACTTTTCCAATTTTTTTAAAAACAAAAAAACAGTCTTTTTTTTAAAAATCGATCTTTTTCACTTTTTCAAAGTTCGTTATAACGCGCTACACGATTGTGTATTCTGCTTTGTTTGAGTATAATAAGGGCGAATGTATTGGTCTGTGTCATTGACCACAGTATTTGGTACAATTGCCATCCATGAGAGAGAAATGGGGTTTAACCTCAATTTGGCAAAAACAAGGTCATTTTGGGACTAACATGTTAGAATTATGTTTGTATAATTCACTTGCGTGTAGGGGCCTTTAGCTGTCGGAGAAAACCGGAGAATCCGACGAAAACCCATGAGGTTATACAGCATACCCTATTCCGTTGATTCGAAAGCACGCCGCTTAACTCAATGACATACCTAATGATCTAACGCGCACGCGTTAACCCATTCGTCCATCTAACCCACGGCTATGTGTATTTTAGGACAGGATAAATAAAATATAAAGCATAACGACCATATTTGTAAAGCAATGGATAAAATATGATTTAAAGGAACTATTCCGATTTGAACAGAGTCTCTCAAAAACGAGTACGTGTGTAATTGAAGCGCCAAAATATAGAGGAATGGTATATTTACCATGTCTTAAAATTTCAGCTCAAAACATTGATTCGTGTAGACGTGAACGTCGTTGGGTGACCTGATAGTCGATTCCCGTTCCTTTAGAGGTCCATATAGTGAATTACCCATGTGCTGTACTTGATAACGAAAAGTAAATTTCACCTACACATTATTAGTATAAAATAGAAGTCTAGTTTTATCCAGACAACGCATAATACAGCTTGGGGCACCGGTCCCCATTTCCAGATGAAGACTGACAGGTTTAGGTTTTACGAAAACGTATCACATAATATGTTGAGAATTTTAAGTGATTTTAACACAAAGTTCAGCAGTTTTATTCTCAAAAATATTATCGGGATTGGCCCTTTAACGTCTCCTACGCTTTTCCACCTACCGGCAGGGAAGACGGTCATACAGTGTGCCATATGGGAAAGTATGTTCGAACGAAAATTTAATTCCAACTGTGAAGAACTTTTTAACGCAGAAGTCAGTGTGTACACTATTGGTTTTTTGTTCCATCCGAACGATTGAATATTGTTAAAGCGCCAGTTGGTGTTCTATTGTGAATGTCTCATATATCCAAGTAAACAGTAATGTTTAACAAAAAGTAGTTTACTTTGGTCACGGCGCATTAATTTACTTTTGCGATGCATTTCAATACATTTTGTGGTGTTTGAAAAAACCTAGGGCGATGAACTACGATATACGTATATAATTACTAACGTTCTTAGTATTGGTGCCAAAGCATTGCAGGAGCTTTTAACGTTTCTTTTGCTCAGTGGAATATAATGCCAATGTGTTTACAAGGGTTAAAATCTACATGAATTATGAAAGCTTCCAGAATTAGCAGAATATTTTTTTTGCCATAATCACAAAAATGGCAAATTGACAAACTTAGTTTGCAATTTTGATTAAAATATGCAAAAAACGTTTAAGTGCTCAAAGGCCCCGATAAAAAAAAAAATACGCCCAAATCGTTCGTTTCTTTGCGGAAGGGACAATATATTATGTTGTTTCGAAAACATTCATTCAACCATTAATTGAGACCGATTATTCAGTTTAAATGCCAGAATAGTCTTTAAGTCAGTTTTTTACTCCTCGAAAACACCACGTCGTTTGCATTCGTTCACAATTGTAAAGAAGTAAGTAGTATCTAGCGTCCTTTGGGAAGTCGTGTAGTTTAAGATTTAATTCTTCGTCGAAATATTTAGTAAACCTGTATTATAAAACAAATAGTTATGATAACCTCATTAAAGGGACAATAATACTCTGGCTGGCTTGACAGGTACAGAATTATTTTTAGCCGTATTCTAACTACGAGATGTTTATGTGTCCTACCTGTTGTGTAAAGTATCCATTACATCCTATTTTACTTGTCCAGAGGGTTTGAAAGTATGTTTGAATCTAAGTTACATTTGAAAGTGTTTACGTAAGGCCTTTCATTATCATACAGTTGAATTTTTCCATTTTTTTCAATTAGGTGTGTTAAGATGAAATTTGTATCATCAATTATTTGAAATATTGTAAAATAATTCAAATTGTTGATTAGAATAAATAATGAATGAATGAAATGGGGTTTGACGTCCTACTGTTATGCACTTAACCTGAGCTAATTGAAGACGAGCATACGCCATACAGTGTGCTATGAGGGAAATTTTGCCCGGGCAGCGGCGCTACGGCCTACTCTTATATCGAATTCCAACTGCAAGGGATATTTTACGTGCACTCCAATGTGTACACGGGACCTCGGTTTTTCGTCCCATCCGAACAACTAGGTAGCTGTCATTGTCAGGCCCTCCTTCTGCATCACTATGACAAGGGGAAATCATGTCGGAAAATCGATATGAACTTTCTCAGCCAATGCAGGGATCGAACATGCGACCTCCAGGCTAGCGAACCAGCGCCTTATCCACTTAGCCACCGTGATCCCCTGATCAGAATAAAGTTTGGGACATATTATTTAGTTACAACAAGAGTGGTGTTGGGGCTTTAATAATTAGAGCATGTGGCCATGGAATTTTAAACGAGTCAAGGAATGAGAGAGAGAAATGGGGTTTAACTTCTACTCGACACAAACTATGTCATTTCGGGACTAACATGTGGTTTAATTTTTTTTCAATAATTCGCTTGCGTGGGGGGGGGGGGGGGTCTTTAGCAGTGGGAGGAAAAGGGAGGACACGGAGAACACCCATGAGGCAGGACATGCGATTATAGTACTCCTTGTAATGTACAACCGGGAAATCGAAACCACGCCAGTTGGCTCAATAGCAGACCTTATGATACGTGCTAACCACCCCTACCCCCCCCCCCAAAAAAAAATACCCCCAACTATATAGATATTGCAAGAAATAAACAATGTGATGTACAGTCCTGTGTCTGTAATTTTAGAGCTCAAGTCAAAATAAAAACAAACACAAAATGGTTCAAGTCGTGTCTGTATACTAAGAATTCGGAATTTTCTGTGTGTTATTTACTGCACTACAAGTTGTTGAATTTATCTTGCTTGTTGCTTCAGCAAGGTATTGGATAATTTAGCATCTTTTACTCTCACACAAGCATTGTCATTTGATCATGTGGCCATAACATATACCGCGCAAAGTCAAATAATAATAGCTATTTTCTTAATAAACATATCATATAATATTAATAGAAATAATTAATTCTCCATGAGCTCACATATACTACGCTACCTCTTAAAATATTGACGCTTAAAGCGGAACCACCTTATCTTGTCTGGAATACCGTCTGCTGGTTTGTTGATGGGAAGTGGGTTTGATTCCCCGATTACAATTTTTAAAAAGAATGTATAAGGAAAACCCAGTTACAATAGCTAACCAATCTTGATTAAAAGACAGGTCCATTTCCGTTTCGCATTTTAAAGTTCGAAATTTCGTTTCAAAACACTAGAACTGGAAGAGTTGTTTAATAACAAGCGTTCTAGTTGATGTGAGAAATTAGCCAATGATACGATTTGTTAGAGCTTGTTTTTTGGCATGCTCTACACGGAACTGTGAGTAAACCCCTAGAAACGTCAACGCTGATTGATTAATCAAAGTGACGTCATGGGGTCTAACGTCGCACGTATGAACCCTGACACAACCTCCCAGTACAGCTGGTCAGATCTTCATGTAGTATAGATATGTATTTTACTAAGATTTAATAGCTTACGTTTGTCTATTTCATTGTGTTGAGACAATAAAGATTATTTATCAATGTTACTATATTATTAACTGTAAGACACTATAACAGACAGGGGGGTTGGGATGGCCTAGTAGTCTAGAGTGCCGCGCTTCGACCCTTAGCTGGCCGGTCACCTCTGGTTTGCGGCTGTGGTTTCGAGCCCTAGTGTGAGCGTATGTGACATAGAGATAGGGGCACCTTCTCAACCTCGTGGGTTTCCTCCGGGCACTCCAGTTTCCTCCCACTGCTAAGTACCCCTACGCGCAAGCGAATTACCGAAATAGAATTAAAAACCATATGTTAGTCCCGAAATGACCTAGCTGTGTTGAGTGGACGTTAAACCCCATCTATCTCTCTCTCTCTCTCTCTATAACAAACAATGCCTGAAAACTTCATGAATAAACACAACACCTTTAACGATGTACCAACTACAAACATAAAATGGCTAACCATGTGTGATTTAGGTCAATTCATGTATTTAATTTGGTTATATCGAATAGTGATGTCAAATTTTTATTTCGAAAGATGCGGAAGTCGGATTTTCTAATGATTTTGAGTTTTAACTTATTGTGTCGAGAGAGTTCAAAGCGTGGACGTGAGCCCTGTCTCGTGTATTCGCCTAGCTTATTTACATTGAATTCTCCTTTAAGACACTTCGTATATTTTCTTGTATAGTTGACATAAGGTGTTCGGGAATGAGTGGGCGTATACTCTGCCCCGTACATGACACTAGTTAATCTACAGCTAAATAATGAAATTGTGCATATAATAGACATAAGCATAGTATAGGAGTAATGCCACTTTAAGACACGTTATTTATTTTTCTATAGTTGATATAATGGTAAAATAATGATGATTATTGTCTACTTTATCAATATGATTACAGATATTTATGTCATCATCTGAGATTTTCTTCCACCGGATTGGGCATAAATCTCTATTACTCTGTTTACACAGATGGTTATAAGATATCTAGAACCTAGTTTTACAAACACAACTTGTTATTTTAAAATATGGTTCGAAAGGCTAAAAATATAACTAAAAATCAATTTGCAAATATTTCCCTTTTTCTTCATACATTCATAAGGTAGTGAGTACAGAGAGGTAAAAATAACAATGTCGATTTGCAAATGATTCACGAATGCTTCATCTTTTGGTATATAAAATAGTGGTTGTGGTGTATTCTTTGCTTTATTAAATATACATTATGCAAGAGCTAAATCTGGCTATTGCATGAATTGTTCAGGGCCTGAAATGTTACAATCTGATTAAAACACAGGTCATATTTCGTTTCGTTTTTATAGTTCAAAAAATTTCGTTTTACATGTCTTGACTACACTAGGATCTGGAAGAGTTGTTATTAAACTCGTGTTCTGCTTGAAATAAGAAGTCCGCTAATCAAATGATCTGTCGAATCGAGTGCTTGACTTTTTTTTGCGCGGAACTGTGGGTAAACATTAGCAGCGCTAGAAATCCAAGCGTAGCCACTTGCAACATGGATTCCCATTGGTTAATCGAATGGCCGACGTTATAGTGTCATAATATGTCGCTTACTTGACCACCTGACATGAGCTCCCACTATAACTTATTATATCTATATGTAGTGTACTCATCGAAAGTAATTAGATTGGAATTGTTATATAAACTATTACTTTGAAGTTTATTCACATGCAAAGACCTTAAAAAAAACTCTCGGTGCCATCTTATGTGTCGATTGGTGACTAGATTTGAACCCGATTTGCTGCTCAACGTTTATTGATGATTTAATCCAAAAATAGACAATCGAGACTATGTTTTTTTAAAGCACCGACTCTAGTAATGATGATCGAGGCTAGGCTTACAATTCAAATCTAAATATATTGGTTAAGAATGGAGCAATTTGACTGAAATTTTCAGTATATTCCCTTTACATCATCTAGTATAGTGGAAGCTGCCAACTGTTTATCTTAACTTTCCTAAATGCATCTTTAAACGCGTTTTATAAATTAAAGGTTTTTTTATATTACGTTTTGTTATAACTGGTGTTAACAGTAAAGTTAATATGCAATACTTCGGCATTAGTACAATAGGGAGGTTGTGCGAAATATTTTGTAATCGATTAAGCAAGATCTTCAATGCTGCAATCAGTAGTTGGTCAGAAATAAGTTCAATTTCGATAATCATATTTTTGCCTTTTGAGAAATGGGATGTAGGCGGTTGATTTTGTCCCCTCTGACACATTTTCAATTTCATCTTTTGTTTTGTTGCACGTACTGCTGTTTCAAATAATCAATCTGGAATACATTTGTTACCAGACTGACTGAATTACTAGTAACTCTTCTCAGAACATTCTTGGGGAGTATTCAAGCGAAAGGGTGAAATTTACCAGAACAACATTTCGTGCGAACCGGTCAATGAACATGATAGATGGGAACCAGCTCGGTTGATTCTGTGAAGCTTTAAATCAATCGAGAGTTGGGATCGAGAGAGTCTTTAGCAGGACGGGGTGGAGAAACGTTTTATGATGGTTCATGACCATCTGTTATATGGTCACTTGACTCAGTATCGGGTTTTATGATTTAATCAGCGCAACCGTCAGACGACTGGACCAACTGTACCCCCCTTCCACAACCACGTGTTTTATTTTGGTTCAATATTATCCAAGGACATATAATGTAAAACTCCATGGTCTATGACGTGTTACTACTATTGAGCAGGTTTCATTCACTATTTTTTAAGGACATGTATGTAAAAAAATCTATGGTCTGTGTCGTGTTACTACGATTGTGAAGTTTTAACAAAACCCTGCCGTTATATTCTTTATCGAGGAACTCGGCTTCGTCAATTTTATCCTATTATCTCCAGAGATCGACAAAATATTATGGTAATATTATAACTACACGAATCATTATATAGTTCAGTGTATAATAAATATAGACATTTACATGTATAAATCGTAATCTGTAACCAGTCTTCCCTAATTACATATCTATCCAGTGACAAGAAAATGAGTGCAACTGTGGGCTGGTTCCTTATTACATATCTACAAAATGACAAGAAAATTAGAATAATCTCCCCCTTAACGTTATAAACCCTCCACAGCATTTCGTAATGGCATCTTGATCACTGTAAGATAATTGCAACTTATAATATCAATTTTCAATTTAAAGTAGATTCGTTTCCAGTCAGACATGTTACTTGGAAAATAATAACGGTAATTGGCACTCGTTAACAAATCTGTCTTGTCAATTCAGATATGATTTAATAAATATGAATTTCTAGTTGTTTCGTTGTTGTTTTTTGTTTTTGTTTTGTCTTGTTTGTCAATCGTTGTGTATTTCTTATTAATGTGAAACACATGCCGATGACGTTTGTTATTTAATGGTTTTTTTTGGTGTGATTAAAAATCTATCTGTCGTTGACGTTAGAGTAAAAGTAAGATGGATCCAATTGATTCTTATGCTCCAAAAGTCTAGTTCAGATAAACTGGAATGAAATGGGATTTAACGCCCCACTTGTCTGCACCAACCGGGCTACAGAAGAATGGACAGGTGGCTAAATCTACATTAAGTAGAAAGACGGGATGCACTACCCTGTAGATATACGGTGTTCCCGATCGAGTTATTGGCTTACTAGTGCGCAAAATATTCTTGCACGATCGTAGTGGCGTGCGTTGCGTGTGATAGGGATCTACTGCTTTATTTTTGAGAAGTCATAAGAAGCAGTTCAGTTGGTTATATCTATTTCACGGAATCAACAAATTTAGCACGAGTCTCCCAGTTTTGATGATGGTAACAATAATCTTTTATGGGATCCTGAACACCGTGCCGTTTAACCGTAACAGTTAAAGGTGTTTCTCTTCTTTCTTTGCCTGCAGTTGTCTAGAGTGCCGCGCTTCGACCTCTAGCTGGCCGGCAACCTCTGGCTTGCGGCTGTGGTTTCGAGCCCTGGTGTGAGCGTATGTGGCATGGAGATAGGGGCGCCTTCTCAATCTCGTGGGTTTCCTCCGGGAACTTCCGTTTCCTCCCACTGCTAAAGACCACTACGCGCAAGCGAATTTTTGAAATAAAATTAAATATGTTAGTCCCGAAATGACCTAGTTGTGTTGAGTGGACGTTAAACCCCAATATTGCAGCGAGTTTTTGGCCTGTGATGCTCGGAACTGTTAGTACATGTATCATACAAGAAACGCTGATTAGTTAATTGGGTCAAAAGTCACTCGCTTGATCCCTCACGCGACCCTCCACTACAACTGGTCAGAGACAATCTCTCTCTCTCTATCTCTTTTTTTTTATTCAAATTGCTACGAAATAAAAATTATTTCCTTTTTTTCATAAAATCTTATATGTGTCCAGTTTAATTCTGAATAAAACAGGATTACAATGCAGAACAATATAATACCTCAAGAAAATAGATTTTAGTGATATCATTTATCCCACTTTACTTCCATACAGGTAATATATCTTATCTAATAACCATGTTTGGCGTCAGAAACTATGAATATATTTCTAAAATATGCAAATAGTTTTCCATCAAAACGTACATAAACCAGACATAACCATTTTATAGCTGAACAATTTAAACGTTTCGACATGCAAACCGTGACATTGGGGTCCCTTTAACAGTAGGATAGGTCAGGTCAAGCCTCTTTACTATATATAATTATATATATAATTATATACTTACATCAAGTTAACTATTGGGTTGCTATTTAAGAAATCTTTTATTTGCAATTATCTTTTTAAGCTAGCACGCAACTAGTACATTAGTAACTCCAAAATACATATTATACACAATTCAATTTTCTAGATCTAGATCAAACTAACGCTTTGAATTGAGTAAAAAAATTGATGTGCTTCCATAATATGTTAATAAATGAATGAAATGGGGTTTAACGTCCTACGCTTCTGCACCTAACCTGAGCTAATTGAAGACGGAAATACGCCATACAGTGTGCTATGAGGGATAATTTCGCCCGGGCAGCAACTGAAATTTTACGTACATGCCAATGCGTACACGGGTCCTCGGTTTTCGTCCCACCCAAACGACTAGGTAGCTGTCCTTTTAAGGCCCCCCGTCTGCATTCACCCATAATATATGAAAAGAAATGAAATGGTGTTTAACGTTTGATTGTTCTCTTTGAATCGGGCTAATAAAGTGTGCAACGCCGTACCGTGTGCTCCGGTGAAAATTTCACGAGGACCTTGTCGCTATGGCCTACTTTTACATCGAATTGAAACTGTCAAAGGATCTTTACGTGTCCTCCAATTTGTATAAGAATCATTGTTTTCAGAGGCGGATCCAGGAAATCCAGTTACGGGGGTCCGTGGGGGTTCCCCTGAGAAATTTTAGAAAAAATCGGGGTGTCAGTGGTGATTTGTGACGCATGTCTATTTTTTTATACTGTTATTTAGGGGGGGCGGGCACCTAGTGCCCTCCCCCTGGATCCGCCTCTGTTTTTTCTCCACTACGAAACAACGATACGTTGTGTATATGACACGAGGAAACAACGACGGGAAATCCAGATGAACTTTCTCTGCCAACGCCGGAATCGAACACGGAATCTCGGTGTCTACCAACAATAAAATAACTTGGTCGCTTTGATTTGAGTAAAACCAAGTGTCAAGTCAATTAAATTTGAGGTGTTGTGTTTTTTTTCCAAATGATATGTGTCTACATTCAAACTTTCGTGATCAATCTTTGAAAACTATATATATAGATTCTTTCTTGTGGACCAGAAACTGATCATGTCACCCCAAGAAGAACAACCAGAAGAAGAACAAGATGAAGACAAATCAACACATCCAACCTTTACTTTTACTCTCACCCGGAAAAAACCTACGAGGTTGGACAGCCGACCCTACTCCTTGTCACGTACAGCCAGGATTCGAAGCCACGCAAGATGACTCAATGACACGCCGTATGATACAGCACGCACGGGCTAACCATTCGGTCATCCAACCCCCCGATCCAGAAATAAGATTTTGGTTGGCGACTATGAAATGTGAGCAAATAAAACAAACAGTGAAATTTATATAGCCACAGTGTTTCTTTTGGAGTTTGTAATTTGCAGTTTATTTTGCACAGAAGAAACGGTTGTAATTTTCTCATTATGCAAAGTTTTCAGTAAACAGATCAGATTAAAGACTTTAACAGCCACCATAAAACGCATTTGATATACCTTTAAATGAAGAAAACAATTGGAATTTAGCATTAGAAACAATTAAACGCCACGACACATTAACGCCACTAAGGTTTGTCATTAAAACTCGGTTATTTTGGAAAATCTTTTTGTCGCTTAACGATTTTGTTCTTTTGAATTGGCTAGAGTTGCAGGATTTTCATGCTGTACTATCAGTTTGTGGGATATACCCCGCAGGGGCTGACAATAACAATGTGTCTAATCATTTAAATGCGACTAAAAACTGAAGCTTATAGTTTAGTTTATGAAAATTGGTACTGTACGAAGAAGCTCGTTTAGCAGTTGGGATTCCAAAATGAGATAGTGGAAAAATCACTGTCCAGGCACAATAATTCACCTCCCCGCAGTTTACAACATAATTTGTTTATCAAACTATAACACATACCTATGAAAAACAGTTACGACGCCTTGCAGAATATTCTGTCAACGTTATCAAGCTAATAACGTTGAGAGAATATTCTTTGAATCGTCGCTCTAGAATACCGTATTTCCTCGAATACAACCCCGGGGTTCTATTTCGTTCAGCACCCCCCGACCCCGGGCTCTATTCGAGGCCCGGGTTATAATCGAGGCCGGGTTGTATTTTTTCAGACCAGAATTAATGCTTCAAAATCTTCTATAGGAGTGACATTTTGGACAAGTAAAACAAGCAAAGAGGGTCAGTCTTGCAAATACGAAGGCTAAACTCTCTGTGCGTGACATGAGACAATTCAACTTCCTGTGCAGGGATCATCAATTAATTTATATTTTGACAAGTAGTATTCAGTTTTTACGTTAGACCCGGGTTATATTAGAGACCCGGGTTCTATTCGAGACCCGAGTTGTATTTATCTCAACACCCCCTTACCCCCGGGTTCTATTCGAGGCCCGGGTTGTAATCGAGGCCGGGGTTGTATTCGAGGAAATACGGTAATACGCTTTTTTCGAAATCTTCATCAGAAGATACAGGATTATACCTTATACCTAATACTATATAAAGAAACGGGATTTATTACTCTGCAAGAGAGGCGAAGGCGTCACAAACTCATATTAAAGGGACAAAAACACTCTCGCTGGCTTGACAGGTCCAGAAATAATAATAGCCTTATTTTCACTACTAGATGTTTAAGTGTCCTACCTGTTGTGTAAATTATCCAATACAACCTATCTTACTTGTCTAGATGGTTCGGAAATGTGTTTAAATCCAAGTTGCATTTGAAAGTGTTTACGTAAAGCTTTGCAAACCATGTTACAGCATATAGTTGAATTTTTCCAATTTTTAAAATTAGGTGTGTCAAGATGAAATTTGTCTCATTTGTTAATTGGAATATTGTAAAATAGTACAAATTGTTGACCATAAGCAAGATTGGGACATATTATTCAGTTACAACAAGAGTGGTATTGGGACTTTAATGTACAAAATTATTAATCAGCTAACCCCTCTATAGTTTAATTCAGTTTTCCAAAACTCGTTACATTCTTCGTAATAGCAAATATTTAACTGATTACTGTTGTCGAACAACTTTATTCTCTAAATCCCTTATATCTCCCACCATAAAAGAATGGAATAACCTTGATATAAGTATTAAAAATTCGACCTCTTTAAGTAAATTTAAAACTAATATAACTGAAAAAAAATATACCATCTTATTTCAATTTTGGGAAAGGTAAAATCAAATATTACATAGTCGTCTTCGTCTCTCTTGCCGTGACCTAAATGGGCATAAATTTTTCAGGAATATTTCGGACAGTCCCGCGTGGGATTGTGGTCATTACGTCGAAGATACCGATCATTTTCTTTTACATTGCTCCTTACATTCTGATGCACGCAAAAAATCCATAAATCTTTTACCACCGAATTTGATCAATACCCATAATATATTAAATGTGGTAAGCAGCAGTCATATTTCGTTAGCCATCTTTGTAAAGGTCCACATGTTGTTTGACAGCAGCAGAAGGTTTTAAGATCAGTGTAACATCTATATCGATCAAAATGCGAACATGAACAACTGCGTAGCCAATGTGTTAATATACATATATATAATGTTGATGATTAAGTATTCATTTTATTTTTTTGTAATTTACTCACTTACTTCTTTTACACATCGGGGTTGGGTGGGATGGCCTAGTGACCAAGAGTGCCGCGCTTCGACCTCTAGCTGGCCGGCCACCTCTGGCTTCCGGCTGTGGTTTCGAGCCCTGGTGTGAGCGTATGTGGCATGGAGATAGGGGCGCCTTCTCCACCTCGTGGGTTTGCTCCTGTCACTCCGGTTTCCTCCCACTGCTAAAGACCCCTACGCGCAAGCGAATTATTGAGATAAAATTAAACCACTGTTAGTCCCGAAATGACCTAGTTGTGCTAAGTGGACGTTAAACCATATTTCTCTCTCTCTCTCCCTCTCTCTCTCTCTCTTTTGCATATCCATATAAATTCTTGTATTTAGGAGAAAGGTCATAATATAGGCCATGCCTGTTCAATTCTGAATCAAATATTGATTTTGAAAAAATACTGTTCGACAATCTTTTTAACCTTTTACCTACACCTATCTACATTTAATTAAAGTGAAAACATTGGAACGTCGCCTAAATAAGCCAGTAGCTGTTTTCCATTAGTATGTGTTATAGCTTATTGTCCTATCCTACTAAATGCCTCTACATAATTACAAATTAGATGATTTAATTTTATTTTAGATTATTTTTATGTAATTTTCAATCAATTAAAATTTGATATTGAATGAATTTGAAAGGAATTAGGGCTTCACGCAAGATCAAAAAATTAATGTACCCAGTTACTAAACGCATATACAATAATTGTATAAGTGATGCTCTTCTGGTATGGCCTAGTGGTCTAGAGTGTCGTGCTTCGATCTCTAACTGGTCTATCACCTCTAGTTTGCGGTCGTGGTTTCGATCCTTGGCGTGAGATTATGGAGCGGACGTTAAACACTAAGTACAACGACGTTCTCTTCTGTTTGGCTGTACCGCTACCTCCTAAAGAACTTAATTACCTTAAAGAGGCGTGTGACACTTTCATTTCACAGATTTTAGTGTTTGGAATTTTTAAGAGACAGTAGAACACGGCATCGCTCACTTGGACATAATTAATAGTGACTTTGATATCTCATAGCGCGTGATTATATGGTCAGTTAAACGCTATATAATGATTGTTTGTGTTGTTTATCCATTTGATAAATGATGCAGTCTAGAATATTACTTCTTTAAGTCTAGTACCATGTATAGAAATATCGGGTGGTCAGAATCTCCCGGGTTTGGGAGCCGGGAATAATCTTCTGGGTATTTTAAAGGGACAATAACACTCTTGCTGGCTTGACAGGTCCAGAATATTTTTTTCCCAACTACTTGATGTTTAAGTGTCCTACCTGTTGTGTAACTATCCATTACATCCTATTTTACTTGTCAAGATGGTTCGAAAACATTTTAAAATCCAAGTCACATTTGAAAAGTTTTACGTTCAGGAAGCGATATTCATAAGCATGCTGCTTGTTTTCGTATCCTTTAAACTGTACAATTGTATGACTATAATAATTATATTGAATAAAATATTGTTTAAACCAAAAGGTTTACGTTAGGCTTTTCAAATTATTTAGTTAAATCTTTCCAATTTTTTGAATTAGGTGTGTTAAGATGAAATTTGCTTCATCAATTTATTGGAATATTGTAAAATAGTACAATTTGTTGACCAGATTAAATATTGGGTCATATTTTTCAGTTACAACAAGAGTCTTTAAAGTGACTGTCCCGAAAAGGACAGAGCCTCAAAAATAAAAGTCCGAGCACGTATGAAATTTATACCCTGACGCAAAATTTCAGCTCAAAATATTCAGTCGTATGGACGTGAGCGTTAAAACAGCTTATCCGGTCCATGTCCTATACTTGATAACAAAAGTTTTATAAAATAAAAGTCTGGTTTTATCAAATCACCGCATAATACAGACTCCACTTCGAGATGAAAACTGGTGGGTTTAAGTTGTATGAAAACGTATTATATATATATTGAGTTAGTTGATCGGCCCTAAGGTAGGTGATCTTAATGGATTTTAACACAAAATTACGCAGTTGTATTCTCAAAACATTATCGGGATTGACCCTTTAAGTCCTCGTTTTTCAGGAGTATAGCCTAACATCTACTTCGCAATGGGATCGGATTTGGCATGACGAATCGTCGACTATTCGTAGTTAAGTTATTTATTTTTTTATTTTGGAGACTACTAAACGGGTCTGTCTTATCGTTGACAAGTGCCGGCAAGACCCTTTTAAGAGAAGGGGGCAGAATTTTGATGCGATGTTTAAATGCATAAAAAGTAACCTATCTTTTCCTTGTCAAGTTTTACAATACATTAGGCGCTTATGACGTAACGGGACATTGTTTGCTCCCGTTTGACCTTGCCTGTGATTAGTAAGACCTCAATTTTGAGGTAATTTGCGGTATTCAAGAAATTTTTGAGATTTTATTTCTCATTGACCTTTATGGCATCCCAAATTAAGAAACAAGAAACGGGTTGAACTAACGGTGTTAACAGTGCCGAATGAAAAACTGAAAATTTCACTGATATTGAATCTGATTATTTAAAATGTGTAATCATCATCGTCGTCATTCACGTGAAATTAAAATGACGTAAATCACCATTGTCGTGATCTAAAACTGCATTGTTCCACTCGGGGTGGCGACGAAGATGAATTGACAATACCTACTATTAATCTACTACGTTCTTTTACACCCGAGCTTAATCAAACTCCTTAAACTGGTTGAGTGATTAGACGTCATTAGAAGTGCTTATTACGGCCGATCGCACAATTGCAATTGAATCTGATGTTATTAACAGTATGTCAAGTACGTTATTGTTTTATTCAATTCCTTGACACATTAATCTCCTTAACTGATGATCCCGTCTCGTGCCCCTCGTGTATCTTTATACAAGCTCCTCACACAAGGCGCGTGAAAACAAACGCCATGCCTCGCCTAATGATGAATCACTCCTTAGCATGAAATCTTGACGTAATACGTCAACATTAGTGACGTTTAGTAAGCTGTAAATCTTGTTAGTATTATGTTTCTTCTGTAAATAAATCAGTGCTAAGTGCAGTACTGGACATGACAAAGATTTACATTTCATTATGCTATATCTTTTTCAATGACATGTTTCCTTTTGTACTTTTAAAAACAGCATGGCACTTACGTAAACATCAATAGTAATGACGTAATGCACAGAAATTCGGACATCATTTTCTAGGGATTAGGTTAATGGTCCACAACACAATATTTGACATTACTGACAGAATATTTGATGCCAAACAAATTAAAAACAATCAATAGTGACCCATCAATGATTTGCTTTATAAAGTGGTCTTGATCCATGTGTTAGTCCAATATTTGATTTGATATTACCGTAAAGTGTTGAGTAACATATAGCGCATAACCGTGTTGACCCACCTCCCTTGGCTTAATACCCTAATGGAAACCCAAATCTTAGCTACTGAAAGTATATTTGTCCTTTCTTTTATTTCCAGATTCATCGCAAAAGTATCGGACATTCAAATACCAGTGATTTCAAACAAGTTATCTATGGGTTTGATATTTTTAATGGTTATTGGACTGTTTTAGCTATTATATAGAGAGGTGTCGGGTCTTGATATTTTTAATGGTTATTGAACTGTTTTAGCTATTATATAAAGAGGTGTCGGGTCTTGTAATAAGGGGGAAAGGGAGAGAGAGAGAGAGATAGAGAGAGAGAGAGAGAGAGAGAGAGAGGGGGGAGGGAGAGATGGGGTTTAACGTCCACTAAACACAAACTAGGTCATTTCGGGACAAACATATGGTTTTAATTTTATTTCAAAAATTTGCTTGGGCGTAGGGGTCTTTAGCAGCGGGAAGAAACTGGAGGACCTGAAGAAAACCTACGAGGTCGGAAGGCTAGCAAGGGTAAGTATATCGTACACAACACCCGCCACAATGTTGAATTACATTTCATGCGCTGCTTGTAAGAAGGTTATCCAAGGTTGGATCTGTGACTTTATCGTCATTAATAAATTCCTCACATGAGATAGTAATTGAATAGTTAGACATTAATTAACTCGCGAGAACAATAATCGACCTCGGTGTCTGCGATATAAGTAGAGTTAAATACGCTTTCCAGTCGACGTGGTTACCGTAAACATAGATAATCGAGACCTTATTATTGTAACAACGGTAGTAGTAACGATCGAGGCAAGGATGTCAATGTTACGTTGCTATCTAGGCTCAGAATAAAGCATAATGTGACTGACATTTTTGCCATATTCACTTTTCATTATCTATTTTTTAACTATTATAGCGAGAACTGCCAGCTCTTTACCTAATCTTACCTAATGGTGCTTTAATAAAAGGTTGAACGATTGTGGAATGGTAGTGTTGATATTGAACACCCGCTTTCGTGAAAGTGAGATCCCCATGTGACATTTCCGATGATGACGTAGTATGATGTATTCAATTTATTCTTCATTAAGACAGCGAGAGTGGTAGCCAGTATTACTGGTGGACATGAGATATGCACACTATGTCCCTCTTTCAAGTCGATTTTTCCCACCCAATCCCATCCACGGTCTTTCAGTTGTGTTGATTCTTTTGCATTCAGATTTATCACATTATTGCTCCCCAATACTTAATACTTCTGGAAGCTGGAGGAATTGACATTCTTGGGATTGGTGTACATGGCAGTAAAGTACTAGTAGAAAAGGAACTTGCTCTCGATTTTAGAATATGATTTTGCGATCTTAACATTTATGAACCATGACCTTGGATTTGTTTAGCTAACCGAATAACTATTGTGTCTTGTTGGTAGTTGATCTTTGAGAACGCATGTTTGCTTATCTACGTGCATCTCTATTCGGCCTTGTATTTTCGATGATGCATTAATGACTGCACATATTCGCTTATTTATTTTCAAGACTTGGTCCGACTTCAGTCATACGGTCGTGGACTAGTTCTAAGATGTAGCATTGAAGATCCGGTTTAGAGAAGACAGATTGTAAAGGAACTCTTAGTCTACATACTTGCATCTCTGTCCAAGACCACCTTCATAATCTAGAAGTAGCTTTTTTGATAATAATAATAATAATATGTACATTTATAATGCGCTATATCCACAAACCAAGTTTATGCTCAAAGCGCTACACAATTACTATCCCGGTCTCTAGGATTCAGGTAAGCCTGATTACCTCCCTTTACAACTCTTAGAAAGAGCTCCAACATATGCAGCTTCAACTTGAAGTTTCAAGGAGCGCAACAGTTTTTTGTGTCAAATACACCATCCTACCGGTACCCATTTACAGCTGGGTAGACTGGAATGCAGGGATGAAGTGTCTTTTTCAAGGACACAAGAACTCGGCGCACAATTCGGGTCTCGAACCTGCAACCGCTAGGTTACAAATCCTACTCTCTAACCGTTGCGCCAAATCCCTCCCTTTGATAGCCATTGTTCTTTATTTATTTCATATCAGTGAATAAATTGACAAAGGTTCTGTAACAGAAATGAAAAGAAGAGCCGATTTGGAGTTATTGGGTACACATGTTACAAATGTAATAATATATAAATAATCTGTACGTTTATCATTACAGCTTATGTCATTTTTCTTTTTTGTTTCCTTATATCATCAACCGTAAATTGTTGACAAATTTAATAGTTTCTTAATGTAACCGGTGGCAATATATTTGTTAACATGTCCTTAACTCACATCGTGGCAAAACAACTTTGGCAATTATAAGTAGAAAACAATGAACACATAAACAGAGGTAGACGATAATTTAGGATCTTTTCAAATATAAGAGAAAATGATGATTTAAGCCGGTGTGACCAACTGAGAATTCATTAATTTGTTTTCGGAACAATCAGCGAGAGATTCCAAAGTTGGCTTTATTTATTGGCAACGCAGTGTTGATTGAAATTCAACTGTGTTGTTGCCTCTCAGTTATTTACCAGATCGCTCGCCCACTATACGCCACGTGAAAGAACAATATACGTATTTCAGCTGTTAAGGAAAAACAAAGCGTTTCAATTTTCTTAGGCAACCCGATGAAAAAATTGTTGTGTTAAATTTCTCGTTTCAGTTTGGTAGACTGTAAATTATTCAACTGTCTTTAAATGTTTTGCCCAATCAGCCTTTACTTTTCACTGCCATAAAACATAAGACATCATATGAAAGGATATTTGTAATATCTTACACGCCCGTTGATAAAAGAAAAATGTAATATATTTTCTAAGTATATCACCTCCAAAATGTTCAAAAGACTACACCAGAGCCTCTCTATTCATACGTCTGATGATTACAAAGCCTTGAATGTTGGAATTATAAAATATATTTAGATATTCATTTGTTCGGGCGGAACACACTTTTTTGTTATACAATTAGAGAGCAAGAGAGAGAGAGATAGAGAGAGAAATGAGGTTTAACGTCCATTCGACACAAACTAGGTCATTTCGGGACTAACATATGGTTTAATTTTATTTCGCTTGTGGGTAGGGGTCTTTAGCCGTGGGAGGGAACCGGAGAAAACTCACGAGGTTGGACAGGCGACCCTACTCATTGTCACGTATTCCAAACCACGCCAGTTGACTCAATGACCGGCTTTATGATATAGCACGCACGTGCTAAACATTGGGCCATTCAAACCCCCTTTATAAATAATTAGAATATGAAATGAAATGGGGTTTAACGTCCTACTGTTATGCACATAACCTGGGCTAATGGAAGACGGACAAACGCCATGAGGGAAATTTTGCCCGGGCAGCGGCGCCACGGCCTACTCTTATATCAAATTCCAACTTCCAAGGGATCTTTTACGTGCACATCAATGTGTACACGGGACCTCGGTTTTCGTCCTTGCATTGCCCCCTGTTCTGCATCACTGACAAGAGGAAACCACACCGGAAAATCGAGATAAACGTTCCCGGCCAATACAGGGATCGAACACTCGACCTAAAATTTGGATAAGAAGCGGGCTAATAAAATAGAACCCGGATTGAGCTAGCAGAGATAATTTTATATTCAAATAGATTTTCTCACACCTTAGCTGTCCCATTGTTAATAATTAAAAATCGCCCCTGTCCAAAATGGCGTCGTGTCTATTAAACGCTACAGATTACATGGTCTGGCATTAACTGTTAACTGGACATACACATAGCCCAAGGGACATCATAAGTTGTTTATTCAGACGACATATTAGATAAATATAAATCATTTATTATCCACTTCATATTTTATTATTAGGATTAAACGATTTTACACGTGATATAATCCTTGGATTTATTTACAGTCTAATATACTAGACAGACATGAATAAATTTTACACGTCTCTTCGCGAACCGCACTATCATGTCTTAAATAGTAAACAAACACGTTTTAGTATAGTAAAACATCTATGTACATGTATTTAATGGTTTCGTTTCATGTAAACAACAACACATAATATAACAAACCAAATTAGACAACCCCTAGTAAAGGCATTGATACGGGCAAGGGTGTTGATTTGTCAGAACTTGGAGAGGGGGGGGGGGCGAACCCTTGAACCTTTCATTACCAAACCGAAATAATAATTTGGAACAGTTTACTATACCACTCAGTGTTTTTTCGATGAAAGCTGTAGCTAGGGGTAATATGCTGACGATATGGAATAATTGACTATATACTAATAAGGAGGAAGATATCGTGAAGACCAATTACTGTGGCGAGAACCAAGGCAGTGGTTAGATAGCCTTTAGAACGGGACATTCATGTGGATATAAACCTGAAAATCAGTTCTGGCGATCAAAACCGCGGGGGGGGGGGGGCTTCCCCATTCAGATACTTAGGGGGCGACCCCCCCCCCATAAATCCACGCCCATGAATATGGGCACAACTATAGAGGAAGAGAACAGTATGTGGGGTTGGGGTATCCAACTATTTCAATAATTAGACAACACCATAGCTGAGGTATTGATACAGGAACAACGAGAGAGAGAGAGAGAGGGAGAGAGAGAGAGAGAGAGAGAGAGAGAGAGAGAGAGGTATCTAACTGTAATATTTTCTTTCAAAAATCTGCTTGCGCGCAGGGTCCTTTTTCGGGTGATCGTATTCATTGTCAGACTCGAGTGTATATAACCGAAGTCCTGACTTGCATACATACCCCATTTATATTAAATTATAAACAACATTATATTATACACCAATGTAAATTTACAGGGAAACAAATGAAACAAAAACCGAAAACTACTAATCAACATGTCATCACTTCAATAACAAGGCGGTGTCAACTGGGAATGGTATAATTTGGAAATGCTACACCGGATCTGTGATACCAGTTAGTGTTTAGGATAGTGAAATGTAATTCATAGAAATGTACAAAAACAACCAAACTTTGGTTTTGTTCAACAAATTTGTATATATTATGAAATTAAATGAACCGTTGACAGTGTGCACCCTATAGACTCTTTTATTGCTATGGGATTATTTTGACAGACCAGGTACTGGAAAAATTGAAACATTTAAGTCATTGAAGGCAGGAAAAATGATTAGTATGTTTTACTAGGTTTCTATAATTCTGTCTTTTGTGTTGTCTTTAAGACCACCGGGGTTGTCATACTTATTTCATCTTTGAAACATTTTACGATGTAAACTGATGCCATGGAAATTTATTTGACTCCATAAAATGTCACAGATATGTTTATTCTGATTTTAATATCGGCGTCTACATTACTGCCGAGTTTTGACAACAATTACAATCCGTGTCGGATTTTTCGATAGTGGGAAATAGTTTTCTCTCCTATTTTCAGCCCAAATATTTAGTATATAATACAATATCCAGAATACGTTGGAACGCATAGTGACTGTTTGCTGACAAGGACAGCTGTCTAGTCATTCGGATGGGACGAACAACCGAGGTCCCGTGTACAAATTGTCGTGCACGTAAAAGATCCCTTGGTAGTTGGAATTCGATATAAGAGTATAGGTCGTGAGCCGTTGCCCGGGCAAAATTTTCCCCATAGCACACTGTATTGCGTATGCCCGTCTTCATTAGCCCAGCTCAGGAGCAAAACTGTATGACGTTAAACCCCATTTTATTTCATTTCAGTAACGAGGATCACGTGGCTACAAGAAAAGAAGACACTGGCTCGCTAGCCTGTAGGTCGGGGTGTTCGATCTGCATTGGCCGTGACAGTTCATCCAGATTTTCCGGCGTGGTTTCCATTTGTCAGTGATGCAATACGGAGGGAGTAAGAAGGACAGCTGTCTAGTCGTTCGGATAGGACGAAAAACCGAGGTCCTGTGTACACATTGGCGTGCACGTAAAATATCCCTTGGCAGCTGGAATTCGATATAAGAGTAGGCTGTAGCGCCGCTGCCCGGGCAAAATTCCCCTCATAGCACACTGTATGACGTATGCCCGTCTTTCATTTCATTTTGGTTTACCTTCTAGCTGGTGCCCCCCCCCCGCCCTTTCTCAGCTAGCTGCCTGATATTTCTCTGTTTTTTTTCAGATGTTATAATGTATATTAATTAATAAGGAACGTTGCTCTAAAGGTGTGCCCGTCTTCAATTAGCCGAGGTTAGTTGCTTATCCGTAGGACGTTAAACCTCATTTCATTCTAAAGGTGCGTGGGGGTGTGGCTTAGTAGGTGAGGCGCTCGCTCCCTAGCCTAGAGGTCGGGTGTTCGATCCCTGCATTGGCCGAAAAAGTTCATCTACATTTTCCGGCATGGTTTTCCCTTGTCAGTGATGCAAAACGGAGAGCCTGATAAGGACAGCTATCTAGTAGCTCGGTTGGGACGAAAACCCGAGGTCCAGTGAACACTTTGGTGTGCACGTAAAAGATAGAAGAGTAGGCCGTAGCGATGCTGCCCGGCCAAAATTTTACTCGTGGCTTACCGTCTCCCATTAGCCCAGGTTAGTTGCAGAAGAGTAGGACGTTAACCCCCATTTCATTTCATGTCATTTCTAAAGGTGTGGCCATGTTTATAACCGGAAACGTTCCATATAATAGCCAGCTTAACCTTGAAAGTAATATATTTTAGTGTGGAATATACATTAAATAGATAGAATTTACAATATATTATGACACAGATATATGATTAACTACCAGAAAATAAAGGTTTTACGATCATCCTACTAATCTATCTTTTCACTTGTAACTCGGTAACGACATTCGTTATTGTTTCCACTTAAAGGGGTGAAACCCTTAAAAAACCTGTAAAATATAATTGTGCATTCTGTCCTCCTAGAACACAGTGTCATAAGGGTCTGCTGCCGGTATTGCTTATGTTCTTTTCTTATGTTCTTTTTAATGTCCCCGCCTCTTTTTAACGGTGTAACGAAATAGAGACTTGTATCCGGGAATCAGTCCAAGGAGGCGAGACCATTCAGTATTACACAATATTCAATCCGCCCTTTCAATAAAAATTTGGTTTGATACCAATAACATTATTTTGAGTTGACCATTTGTTTCAGAGTCGAGCATCTGAAATACATGTATATGTTTCCGATCCAAAGAAACGTGGCAGAAATTTTAATCTTCCCAAAAAAATGGATCATGCGAAGAAAGGATCGAGCAGAGTTAGAGAGTTTGTTTTCATTTTAGAAACGGGTACTTTTAAAGTTTTGACAGCAAATTGACAAATTATGAATTTCATTTACTTTTCGGTTTTGAGTAAGTTATTTATTATGAGATGAACTAGTTTAAAGTTCGGTCTAGCAGCTGTAATTTATAAATCATGTTCAGTTTTGTTTAGAAATGGATTTGGAGAGATTATGGGGGGGGGGGCTGTAACATCTTGAAATGAATTAAATTGATACCAAAGACTTTGTGAGACACAGTCTTAACCATTTTCCGCTCTTGGGGTGATATCTTCAGAAAATATTTAAGCCTAAATTTGTATTAACAGTATTTCTAATGTGTTTAGGTCTAGAATATTTTTCTGACCGGTCGGGGCGTTAACCTTAGGTCTGATACTTTAAAGGTAATAACTATGTGTTATGGGTTGGGCTATGATATAAATGTTATTTACAGATGAATTATCTACTACGTGTATCTGATGTTTGTTGATAGGATGTATATGGTTATACAGGTAGATAGTCCACATTTTCAAAGATTAAATACGATAGATGACATCGGTAATAGTTAACGAAATAATAAAAAAAAAAACTCATCGAACATAGGTGTAGATTTTATAGAAAAATAAAATAAAATGGGGTTTAACGTCCTACTGTTCTGCTACAAAATGGGCTAATGAAGACGGGCATACGCTATATAGTGTGCTATGGGCGAATTTTTGCCCGGGCAGCGGCGCTACGGCCTACACGACAATGTGACAAGGGGAAACCACGCCGGAAAATCGGGATGACCTTTCTGGGTCAATGCAGGGATCGAACACCCGACCTCCACGCTGGCGAGCCGGCGTCTTACAAATCGAGTCTCCAAAATTCTTAAATGAATATTGTATCCTATAATTATTAAGTAACAAAACAAGAAAAGGGAAAATAATGGATTTTAAAGGGTTTTTTTTAAATTTGCGACTAACGTGTTCTTTTTTACTGTGGTCTCGTACAGATACAATATTGCCCGGACCGTGGCGTGTCTTAATTGCATCTAATTCCATGTGCCAAATGTTCTACGTGCACGCCAGTGTGACGCATTCGAAATATTCGCAAAAGCTTTAAAAATCTACTGAACCGGGTTCAGTGAATAATGCTTAAAAATGTTGAATGGAAGGGGGGTTGGGTGGCTAAATGGTTAGCGTGTGCCCGTTGTATCACGAAGTCTGTCATTGAGTCAACTGGCGTGGTTTCGATTCCCCGGTTGTACGTGGCAAGGGGTAGGGTCGGCTGTCCAACCTCGTAGGTTTTCTCCGGGTCCTCCGATTTCCCCCCCACCGCTAAAGACCCCTACGCGCAAGTGAATTATTGAAATAAAATTAAACTATATGTTAGTCCCGAAATTACCTAGTTTGTGTCGAGGAGACGTTAAACCCCATTCTCTATCTCCCTTGTTGTATGGACTGGAAGTCACGTTTCAAACTTCCTATGATTAACTCTTGTATTTCGACAGATTTGTGTAATTTTGGTTAAACTGTTGAACGAAAGTTTTGAATTTGATACATCAGATTTAATCCAATGGGAACTATCTTTGTTCAACAAAATCGACGAGCTCAACGCCATCATCTGGAGAATTTAATGTAAAATTACAGCCAAAGTTTCGTATATACAATTACTCTGATTGCGGGTGTTCTATACAGCTACGAGTTAATAACAACACCCAGGTTCCATAAAAAAAAGTTAAAAGGGTTAATACAGATGATATACAGATCCATAAAACACGGAATATACGAAACGATATCTTTGATCATGTGAGCAGCCGACAGACATGTAATTGATGGAGTGTGATATCAACAACCAACAGCATTCTACCTGTAGATTACAAGGGATGGAAATGACCAATAAATTAGCCTTGTTAACTCAACTAGAAGCAGGTTAATGATATTGGTTAATGATCTTTCAAAGCTGAGCAAACAGTCGATTGTCGGTACCGTTAGGTGTTACTCTTAAATAACTTTAAATTTTTTAACTATCTGTAAAAGCATCTTCGTATCCACCGGCTTCATGTTAGCTGGCTATCCGACATAACTTATGAAACTAATGGTGTACGGAAGTGCAAACAAGGTGAACTAACGTTTGAATATATTTTTTTTATTCGTGAAAGTTGCAATGGAAGATGCACTCTATGTTGTAGGTCTTATTGCTGGATTTAAATGTTATAAAAATTATTAATAAAACATTTAATTTGTTCACATGCCAAGCCCAAAATCAACTCCGTGGGCAATCGGATGATTCAGATTTTGAGTATAATTAGAACCCCCTCGACCATTTAAGAGTATAAGGATAACATAGATAAGTACCGTTGTTACGATAATAAACAATCTACGCTACATTTAGTCAAAACTTCAAACACTCATAACTTCACACAGAATATAGTAATTTGACTCAAATTGTTAAAATATTCATTTTCATAGCTGTTAAAGCAAGAACAATCAACACTTTATTTAGTTCTTACAAAATGCATCTTTGAAAAAAATCCATAATTTTAACTTACTCTGAAACAAAGCATCTTCGTATCCACCTGTTTCATATGTATATGTATTGACAATCCAATAGAGTATATTAAACTAATGGACCACGACAATGAAACAACGGGGTGTAACGTTTGAACACTTTTTTAATATGTGTAAGTCAATTGCCAACAGCCCCATTGTCATGTTTCATATTGTAACTTAATGTTTAAAGCGGTGACCTCGCCATTCTTACCCCGGGGTCAATTGTTCGTTTAATAGTTTTAAGATTAGATTAAAGGAGTTTAAACTGCAGCTGCCTGCTCTTTTATCTTTAATAGATTTTAGTAGTTGTTCAGAGTTGTTAGCCATTGACTTTTATCTTAAACAATTATTTGTATGGGACATTTATTTCGTAGGGAAATCAAGACGTCCAACCGGTTTCCAGTTTGGTTCATTGCAATATTTGAGTGTGCAGTATAGATAGGCCCACTTGGTTAAGAACGAAAAATAGAAATGCAGACATTTTGAAAAGTATAGGAGCTTTTATATACAATTCGTTCATGTCTAGTAAAGTATGTATTATGTTTATCCTATTTTTATGTACATGTATGTATCCTTTGTTTGTCTCTTTTATATCATATTATAATTTTATCTATATGTGCACATAACCTTTTTTAATGCAATAAAGTTTCTTCTTTCTTCATAGTCAAATACAGGTCAAGTTTCCAGATCGGCAGATCTTCAAACTGGCTAATCTGTCTGCGCTAACATTTCGTCTATTAAAGTTCTTACATTATAGAAATAAAATTCATTTGGAATTTGTAGTTTGTTTTATCGTTCCGTGTGAACTCGAATGAAAAAGTTTAATACTGATTGTCTTATATTGTTATTTCCATATTTAAACCCTCCACTCTGCTATTTTAAGGCAAATAATGACACAACTCGAACCATAAACTACAAGCAATTATGAATGAATGAATGAAATGGGGTTTAACGTCCTACTGTTATGCACTTGACCTGAGCTAATTGAAGACGGACATACGCCATACAGTGTGCTATGAGGGAAATTTTGCCCGGGCAGCGGCGCTACGGCCTACTCTTATATCGAATTCCAACTGCCAAGGGTTCTTTTACGTGCACTCCAATGTGTACACGGGACCTCGGTTTTTCGTCCCATCCAAACGACTAGGCAGCTGTCCTTGTCAGGCCCTCCTTCTGCATCACTGACAAGGGGAAATCATGTCGGTAGCAATTATTAAATATATGTAAGAATAAAATAATAGGTAATACAAACTACACAATAACCAACTTTATATATTCCACACCTGTGACAAATTGTCAATGTCAACCGTCCTAAAAATACGCCATACTACTCCTGAGATGAAATGTAATGGGGTTTTACGCCCTGCACCAATTGCGCTGATGCAGTGTGCTATGAGAGAAAATTTAGCTCACAGCGGCCTTTCCGTTCACTCTTCGTCCAATTCTTTTACGTGTACATGGGGTCTCGGTTTTGTTGTCTCATCCGAACGACTAGGCACTGTTATTTGCTCAGGCAGTTACAGATAAAAATCAAAACAAGAAAAGATAGAGAGAGAGAGAGAGAAAAATGTGGTTTAACGTCCACTGGACACGAACTAGGTCATCATGGGACTAACATATGGTTTAATTAAATTTTAATAATTGCTTGCGCGTAGGGGTCGTTAACAGTGGGAGGAAACTCGAGGACCCGGAGAAAACCCAGGAGGTTGGACAAGCGACCGGGGATTCGAAACCACGCAAGTTGACTCAATGACTGGCTTTATGATACAGCACGCACGTGCTAACCATTCGGCCATCAAACCCCCAAACAAGAAAAATGTCAATAGAGAAAAACAAAACTTACCCTCCCTCTCTCTCGGAAGGATAACAGACCTAAAAGTTGGCGATATTATGTACGACGGATAGTTACAAGTTATGCTATTTCGAATTTTTGTTGGAGTCATGGTGGCTAAGTGGGTAAGACGCTGGCTCGCTAGCCTGAGGTCGGGTGTTCGATCCCTGCATTGACCTAAAAAGTAAATCCATATTTCAGGCGTGGCTTTCCCTTGTCAGTGATTCAGGACAGAGGGCGTGACAAGGACAGATGTCTAGTCGTTCGGAGGGGACGGAAAACCGAGGTCCAGTGTATACAGTTGAATTACGGTATAATAGTAGGCCATAGTGCCACTACCCGGGCAAAATTTCACTCATAGTACACTGAATTGCGTATGCCCCTCTTTATTACGGCGGATAGTAGAAACACACGTTACAATATAAGGGGGAAAACTCTTGTTAATTTCAGTTGGATGCAGACCACCATGAATTTCCCCATTGACTTCAATATTCGTTCTCGCCTCTTTGCCCACCTCTAACTTTCCCCAAAATTTTCGTTTGGCTGAACGCTTTTCACTTTAGTCAGAGAAATAATAATAATAATAATAATATTTTTGTTAAGCGCATCACATCGCCGAGGCAATCTCGATGCGCTGTACAAGGCCATACACAGATACATGATACATAAAAAGAATACATAGTACATAATAAATAATAGATAAAATATAATACATAATATTACTAGAAATGCTCCTTGAAAAGATAAGTTTTTAAGGTTGACTTAAAAGATTCAATAGTGCCCAAGGTGCGGATATAGTTTGGAAGCTTATTCCAGAGACGAGGTGCAGCGACGGAAAAGGAGCGGGCCCCGTAGAACTCCGTATTATACGGCGGTTCCTCGAATCGAATCTCGTACGATGTCTGACGTGTAACCCTTCTAGAGACCCGTTGTGTTAAAAGGTCACAGAGAAAAAGAGGTTCTTGAACTTGGTGCGTTGATATATCGGTAACCAATGAAGTGCATGGAGGACAGGGGTAATGTCTCATGTGATCGAGTGCGAGTGACCATGCGTGCAGCCATAGAACTAAATGTTCTATGGTGCAGCAGAGTTCTGAAGAAGTTGGAGACGGTGTGTGAGAGATGCAGGAAGGTTGTACAGCATGCTGTTTCCAATATCGAGCCGAGAAGTAACAAAAGCGTGAATGAGACGTTCAGTGCTAGTGCTGTCTAAAAACTTGCGAATGCGACCAATCCGATTGAGCGAAAACGATACTGAACGACATATACTACCGACTTGTGGTTCCATGGATAAAACACTATCAAACAAAATTCCCAGATCACGAATGACAGAACAAGACTCAACATGTGCTTGCCCTATACGGAGTGACTTGACCATGTCTTTGCACTAAAATTTGTATGAGGTTGACCACCAAATTTGAGATACACAAACTTGAAGAAGCATACACAAAACATGTAACTAGTTGCCGTGCATATCACCGTAGCCAACCTGATAATTCCGTTATCCCTCCGCCTCAAAATCATGAATATTTACCAGAAAATATTAATTCAATCCGTCTTGGTCCATCCTAGACCAAAAAATCAACGAAAAAGGACTTGCAAAAGGGGAGAAAAGAGACGGGTGAGAACTAATATAAATAGACGAACTACAATTTGTTGGTACCAAGATGGTGAAATTTAATGGTGGTCTGCCTCCTAAATTGCCAAAACTTTGAAATATTACAGTTCATGGCACGCTCGTAGCAATGTTTCATTTTATTTATTTCATAGCCTACTATCGTTGATATGTCAAATGTGCTATAATGTATTAAAATGTCAGATGTGCTAATACGTCAAATGTGCTATATCAAAATGTGCTGATTTCTAAAGACTAAAACTGTCTGGTTACACCTGTGTAATGAACATGTGTAATGAAAGGTTAAATATGTATTTTATTTTTTATATTGTTATTGAATTTGAGATGTAATAATAAAATTGTGACTTTTTTTCCTGTGTTCTTTTTACCTAGGCAAATTTGTGACTTTTTTTACTGTGGCTTTTTTTCCTGTGACATTTTTTCCGCGCACCGTGGTTTGAAGGAGGTAGTGATTTATGAAAGAAGGTTGCATTTTTTTTTCAAAGATGAGCGTGTTTTATTTTTAGAATCTGGTCATGCTGATGCAGAAATCGTGCTGCTCACATAACTTTACCTGCCCCTTGGTAAGCGGGCCCTTAGAATGCATATATTATATTCTAAGGGCTCACTTACCAAGGGAGAGCTAGAGGTCAGGTAAAATTCTGTGAGGTAATGAATATCCATGATCGGTCAAATTTGGTTAGACACCATTTAGCCGTATTTAAGTAACTCCGTATGGTCTGGGAGCCCATATATACGATTTCGTGGCATCTGATCTTCAAATATTAAAGACAACCCACCACCCTATTTTCAGTGTTTTTTTGTCTGCAAAATCATCAGGAATGGATCGGTAGCCTACTGCCTGAAGAATTTCTGAAAAAAAGTCCGACTGAAGGAAAGACACGTGGGGTTTGAAGGAGGTATTGATTTATGAAACAAGGTTGAAATTTTTTTTCAAAGATTAGCTTGGTTTTTTTAGAATCTGGTCATGCTGATCCAGAAATCACGCTACTCACAGAACTTGACCTGTACCTTGGTAAGCGGGCCCTTGGATTGCATATATATTCTAAGGGCGACAGCTAGATGACAGGTAAAATTCTGTAAGCTAATGTATATCTAGTTGCGAAACCAGTTTATCGCAGTCGTAAGAGCGCTTATGTCGCCCGGCATCAGTTGAAGAACCGTAGAACATGTGTGACTCGGAGAAACTGGAGACAACTGGACGGCGACTGGATTGCGTCCGACTCACACCAGTCGTAAGAGCGCTTATGTCGCCCAAGTAGTTACGACTGATTAGTTCCACTTGATCGTAGACCTGTCGCCGATTTCCAGTCGCCGATAGTTTTATCGCGTCGTAGTGCGACATAAGCTGGACTTTAGAATGCATATACATGTATATTCTAAGGGCTCACTTATCAAGGGACAGCTAGATGACAGGTAAAATTATGTGAGGGAATGTACATCCATGATCGGTCAAATTTGGTTAGGTACCATTTAGCCTACGTATTTAAGTAACTGCGGAGGGTCCGGGGGTCCTCCCCCAGAATTTTTTAAAAGGTAAGACTTCATAAATATATGCGATTTCCTGGCATCTGATCTTCAAATATTAAACACAACTCCAACCCTATTTTCAGTGTTTTTTGACGGTACAATTTTGTTTTACAGCTTGCCGGAATAATGGGGGCGTGCGCCGGGTGCCCCCGAGCCTGATTACATTGTCCGATGACTGTTCGTCCCCTTTACCAATTTCCTTTAAAAAAAAAACAATTTATGGGATTGGTCGATAAAAATAGCAATTTGATCAAGGGCGGATGACTGGAAAAGTGTCTTCGCCATAGATTATCCCAGGGGTTAGTGGAGTAGAACGGAATGAAACCCCTGGGGATACCGAGGGTAGACCTGGCGTCGCTGAATGTAGCCCTTGCTTTCCTCGAGAAATTAAACATGCGCAAAAGAAGATCACGAATATGAACATATATTTATATATATAAATATATAGAAAAAAATAAATAAAGGTTGAAAATGCCTTTGAAAAGTACTATTGTTTAATTGTCTACATGTTTCGCCTGAGCTTGTCAAGACATACAATAACAATAACAATGACGTGACGTCATGGAAGAATAAACACACAATAATATAATAATATTGAATTAGATATAGTATAATATTGTAATTATTTTGAAATGTTTAATTTGGGTTTAAATTTGTCAATAAAATATTGTTCCTTCAATCTCATTTTCATGAATGCGGCATCTTAAAAAAAAGGGTATATTTTGAATTCGCCTTTACCGCAGATATCAAGGTGTTCACTTAAAGGAATCTTCCTTAAATTTGGTCCCCTGATATGTTGTCTATGAACTGTTACTCTGTTTTGTAACTTGTTAGTGCAACCAATGTAAAGTTCGGCACACCCACTACATTTTATGACATATAATACATAAGTTACTTTACAGTTCATACTTTCATTGACAAAAAATTCTATTCCACTATCAAAAATAAATGATTTACCTTCAATTAAATATCTACACGTGCCGCAATTATCCCTTCCACATTTTACAACTTCCTTAATTGGACTGAGGGATTCAAATTTAGCCCTGGTCAATAGTGATTTAAGGTTTTTAGGTTGTCTTTTTGAAGGGATGAACGTTAGTGCATTAGTAAGTTTTTTAATTTTTTTATCTTGTTTAAGTAGTGGGAGATGTGTTTTAATTACGTTGGAAAAATTAGGATTGTGAGGATGTCACCGACCGGGTGTATCGTTCATCATAACCATTCACAAATAAATAGGCCTCGATTAATAAAACAAACTTCAAACTTTATTATAATATATCAGTATATATTTACACACATGTCTACACTACAGGAGTTTCATATGGCTAACCGCCTCACAACTTCAATTATATTACTTATTGGCTAACCGCCGAGCTACCCGCTCCAATCTATCTCGTGTTTCTCCTCGACTCTCTCGCGCGCGCCAAAAACCCAACGTCATGCATATCATTAACAGACTCATCTCCACAGTTAAAGGGAGGCAACTACATTTAATAATTCCTCATAGATTTCTAATTAATCAGAGGGACCCGACTCCTGACATTCTCCCACTCTTAGCTTGAATGACGTCCTCGTCATTATAATGTTATTATAAAGATGTACAAACATATTTAAATTAAACTTATTTTAAAACAACGAATAATGCTTCAACTTCTAATATTAACATTTCCAGTAATAGAAACTTATATGATTATTATTAAATATTATAAATTATGACTCCTTTAGAATTTAACTTATCAAGAGAAACAAGCATTTATATATTTACCAAATAACAATGTATAAGAAAATAACACAAAATTCTATAACTATTTCTTATAGTTCTATAATTACTATACTGATACTCCAAGTTTTAGGTTACCTTGGTGTTCATAACAACAGCCAATATCATAACATCAAAATGTTTCTTCTAACTTTCTAACATACATGAACATTACAAATTAGAATTTAGAACCTTAAAAATTAACTATTATATTGACCACATTTTGCTGCATCACCATATAATTCAAAACCATCATAATGCTTAGTAAAACGCAGTCTTTTAGATTGTCTTAACACCGGTTGACTAACATGTTCAACGGAAGGGTTAACAAGTGCATTTGGTAACAAACTATCATTACTGTCATTGTCACACTGAGGTATTTCAGTGGTTTCTGTATCACTATATGTATCATTAGGTTCATGCAATACAGGGATGGAAAATTTCACATAACCAATCAAATTGTCATCCTCATCAGAAGAATAATAGTCATTTTCTTCAGTATTCACTGAAGGATTAGTACACTGTTTCTGTTTTCTATACCGACACTTCGCACTATTATTAATAGTTTTATCTGGAAATAAAGTCCGATTACACACTTTCTTCAACTTATTATGATGAATCATTATTTTTCTACCATCATTTCCCTCAACTTTATACAACACAGGGTTATCTTTGAATGTCTCAATCACATTACCACTGTGGTCCCATGTTTGATTAATACAGTCCTTAATTAGCACATTGTCGCCAACTTCTAACGATTGAAATTGTACATGTTTATCTCTTTCTGATTTATAACGATTATGAGTAATTTCTAAATTGCTACGCGCAAATTGAACAGCTTTTGTCATCTTCCTTTCTAAATTCCTAGCGTAATCGTTTATACTCAAAGTTTTATTGTTATCATTCATTGTAGGAAACATCATTTCAGCAGGAAGTTGTGTTTCACGACCACAATGTAGAAAGTTAGGAGTAAATCCTGTTGCACTATGTACTGTTGAGTTATGTGCCAAAGAAAGAAAGGGCAACATATCAACCCAACGATAATTATTAATTGTGTAGACTTTTAACATACTCTTTAAAGTATTGTTCCACCTCTCAATAGCACCATTACTTGTAGTTTTTTGTATGATTCCAGCAGCTAACATATTCTTCAGTTCTTCTTTTAAATTATCCTTAAGGTGGTAGGGCACTCGTCTAGGCAATGACTGAATTGGCCTGGCATCCGGTTTTAATTCTATCTTGTGTGGTACGATGTCACATTCTCCCAAATCCCATTTTTTTCTGGAGAAAACTTCATGATAATCAGCACATACTTTTTCTAATTTCTTCTTACTGTCAGGAGAAATGTAAATGTTTTCATAGTCTACAATTTTGTCATTTTTCACATCTTCAGGGCATTTAACAGTTAAATGATTAGAATTAAATTGAACTTCACTTGTACTTTGTACAATTCTATTCAATTGGCTCATTGAATTTGAATCTAATTTAGCAAGTTCATGAAAAAATGCTTCCACTTCTTCAACTTCACCCAAACAGCTTCCACGCTTGGCTCGAATTGACTTGCATGTTTTATTTACAACAAGTATGTTTATTAAGTCTCGTTCAGGTTTTACGAAACAATTAGTTACAACAAGTCCTTCTACCTGCCAATTACCATTATGATTAATGCTAAATTGTCTATTATCTAGGTTAGGCACATCTTCAGAATTCCACTTTATTTTAGCAAGTACTACACGTTCTGAATAAGGGGGAATAACTGTGTTTTTAACAAGTATTGTTTTATTTGAAGGTATTTGTTTTACACTGGTCAGGGGCTTTCCATTTGAAGAAACTAACATCAAGTCTTGACCTTCAATTGTGAATACATTTCTCAATAGATCTACATTACAACCATATCTTCTCATGAAATCAGTTCCTAAAATAAGATCACAATTTAACTTTTCAGTAACCAAAATTGTATGAGAATAGATTTTATCATTCAGGGGAAAAGTGATTGCTGCAACGAATGATCCTGCAACTGGTAAAGTTTGTTCAGATGCTACAGAAACTTTAGTATTAACATGTCGCAAGTTTGTCTCTGGTAAATGTTTATTCAACCACTTCAATGAGGAAATAGAAATATCACTTCCGGTGTCTGTAAGCGCTCTGACATCAATTCCATTTATTTTCGTATTAATAAATACACCTTTATCTGGGTGAAAACTCGAAACAACTCCAGAATTTCCAACTTCTATTTTCTCAGCTACCGGTATACATGTAGGTTCAATTCTTCTTAAATCTTCCCAAACTCCTTCAAGTTTCATTTCAGGATTTTTATTTTCTAAATTAACCGTATTGGTATTTGTACTATGATTAGGATTTTCTGGTTGTCTTTTTTCTGGTTGATTCTGGTATGAATACTTGTAACTTGAACTATATTCAGAATCTGAACGTCTCTTCACGGTAGGGCATTCATTCTTATAATGTCCATAACCGTTACAACCATAACAATGTAACTGTGATTTTCCATTTGACTGTTTCATTTCAAAATTATTTGAATTGACGTAACGTGACTGGGAATTAGGATTTGAGTAACAACCACCATCTGTATTACCATTCTGTCTATAATTAGTTTGACGTCTTTCATAAGTGTCAGGCCTTGATTTGCCATAAGAATTTCTTGGACTATATTGTAAATGTTTCTGTGGCGATTCTACATCTTCATAAAAAGAACGGGGTGGTCTAGGTGTGTAATTTCGTTCTCTACCCCTTGGAAATCTCTCTAGATTATTTACATATGAACTAGGGTTGTCTTGACTTGTCCTATAATTGTGGTTCGGTGCATTATTTACCGGACTGGAGAATTTCAAGTATTGTGTAGACTGATCTGCAAATCTTGCAATATAATCCGGGTCTTTACGTAAGTTAGGTTCTCTACTAAGTTCTGCTATAATGACAGCCTTAAGAGTTCTGTCCCTAATACATTGGAGAAATTTGTCAGTTATTCTCGAGTTCATTTCACCAGATACAGCAACACACAAATTTCCTTCTTCATCAAACGTAATTTCATGACTATAGGCCTGATATGACAAACTTCTAACACGATCCATTAGTGTCCAGTATTTTTCATCGTATCTATGTTCTATGACAGACAGGGCTCTGCATGCGTATGCCTTATCAGCTTCAGTACAAAACATCTCTATAATTTCATCTCTAAAAAGGGGCCATGAATTCCACTGTTTAGCAGCTGACCGGATTAACGAACGAGCTGGTTCTACACACTGCATTATAAATAAGTTTGGTTTAATACTATTTGAAACTTTTCTAATACGGCATTCTTCTTCGAAAATCTTAAGAAAATGTATCAGAGTATGACCATCGTTTTCTATAGTACCAGAAAATGAATTTTTAGGCAAAATACAATGAAGTTTTGGTTGTTCAAATGCTCTATAAACAGGCGCAGTTGCGTTCTCTGTATAACTGGTAGTAGTAGTAGGCCTTACGTCACTGTGTGTAGCTATAGTACTAGTATTAGTAGGTTGTGTAATCTGAATATTATTATTATTCTTAGACGTGTCTGTATTTTCAACAGCAGACGTATTATTTGGCTTGTCCTTGTTAGTTTCACCTAATAAAAGTCTATTAACAGCATCAGTTAATGTTAACATTTTAGCATTCATTTCTCCCATATTTTGTATTACCTCAGCTAATTTTCGTTCGGTTGCATCTGTTTCCTTGTTTTGTTGTTGAGCATTCATGGCTGCTTGATTTTCTTGATTTTCTTGATTTTGAAAGATTTGTATTTCTGGGTCTTCGTTTTCACTATTAATACTATTGTCACTGTCGTCAGACATTTTCACTGGTAGGCCATTAATTATAAATCTGAAGTCCCAATGTTCACTTATACTAATTGTAGTATCATCATCACTGTTGCCCAAAATATCGTCGAACACAAAACCGGAAACGAATATTAATAATACTAATGTTAGTAGCTTCATCAAAAGTTCAAAATAAATCCATTGAAATCAATGGATCCCATCCTCGTCGCCATTTTGTCACCGACCGGGTGTATCGTTCATCATAACCATTCACAAATAAATAGGCCTCGATTAATAAAACAAACTTCAAACTTTATTATAATATATCAGTATATATTTACACACATGTCTACACTACAGGAGTTTCATATGGCTAACCGCCTCACAACTTCAATTATATTACTTATTGGCTAACCGCCGAGCTACCCGCTCCAATCTATCTCGTGTTTCTCCTCGACTCTCTCGCGCGCGCCAAAAACCCAACGTCATGCATATCATTAACAGACTCATCTCCACAGTTAAAGGGAGGCAACTACATTTAATAATTCCTCATAGATTTCTAATTAATCAGAGGGACCCGACTCCTGACAGAGGATTAAAGGTGGTGACAAAAGCAATTATATTGTGATTAGTATCTTTTATCTTTACCTGCCTTAATTCCGTTATCGGTATTTTACTAGCCCTTTGAATTCCGTCATTAATTAATGTGGAGGGATATTTGCGGGCTAATAGAAATTCTCTTAATTCCCCTAGTCTTTGAAATTTTCTTTCTGTGTTAGACACAATGGTACATATACGTCTGGCCAAATTATATGGTACAGCCGTTTTTATGTGTTTGGGGTGACATGAATTGAATTCGAGATACTGTTTAGTATCAGTATCTTTATAATATATGTCGGATTCAATCATGTTCCCGTTTTTGATTACCATTATGTCTAAAAATGGTATTCTCTCTGCACTAGTTTCCATTGTAAATTCGATATTCGGATGAATATTATTGATTATATCATGAAATAATAAAAGATTGTCAAATGATTGGAGCCAGATGAAGAAACAATCATCTAGGTATCGTTGCCACTGTTTTTCGAAATATATTCTGGTCTCCAAGTCAAATATTTCTTCTACTTTTGTAGCAATGGTTAATTCTAAATATCCAAGAACTAAAATTGCCAGCGAGGGTGAGAATTTGCTACCCATTGCACAGCCAATGAGTTGTTTATAATAGTTAGAATCAAAATAAAAGCAATTGTTTTCTAATATAAAGTCGATGCTTTCTAATATAAATGACTCTGAAAAACGTTCTTCTCTATCGTTTGGATATTTAGTTAACCAATGCTTTACAGCTGTTAGTCCTAAAACATGTGGTATATTCGAATACAGATTTGTTACATCGAAAGTAACTAGGATAGCGTCACGTCATTGTTATTGTTGTTGTATGTCTTGACAAGCTCAGGCGAAACATGTAGACAATTAAACAATAGTACTTTATTTATTTTTTATAGATTAACACTACTACGGTTTCAACTTCATACATATATTGATATATATATATATATATATATTTATCACATTCCGCCTATCGAAAGACATATGTATTTCAATATTCGATGCCATAATAATTTTGCCTATATGGAAACCGAAAATATAATATACGAAACAGTTAAACTATTGGAAATTTGAATAAACCTAAAGATTTTGAAAAAGAAATATATATAACTGTTCATTTTATATCCTATTCAAAATAACAATCGTCACCAAAATTTCGAAAATCGAAGCACTGCAACAACAGAGAAATAGCTTCGAGTCTTCGACTGAATTCTTAAACATCCCTCTCACACATATCACGTCTCTTTAAATTACCTGCCAAATATGTAAATATCGTTTGGGAAGAAATAAACACACTTGTATGGATATAGAAATAGGAATGTTTACAAGGTTGAATTTTATTACACAATGTTCGTACAAAATCGTACAAAACTGAAAATTTAAAAATACAATAGCAAGGTTTCGTGTGTTCTGTATTACTATTTTGACAGCATGATGGACAGTCTGATTTTAATCAAAAAATGTAAAACATTGAATTGTTGAAGTGTTTCTTTATCAGAAAAAAATCAAGTTAAAACATAAGGTTTAGCTGATTGATGTTTGGTATCATCAACGAAGTCGGGGCACAACCACCCGGCGAGAGAGAGAGAGAGAGAGAGAAAGACAGACAGAGAAATGGGGTTTAACGTCCACTTAACACAACTAGGTCATTTCGGGACTAACATATGGTTTTAATTTTATTTAAATAATTCGCTTGCGCCTATGGGATTTTAGCAGTGGGAGGAAACCGGAGTGCTCACACCAGGGTCGAAACCACAGCCGCAAGCCAGAGGTGGCCGGCCAGCTAGAGGTCGAAGCGCGGGACTCTAGACCCCCCCCCCCCCACAAACCACACGGCGAATATATTTGTAGTTCGCTACCTCTAAAAAAAAGTACGGGCTAGCTTCAGGTCAGCAGAAAATCCAAGATGGTGGCCAAAGTGGTCTGAAATTGGACTTTACCAGAACCATATTGGACAGTTTCCTATTCATCTCATTTAATTACATACAATCGTAAATGGATTAATATAAAAAAAACAAGCAACTTAATGCTTATATAAAACTATAATGAAATAAAAGTGTTTAGGGTTTCGGACAATGGTGATGTTACGAAAAGGTGTTAAGTAATATTAACAATAATAAAAATTTTAATGAAATTTAGGCGGGTGGGGTTGCAAAGAGTTTAAATAGCAATTTGGAATAGTAATAAGAGATATTATTATATTAAGATTGTCATTTCCAAACAAAAGTGAATTATGATCGTCCAATGTTTTGACTGTGGTCTATAAAAATAATCCGCAATAAAAGAAATAATATTCGTTAGATTCACATTTAGCTCCACATAAACACGAGGGTCACCAAATACATGCATACTGTATTTATGATAATTTAGGTCATATTTAAAATTACGTTATTTGGAGTGGATAATCTGAAAAGTCCTGTCGCCAAAGAGATCGTAGCATTTAGGTTTTAATTTGAAATATGAGATTGAATAAAAACTTTAGACTCTTTGTCTAGACGATTCCGTTCCTGTACTAATGAGGGGAAAGCAATTTTTGATAAAAGATTAAATGTACAATCAATATACTCATTAGAGCCAATAGCTATAGCGATGTTTGTATGCTAATCATTTTGAAAAAATAAAAAGATTTTATGTTCATATGCGAGGTACCACGAGGAAGACCTGTAATGGTTCAAATAGCTTCTAACTGCAACAATTCCAGCTGTTCACTTTTTTCTTTGTACAGTGTAGTAAGTAGTAGAAAAGCGGTAGGATAAAAGATTTTAAGATAATTTAAAAAGTTAGATTTAGTCTGTATTTTCCTAATGTTAGTTATCGCGTGCTTTATGTGGGTATCGCAAGTACAATAATTATTGAATGAATGAATGAATGAATGAAATTGGGGTTTAACGTCCTACGCTTCTGCACCTAACCTGGGCTAATGAAAGACGGGCATACGCCATACAGTGTGCTATGAGGGAAATTTTGCCCGAGCAGCAACTGAATTCTATCTGCCAAGGGATATTTAACGTGCACGCCAATGTGTACATGGTACCTCGGTTTTTCGTCCCATCCGATCGACTAGGCAGCTGTCCTTGTCAGACCCTCCGTCTGCATCACTGACGAGGGGAAACCACGCCGGAAAATCCAAATGAAAATAATTATTGAAATAAAAGCTGTGATCAACATCAGCAAGAAGAAAATTATTGACAGTGGGCGGTGACGTTCTGGAAAAGATGAGGCCAGAGTTTTGGGAGGATTCAATGTTACTTTCCATTTCAATAACCATGTGTAAATCGTTTCAATATCAGCATTTAATTTGTTCTGAGAATCGTGGTATCGTCGGCGAACGTTCTTTGAGAAATTCAAGCGGATTTTGGGGGTTTGTGCCTCGGTTGTGACCCGACTAATGGGGGTAGAAAAGGAAACCTTGAGAAAAACATTCCGAATGCTTAATGTGGAAAAGCGAAGTTCACGGCGTAAAAACCACATATCTGGACCTGTGGATTATTCAAAAATTAAAATCTGGATGTGAAATTGAAGTGCAACAGAGCAGTCGTTTTTATAAAATTAGTTAAAAGTAGGTCCAGTGAATTTTTTCTTGCGCGTCTGTTACACCTGCTTGTTGAGTTTATTGGTTTAATTTCTCTGCGAGTCTGCACATAGTTTTATCATATCCTCCATTTGCTTCTTCATCTGCATAAATCTGAAAATATATTTAAAGTATACCGTGTTTAGTACATGTTTATTATCTTATCTTGATGAATAGGATTTGTCTTGTTGTGTTCACTAATTGTGTAATTAAATTTAGTGATTACCCCTTATCTATAACCAATATGAAAGCGATTAGAGAATACCTGTTGTTGTTGTTGTTATTGTTTATTACAGATATAACGTCCAATACAATGAATATGATATTATGGACATGCTGATTTAATTAAATTATTTACAGTTGAAAATTGTTAAAGCACAAAATGAAAAGGGTCCTCGGGTAAAAAAGAGTTCCTTGAAGCACTATTATACATTCGCGAGAATACCTGTCGAGACGTCGTGCTATGTGTGGTTTAATGGTCGAGGGCGAGACATTAAGTAATATATTGTAACAACAAGAGGACCGTAGGTCCGAGTGTTTTTACAATATATTACGCAATGTCTAAGCCAGAGACGATTAAACTACTTAAAATACAGACACTCGGTCACACTCCGCACGTGCGTTTACACTGAAAAACGGCATGCCAGTCTAATATTGAAATAATGTACTATTGGCAAGTTGCCCGTACATTATTTGAAATAATGGTACGCCAACATCAAAGGATGACGTCACATCTGTATTTTAAATGGTTATAACCATGGTTATAACCAGTGATTGTTTTCCATATCAATTGGGTTGTGTTTTTTAACCAATATTTTAACCCTAATGTAATCCTCTTAATAAGTTTATAATTGTTACCATGCTAAACCAACAGCAGCTAAAATGTTTAACTATACATTCAATTCAATTATTACTTAATGTCTTTACCAATTGTGTCCTTTAATTTTGAATTAGCTTTAATCACAGTTACCCCTTATCAATTACTTTATTATTAATTCATCCAGAGATACGTGGCAAACGGTCAGAAACAGGAAACGTAAACAATGGACTAAACCCAAAGAACATCCAAGGGCACAAAATAATGGATATAAAAGACCGAATGTGCGGAACGAAGATGGGGGGGGGACTAATCCAACGCAGGGTCGTTTTTTCAGAATCGACCTCCGCAACAAGAAAACTCAGCGTCGCTCGAACAACGTGACAACAATATCCAATGGCGAGAACAAATACATCCGAAGACAGTAAATATATCATCCGTAGTCTTAAATGGTCACGAGATAAACCTCCTACAGAAAGGCCTTAAATTCACACCGACGCCTATAAAAGCCAACATACAGACATAAAGGCGGCTACAGATCGACCTTACGACGCGGTTAACTGGTCGCCGACTGGTTTTCCGGCGACTGCCGCCGATCGTCGCACGATTTCCGTCGCCGATTCTAGTCGATCTGAGTCTAGCTACGACCGTCGTGCGACAGTTTTTCACGATCGGCGACTGAGTCGCAGGAGTTGAACATGTTCTACTTCTACGACGCAACGGAACCAGTTGCCAACTCGTCATCGTCGATGCGTGCGTTTCTACGATCGGTTGCCGACTGCGCTATAAATTTTAGCCAATCAGAGCGGCGAATGAAAAATCAAAATGGCGACCTCGTTGACGACCGAAGAAGATTGTTATGTGGGAAAAGAGGCCATGCCTGATGCCTCTATGAAATATCATCAAAAGAGTACTCCGATAGGGACAAAAAAAAAGAAAGGCAATAGATGTAATGGCTAAAGAGCTCAATAAATCTGGTAAGCAGCAGTTAAAAACGCAAGTTAAACGATTAACACACGAAAGCTCGTCGCGTTACTGCGTGGTTTGGTTCGAATTCAGCTTATAGTATAACATTTTATTATTGTGATATTCTTGGATTAAATGCCTCATTATTAGGGGTAGGCCTATTCGGATAATTCCTTTTTATAAATATATAAAAAATAGATTGTAGTAGAGTCTAAATTCAGTACATTTTTCTGTCAAAATCATATTTATTCGTTTGTAATAAAAAGTTTCATTAGGAAAGAGAAACGCTTATTTATTACACATAAGCTCCTCTCCCCTTAAGATCGATCGCCGGCGATCGATAAATTCATCACGTCATATGCGAAAAAGTATTCATAGTAAACGCCTATAATTTATATCATTCGAAAGTCACGAAAATTTCCTTTGAAATGGGGGTGGGGGTGGGATGGCCGAGTGGTCTAGAGTGCCGCGCTAGCTAGCCGGTCCCCTCTGGCTTGCGGCTGTGGCTTCGAGCCCTAGTGTGAGCGTATTTGACATGGAGATAATTTAAATTACTTTCTCAAAATAGTTTCGCTAATTAGATGGAGAGATTATGGAATAATTAGGCATATTTTGTATTTTTATGGGGAAAACTTGTGTGCGCGTACCTGCATTCTGTGTGGCGCCATTTTGAACGAGTCACATGATCTATTCGTGAGGACGCCACAAGTCGGTGTATCGGTGTCGATGCGAGCGCGCTCGCGTTCAATTGTACGACCGAAAGCAACTGGTCGGCGATCATTGCTGAATTCGATCTGAGTGCAATCTACGATAGTCGCCGACAGTTGAGTCGCGTCGCAAGGTCGATCTGTAGCCGCCTTTAGAGTGTGATATAAACGCCTTCTGTAGGAAGCTACGACTAAAGGAATATTTCGGTGAAAAGAATAAAAAGTGCGTCCAGAGATATTGTAAGGAACAAAGGTCACTTCAATCCCAGGCAGGGCAAGGACGTGACGCTGGACAATTCCATTGACTATTTAACCAAGTTGCCACGTCCTATAAACCGCAGCGCAAAATCAAATGTGTCAAAGGAGGGACTGTGCGCTATAAACTTTTTGAAATCTAACGACATGATCTATATTTAAGGACAATGTTGGTGCCAGTCATTATCATATATGGGATAGAGATGGTTAAACATATTCCAAATATACTTTTAACGCAGAAACACGAGTGGCCGCTGGTGGCCGCTCTATATAACTGACTGAAGTGACGAGTGATAAAAGATACACGGCCGAATTTTTGCTCACTAATAATTGAATGTCATTAGATAAGAGAACACGAGAAAAAATATAAATAGTCCCTATATTCCCTTGTTTATATTTATTCTATACCTTAAAAAAACATGGTAATGCACGGACTTTTTCTATTTTTCTTTCGTGTTCTCTAATCTAATGACATTCAATTACTTTATTGAATTGACAGATATTCTCTTGCAGTCCCATAAAACAACTTTTGGTCTTCAAAGAAATTATTAGTGAGCAGAAATTCGGCCGTGTATCTATGATCACTCGTCGCGTCAGTCCGTTATATAGAGCGGCCACTTGTGTTTTCCTTTTCGCTACGTCACTGCTGATTCGGCCGCCGATAGTACGCGAATAGCGTAAAAATATGGTATATCAAGGTTGTGGACCCCTTTTAGAGGTCACAGTTTTTACCCGATTTTGGTTCCTCACGATCTTTGGGTTATAAATATGCAAGTCAAGTTTCATCCAAATCGGTTCAAAATTGTGACCTCTGTAGGGTCCACAACCGTTATATACCATCTTTTTTACACTATTCGCGTACAAATGGCGGCTATTTTGCCGGCAATTATGGTCCGATTTTCACGAAATTCGAATTCAACCTTCCCCTAGTTTCATCAAAATCGGTTCAAAATTATGACGTGACATTTAGTACAATCAGGGGCCATAATCAATGAAGTTTCGATTCGATACATGCCAATATCGAAAGCAGCCGATATCTTTTTGGGATAAACCTATATTTCAAGTTTCGTCAAAATTGGATAAGAATTGTGACCTGTCCGGACGGACAGGCGAGACGGCATAATGTGGGCCTATAAAAATGGATGTTTACAACCATACATTCGAACCATGACAAAAGAACAATGGGATTAATAAACGGCTTAATCGAAGATCACAACCATCGAGAGATGGATAGAGAAGATAAAACGAAAATGATTTTTCATACAATCAAGGGCCATCATTTTTAAAATTAAAATTCGATATGCGCAAATACCGAGAGAAACCAAGATCTTTGGGTAATAAACATGCATTTCAAGTTTCATTTAAAAAATTATTGTGACCTCCACAGGGTCCACATCCTTTATATGCTATATTTTTACACCGTTCGCGTGGGACCGGCAACCATTTTGTCCGGCAGTTTTGGTTTGATTTTCAGGAAATTAGAACTCAACCTCAATTACGGTGTGACGGTGATATAATCAAAGGGTTTCCTTTAAGTCGGATAATAATTGTGACCTCCAGAGGCAACACAAGCCCGAAAGGCGATTTTTCGTACAATCAGGGGCCGTAATTCGAACCCGACCTTTAATACGCTATAACAGTAATATATTTAAACTGTTTTCAAAATCGGATAATAACTGTGACCTATAAAGGGTCCACAACCTTGATATACCATACTTTTCCACTATTCGCGTTCTACAAGCGGCGGCCATAATATTCACGAAATTCGAACTGAACCTTCATTGCAGTGTAACGGTGATATAATCAATCGGGAAATAATTGTGACCACAAGCTAATAAAGGGGATTGTTTGCTCAATTATTGGCCATAATTCAGGAAGTTACGATCCGAAATGCGCAAATATAGAAAGGAACCAAGCTCTTTAGTTTATAAACATGCATTTCAAGTCTCATCAAAATCGAATTAAAATTGTAACCTGTACAGGGTCCACAACCTTGATATATCATATTTTTACACTATTCGTGTACAAACCGCGGCCATTTTGGTCTGTTTTCACGAAATTTGAACTCAACCTTTAATATAATCAAACGGCTTTGTAAAACGGTAATAATTGTGAACTCCAAAGGGACCACAAGCTAAAAAGGGCGATTTTTCAGACAATTAGGGGCCATATTTCAGGGAGCTGAGATCTGATATGCGCAAATATCGAAAGGAATCACGATCTTTGGGTTAAGAACACGCATTTTAAGTTTTATCAAAATTGGATTAAAATTGTGACCTGTAAAGGGTCCACAACCTTGATATACCATACTTTTACACCATTGGCATAAAAACGGCAGTCATTGTTTTTTTGCAATTTTGGTCCGATGTCTACGAAATACCAATTCAACCTTTAGTACGTTGTAACAGGGATATATTCAAACGGTTTTTAAAATCGGATAATAGCTGTGACCTTCAGGGGGACCATGCGTAAGGTGTTCTCTCGCCACGCCAATAGAGACTGCGTGTATCAGGCTCACCCTTCTCATTCACTTTCAAAACAGAGAACAAGTAAAAGTCAAGTAGACCGGGGCTGCTGGACGAGGCTCAGTATTTACACTATATTATATACATAAAGGTCGAAACAGCGTAGCAAGCATGTGGCCAAGATCTTCGTTGGATATAGAATGTACTGATGGTAAATCACTGCCGTATAAAGGATATATTGAAGCAGATTTACAGATTCCAGGATCGACAGATGAAATAATAACTTGTATTTTATTTGTAGTCCCGGTGAGTAGATATAATTCGATGGTTCCGGTTTTACTTGGAACAAATGATTGACTCTTCAGATGAAACAATGTCAAGATGAACATCGGAAATCTTTTCTCCAAAAAGCGAAATTAACCACTTCCTAGTACATTTACATATGTGCCAAGATCTATAGCCCTGACGACGCCGTAAGGCCGAAAGATCTTGGCAAATATGTAAATGTAATTAAAATATAGTTTTTCCATCTAAATCTTATTATTGGTATATATATATACATTATTAATATCTGAAGACGCCCTTAGAAGGCAGATAGCCAGCTTATTATGATTTAATGTATGTCGTAATGAAGTAAAGTGGAAGATTTTCTTACCTGGACGTATATTTTAATTATTTATATATATATATGTATGGAAAAAAATAAATAAAGGTTAAAAATGCCTTGGAAGACTTCTATTGTTTAATTGTCTACATGTTGTTATTGTTATTGTATGTCTTGACAAGCTCAGGCGAAACATGTAGACAATTAAACAATAGTACTTTTCAAAGGCATTTTTAACCTTTATTTATATTTTTCTATATTAACACTACTTCGGTTTCAACTTCATGCATATATTAATATATATTTAGGGAGAGGGGTTTAATATAGGCTATGCCTGTTCCCCAATCCCTATTCAGATACAAATCTGAATAAAAATATTGCTTATAAAAAAAATATATATACAAGTAGTTAGAAGATTCCATTAGAAGTAGATAATATACGTAAAATAAAGTAAATGCGTCTATTCTAGATAGTTTTTTTTATTACTGACATGTTTCATATAATTTTCAAGGTAAATGTAGGTAACTAGGTATAGAAACAATAGTGTGACGTAATCACGTCATTATAATGTAGAATAATACATTATATGAATGGGTTCAAATCAAACCATTTAATTTCGGTTTATATTTATCGATAAATCCAGAAATGTCAAACGCCATTATAAATAATATGGCAATTTTATCAAAAAGTGACAGGATGAGATCGGTAATGCAGGGGGTAACATATATTTAATCCAAGAGACAGCCAAAGAACCTGAAACAAATACTTACAAAAGGCACATTCGTAACCAACACGAACAGTCTACAAAGTAACCAAATGTAATGTTAAACGATGCGGGTTATGTAATTACATATTAGAAGGCACAAATTTCACTTTCAAAAAATGAACCTATGTTCAATGTCAAAACCAATATGACGTGTAACGTCAGTTATTTAATATATGTTATCACTTGTTGTGGTTGTGGTGAAAACCATATCGGGTGATCGAACATTCTGAGAAATAGAATGAATGTGCATAGACAACAAATAAGGGACCCCAAGACAAGAACAATCCCATTAAGGAAACATATTGATACAAGTGCGAAGGATAAAAAACCCTTATTTTGTCGTCTATCCATTGTATAAAATGTCTAACTATAGTTTTCTTAATCTATAGTTTACTTCACCTTTTCCCGTAAAACTCGGAGAGTCGGCGTTTTTGGAATTAACCATTATTCCTATAACAACCATTATACCTAGTTACCTACATTTACTTTGAAAATTATGTGAAACATGTCAGTAATAAAATAACTATCTAGAATGGACGCATTTACTTTATTTTACGTATATATATATTTATTTATTTATGATCTTTTAAAATTTACCTTCTCGTATCTTTCAGATGGACATTCTTCTAATTTTCGGCCAAATACAATATATTCCGCAAACTTAATCACCCATACCCAGCAGGAGTTTTCTTGTTTTTGGAATCCAAAGTCGGGTCTGTTTTTAATGCCACCGGGTACCATGGTAAAACCATCTGGGATTTGGATGCTTTCGAGTAAACATTCTATACTATCATCAGAGTATTCTTCCAGGTGAGTTTCAATGACTCCCACAGTATGGTCTGACTTTTTGGTATATAATAAAAAAACGTGGCTCTTGGGTGTTAGGTATTCTTGTGTGATAATTATGATATTAAAATCATTTTTAAAATTATTTGTAAAATTAAGTTTAATTTCTTTACCCAATATATTTGTTAAGTACCCATCCTCATATAATATAAAATATTCCAGATTTACATTCCTTTCTTCTCTAAATAGTTTTTCCAGAACTACTATGCTAAATGAAGGCGGTTTAGCATCTACATCTTTGTTGTCTTTAAACAATCTCTTATCTTTAAATGGTGTCAAAAATACTTCCTCTTCACATGTTGCGCACACAGGATCGCAATCTTGACGCGGGAGGTAAATGTTGCTGTCATTTAGAACGAGGCGGTGTAGTGATGCTCCTTGAATACAAGGTACCCCATTGGTGCTGTCTTTAGTTACTGGGGGCTCTGGTTGTGATTCTTGAATACAAGATGCCCCGCTGCCTTTATCTATATGACCATTGGGTTTGTTCCTGTAATGACAAATTTATAAAATAAATTTAAAATTAACGAAGAATATACATATTTAAAATATGTTGGTACTATAGTATATGTAATCTTTTAGGCAAAACGCATTGTAGAATCTTGTGTACTATTTTCATTTGCGGTTAGTGATTTGGACTCTTTCAATAACGCAATTTCTAATAATACTAATATGTCCATTTGTATAGCGTTATATCCACAAATCGTGCTCATAGCCAGTCCATACTATACACAGGTCGATTAATGTATTGAATTACATAACTTGGAGTGAATTCCATCTTTCAGTGGCTGCAACAGCAAACGTTATTTGTCCAAAATTTCCACTTGGTACCACTAGGTGACTAGTCTCTATCATCCTAACAAATATTCTACGAATATTTATTTTTTTTTCTTGTAAAATGTTTATTCACAAAATTTTAAATACAATATCAATTTATATGCATTAGAATGAATTCATATATACATTAATATACAGCATTATAAAATGGATTAAAATTATAGAAAAGTGCGTATGTACATTTGAAATAAAAACTTTTTTTTTCTTTTTCTTTCCTTTTTTAAAAGTCAATGCTTATATCATGATATAGTCCTAGTTTAATAAGAAAGGATGGCTTAATAAACCTAGAAATAAAGTCTTTAACACTTTGATGTTTTTCGTAGTAGACATTTACACAGTATATATATTCTTTTAAATAGTGGCTTAACGTCTATAATATGTCCATCTTTTAAGGCTAACATTCTTCTTTTGTATATAGCTGTTCTAACTGTACATAAAATAATATTGCATAACTCTATTGGAAGGGTTTTACATGACTGTTGAAGACCAAATAAAATAACAGTGCCTAATTCATTAATATTTATATTCATTTTCAATATATCAGTGTATATCTTTAATTAAAAGTTTAAAGTCTGTCAAATGTTGACAACTAATGAATAAATGTTCGGTATCTCCCTGCATTAATTTACAGACAGGGCAATATTCGTCACTTACTTTACCTATCTTAAATAACTTTTCCTTTGACCATAGTATATTATGTACAATTTTAAAATCTAAGTCAACACATTTAGGATTTTTGTAAGTACAAAACACATTTTTCCATATGATAGGGAAATTGCACACGAAACCCTTTTTTCCCCAATAATTTAAACAAATATTAGTCTGGATCGGTCCTCAAAATTTGACGAAAAGTCGGTCATTGTCTGGATTATCCAGTCTTTTAAGTTACCACGTACTGAATCTATCAAAACATCTCGATTGTCAACAATGGCACTATCTAAAATTTTGTTTGTAAAGGTTTTAATTGAAATGGTAATTTTCTCTCGTCATGAATCAGACGTATGGCTTCTCACAATCTTCTTAATTCTTTATTGCGATTCATGCTATTTTCTTGTCTCTATTTTTATTTTCTAATAATAGATGTACCAAGTGAATTGTGGGATATATTTCTGCCTCGCTTTCTAGAATCTAGCAAAATCGGCCCGGCTCCGTAATATCTATCACTTACCGAGACTTAAGCCAAAAGGTTTCATTGCCCATGCGTAAATAGGAGTTTGTTTTTTTATGGGGTAGATTATCCAGTAAATTTTCGTCAAAAATTGATGACCGACCCAGACCCTCCCTACGTTGAAGACTAGGGGGTTCTGGGTGACCGAGACTACTAGCTGACAGAGATTTTGTGAACGCAAAACTGTATTTTTGGAATATACTGTTAAATTAATTTGCAGTGGTAATCAGACGCCTCTCTACTGACACACTGGTATGTTAGGCAGAGTACTTGAAGTCTATCCGGGCACTGATTGGTAACAAATGAGGGGTTTGGAGAACTGGTGTTATGTGTAGGATAAAGCACGAGACGGAGGTTATGCTGGGGAAAGAAAGACTGAAGAAAAAAACCTGAGAATATCCCAGAATTCCCGTAAGAAAAACCTCATATCATGTTTTCTTATGGAAAAAAAATAACTCTGGAAGAATAACCCGATACAGGTTTTTAAAAAATAACGCAAAATTCCAGTCTATATATTCAGACAGCAGGTTATTCCGGGTATACAAGATACCCCAAAGATTAAAGAGATTTACTGTTACAGGTTTAAAAGTGATAATAAACTAACTACTTTGATATGACCTTACAGCAACACCAATGTTCACGCTCTATAAATGTATTTATCTTATGTATATATGTTTCTATTTTGGAGTTATTGTGGTTATTTTACAAATCATCTACATGTATTATATTCCTATGGGTGTTTGGACATCTTTCTACGGTTGTCTTCTATTAAATATTAGCTCATTATAAAGTGGAGATCATACTTTATATTTTAAACTCAAACGCATGAGTTGTGAGACATAGTGTCTCTGCGGGCAGTGAGCTGTGCCGAAGCGACACAGACTTTATCTGCTACAGAAGCGTGTTCCATGACTGCCAAGGACGACAATGTATTAACACACTAGTTCTAGTAGGGATAACGTAACAGGATAAATATAACAAAGATGGACCAACCAACAATCTAGCTGTTTAATCCGAAAATAAACTCGTACAAATTCCAAAGATGAAGTCATTTGAAGTATCTGAGGCGCCGATACAATTTCGTAGCGATCTCAGTAGGGTTCTTCTTTTCTATAGTTTCGACAACCAATTAAAGCGGCACACAGGATTTCGTAAGTAAGCATTGAAAACCCAACGATATGAGGGCCGTCGCCGCCATGGAGTGGACAGGGTGGATGACATACTCCACGCAGCGACCCATCTACGTCATACTTCCCAGAATGTGACAATGCCCTGATTACCCTCATTTAAAATGCCCACGTGATCATTTTGTGAGTAAAATTAGCCCAAGCATTAGTGTTTTATGTAAAACCAGAAAATTTTGAAAAATAGACAGCCGCAAACACATTTTTCAAGCACCTCAGGCCAAATTGCCTGGTCTCCAGTCATCAAATTCGAAAGTGAAATCGAAACCCGGAAGTCTTTTTTTATTTTTTCACAAAATATTCCAGTTTTTGGCCATTTATCAGGTTTTAATGACTTATCAAGAGCTAGGAGTGACTGGGGAAAGATTGTCGGTTTAGAATGCTGTCACTATCTTGAGGTTAAACTCACGAATTTATGCATAATTTCACAAGAAGGTAGAATTTGTTTCTTCCAACGAAATCTATCTTTCTGCCTTTCTTTCCTTTCCTTTCCCTGTTTCCTCTCCTCCCCTCTTTTACTACCTTTTCTTTTTCTTTTTTTTACTTTTTTCTTTGAGGCTTAGGCCCATATTTTGTTTTTGGCTTAGGCCCACTTGCCCACAGGATATGGGTGTAAAGTGTCTTTATGTAGACCAATCATTGTGTTGGTAGTGAGATTGTGACACCACTCAACATCAAATCCTCGTAGAAAACATTTAAACGGTCAACCCCCTACTACAAGATTCTGATGAGGAGATCGCCAAATGCGGTCCTGTTATGTGCCTATAAAGATTACGTCCACATGAAAATGTGGTCGTTGAAAAATTCAATAGACTTCTGTGACGTATGACATTAAACACTGTAAATCAATCTAATATCAATCAGACGATGACGACGATAATATAACACATTTCAATGTACGCGTATAATAAACTGTAGCCTGACCGTAGGGTGACGTAGGGATCGAAATATGGATGTATTAAATAACCACCATTTCTGAAGCACCTGGCAATGTATAGCTCTGCTAAATGTGGATATATTAGAATATCCACCAGCAAAACTTCACATGGCGAATAGGCGGTCTATCCAAGGCGCTTGTTCATTAAAGCTTCTTGGATCTGTCTTTATATGACGTTAATGGTGTATGTCGTCTGCGAGAGGGGTGTACGCATGTACGGGTGGAAGCGAAGACCGGTAGTAGAGAATATGGTCTGGTGAGAGTGAAGTGATTAGGTTAGGGAGAGAAATGGCGTAATAAAAGTTTACAACTGACATACATTTAAGTCCTACACCTAACATTTTTCACACTTTTTAAAGTTTATATTCAAGAATCGGTTATAATTAACAGTGACATAGTACCACTTTCGTACTATACACGTGGAATACCACAGCTGCTTCTAAAAACTTACTTTTTCACAGACCCTTCATCTGCTTCATCACCAAAATCTAAATATGCACTGAAAATTAGAAATTATAAATTGCGTCAGTACAGTATGTTCTTAACTTCAGTGTTTCAAAATAAAACACTAGTTTCTTTGCGAGTCTAAATTTTTTGTAAACTTAACTTTTTATGCATTATCTCCACACATATTTTGTCATAGAAAATACTTACTTATAATCAATTTTTGGCCCTGCACCTGCCCAACTTTCATTATTGTCGTCAGTCGGGCTGGAAAAACAACAGGGAAATAGAAATCCAAATATATCCCGAAAACCTGTCAACCGCAATGTCAATGAGGTTGATGACTTAGAAATTTAAGCAAATGACCAAGAACCAGATACGGTTTTGATACTAGAAAAATTAGAACTAGACCAAGCCAAAATAACAGATTTAAAATACATGGGAGCAAAATGGGGTATTTGTAGCGGTACCTAATAATGGACAACATTGTTTATCAACTCAATGGATATGTACAATTAAAGAAACTCCAGATGATCTTAAAACTAAAGCGAGACTTGTTATTAGAGGATTTGAATAGGAAACAGATGATCTTCCAAAAGGTTCATCTACATGTTCGAAGGGCACTTTGGGATTGATTTTAGCTGTGATAGCACAAAAAGAAATGGAAAGATCACTCAATGGATAGACAACCTTTTTACCAGGATCACAAGTCTCCAGAGACATTTATATTGTTCCTCATAGGAAAGCTGTCGTAAGTAATCAGTTATGGCTATTAAAAAAATGTGTCTATGGTTTAGTGGAGATTGTATTGTTTCCATGTATAACTGTTAGTGTGTATGTCGTCTACTTGAGAGGTGTACGCATGGGCGGGGGGGGGAGTGAAGACCGGTATTAGAGAATAGGGCGAGAGCGAAGTGATTAGGTTAGGGAGAGAAATAGCGTAATGAAAAGCGGGGTAAGTGAAGACCAGTAGTAGAGAATATGATCTGCAGGTCTGGTGAGAGTGAAGTGATTAGGTTAGGCAGAGAAATGGCGTAATAAAAGTGTTGAAAGAGAATATAGTTATATAGTTCACGCAGCGACCCATCTACGTCATACTTCCAAGAATGTGACACTGCCCCGATTACCTTCCATTTAAAACGCTCACGTGATCATTTTGGGTCGGGACTTATCGACTAGACACCGCTTTGTTTAGACAACAAATAAAAAAAAAACAAGCATGTGTGTTTTATGTAAACTCGGCATGTCGCTGACACTCACGCAAAAGCGATATATGTGCTATGGGTAGGCAATATTGCAACCATTGTAAACTGTCTTTAGAGTTTCAATCTGTTTGTCTTTCAAAACAAGGTTAGATACTCCTAAATTTTGCAAACGAAACCGCATCTGTGAAATTATCTGTCATAGGCGCAGCCATATTGAATAGTAGGAAACTTCTGAAAAAAATATCTTAAAGCATAGGCCTACTCAGTAACAGTGTTATCGACTAAAATCGTCGATGTAGGAATTAAAATGTTGGTTAATTAGGATAGGGCCTATTCTCAGTCGGAGCTAGCTGTGGATAGGCAGTCTAGGTGTGTTTGTGGAAGGGGGGGGGGGGTCACGGTGGCTAAGTGGATAAGGCGCTTGCTCGCTAGCCTGGGGGTCGAGTGTTCGATCCCTGCATAGGCCGAGAAAGTTGAAAGACGATATAGTTCTTGGAGTTTACAACTGACATACATTTAAGTCCTACACCTCATTCAGCAAACATCGACAGATTCCGGTGCGCTAGACTCGGCTGTATGATGAAGTCCACCATTTTGGAACTATTTTAAAGGACCCGGATAAACATGGTTGCCCCAAGGAGATGGGTGCCAGTCAAGTCGTCCACAAGCGAAGTCGTCCACAACCGTTGGTGGAGTCGTCCACTAGGCATTGGTGATGTCGTCACACAAGTCAACAACTATTAGTGATGTCGTCCACAACTAAATTTGTTTATGAATTTGTTAATGAATTTGTTATTTATGGAATAAAACGATTTACTTTGTTGTTTATTTGCCGGGAGAAAGGGTGACCACGCAGAAAAAAACTATACTAATTAAAAATAAATCGTGTGGACGACTAAAAAAAACGTATTACAATATCCAGAAATTATTTACTTTGTTGTTTATTTACCGAGAGAAAAGGTGACCACGCAGAAAAAACTATACTATATACAAATACATTATGTGTCCAGAAATTATACTAAGTCGTGTGGACGACTCTACCAACGGGTGTGGACAGCTTAACCAGATTTTGGGACCTTTTTGTAAAAGCGGATCGTTTTCCTGTTAGAGTAAATCGGTAGTCGACAAGCCGCATCGCAAATGTATGGTCGTAGGTACATATCAATGACTATCATACATCCGAGTCTAGATGTAGGTTACGGAGAGTATCGGAATCTGTCGAGGTTTGCCGAATGTCATACATCCGAGTCTAGGGGCCAATTCGATTATGCAGTCCGGACTCTCCACGTTCTCCAATCCGGATTGTCCGCGTTTACCGTGTAATCGAGTACAGGTGGAGAACCAAGATGGCGACTGTAACTGTAGTTTTGATTCTAGAGAATCTCCTGGACCCATCAAATTGCCAGCGAGAGCACGTCAAAAGAAGACGGCGTATTGCTTTATTGTCAACATTGTAAGTCGGTTAATTAATCATTTGGGGGTATAATAAATATCTGGATCTCCGGTTATGGGCTGTATTTTGAAGATAGGTAAAAAAATAAATTCAAAATTTGATTCACATGTCACACAGTCGATTACATGTTTGCTTCTGAAATGCAGCGATTTGACGTGGGGCGAGGCAAAATTCTATCGACAAATAAGATTACAAAGCGATTGAGGCGACTGATTCCTATTTTTAAAATTTGGAAGGAAATTTCTTACCTTGCCGCCATCTTGTTACGTCACTCTCCGCAATCGCACGGTCGAAAAATTGGAGACGTTGGACGATCCGAACTCTCCAAAAATGGTCACGTGACCAATAAACGAATGGAAATGGAGAGTCCGGACTGTCCGGACTGCATAATCGAATTGGCCCTAGATGTAGGTTACGGAGAGTACCGAAATCTGTCGAGGTTTGCCGAATGGACTCGGCTGTATGATGAAGTCCGCCATTTTGGAACTATTTTAAAGGACCCGGATAAACAATGGCTGCCCCCATGGCCATGGAGATTATATCAACAAACTAAAAAATGGCTGCCCCCATAGAGATTATATCTAGAACAGACGCCATTTTGGGACTATTTTGTGAAAGAGGCACGTTTTCCTGTTGAAGTAAATCGGTAGTTGACTAGCCGCATCGCAAATGTATGGTCGTGGGTACATATTAATCACTATCATACATCCGATTGTAGATGTAGGTTACGGAGAGTACCGGAATCTGTCAAGGTTTGCCGAATATCCTACACCTAACATTTTTCACACCTTTTAAAGTTTATGTTCAAGAATAGGTCTAATTAACAGTGACATAGTAACGGGCCCGTAGCCAGCCTTTAAAATTTGAGGGGGCTACATAATTTTTTGGAGGGGCTGAGCTAAGAACACTCCTAAGAAAAAATTATTGTTGGCAAACTATTTTGGGGGGCTATTTTGATTTTTTTTTGGGGGGGGGGGGTGGCTACGGGCCCGCATAGTAACACTTTTGTGTTATACACGTAGAACACCACAGCTGCTTCTAAAAACTTACTTTTTCTCAGACCCTTCATCTTCTTCATCACTTAATACTAACTTATCACTGAAAATTAGAAATTATAAATTAGGATATCATTTGAAGTATCTGAGGCCCCGGTGTAATTTGGTTGCAATAGGGTTCTTTTCTATAGTTTCTACAACCAATTATTTTTTTAGAGGGTTTACATCATACGAAAAGCCTCAAAGCAGCACACAGGATTTCGTAAATACTCATTGAAAACCCAACGATATGAGGGCGGTCGCCGCCACGGAGTGGGCAGGGTGGATGGCATACTCCACGCAGCGACCCATCTACATCATACTTCCAAGAATGTGACACTGCCCCGATTACCTTCCATTTAAAACGCTCACGTGATCATTTTGGGTCGGGACTTATCGACTAGACACCGCTTTGTTTAGACAACAAATAAAAAAAAAACCAAGCATGTGTGTTTTATGTAAACTCAGCATGTCGCTGACACTCACGCAAAAGCGATATATGTGCTATGGGTAGGCAATATTGCAACCATTGTAAACTGTCTTTAGCGTTTCATTCTGTTTATCTTTCAAAACAAGGTTAGATACTCCTAAATTTATTTTTTTGCAAACGAAACCGCATCTGTGAAATTATTTGTCATAGGCGCAGCCATATTGAATAGTAGGAAACTTCTGAAAAAAATATCTTAAAGCATAGGCCTACTCAGTAACAGTGTTATCGACTAAAATCGTCGATGTAGGAATTAAAATGTTGGTTAATTAGGATAGGGCCTATTCTTAGCCGGAGCTAGCTGTGGATAGGCAGCCTAGGTGTGTTCGTGGGAGGGGGGGGGTCACGGTGGCTAAGTGGATAAGGCGCTTGCTCGCTAGCCTGGGGGTCGAGTGTTCGATACCTGCATAGGCCGAGAAAGTTGAAAGACAATATAGTTCTTGGAGTTTACAACTGACATACATTTAAGTCCTACACCTCATTCAGCAAACATCGACAGATTCCGGTGCCCTACATCTAGACTCGGCTGTATGATGAAGTCTGCCATTTTGGAACTATTTTAAAGGACCCGGATAAACAATGGCTGCCCCCATGGCCATGGAGATTATATCTTCAAACTAAAAAATGGCTGCCCCCATAGAGATTATATCTAGAACAGACGCCATTTTGGGACTATTTTGTGAAAGCGGCACGTTTTCCTGTGGAAGTAAATCGGTAGTTGACTAGCCGCATCGCAAATGTATGGTCGTAGGTACATATCAATTACTATCATACATCCGATTATAGACGTAGTTTACGGAGAGTACCGGAATCTTTCGAGGTTTGCCGAATATCCTACACCTAACACTTTTCACACCTTTTGAAGTTTATGTTCAAGAATAGGTTTTAATTAACAGTGACATAGTAACGGGCCACTGGCCAGCTTTTAAAATTTTAGGGGGCTACATAATTTTTTGGAGGGGCTGAGCTGAGAAAACTTCTAAGAAAAAATTATTGTTGGCAAAATATTTGGGGGGGGGGGGGCTATTTTGATTTATTGAGGGGGGGGGGGCTACGGGCCCGCATAGTAACACTTTTTTGTTATACACGTAGAACACCACAGCTGCTTCTAAAAACTTACTTTTTCTCAGACCCTTCATCTTCTTCATCACTTAATACTAACTTATCACTGAAAATTAGAAATTATAAATTAGGATATCATTTGAAGTATCTGAGGCCCCGGTGTAATTTGGTTGCAATAGGGTTCTTTTCTATAGTTTCTACAACCAATTATATGTTTTTAGAGGGTTTACATCATACGAAAAGCTTCAAAAGCAGCACACAGGATTTCGTAAATACTCGTTGAAAACCCAACGATATGACGGCGACCCACGGAGTGGGCAGGGTGGATGGCATACTCCACGCAGCGACCCATCTACGTCATACTTCCAAGAATGTGACACTGCCCCGATTACCTTCTATTCAAAACGCTCACGTGATCATTTTGGGTCGGGACTTATCGACTAGACACCGCTTTGTTTAGACAACAAATAAAAAAAACCCCAAGCATGTGTGTTTTATGTAAACTCGGCATGTCGCTGACACTCACGCAAAAGCGATATATGTGCTATGGGTAGGCAATATTGCAACCATTGTAAACTGTCTTTAGAGTTTCAATCTGTTTATCTTTCAAAACAAGGTTAGATACTCCTAAATTTATTTTTTTGCAAACGAAACCGCATCTGTGAAATTATTTGTCATAGGCGCAGCCATATTGAATAGTAGGAAACTTCTGAAAAAAATATCTTAAAAGCATAGGCCTACTCAGTAACAGTGTTATCGACTAAAATCGTCGATGTAGGAATTAAAATGTTGGTTAATTAGGATAGGGCCTATTCTTAGCCGGAGCTAGCTGTGGATAGGCAGCCTAGGTGTGTTTGTGGGAGGGGGGTCACGGTGGCTAAGTGGGTAAGGCGCTTGCTCGCTAGCCTGGGGGTCGAGTGTTCGATACCTGCATAGGCCGAGAAAGTTGAAAGACAATATAGTTCTTGGAGTTTACAACTGACATACATTTAAGTCCTACACCTCATTCAGCAAACATCGACAGATTCCGGTGCCCTACATCTAGACTCGGCTGTATGATGAAGTCCGCCATTTTGGAACTATTTTAAAGGACCCGGATAAACAATGGCTGCCCCATGGCCATGGAGATTATATCTACAAACTAAAAAATGGCTGCCCCCATAGAGATTATATCTAGAACAGACGCCATTTTGGGACTATTTTGTGAAAGCGGCACGTTTTCCTGTGGAAGTAAATCGGTAGTTGACTAGCCGCATCGCAAATGTATGGTCGTAGGTACATATCAATTACTATCATACATCCGATTATAGACGTAGTTTACGGAGAGTACCGGAATCTTTCGAGGTTTGCCGAATATCCTACACCTAACACTTTTCACACCTTTTGAAGTTTATGTTCAAGAATAGGTTTTAATTAACAGTGACATAGTAACGGGCCCGTAGCCAGCTTTTAAAATTTGAGGGGGCTACATAATTTTTTTGAGGGGCTGAGTTAAGAAAAAATTATTGTTGGCAAAATATTGGGGGGGGGGGCTATTTTGATTTTTTTATTGGGGGGGGGCTACGGGCCCGCATAGTAACACTTTTGTGTTATACACGTAGAACACCACAGCTGCTTCTAAAAACTTACTTTTTCTCAGACCCTTCATCTTCTTCATCACTTAATACTAACTTATCACTGAAAATTAGAAATTATAAATTAGGATATCATTTGAAGTATCTGAGGCCCCGGTGTAATTTGGTTGCAATAGGGTTCTTTTCTATAGTTTCGACAACCAATTATTTTTTTAGAGGGTTTACATCATATGAAAAGCTTCAAAGCGGCACACAGGATTTCGTAAATACTCATTGAAAACCCAACGATATGAGGGCGGTCGCCGCCACGGAGTGGGCAGGGTGGATGGCATACTCCACGCAGCGACCCATCTACGTCATACTTCCAGGAATGTGACACTGCCCCGATTACCTTCCACGGTGGCTAAGTGGATAAGATGTTTTAAATTATGTTGATTTTGAAAATATACCATGTTATATTTTAAAACTTGATGCACTCAAAGCTTTTGACCGAGTTTCACATTCTTATATTTTTACTGTACTTAAGCATTTTAATTTTGGTAATAATTTTATTGAACATGTTAAAATATTATATTCTAATATATATAGCAGTGTTAAAGTGAACGGCCATATATCTCGCCCTTTCCCTGTCACTAGATCAGTCAGACAAGGTTGCCCACTCTTAGCCCTATTATATGTCCTTACAGCAGAACCCCTTAATGCACTTATTAAATTCAACCCAAACATTAAAGGAATAAACCAGGATCACCCACCCCATCACTCCTATACCAGCATGCAGATGATTGTACCCTAACCCTATCAGACATCGACTCAGTCGTAAATACATTTACACAAATACAACCATATTGCAAATGTTCTGGCGCAAAAATAAACATAGAAAAATCTGAATTACAACCCGCTGGATCTGTTAGAAATGAACATATTTCACTTCCTGTACAAGTAAAAATTATTTATGATTGTGTTGAAATATTAGGTATTTATTTAGGACCAAATTCCAATGCTTGTAACTATAAAAACTGGGATTTAAAACTTAATAAAATTAAAAGAATTTTAAACATGTGGTCACAAAGGAAAATTACTTTGATTGGAAAATCCTGTGTTATTAACTCATTATGTATGTCTTTGTTATGGTACCCCTTGAGAGTTTTAAATATACCTAATTATATTATAAACAGAGTTGAAGAATGTATTAAAAATTTTATATGGTTTAATAAAACACCTCTTGTGAAAAGTTCTACTGTTTTAGGTTCATATGACCAAGGCGGCTTAAATATACCCAAACTTGTATTAAGACAAGACGCCTTTTGGTTAAATGTTTTAAAGAAATACAATGATACTACCTTTCAAGCTATATGGAAACACCTTTTTACTTATTTCCTTAATTCATATCATAATATGAATATAGATATTGAAATATTTGCATTAAAACCTGTTCCAGGTGGCTTACATAATATACCAGACATTTATAGATCTGTTTTAATTGCATGGAACAATATTAATAATAATAAAAGAATACCACCTTTAAGTTATAATGACATTTTAAACCAACCATTATTTGATAACCCTTTTATATTATAATTTAATAAGTCTCTTCATTATGATCTCTTTATTACCAATAAGATTGTAAAAGTTTCTGATATATGCTTTTGTGTTATACCCGGTTTATTACCCTTAATCCACATAATTGATTTGTTTACCATTTATAATGATGATGTGGATATTGTTAAGATTGAAAAATATTATAAAACCATATGCTCATGCCTTCCAAATGACTGGCTTGCTATAATTAATAAAGAAAGTCATGTTATTAATAAACATATCATTCTCCATATACACATTAATGATGAATATATACCAATTACAAATTGTACATCTAAATATTTTAATAATGTTCTAAGAAAGAAATTTTATAAAGAGCCCACTAGTCTTAACTTTTGGAACCAGTTTAATTACAATATTGACTGGAAAAATGTATGGAAATCCATAGGTTATTACTTAAAGAGCAATGAATGCATAGAAAATGATTTTAAAATAGCTCATAACATTATATATACATATGAGAAACTCTTCAAGTATAAAACTATTGTTAGTCCTCTGTGTTGTATTTGTTTAAGTGATATAGAAAATATGCAGCATTTATTTCTTAATTGTCCAGATGTCTCAGAGTTTATTAATAATTTAAAATCTATATTAATTAATTTTTACCCAGAAGGATTTAGCACTGTCCATTTTAATACAATATTACTATTCGGTGTCCAAGTCATTAAAGGTAATAAAAAGAATAATATTTTAATTCTACTACTATCCTTTGCTAGACTAGCTATAATAAGACGCAAAAATATGTTCCTAAAGACTGATAAAATTGTAAATGTTTTTAAACTTTTTATGTCAATGTTACAACATCATTTTCAGTACTTATATTTTTATTTAAAAGAACAGAAATTCAAAGATTTAATATGTATACCAAATATTATATATATAAAAAATAATGAAGTAAAATTATGTATAAGTGTATAAATTCGGGCAATGTTTTTAATTGTACATAATATATTTTACCCTTATTACACTTTTGTACATTATAAATAACCAAAAATACTTGTTTTTATTTTTGTAATATAACTTCTTGCCTGGGTGTATATATGTTACTATTATATTTATATCTAATTATGAATTTATGAAATGTATTTAATGTAATGTATATACTTTTGTTTCTGTGAATAAAAATTTAAAAAAAAAAAAAAAAAAAAAAAAGGCGCTTGCTCGCTAGCCTGGGGGTCGAGTGTTCGATCCCTGCATAGGCCGAGAAAGTTCATCTCGATTTTCCGGCGTGATTTCTTCTTTTCAGTGATGCTGAAGGAGGGCCTGACAAGGACAGCTGCCTAGTCGTTCGGATGGGACGAAAAACCGAGGTCCCGTGTACACATTGGAGTGCACGTAAAAGATCCCTTGGCAGTTGAAATTCGATATAAGAGTAGGCCGAAGCGCCGCTGCCCGGACAAAATTTTCCTCATAGCACACTGTATGGCGTATGCCCGTCTTCATTTAGCCCAGGTTAGGTGCTTATGCGTAGGACGTTAAACCCCATTTCGTTCATTCATTCCTAGGTGAGGGATGGGTGGATGGCGGTAAATACGACAAAATTATAATTAGATCATTTAAAAATACAAACCTAACGCTTATATTATAACCTCTACTGCACGTCTGCTCTTCAGGAGCAGGGCATGCATTGACGCCGCCCTGCTCCCAAGGAGCGTTGATCACTGTTTTAAACCCTCTAGTTCTTTTCTTCTTTGTATACTGAAACACACAAACGTTCAATACTATTTTTAATATCTGGACTATTCTGGAAGCCTGCTTATCTCACTAATCCTTAAAAAAATTCCTGAAGAATTAAGACTTCTTATAACCCGTCAATTCAAATCTGAGAAGTGGGAGTTTGAGGAAATATTATCCGGAATCAAATCTGAATTAGAGGCACGAGAACGCTGTTGTCTGATTAAGAAATCCACTGAAACTGTCGATAGATTTAGAAACAGGGAAGATCTACATAAACCAAGACCCCTTACCGCAGCAACGTTGTTTACTGATAACAAGAGAGACGTTAATAGCAGTAGTGGTAGTGACAGTTCGGGAATTTTTTTTAAAAATACCACTAAAAGCTCAAGTGCCTACTGCAGTTTTTGTGCACAGCAGCACTCCTCCGTCAATTGTAATAATATACATGTACTATTCAAAACCAGCGGCTGCCAGGCAGGATACGCCCACATTTTCGAGAGATGGATAGAGAACAAGCAAAGGCCATAATTCATTAAGTTACAATTTGATATGCGCAAATATCGAAAAGTATCAAGATATTTAGGTTATAAACACGCAATTTAAGTTTCATCAAAATCGAAATTAAAATTGTGACCTCTACAGGGTCCACAACCTTGAAATACCATTTTTTAACAGTATTCGCGTACAAACAGCAGCCATTTTGTATTGTAATTTTGGTCCTATTTTCCCGAAATTTGAACTCAACCTTCCTTAGCTTGTAACGGTGATATAATAAAACGATTTTTTTAAATCGGATAATAATTGTGACCTCCAGAGAGACCACAAACTAAACAAAGGCGATTTTGCGTATTATCAGGGGCATTAATTCAGGAAGTTACGATCCGATATGCGCAAATATCAAAAGGACCCAAGATCTTTGGGTAATATCCATGCATTTCAAGTTTCATCAAAATCAAACAAGCCAACAGTGAGGCTGATGTCCCCCGCCGAAATCCCAAAATAAATAGATGACACATATTAACTAATCGCACATTTATTTTTTTCAAAAGTATTGAGCAATCAAACTATACACTAAGTTTCATCACTCTCTACCAGATAGAATCAGACATTGTTCATCATCGAACTCCATCAAGACATTCACCTAATGTACGCCTACACCTAGTTTGAACATTCTACCTTAATTAGAAGGAGAATTTTTGTGTTTCAAAGTCTAGACCTATCAGTTGCTTATCGCTCTGCTTACCCTCAACAGAAAATGTTCATTATTGAACTTAGTCAAGGTATCGATGAAATAAAACTATATACCAAGTTTCATCACTCTCACTTAATTACAACTAAAGTTATTGCGTCCCAAAGCATCAACCAATCAAATTGCTAATCTCTGTTTACCCTAAGCAGAAAATGCCCATCTTCAAAATCCATCAAGGTATTGACCTAATAAATACCTACATCAAGTTTGAATATCCTAGATCAATTGGAAGTAGAGTTATTATGTTCCAAAGTCTCGGCCAATCATATTGCTTATCGCTCTGCTTACCCTGAGCAGAAAATGTGCATTATTGAACTCAGTGAAGGTATTGATGAAATGAAGCTATATACCAAGTTTCATCACTCTAACTTAATTACAACTCAAGTTATCACGTTCCAAAGCATCAACCAATCAAATTGCTCATCTCTGCTTACCCTAAGCGGTAAATGCTCATCTTCGAATTTCATCACGGTATTGACCTAATAAACACCTACATCAAGTTTAAATATCCTAGCTCAATTAGAAGGAGAGTTATTATGTTTCAAAATCTCAGCCAATCAAATTGCTTATCGCTCTTCTTACCCTGAGCAGAAAATGCTCATTATCGAACTTATTCAAGGTATTGATGAAATAAAATTATATACCAAGTTTCATCACTCTCACTTAATTACAACTAAAGGTATCGCGTCCCAAAGCATCAACCAATCAAATTGCTTATCTCTGCTTACCCTAAGCGGAAAATGCTCATCTTCGAACTCCATCAAGGTAATGACCTAATAAACACCTACACCAAGTTTTAATATTCTACTAGCTCAATTAGAAAGAGAGTTATTGTGTCCCAAAAAGTGTGACAGACAGACAGACGGACGGACGGACGGACGGACGGACGGACGGACGGACCCATTTTAATAGTCCCCTGCTTTCTTCGAAAGGCGGGGGACAATAAAGATAGTAAGCTGGCACTGCCAGGCAGGATACGCCCACATTTTCGAGAGATGGATAGAGAACAAGCAAAACCAAAAGTGATTTTTCCTAAAATCAAAGGCTATAATTCATTAAATTACAATTTGATATGCGCAAATATCGAAAAGAATCAAGATCTTTAGGTTATAAACATGCATTTCAAGTTTCATCAAAATCGAATTAAAATTGTGACCTATACTGGGTCCACAACCTTGATATACCATATTTTAACACTATTAGCGTACAAACGGCGGCTATTTTGTCTGGCAATTATGATCCAATTTCCCTGAAATTCAAACTCAACCTTCGGTATGGTGTAACGGTGATAGAGTCAAGCGGTTTTTTAAATCGGATAATAATTGTGACCTCCAGAGGGACCATAGGCGATTTTTCGGACAATCAGGGGCCATAATTCAGGAAGTTATAATCTGATATGTGCAAATAACGAAAGGATCCAAGATCTTTAAGTTAAAACCATGCATTTCAAGTTTCATCAAAATTGAATCAAAATTGTGACCTTTACTGGGTCCACAACCTTGATATACCATTTTATAACAGTATTCGCGTACACGTGGCGGCCATTTTGTTCCGAATTTTTCCGAAATTCTAACTCAACCTTCTGTATGATGTAACGGTGATAGAGTCAAGCGGTTTTTTAAATCGGATAATAATTGTGACCTCCAGAGGGACCATAGGCGATTTTTCGGACAATCAGGGGCCATAATTCAGGAAGTTATAATCTGATATGTGCAAATAACAAAGGAACCAAGATCTTTGGGTTATAACCATGCATTTAAAGTTTCATCAAAATTGAATCAAAATTGTGACCTTTACTGGGTCCACAACCTTGATATACCATTTATAACAGTATTCGCGTACACGTGGCGGCCATTTTGTTCCGAATCTTTCCGAAATTCTAACTCAACCTTCCTTAGGGTGTAACGGTGATATAATCAAACGATTTTTTAAATCGGATAATAATTGTGACCTCCAGATGGACCACAAGCTAAACAAAGACGATTTTACGTATAATCAGGGGCCATAATTCAAGAAGTTACGATCCGATATGCACAAATAATGAAAGGAACCAAGATCTTTGGCTAATAACCATGCATTTCAAGTTTCATTAAAATTGAATCAAAATTGTGACCTTTACTGGGTCCACAACCTTGATATACCATTTTATAACAGTATTCGCGTACACGTGGCGGTCATTTTGAGTGGCAATTTTGTTCAGAATTTTTCCGAAATTCTAACTCAACCTCCCTTAGGGTGTAATGGTGATATAATCAAACGATTTTTTAAATCGGATAATAATTGTGACCTCCAGATGGACCACAAGCTAAACAAAGACGATTTTGCGTATAATCAGGAGCCATAATTCGACTGTTACGATCCGATATGCACAAATAATGAAAGAAACCAAGATCTTTGGGTTATGACCATGCATTTCAAGTTTTATCAAAATCGAATTAAAATTGTGATCTCTACCGGGTCCACAACCTTGATATACCATTTTTTAACAGTATTCGCGTACGAATGGCGGCCATTTTGTATGGCAATTTTGGTCCAATTTTTCCGAAATTCGAACTCAACCTTATTTAGGGTGTAACGTTGATACAATGAAACGATTTTTTAAATCGGATAGTTATTGTGACTCCCAGAGGGACCACAAGCTAAACGAAGGCGATTTTGCGTAAAATCAGGGGCCATAATTCAGAAAGTTACAATCCGATATGCGCAAATTTCGAAAGGAACCAAGATCTTTGGGTTATGACCATGCATTTTAAGTTTTATCAAAATCAAATTAAAATTGTGACCTCTACCGGGTCCACAACCTTGATATACCATTTTTTAACAGTATTCGCGTACGAATGGCAGCCATTTTGTATGACAATTTTGGTCCAATTTTTCCGAAATTCGAACTCAAACTTATTTAGAGTGTAACGTTGATACAATGAAACGATTTTTTTAAGTCGGATAGTTATTGTGACCCCCAGAGGGACCACAAGCTAAACGAAGGCGATTTTGCATAAAATCAGGGGCCATAATTCAGAAAGTTACGATCCGATATGCGCAAAAATCAAAAGGAACCAAGATTTCAAGTTTGATCAAAATCGAATTAAAATTGTGATCTCTACAGGGTCCACAACCTTGATATACCATTTTTTTAACAGTATTCGCGTACGAACGGCGGCCATTTTGTATGGAAATTTTGGTCCGATTTTTCCGAAATTCGAACTCACCCTTATTTAGGGTGTAACGTTGATACAATGAAACGATTTTTTAAATCAGATAGTTATTGTAACCCCCAGAGGGACCACAAGCTAAACGAAAGTGATTTTGCGTATAATCAGGGGCCATAATTCAGGAAGTTACGATCCGATATGTGCAAATATCGAAAGGAACCAAGATCTTTGGGTTATAACCATGCATTTCAAGTTTCATAAAATTCGAATTAAAATTGTGATCTCTACAGGGTCCATAACCTTGATATACCATTTTTTAACAGTATTCGCGTACCAACGGCGGCCATTTTGTATGGTAATTTTGGTCCGATTTTTCCGAAATTTGCACTCATCCTTCCTCAGGGTGTAACGGTGATATAATCGAACGGTTTTTTAAATCGGATAATAATTGTCCTCCAGAGGTACCACGAGCTAAAATAGGTGATTTTTCGGCAAATCAGGGGCCATAATTCAGGAAATTACGTTCCGATAGGCGCAAATATCGAAAGGAACCAAGATCTTTGGGTTATAAACATGCATGTAAAGTTTCATCACAATCGGTTCAAAATTGTGACCTCTATAGGGTCCACAAGCTAAAAACATGGTTTTTCGTACAATCAAGGGCCATAATCCATGAAGTTTTGATCCGATACATGCCAATATCGAAAGCAGCCGAGATCTTTTGGGGATAAACCTATATTTCAAGTTTCGTCAAAATCCGACAAGACATCCGGACGGACGGACGGACAGGGGCGACGACATAATACGTCCACATGAAAATGTGGGCGTATAAAAATTGTGACCTCTTCAGGGTCCACAACATTGATATACCATTTTAAACAGTATTCGCGTACGATCGGCGGCCATTTTGTATGGCAATTTTGGTCCGATTTTTCCGAAATTCAAACTCAACCTTTGTTAGGGTGTAACGGTGATACAATCAACCGATTTTTCAAATCAGATAATAATTGTGACCTCCAGAGGGACCACAAGCTAAACAAAGGCGATTTTGCGTATAATCAGGGGCATTAATTCAGGAAGTTACGATCCGATAGCGCAAATATCAAAAGGACCCAAGATCTTTGGGTAATATACATGCATTTCAAGTTTCGTCAAAATCGAATTCAAATTGGGACCTCTCCAGGGTCGACGCGCTTGATATACCATTTTTCAACAGTATTCGCATACGAACGGCGGCCATTTTGTATGGTAATTTTGGTCCAATTTTTCCGGATAATAATTGTGACCTCTAGAGGAACCACAAGCTAAACAAAGGCGACTTTGCGTATAATCAGGGGCCATAATTCAGGACGTTACGATCAGAAATGCGCAAATATCGAAAGGAACCAAGACCTTTGGGTTATAACCATGCATTTCAAGTTTCATCAAAATCAAATTAAAATTGTGACCTCTACAGGGTCCACAACATTGATATACCATTTTAAACAGTATTCGCGTACGATCGGCGGTCATTTTGTATGGCAATTTTGGTCCGATTTTTCCGAAATTCAAACTCAACCTTCTTTAGGGTGTAACGGTGATATAATTAAACGATTTTTTAAATCAGAAAATAATTGTGACCTCCAGAGGGACCACAAGCTAAACAAAGGCGATTTTGCGTATAATCAGGGGCCATAATTCAGGAAGTTACGATCCGATATGCACAAATATCGAAAAGAACCAAGATCTATGGGTTATAACCATGCATTTCAAGTTTCATCAAAATCGGATTAAAATTGTGACCTCTACAGGGTCCACAACCTCGATATAATATTAATATTTATTTCTTAATACGCATTACATCGTTAACAATCAGTTTGTCCGGCAGTTTTGGTTTGATTTTCAGAAAATTCGATCCCAACCTTCATTACGATGTAAAATCACATAAAATCCAATGGAGAAAGATAATAAAAATTACTCATTAAAAATAATAAAAATTATTCATTAAAAATAATAAAAATTATTCATTAAAAATAATAAAAATTATTCATTAAAAATAATAAAAATAATAAATTTACAGTCTTGCGATGTTGCCGACAGTTAACTTAAAAAACAGGAAAAAAACCGAAACTACATGAGGTGACTCTGAACCAAAACCCGTTAGAATATATACGTCATTGTTTACGCTCAACTAAATTAGTAATGAAACCGCCGAGTTTAAGCCAAAGTTTTAATAACGTTCGTAACTACGTATTTTTAAAAATCTAACCCGCAAAGAAGACATTTTTTTCGAGGCTTCATTGATAAATAAGTGAATGAATATAGTCACGCGATTGTCTGCTTTGAACTGCATGAATAAACCCGTGACTGAACTTTTCTCATAAAGGGTGTTTTGGGCCGAGTGACAACATCATCAACATGCTGTTACAACAGGTCATTTTATACAGTACAGATATTAGAGGCTATGGGTCACTCTACCAAGGGCGACAACTCAAACCCAGGATCGATTTATCCGTACCTTGGCCTTGAGAAATCGTGTCATCACAGCAAATCAGATCCGCGCTCGTCTTCAAACAGACACTGGTGTGAGAGTGAGTGGCCAGACGATTCGGAATCGACTGCATAGGGGTCACCTTCGCGCCCGACGTCCTCAAGTAATCCCTTGTTTGAGAGATCAGCACATTCAGGCAAGACGTTGGTGTAGGGATCGTCAACACTGGGATAATCGACGCTGGAGCAATGTGATGTTTTAAGATGAGTCAAGGTTCACCGTTGATTTTTTTCGACAGACGTAGGAGGGTGTGACGTCGTCGAAACGAGCGCTTCCAAGACATTAACGTCATCAGACATGATCGATTTGGGGGTGGTTCTGTTATGGTGTGGGGAGGCATCACTGTTGCTGGAAGAACGACTTTACATGTTGTTGATGTTGCAGGGCGTGTTACAGGCCAGTACTACCGGGACAACATCTTGCCAGTCCATGTGCCGTTCGCACGATGTCATGGCCGCCGTTTCATCTTCCAGGATGACAACGCGAGATGTCACAGGGCCAGGATCGTAACAGGTTACCTCCAACAACAAAACATCACCACATTACCTTGGCCAGCACTGAGTCACGACCTCTCCCCCATGGAGCATGTCTGGGACATGCTTGGACAGAGGTTACGTCAACGTCAACAACATCCTGCTTATTTCCAAGACCTTGCTGCTACGTTGCAACAGGATGGGACAATCTGGACCAAAATGACCTTAGACGTCTCATTAGGAGTATGCCACGTCGGATCAATGCTTGTCTGGCAAACAGAGGAGGATTTACCCGTTACTGACTTTGTTGTGATGCTGTGGTAACTTTGCTGTTTGACCCCGGGTATTATTTTACCCTTATAATGGTCAGACTGTGCCTTACTTAGTCTAACGATCATTTGGAATAAATCAATGAATGTGAACTTCATTTCATTTTGTCATTGGTTTCTTCCTCCGTTTCATTAGGTGACTTTAATAACACTTATAAATCAAATATCCCTAGTATATTACCTATGTATCTGCGAAACGAACTATTCTTAGAAAAAAGGGTAAATGTTTCAAATGTCTGCGAACAGGGCATATTATACGAAATTGTCCATCAAACTTTAAAGGGTCAATCCCGATAAATGTTTTTGAGAATAAATCTGCTTAATTTTGTGTTAAAATCCCTTACCTTAGGACCTAGCAACTAACACAATATATGTGATACGTTTTCAAACAATTTTAACCCGCCAATCTTTATCTGGAAATAGAGTCTGGTGTCCCAAGCTGTATTATGCGGTGATTGGATAAAACCAGACTTTTTGTTTATAAAAATAACGTGTCGGTTAAATTTACTTTTTGTTATCAAGTACAGCACATGGACCATTCACCGTGTAGACCTTTAAAGGAACGGGAATCGATTATCGGGTCACCCAACGAAAGAATTGCCCCAAAATCCTAAAAGGGTTACGTGTCCAGATAAGCTGTTTTAACGATCACGTCCAAACGACTCAATATTTTGAGCTGAAATTTTGACTCAGGGTATATACACCATTCTTCTATATTTTGGCGTTTAAATTTCATACGTACTCGATTTTTTATTTTTGAGACTTTTTAAATTCGGGACTGTCCCTTTAAATGTATGAATTGTGAAGGTAACCACAACTCTGCTGTTTGTGATAACCTAGGGCCTCATCAAAACAAATCGTTTGGGTTCAAGGTTAATAGGCCATCGAACACAATGTGTGTTAACAGTGACACTCCCGTATTGTTTCAGACAGCTGTAGCCTTCATCAGAAGTCCAGGTAGTCCTAAGAAATTGAAAGCCAGATTAATGTACGGCTTATGCAGCCAACGAACTTATATAAGAGAACATACATGTAACTTTCTTAACCAAACAGAAATAGGATCCGATAATTTGTTAATCAAGGCATTCGGAGATGATTCGCCCAGATTAAAACTCTGTCATTTGTATCAGCAGATAGCCGTCACAGCACATGATGGAATGGATATTTATATTAAGACCTACAAAGTGTCGACAATTTGCAGTCCAATTGGTAATCAAGCTATAAAAATTGCGCTTCGAAAATATCCGTATCTCCGTCGTGGTTTAGATCTTGCAGATGACCCACGATCCAGAGGCGATGATGTAGAAATAGACGTTTTGATTGGAGCCGACTACTATTGGATGTTTTTCAATGGTAATACCCGACCGGGGGGGAGTATTGGTCCAGTAGCAATGCAGTCTAGATTTGGTTGGATTTTGTCCGGTCCAGTTATTTCGTCCTGTAATAAAGATCATGAATCTACTGTAAATCTTAATTCTACCCATGTGTTAAAAGAAAAGTAGACACTTGTTTAGTTCCTGAAATCAATGAATCCAGTGATAACGAAATCAAAGACCAATTGTCAAAATTCTGGGATCTTGAAACTCTTGGTATCAAGAAGAATGAAACTTCAGTCTACGATAAATTTATAGAAGACGTCAGTTTCAACGGGGATAGGTATGAAGTGAAGTTACCTTTTAAGGATGATCATAATTTACTGCCTGATAACTTTGTTGTTTGCAGAACTAGATTAGAGAAACTGATCAGCAGATTACGTCATCAGCCAAACATTTTAAAAGAGTACGATAGAATCATCAACGATCAAAAACATGAAGGCGTTGTTGAATATATACCTGACGAAGAATCATCGTCACTAACCGAAGAAACAGTGCATTAACTACCACACAGAGAGGTTGTGCGGACAGATAAAGAAACGACGAAAATAAGAGTAGTTTATGACGCTTCCGCCAAATCAAGTCGTTTGAGTCCAAGTTTAAATGATTGTTTGTTCACGGGTCCGCCTCTTACACCTTTAATTTTCGACATCCTGCTCCGTTTTCGTTTAAACAGAATAGCTGTTACTGCCGATATAGAGAAAGCATTCCTTAACATATCTATCGTCCCAGAACATCGCAACTTCTTAAGTTTTCTTCGGATGGACAATCCTTTCAGTGAAAATCCAGTTTTTCAATTTTTTAGATTTTCAAGGGTAGTTTTTGGTGAGTCATCTAGCCCTTTTTTGTTGAACGCCACATTACGACACCATCTCAGTCTATATGAAGTCGGTGATCCTGATTATGTTCTAGAAACTTTAACTACTTTATATGTAGATGATTATGCCTCTGGATCAGATTCCATCGATTCAGCATTTACATTGTGCACGAAGGTCGAAACAACACTTTTGGATGGTGGTTTCAACATGAGAAAGTGGTTATCGAATTCCGACCAGTTAATTGATATGATCAAGTCAGCACCAGAATTTCAAGAACCTAACTATCAAGTTTCACATCTACAATCGGTCAAAGAAGAAGATCAAAGATATTCTAAATCCAGCTTCTCCCAAGATTCAAATACTTCAAAATTTTTAGGTATTATATGGGACAACCACAGTGATGTACTGAAATTTGACTTTAGTAAAATTGCGCAATTCGCTGAAAATGAAGTTACTAAACGATTAGTGTTCAGTGTAGCGTCAAAGTTTTATGACCCCTTAGGACTCATTTCTCCGATAGTACTAAGCTTTAAGTTGACTTTTCAGAGACTGTACCATAAGTGTTAACTGGGATGATCAGATAGACAAGAGTTTAGCGCTTGAATGGAAACGTTTAATAACTGAGTTACAAAAGAGTAACATTATTCAGATTCCTAGATGTTATTGTGAAGACTTGTCTGATTCTAGTTGTACAGAATTACACGTATTCGGAGATGCATCAGAACATGCATATGGAACTTGTGTTTATTTGCCCTGCGAACACGAATCGGTCATTCATTGCAATCTACTCGTTTCAAAAACTCGTGTAGCCCCTTTAACTAAACAAACTATACCTAGACTTCTTGAAGGCGCCTAGTCATGTCAATATCAGTCAAGTTTTCTATTGGTCAGATTCGCAAGTAGAGTTACACTGGATCAAGAATACGTCAAAAAAGAAAGAAAGAAAGAAATGTTGTTTAATGGCACGTCAGCTCCAACCGGGCCATATTGTGCCAAGCATGATGAAATTAACGAGACAATTTAAATATATATCACAGGGGTTTATTCATATATGTAATTAAAAACAAATATCACAGAAAATATAATTAAAAATAAAAATATTAATTCCTTTACATATATAAATATTTTAAACACAAAATGATAAATATATACAATTAAAATTTCGAATAAAAGTTTGTCTCTTTTAAAAATGATAACAATTTATCATGAAGCTCCGGTTGAGCAAATAGCTGACGTGCTGACTGGCAACGGTAGTACTTAGATCTAATATTCTTGAGATGCTTGCACTCAATAAAATTGTGCTTCACTGTCAAAGGAACATGACAGTGTTGACATTCTGGTTGAGACTCTTGCATTAAGATGAAAATATGTGTTAAAAAAGTATGACCTATGCGAGAGCGACACAAGACAACTTCATCTCTCCTGCTCGTACGATAGGAGCTTGGCCAATCTCCTAAGAGAGGCTTGATTTGACGAAGCTTGTTTGTGTCTGCAAGATCACAAGACCGTTGCCAGCGGTCATAAATGAAATGATTTATTGAATAATTAAAATCTTTATAAAGAATTAAAAAATATGATTGGGGAAGATCTAAAGCAGCTTTGGCAGCAAAATCTGCTAGATCATTCCCCTTTATATCAACGTGACTGGGAAGCCAGCAGAAGACGACGTCTTTGCTGCTGAGCTCGTACCATAGTAGCAGACGATAAACATCTGTTACTAATGGGTGATCAAGCTGTTTATTGTTAATTGCTTGAAGCGAGGACAAAGAATCAGTAAAAATGATATGCTTTAAAGCTAAAGAGGACTGAATGAACTCCAAGGCCTGAAGAATGGCCTGGAGTTCAGCTGTAAATATGGGGAGATATAGCCCATGGTGGTGTCTCAAAGAAAGGGGTATTCACAATACTGTCAAGGCTGATACCAGCCTCTGACAAAAGAGGTTGAATGCGAATACCGAATAACATTGGTTTTCACTAAGTATAGGTGTTCATGATAGGGTCTGAATATGGTGTTAAATGAAATATGATTTGGTAGTGATGCTATTTTCGTAGCATACTGCAGGGCCAGTTTATCACGTCTGTTGTGCAATGAGGGCTCGTGCGCCTCGACGTATAAACTGTCCACTGGAGATGTACGAAATGCTCCTAAACTGATTCTAAGTCATTGGTTGTGTATGGTGTCAAGCTCTTTGAGATAAGATTCGCGGGTAGACCCATACACAATACACCCATAATCGAGTTTTGATCGTATTAACGCTCGATATAATCGGAGCAAGACCTTACGATCTGCTCCCCAGTCAGTATTTGATAGGACTCTCAATGTATTGAGGGCTTTCAGACATTTCTTTTTTAGATTTTTAATGTGGGGGATAAATGATAATTTCTTATCAAATATCAGCCCCAGAAATTAGGTTTCTGACAGAAATGCATGCAGACAGTCTTGGATTTCGAAAACGAAATCCATTTTCGGTTGCCCATTGTTGCAGTGAATTCAAACAAAGCTGCAACTTACGTTCGATTATCCGCATGTCTGTAGAACCATAGCACATCTGAAAGTCATCAACATAGAGAGCCCCGTTTGTACCTGGTTTAAGGCACGCTGGGATCGTATTAATTTTTATAGCAAAAAGTGTTGGTGATAAAATACTTCCCTGAGGAACCCCCATTTCTTGAGGAAATGGGTCCGAGAAGATTGATCCCAGTCGTACCTTAAATGACCTATCTTCAAGGAAATTTTTAATAAAGATAGGTAAGCGACCTCGTAAACCGAGGATATGGAGGTTGCGCATGATACCATGTTTCCACGTGGTATTATATGCTTTCTCCAGATCAAAAAATATTGCAACTAAATGTTGCTTCTGGATGAAAGCGTCCCTGGCGAACGTTTCAAATCGAACGCGATGATCAAGAGTGCTCCTTTGGGACCGAAATCCACATTGGAGGTCAGTAATAAGGTTGTTGGACTCAAGGTACCAAACAAGCCTTCGATTGATCAATCTCTCCATGGTTTTGGTAGGATTCGTATGATCTTTACCCGGTTTTGGGATAGGAATTATTGTGCCTTACTGCCACGATGGAGGAAAATTCACATCAATCCAAATCCGGTTGAAAAGATCCAATAAAATTAAGAGAGTGGAAAAGGGTAAATGTTTTAGAATTTGGTAGTGTATTTCAGCTGGACCAGTTGCAGTATCTCGAGCTCGCTTTAGTGAATCCCGAAGCTCTGCAATGGAAAATGAGTCATTATAACATCCACCATTGCGGAACTTGAAATTATGTCGCCTTTTCTCCTGTTGTTGTTTAATGCCCCGAAAGGCATCGGAGGAGAAATTGGATGATGAATTGAATGAAAATGTATTGGCCAGAGAATTAGCAATATCAGGAAATGTTGTTGAGGTGGTATTATCAACATTGAGATGGTTAACTGATAATGCACTACTTTTACCTTTAATCCTACGAATCCTATCCCATACGGATTTGGAAGTCGTACGGGAATTGATCCTAGAGACGTAACCTTGCCATGAAGCCTTCTTTGCTTGGCGTATGGTTCTACGGGCCTTCGCCCGGACCATCTGGTATGCCGCAATATTCTCCATGGAAGGATATTTCTTTAGTCGTCTTAGGATACGATCACGCTCTTTAAGAGCGGATTTGCAATCGTCATTATACCATGGTTTATTGAAACGTTTTGGTTCTGTTGTGGTTTTTGAAATCGCCTGCTCAGCTACATCTTGAAGAATTGACGTGAATAAGGCCATGGGCTCATCTGCATCTTCTAACTCTTTTGCATCAAAAGAGAAGAGACACAAAGATTCAAACAGAGCCCAATCAGCCTTATGCAACTTCCACCTCTGAGGTATTTCGACCGGAGAGGGACCATTGTTGTCAATCAAGATAGGAAAGTGGTCACTACCACAAAGATCTTCATTTACTCTCCATGTAAAATCCTGAACCAGGACCGGAGAGCAAATGGTGAGATCGAGAGAAGAAAAGGAAGCTGTGGCAGGATGTAGATAAGTAGGCGAGTCATCATTTAATAAACACAAATTATTAATGTTAATGAAGTACAATATTTGTTTACCTCTGTTGTTATCATCTGGACTACCCCAGAGTGAATGATGACCATTGAAATCTCCCGTTATAATAAACGGGAGAGGAAGTTGAGCAACGAGGTCATCAAGATCTCTGGGATTAAGATGTAAACTTGGTGGAAGATATACAGAGCAAAGTGTTATAGGAGTATGCAAAGTCACCTGGACTTTAACTGCCTGTAACGGCGAGTTTAGAGTGACTTTACTCTGAGGAATGTCTCCATTTAGAATAATAGAAACACCCCCATGAGCTCTACCATCACCAACTGCGTGATGATGATAACTAACAAAATGTCTAAAAGACAATAAGTCAGAATCCTTAAAAAAGTTTCCTGTAAACAAATAGCTAAAGGATTATACTTTTTAATTAAAAGTTGAACTTCATTAAAATTTGGTTTTATACATTGTCAGGGATAATTTATTTGTGACCGTATACCGCCGACGGGGTCATTACGGACCCCCTCTACGATAATACCGTCCATTGGATCAGCACCCCCATATCTATTGTGGAGAGAGATAGCGTCATTGCTACCTTTTCTCTCCCTCCCTCTTAATTTCGCCAATCTGTTCTTTTCTTTTTTAGAAGCGTTCTCTTTCTCCTTTGATGAAGGCGAGGGGCTAGACTTCCGTCTGTCCTTTCCCTCATCAGCTCTCTGTGAAGATGGCAAAGAACTTGTTCTCCTAATAACAGTCTTCTCCTAAGTTCCAGAAGATGTTGTGGATGAAGAGGGGTGGGATGAATTACTTATTTCATTTATGATAATATTCGAGCTCTCCGGTGTCTGAGAAGAGCTCGACATCCCATTATTTAGTTGTTTATCTGTTAATAAAAGTGCTTGCCTTTACACTTAACACAGGAAAAGTCAGAGTGGATGTGAGATATACGGATCAACAGGTATATTCAAATAACCTGCCTTGATAGATTTCGGCAAATTGGGACGGTCGAAAGTGAGAATGTAAGTACTGGTCTTGATAACCACATCGTTACGTCTCACACTAATTCTTTTCACGTGAGTGACGCCTTGTGATGATATGTTCTCCACCATTTCCTCCTCACTACTGGCCTTCTCGGTCCCGGCATCGAATGACACCTCTTGAAGAATTTAATGATTTATGTGGGGAAACTCTAATGGCAATGTTAGCCAAGGATTCGGATTTTAAGAGTAAATCAGAATGTTTTTCCTTTGCGCATTCCACTAGAAGTGTCCCATTTTTCAATTTCTTGACTGATTTCGGTTCACCGGCCAAGCCAGTGATGCCTTTTGAAATTGCAAACGGTGATATTTTTGATAAATCAACTTCAGAGGTGCTCTCTATCAGGCGAAACCTCGGCCATGTTCTTTTATTTTTAGATGAGCTACATGGGGAAGTAGCATCATCGATGTTTTTTTTCTTTTTAAAGAGTTTGGTGTGGGGGTGGAATGGGGATCCATGAAAATAAGACTAAAAATTCACCCTTCGTCGTCCCCCAAGTTACTTCCCTGCCTACGATGGGGGAGACTAGCACGGATGTCCAGTGTGTGGCTCCAGGGATACTCAAGCCAGAAATACAAGCAAAGTATATATCTAACCTGATTGACCCGAGCCGTTGCTCTCCGATAAGATGACTAGGACACAAAGGTTATTTTGCTGAGTATAAAACGAAGCAAGAAAGAGGGTAATATATCAGAGAGGGCCACTCTGACCTCCCGTCTAGGTGAATCATGGGCCAAAGCAATGTGTTGCAGAGAAGGGGCTCGCAAGCCAAATCTCCACTCAATCACCAGGATTCCACTCTCCACAGACACGGGTCGCAACGCACGGCAAACACGTTGCCCTATTATAGGGATCCTTTTAGTCGCCTTTTACGACACGCAGGAAATACGAAGGGTATATTCTTATCACCCACTGCACCCCAGGGGGGACGTCAAAAAAGTACAGGGGGGACGTCAAAAAAGTACAAACAGTTTGTACAGACACGCGTAATGGAAATCAGGCGATTGACATTTACCGAGAACTGGTTTTATTGTTCTACGTCCGAGAATATCGCAGATGTCGCATTTAGATGTTGTACCTCATCCGAATTAGTTCAAAATCAGAAACGGTGGCATGGTCCTACCTTTTTGTCCAAGCCGAAATTAGAGTTGTTTAATCAATCAGAAAACGAGTCCAGCCCATAAAGTGGAGAATTCAAGTCAGTGACGTCATCGCCTTAACGTGACGTCGCGCGTCTGAAGTTATGGCGCCATTGAATTCGCCATGCCCGGAAACCCCAAGTTTGACACCAAGTTTGTTAGGATACGACCATTATTAAAGAAGTTATGAAAAATAAACTCAAATTCCCCCTTTTTTCATGTGGTCATCGGGGCCCAATTTTCAACCGGCCACAAAAAATTTTCCCCCAAGACCGATTGTCGGGGGGAATTTTTCTGGAATACTACACACCATACTGGTTCAGAAATTATAACAAACATTCATTCTGCATTTAATTCCCAAGAACTGGGAATCCACTCGTTCCACTATTAGGCTATCAGAATTAAAGGTCAAACTTGTGAGTGTAGTCACAAATATCAGTCAATCAAATCAATCATAACTGAATTTGAATGCATTCATATTAGCGTCAAAGTTTAGTAGATATTCCACACTGTTGTGAGTGACATCTTACGTATTGCGGTTTATACAAAACCGTCGTTGTCGAGTACAGAAGTCTGATGCATTGTATCTTGGCGAATTGCGTGAAGACGAATTGAAATCCTCCGAAATCATTTGGATCAGAGAAATTCAAGCAACTATTCCCCAAGATGATAAGTTCAAGCAGAGAGCTGTTTCACTGAACCTCAAAAAGGATGATGATGAGATTATTCGTTGTCACGGAAGAATTGGTAATTCAAACTTGAGTTTTGACACTACGTTTCCTATGTTTCTGCCTGAAGGTCATCATGTGACGTCATTCATTATTTGGAGAAGCCATGCGTAGGTTATGCACAATAGTGTGCAAGAAACTTTATTTTAATTGCGATCTAAATATTAGATTGTAAAAAGTATCATTTCACGTTGTACTGTCTGTAGGGAGTTACAGAGTAAAGCCTATAGAAACCCGAGCTCACCACCTTTACCACAGTTTCGTGTTGCTGATGTTTTGCAGTTGACTATGCTGGTCCTTTGTGTGTAAAGGATATCTATTTGAAATCAAATGACATGCATACAGCTTATTTTTCACTGTATACATGCGCGAGTAGTCGAGCTATTCATCTCGATCTTGTTCCTGATTCAAGTACACCGTCTTTCATTCGTAGTTTCAACCGATTTATTGGACGTCGAGGAATTCCAGGCTTTGTTATATCTGACAATAGAACCAGCGGCTGCCAGGCAGGATACGCCCACATTTTCGGGAGATGGTTAGAGAACAAGCAAAACCGAAAGTGATTTTTCCTACAATCAAAGGCTATAATTCATTAAATTACAATTTGATATGCGCAAATATCGAAAAGAATCAAGATTTTTAGGTTATAAACATGCATTTCAAGTTTCATCAAAATTGTGACCTATACTGGGTCCACAACCTTGATATACCATATTTTAACACTATTAGCGTACAAACGGCGGCCATTATGGTCCGATTTCCCTGAAATTCAAACTCAACCTTCCGTATGGTGTAACGGTGATAGAGTCCAGCGTTTTTTTAAATCGGTTAATAATCGTGACCTCCAGAGGGACCATAGGCGATTTTTCGGACAATCAGGGACCATAATTCAGGAAGTTATGATCTGATATGTGAAAATAACGAAAGGAACCAAGATCTTTGGGTAATAACCATGCATTTCAAGTTTCATCAAAATTGAATCAAAATTGTGACCTATACTTGGTTCACAACCTTGATATACCATTTTATAACAGTATTTGCGTACACACGGCGGCCATTTTGTATGGCAATTTTGTTCCTTAGGGTGTAACGGTGATATAATCAAACGATTTTTTAAATCGGATAATAATTGTGACCTCCAGAGGGACCACAAGCTAAACAAAGACGATTGTGTATAATCAGGGGCCATAATTCAGGAAGTTACAATCCGATATGCGCAAATATCGAAAGGAACCAAGATCTTTGGGTTATAACCATGCATTTAAAGTTTTATCAAAATCGAATTAAAATTGTGACCTCTACAGGGTCCACAACCTTGAAATACCATTTTTTAACAGTAATCGCGTACGAATGGCGGCCATTTTGTATGGCAATTTTGGTCCAATTTTTCCGAAATTCGAACTAAACCTTCCTTAATTGTGACCTCCAGACGGACCACAAGCTAAACGAAGGCGATTTTGCATATAATCAGGGGCCATAATTCAGAAAGTTACGATCCCATATGCGCAAATATCGACAGGAACCAAGATCTTTCGGTTATAACCATGCATTTTAAGTTTCATCAAAATCGAATTAAAATTTTGACCACTACAGGGTCCACAATCTTGAAATACCATTTTTAAACAGTATTCGCGTACACGCGGCGGCCATTTTGCATGGCAATTTTGGTCCAATTTTTCCGAAATTCGAACTTAATCTTTCTAAGGGTGTAACAGTGATACAATCAAACGATTTTTTGAATCGGATAATTATTGTAATCTCCAAAGGGACCACAAGCTAAACCAAGACGATTTTGCGTATAATCAGGGGCCATAATTCAGAAAGTTAGATCCGATATTCGCAAATATCGAAAGGAACCAAGATCTTTGGGTTATAACCATGCATTTTAAGTTTCATCAAAATCGAATTAAAATTGTGACCTCTACAGGGTCCACAACCTTGATATACCATTTTTTAAAAGTATTCGTGTACGAACGTTGGCCATTTTGTATGGTAATTTTGGTCCGATTTTTCCGAAATTTGAACTCAACCTTTCTTAGGGTGTTACGGTGATATAATCGAACGGTTTTTGTAAATCAGATAATAATTGTTACCTCCAGAGGTACCACAAGCTAAAATAGGTGATTTTTCGGACAATCAGGGGCCATAATTCAGGAAATTACGTTCCGATGGGCGCCAATATCGAAAGGAACCACGATCTTTGGGTTATAAACATGAATGTTAAGTTTCATCAAAATCGGTTCTAAATTGTGACCTCTATAGGGTCCACAAGCTAAAAATGTGATTTTTCGTACAATCAGGGGCCATAATCCATGAAGTTTTGATCCGATACATGCCAATATCGAAAGCAGCCGAGATCTTTTGGGGATAAACCTATATTTTAAGTTTCGTCAAAATCGGACAAGAATTGTGACCTGTAGAGAGTCCACAAACAATTGTGGACGGACGGACGGACGGACGGACAGGGGCGACGACATAATACGTCCACATGAAAATGTGGGCGTATAAAAACATTCAAGGGTGCAGATTTGAAGGCTTTCACAGCATCATAGAATATAGAGTGGAAGTATAATGTCGAGCGATCACCCTGGTGGGGTGGATTCTTCGAGCGGATGGTTTGTTCAGTAAAGAGATGCCTTAACAAATCGCTAGGAAACGCACGCTTAACCTACGAGGAACTTTTTACATTAATCATCCAGATCGAAGGGGTTTTGAACTCCAGACCTTTAACCTATGTGTGCGCTGATGGAGGAGATCCGTTAACGCCATCCGAATTGGTAATTGGAAGAAGATTATTGTCTGAGCCGAGAAACGTTACGGTTTTGGAAGATAAATTGAATCCTTTAGAACGACAGGAGTATCTCTCAACTGTTCTTAATCATTTTCGTAACCGATGAAACAAGAACACCTTACAGATTTACGCGAACATCATAAGCCTCGTGAGAAAAAAGGTCAGTCTGTCGAAGTTGTTGACGTGATGATGTACGGCGACAAGATTTCACGACTGAACTGGAATATGGGGCGTGTGGAGAAAACGCTTATCGGTCGTGATGGGAACATTCGATCAGCCATGATACGAACTCTGAATAAATCTGGTAAACCTGTTTCAATGGACTGACATGTGCAGAAGTTATATCCGGTTGAACTAAAAACAAACTAATAATCGAGTTCTCAGTTTTAATTTGTGTCAGTGTAGAATTTAGGACAATATTTATAACCAGACAGGTGCCCAGATTACATAAACTATTATTTGTTATTAACTTGAAGTCAATAAGGGGGGAGTGTGTACTAGTTTTTAGGGTTAATGACATTCATTATCAGTTAAAGGGAGAGAACTCCTGTTTTTAAAATGTTTTAGTTTAGAGATTATGTTGACATCTGTCTAGAAAGTACTACCCGCCATTTTACTTGTTACCCATATTGTATATCTTCACTGTCTAGTATTAATAAACCCGATACAAAACACAACCAATAGGATAAATTTAAGGTCAATCGGGTAATAGTTTTGTTCAATAGTGCGTCAACAAAACTATTGGAGTAATTATCGTAGATAGTTGAAAATCAGCATTGGGTATAAATTTAAACTTTGGAATCTAGAGCGTCCGTAAGAGTTTTCAAAGTGATAAAGACCTTAATGACCAGAAATCATTGATAAACGGTTGTTATGCAAGATTCGCCCACAGTTTGCAAGAGATGAACAGGGAATAATCTCAAGACAAAAACGATTATCCCTGCGATCAGATCCCATAATCCATGAATTTACGTTCCAATATGCGCAAGTATCGAAAGGAATCCAGATCTTTGGGATATAAATATATATTTTAAGTTTCATCAAAAACGGATAAAACTTGTGAACTTTAGAAAGACTATATAATATACGACCTTGGTATTACATACTTTTATTACACTTTTTACGTACGGGGAGCGGCAATTCTGTCTGCCAGTTTAAGTCAGATTTTACGAAATTCGAATCCAACCATCATTAGGGCCCAGCGGTGATATATTTGATATAATTTCGTTGCAATAGGGGTTCTTCTTTTCTATAGTTTCGACAACCAATTATTAAATCACACGTAAAGCCTCAAAGCAGCACACAGGATTTCGTAAATAAGCATTGAAACCCCAACGATATGAGTGCCGTCGCCGCCATGGAGTTGACAGGGTGGATGCTCAAAGCCCCGTTAACTGTGAACTATCCGTTAACATGCAGTTAACTTGTCGTTTTAGTTAACGGTTGTTTGTGGGCTCCGTTATCTGATTAACAGTAGCATTATTGGGTTGTAGCATCGAGTCATACATGTAGATTACCTTTTCTATAGAACTTTCTAGAGGGTTGGGCGATGGAGTAATCTGCAGAATTTTGGGGATCTGTAGAAAATAATGGTCCCAAATATTCTGTAGTGAAAATCCGATGATTTTTCCTACATATTTATGCTTAAATTTCTAAAATAAAATATAAAGTGTTCTATAGTGTTTTCTGTGGTAAATTATAGTTTTTGTCTTTAATCTAGTTTTGTGAACAGACTGCACGCCGTGCACGGTCAGTTGTCCCACTGTCTTCAGTTTCTTGTTAATAATACATGTACATTGAATTTAAAATTCAGCTTATGAACAGTCTTGTACGACAATACTATACTAGTGTCCAAAAAAACGATACCAACTTTCTTTCCAAATAATTTTTTTCAAAGTGAAATTTTTAGTATGAAAACACGCCAATTCGTATTGTACATCCCTAACACAGCATAGTCTATAAAAATATCGGCAATATTTGATCACTTCAGCGGAAAAATGTAAATTTCGTGAAAGTGACATTTCCCTCTCTAGCATGCTATACACGAGCATGAAAATTGTATAAAACGGTTGATCAGACACGTTGATATCACGGCAACAAAAAGAACACAAGATATGCCACGTCTGACAGCCATCTCGAGAGAGAGAGCCGTTGGAGTGGTTGAACAAGAAGCGTCACATGTCGACGTCGCCAGAAGGTTTGGCTGCGCAAGGGAATCGCGGTGGCTTAGTGGATAAGGCGCTGGTTCGCTAGCCTGTAGGTCGGGTGTTCGATCCCTGCATTGGCCGAGAAAGTTCATCTCGATTTTCCGACGTGATTTCCCCTTGTCAGTGATGCAGAAGGGGGGTCTGACAAGGACAGCTGCCTAGTCGTTCGGATTGGACGAAAAAACGAGATCCCGTGTACACATTGGAGTGCACGTAAAAGACCCCTTGGCAGTTGGAATTCGATATAAGAGTAGGCCGTAGAGCCGCTGTCCGGGCAAAATTTTCCTCATAGCACACTGTATGGCGTATGCCCGTCTTCAATTGGCTCAGGTTAAGTGCATAACAGTAGGACGTTAAACCCCCTTTCATTCATTCATTCATTTGGCTGCGCAAGCCATCACCAGGTTGATGCAGCGGTTTCGTCTGACAGGTTATACTTCAAACAGGCCCAGGAGTGGAAGACCACAAGTAACCACGCACCGTGAGGATCGTTACATCCGGGTATTACACCAGAGGAACCGCACTGTAACCGCGACAGCACTAGGACACACGATCAGTCGACAGACCGTCTACAGGAGACTACGGCAGTATTGTATCCGGCCACGTCATCCCTACCGCGGACCCTACCTGACGCCTCGACACCGGCACGACAGACTGATATGGGCCAGGCGAGTTTGACATTGGCAACGGCGGGACTGGGCACGTGTTATGTACTCTGATGAGAGCAGATTCCTCATGTTCCGCAACGATGGACAACAGCTTGTATACCGAAGAGTTGGTGAACATTTGGCGCCTAACTGTGTCCTTTTGGTGGTGGAGGGTAAATGGTTTGGGGTGGCATATGCGGTGACGTCACAACGCGGCTCGTCGTAATTCGTCGCTTGTCGTAATTCATGGCTTGTCGTAATTCGTGGAAACCTGAATGCCAGCGTTATCGTGATGAAATCTTACAACCTGTTGTAGTGCCCTTTCTACAGCAACATGACAATGCGAGGCCACACACCACAAGATTGACACAGAACTTCCTTGCCAACGTACACGTTTTGCCATGGCCCGCATGTTCACATCGAGCCGTCAGCCTGTGCCTCCAGCCAATGTGCAGGACTTGGAACGATGTCTCCTGGAGGAATGGCAACAAATCACTCCCAACGTCATCAGACGTTTGACGTCATCAGTCCGCAGGCGTGTTCTGGCATGTATTGATGCTCACGGTGGACATGCCCGTTACTGACTTGACTTTTAGACATGTGATGTGTCATTTCCCGTTGTTGTTGTGATCAGTGTTCTACGAAATGTTTATTTTTTTAACCCCACCGATCTTTAACGGCTTGTCATTTTGTTTGAACAGATTTGATTCAAATGATTTTGTGGTTTCCGATATTTAGTGTGTTCTCCGGTATTTAGGGGTTTTCCTGTTTTCAGTATCAAATGGTGTTTTCCAATATATATTATTGCCCGTCTTCTCTTGGAGTAACTTGAATCAATCCGTTAGCTAACGGATAATGAAATTGACTTTCTACTGAACATGGTATCACATTAGATGAGAAACCTCATCGCCCCCCCCCCCCCCAATCAGTATATCTTAACGTTTTAGCTACGTTCGCGTAGCTAGTATCAAACCTCTTCTCGTACAAAGAATTTGTGAATAACATGGGGTTTAACGTCCTACGCTTCTGCACCTAACCTGGGCTAAATGAAGACGGGCATATGCCATACAGAATGCTATGAGGAAAATTGTGCCCGGCCAGCAACTGCCAAGGGATCTGTTACGTGCACGCCAATATGTACACGGGACCTCGGTTTTTCGTCCCATCCGAACGACTAACTCGTTGTCATTCGTCTTATTGGTCTGAAAGGAAGGCGTCCCCGCTAACAAGGAAAATTTAAAATTAAAACGTTTGTATTTGCTTCGCATTATACCGCAATATGTACATATCTGTTTATAATATATTTTAAATTCTCATACAAAGAATATAATGTTGCGTTATAATTCGAAGCAAATACAAACGTATTAATTTTTTTCTCCTTGTTAGCGGGGACCCCTTCCTTTCCGATCAATACGAATGACAACGAGAATGACATATAAAATAATAAACTAGATCTGATACTGTCCCATGCAAAGCTTTCATATTCATCGTCACGTGTCATCGATTATATCAAGTACTTTAAAAAAAATAACAAGAAAAAACGTATTAAAATTGGTTACAGGTCTAGATATAGTTACATTGCACCAGGGCAAAAGAACAATCTGAAAACTTGGATTCCAGCGTGGGGAATGCACGAAGTAAAAAGAAATTACGGTCGATTTGGGGTATATTTCGGTGTTGTTTGGTAAATGACGGTGGATCTAAGATTGCGGCCATAACACAATATAAAGCAGAATGAGCAAATTTTCCCGACGGGGTTCATTTGCACTGCCCAGGCAACGTCCCGGTTGCACAGATTGTACATTGGGATTCTAGCTATCACATATTAAAATTAGAAGAGTGGGAGATTTAAAGAACGTTGAAAATAAACTCAAACCTCACTCCCAACCATTTTTTGCTTAAAAAACAGTCGTATTTTTTCGATTTTTTGGGTTCTTGATATCTGAGCAATTTATCCATTTAATAGGTGTGATATATATCATCACGGCGCAGCCAACCGCTAGAAATTCAAGAGATTTGGACCACTGGAACGATGCCTCAGCAGTCAAAATAGGTCAAAATAGACGATTTCGTTTTCTAGTGTCGCAATCAAATATCTTTGCAATTAATTAAAATCAATATTAAATATCTTAAAATTAAGTAAAATCAATATTAAATATCTTAAAATTAAGTAAAATCAATATTAAATCCCGAAAATCGTTTTTTTGCTATAACTCTTTTTTTATCGCACCAAAATAGGAACGAATGAAATGGGGTTTAACGTCCTACGCTTAAGCACTTAACCTAGGATAATTGAAGACGGGCATACGCTATACAGTGTGCTATAGAGAAATTTTCAATCTCGAACGAGAAAATTTTGGAGAAAGAAATTTCTCTGGTGACACTGGGTAGCAATTTTCCCGGAAGAGACGAATCACACGACTGTCACGTGACATGTATTTATTTTACGTTTCCGGATGACCGAATCACTTAAAAATATACACACGAGTAGGAAAATAGATCTTTACGAAAACTTAATTTTTTACATTTAGGATCCACTTTTGTTATGTCAGCGAGTTGACTTTGACTCAAGAATCATTTCACAACAAACAAAACGACGATCCGACATCTTGTTTTCGAGAAAAAGACCCCAAAAAGATTGTCCAATCAGAGGTCAGCATGGGCGGGGCTTACGCGTTAAAAAAACTGAAGATAATGGACGGTATTTGGCCCCAGAGGCCTCCGGACCCGCGGCTGACTCTGGGAACGAGATTGGGAAATTTTGACCGGGCAGCGGCGCTACGGCCTACTCTTATATCGAATTCCAACTGCCAAGGGATCTTTTACGTGCACTTCAATGTGTACACGGGACCTCGGTTTTTCGTCCAATCTGAACGACTAGGCAGCTGTCCTTGTCAGGCCCTCCTTCTGCATCACTGACAAGGGGAAATCACGCCGAAAAATCTAGATGAACTTTCTCGGCCTATGCAGGGATCGAACACTCGATCTCCAGGCTAGCGAACCAGCGCCCTATCCACTTAAGCCACCGTGATCCATGGACCAAAAAGGAGTCCGGGGTGGTAATGGGCGTACTGTGTCTAAATTTCAACGTTTTCGAACATTCTACTTTTTTCCCCTAATGTAAGCCGTAATTGGACTTTGAAAAAAACAAAAACAACTAACGACAGGTGCCACGAACAAACGACTTGAACAAATGCAGGTATCACCTTGAAAATTTTAGGGGACCTAGGTACCAACGTGAAAAGTTCCTCGCCGGAATTTGGTACTTATGGTACCTTTGGCTCAAAGGTAGCGCATGCGCGAAGTCAAAACCGCTAAACTCGAATGGTGGCACTTCCGGTTTGTACTACAAACTCAATTTTTGTGTAGGAAACAGTGGTGTTGTAGCTAGTAATGAAAATTTTTTTAAAGACAATCTTACCTATATTTTGTTGATTTACTTTGAAAAATTTGATCCTTAATTTTATCAAGGGGAGATAATTTAGAACATTTGGACACAGATCACCAAAGATTTCTACGCCGTCACCCACCCACGAAACAAGGGCCAAAGTTATTTTTAGCCTCTCTCTCCCTTTCCCTTTTTCCCCCTTTTGCATGGCGATTTTTGTTGGCTTTTTGGTGTAGAATCGAAAAAGATAGTAAGCTGGCACTGCCAGGCAGGATACGCCCACATTTTCGAGAGATGGTTAGAGAACAAGCAAAACCGAAAGTGATTTTTCCTACAATCAAAGGCTACAATTCATTAAATTACAATTTGATATGCGCAAATATCAAAAAGAATCAAGATCTTTAGGTTATAAACATGCATTTCAAGTTTCATCAAAATCGAATTAAAATTGTGACCTATATTGGGTCCACAACCTTGATATACCATATTTTAACACTATAAGCGTACAAACGGTGGCCATTTTGTCTGGCAATTATGGTCCCGATTTCCCTGAAATTCAAACTCAACCTTCCGTATGGTGTAACGGTGATAGAGTCAAGTGATTTTTTAAATCGGATAATAATCGTGACCTCCAGAGGTACCATAGGCGATTTTTCGGACAATCAGGGGCCATAATTCAGGAAGTTATGATCTGATATGTGCAAATAACGAAAGGAACCAAGATCGTTGAGTTATAACCATGCATTTCAAATTTCATCAAAATTGAATCAAAATTGTGACCTATACTGGGTCCAAAACCTTGATATACCCTTTTATAACAGGCGGCCATTTTGTATGGCAATTTTGTTCCGAATTTTTCCGAAATTCGAACTCAACCTTCCTTAGGGTGAAAAGGTGATATAATCAAACGATTTTTTAAATCAAATAATATTTGTGACCTCCAAAGGGACCACAAGCTAAAAGGCGATTTTGCGTATAATCAGGGGCCATAATTCAGAAAGTTACGATCCGATATGCGCAAATATCGAAAGGAACCAAGATTTTTGGGTTATAACCATGTATTTCAAGTTTCATTAAAATCGAATTAAAATTGTGACCTCTACAGGGTCCACAACCTTGATATACCATTTTTTAATTGTGTTCGCGTACGAATGGCGGCCATTTTGTATGGCAATTTTGGTCTAATTTTTCTGAAATTCGAACTCAACCTTCCTTAGGGTGTATCGGTGATATAATCAAACGATTTTTTTAATCGGATAATAATTGTAACCTCGAGAGGGACCACAAGCTAAACCAAGACGATTTTGCGTATAATTAGGGGCCATAATTCAGGAAGTTACGATCCGATATGCGCTTATATCGAATAGAACCAAGATCTTTGGGTTATCAAAATCGAATTAAAATTGTGATATCTACAGGGTCCACAACCTTGATATACCATTTTTTAACAGTATTCGCGTACGAACGGCGGCCATTTTGTATGGTAATTTTGGTCCGATTTTTCCGAAATTTGAACTCGACCTTCCTTAGGGTGTCACGGTGAAATAATCGAACGGTTTTTCAAATCGGATAATAATTGTGACCTCCAGAGGTACCACAAGCTAAAATAGGTGATTTTTCGGACAATCAGGGGCCATAATTCAGGAAATTACGTTCTGATAGGCGCAAATATCGAAAGGAACCAAGATCTTTGGGTTATAAACATGCATGTCAAGTTTCATCAAAATCAGTTCAAAATTGTGACCTCTATAGGGTCCACAAGCTAAAAACGTGATTTTTCGTACAATCAGGGGCAATAATCCATGAAGTTTTGATCCGATACATGCCAATATCGAAAGCAGCCAAGATCTTTTGGGGATAAACCTATATTTCAAGTTTCATCAAAATCGGACAAGAATTGTGACCTGTAGAGAGTCCACAAACAAATGTGGACGGACGGACGGACAGACAGACGGACGGACGGACGTCCGGACGGACAGGGGCGACGACATAATACGTCCACATGAAAATGTGGGCGTATAAAAAGGGTTTGAAAATACATTTTCAACCAGGTTTTGGTGAATATCCAGGATTTTCAGGCGGAAGCATACAAGAGTTGTGAGGCTGGTTACGTTGACATGTAGGGCCGGGAATAGCATTTTTACTTGTCTCTACTTCCAGCTTGAATATCTCAAGTTTTTCATGAAGAACCTCACCCGTCCTTTTGAGCAAGAGTTTACCACATGTTGCTCAATCTGTGGTAGAAAGCGTTCTGTCCAACAAAAATTTGGAAAAAAGTTACAGGCGGGCTAAGTGACGAGATTTAACATTAAAGTCAATGGGGCAAACTTTAGTGTACTGTGACCTGTCTGTGTGTAATAGGGCTGTGACTGATATGCCTTAGTTTTGAAAATATGAAGACTTAATTCTCAGAAAATATGTATAAAATATTTTGAGTGCAGAAAAACTAAAAAAAAGTTAAATTTAAATTTTTTTTATCAAATTTTGGCTGAAAATTGTGATTTTACTGAACTTTTTTCAATTTTAAGTTTTTATTGAATTTCTAAAATTAAGAAAAATATTTTAATGTTTAATTTTGGCTTGTCCAGCCTCAGAAAGCACAGAAAAAGTGAACAGTATTGAAATTTCACCTAATTTTGTCTAAAAATCAGCAATATTCACTGAAAATCTCCAGATTCTCCCTTTTCGATGAAGAATTTAATACTTTCTTTACTACTCAAATGAGTCAAAATTTCTAAAAATGCATCTATATTCATTGCTAATACATCTAGATGGGATCTATAAGTTTGTCAGGTTCAGAAATAGCTCCAGCTTTCCTGCAGAAAATTGAAAATTGGCAGCACTGAGTTAATAATGTACAGCAGATGGTTTGTACAAAATGTTCAAAACAGGGGTTGGCTCAATTGTGACACAATTTGACCCAGAATAAGCTTTTTTTTTTCTTCTTTGAAACATTAAATTCTTGCATTTCCTTCATGTAGGAAGCAAATCCCAGTCTTTCTAGGCAATTTTTACTCCATTATTCTGTTTAGAGAGGCTATAATGCCCCACCCCACCCTTTTTCAGTAGTATGTTTTCAGAGATTTAATTGCACCTGTGTTGACAATTAAATGGTAGTAACTGAAATTTGGGGCTGAATTACAGCTCGGAATGTTATTTGTCACCAAGAAATGGTTATTTTGTACATTTTAAGTATTTATAACCTTTTTTGTTTAAAGTCAAACTTAGAACCCTGAAACATGCCAGGCAAATGAGACACTACCCTGGCACAAAACTGGTGTAGATGTGTAAATGTCAGCCCCATGTTCAATATTTTGTTATCAACATCTAGGATTTGTGGTGTTTGCTGCAATTATCTGGCTTATAGAACAATAAAACGTAAATTTTGCTCCTCTTTAGGCCTCCTTTTTGCTGTTAATTCTGTCATAACCACTTTTTTGACTTTATTTTATCAGGAAATTGATGTAAAGGTCCAGATGTCTTGCTTCAGCACAAGGATTGCAATAACACTTTGTAGGATGCCTCTGAGGTTTGAGATGTTGGAAATCTTGCAATATTCCCAAATTTGTGAAAAATGTGTATTATGTGACCTTTTTGTTACAGAGGAGTGATCATAGACCAAATATTGCATTTTTTTCATTCATCAAGGCCTATTTTTAACCAAAATTCATATTTATTGCACCTACTTTAGTTTATATGTACATATGTTAGCCAGGGATGATAAAACATAGCTGTTAGACAGATTCCTTTGATAATGATAGTTCCACAAGCAATTGTTAGATTGATTCAGTCAGTGATATGTTTAGGGGGTGGGGATACATGTTTCTGTATAGATCTCTAATATTACAATCAATGCAACTGATTGGTGATTTTCCTGTTTGCATATTGTCCAGGGTTTCTCAAAATATATTACTTGCCAGTCTGGCTATCTAAAAAAGTGGAAAATTATTGTTTTTTTGAAAGATACTACATGTAAATTTTGTACGTTTTCATGACATGGCAGTAAAAAAAAGTACATTTTTGACAAAAATTCCAGATTAGGAGTGTTTTCAGTGTAATTTGTTTGTAACTTGCCTAATGTTTTCACAGAACTGAAATACTGCCATTAATACAAATTTGTTTTCAAATTTAGCACAAAAGGCCCAGGGACTTGATATGCACCTCTATGCATGAAGCACCATGTATACTTAAAGGGCCATCATTTTTGCAGTTATTTTTTTATTTTTATTTTCTTTCACCGGTATGTTGCCAGAACATATGGGAAGCCTATAAAAGGGACCTTTTGCTTATACCAGAAGTTTCACCCCTATATAGGACACAGATCACCAAAGATTTCTACGCCGTCACCCACGAAACAAGGGCCAAAGTTATTTTTAGCCTCTCTCTCCCTTTCCCTTTTTCCCCCTTTTGCATGACGATTTTTGTTGGCTTTTTGGTGTAGAATCGATAAAAGGGGTTTGAAAATACATTTTCAACCAGGTTTTGGTGAATATCCAGGATTTTCAGGCGGAAGCATACAAGAGTTGTGAGGCTGGTTACGTTGACATGTAGGGCCGGGAATTGCATTTTTACTTGTCTCTACTTCCAGCTTGAATATCTCAAGTTTTTCATGAAGAACCTCACCCGTCCTTTTGAGCAAGAGTTTACCACATGTTGCTCAATCTGTGGTAGAAAGCGTTCTGTCCAACGAAAATTTGGAAAAAAGTTACAGGCGGGCTAAGTGACGAGATTTAACATTAAAGTCAATGGGGCAAACTTTAGTGTACTGTGGCGATTTATAATAACATTTTTCAAGTTGTATCGGTAAGATCTACTTACATACTTAATTTCATGAAAACCGTGCGACTGTTAAAGAAGTTTTCATGTTGATTTTAACTTCCGGTTCGAAATCACAGATGACGAGTTTTCGAAATCCATAATTGCAGATTTGAAGTAACTGATTCAAGGTACACAAAGAAAAAAAATAGTAAAAGAGGTCAAATAGTCAAAAAGTTACAGCAATGTAGATTAAATGCATTTGTTCGTAAAATTCGATGATTTCGGATTCGGAAAACGTTTTGAAAATATATTTCAGCAACAGCCACCACCCATTTTTGGGGGATAGGTAAAAGTTTCAGAAATATCCTATGGTTAGGTTCTGAGAAATCCGATTTGTATATAAAACACCAATAAGCTTTCACATGGAAATACATATGAAAGCTTAATAAGTGATTTATTTTGTCATCTATCCGTCCGGTAAATTCTGTCTTTTCGTTGTTATTTGTCCCCCGCCTTTCGAAGAAAGCAGGGGACTATTAAAATGGGTTCGTCCGTCCGTCTGTCTGTCTGTCCGTATGTCCGTCTGTCACACTTTTTTGGACACAATAACTCTTTTTAGAATATTCAACCTTGGTGTAGGTATTTATTAGGTCATTACCTTGATCGACTTCCAAGATGAGCATTTTCCGCTTAGGGTAAGCAGAGATAAGCAATTTGATTGGTTGATGTTTTTGGACACGATAACTTAAGTTGTAATTAAGATAGAGTGATGAAACTTGGTATATAGTTTTAGTTCATCAATACCTTGACTAAGTTTGATAATGAGCAATTTCAGCTCGGGGTAAGCAGAGCGATAAGCAATCGGATTGGCCGAGCCTTAGGAACATAATACCTCTCCTTCTAATTGAGCTAGGATATTCAAACTTGGCGTCTGCCAGGCAGGATAAGCCCACACACTAGAGTTTGATAGGGAACAAGCTAAAAAGAATGTGATTATTGCAACAATCATTGGCCATAAATAGAAAGGAAACCAAGATTGTAAGGTTATAAACATAAATTTAAACTTTCATCAAATTCAGATTAAAATTGTGACCTCTACAGGGTCCATAACCTTGACATTTGTTTACACTATTCGCGTACAATAGCGGCCATTTGGTCTGTCAGTTTTGGCCGGATTTTCACGAAATTCGAACTCGACCTTCATTGCGGTGCAATAGTGATATAAGCAAACGTGTTTTTTTTAATCGGATAATAATTGTGACGGACGGGCTGACAGGGGCGACGGCAATATACGTCCACATGAAAATGTGGGCGTATAAAAAGGGGCCCACCATTCGAGCGACAAAGTGACTGTGAGGGCTTCACCAGGTTATCTGGTCAAGGCGAGTGACAAAGAAAATGATAGATTAACCGGACGAATGACAAAGTTAATGGCAAAGCTTCACCATACGGGGTTGACCAGACGAATGGCAGAGATTCACCAAACGAATGACACAAGCGTAACCAGACGAATGACAAAAATCATAAGGCGAATGCCAGAGAATAACACATTCACCAGACGAATAAAAAAGTGGATGGAAGCATTCATGAGACGGACGAATGACAAAGTTGGTAACACAGAAAATGACAAGGGTTCAACAGACGAATGACAAAGTGTATGACATAGATTCGCCGGAAGAATGACAAATGTACAGCCAGAATTCACTGGAAGTATAAATGACAAAGTGCGTGACACAGCGTCACCGAGTAAATGACACAGTGAATGACACTGGGTTCACCAGATGAATGACACAGGTTCATCAGATATTTGACAGAGAATAAGTCATTTGCAGGACGAATGACAACGTGACAGTGTATGACCGGGGTTCATACGACGAATTACAAAATGACAGTTTCGCCAGACGAATGACAAAGAGAATGAGTCTTTTTTGTCATTTGTATTATTAATTCAATACTTGAACTATTATTCATTCCAATTCCAAAACGAAAACATATTTATGCCAGTGCCTAGAATAATTTAATAAAGAATAACAAAAGAATATTTTGTCCTAATTTAGTTTGGCTGAATGTGAAAATAATAGTAGATTACTTTTTAAAAAAAAAGGATGAAAGGCTTCTGTCGAAGGAACAAAGACAATCGGTGAACTTATTAATACTAGTATATAGTACGGTAGTCGTGTGTAAAGTATAAGGTATAAGACCTTTGTCGTTTTGGGTCATATTCATCTTTATAACAAAAGTATTCCGTTATCCTGTTTAGCTAGGATAATAAGGTTTTCAGAAATGCGTCTCTACCTTTTTGTGATATACATTTGATGTTTGAAATCGTACATTGTACTGTTGCCCCACGATGTTGACAGTGTCATCGTCTGCTAAAATATACTAATATTGTAATAAAAGTCATTAAATAGCACTTGTACGTACGCCAGTGTCAACACACCTTTTTCTGACTTTAGCTATTGTTATTCCTATCAAAATAGCTCTCGGCATTTCTAAGTTGTTTACTATTTATTTTAAAATGAAACCACTATAGTCATGAAGACTAGAAAATTACATTTTATTCGTTACAACATTCTACCAATTTTCATATCTCGTAATATTTCTAGCGAGACTTCTACTTGGGTTTAAGTTAAATTAATCAATCATAAAAAAAATCTACGTTACTAGCCAGAAATAATTTCTGTATTACCCAATCAATAGGCGCCTTCTATATTTACTTTACTCTATTCTAAGTAACATCGCATACAGCGGGGAAAAGGAGTAAAGCGTGCGACTCGCGCCCCCTTGCGAGGTATGTAGTAAATTGCTTATGTCATGTATAAATTGATTGCATTCGTCACTAGACATCATGCACATTCGAGACGCCCGTTCACAAGTTGTAACAATAACTCTATTATACCATCTATCTATTCACTGAACACATTTGACCACTTTACATCATTTTTTTCCCTATTGACTCATTGAATCTTGTCTCATTGACCGGCTATATCTTTTTCAACGATTGAGCAATATTTTTTGTAGCAACCTCTTGCTCAAAAGCACATATGAATGTCATAATGAAAATCTTGAGATATAAAAACATTTTTTCGGCGAATCAAAGACTCTGAAAGCTTGTGAAAAGTAGCCACATGTCTCAATAAATGTATTAGTACATATCTATTTGTACTTAAAAAGGATTGTCATGAATGGAAATCGCTAAACCATAGATCGAATAACAGTTCTATGAATCAACTTACCTCTCCTTTGTATTCATTTCCTTGTTTTGCGCGTGTCATCTGAAAAGGGACGTAACTCAGTTTTCTTAGTTGGAGGCAGACCACCATTAACTTTCCTATAATAATAATAATTTCTTCTATAGCGCATTACAAGGCATATAAAACGGCACAATATCTCAATGCGCTTTACATTTACAATATAAAACTACAAGACAAAAGCGGAATTAAACGAGACTAAAATAAGAACATATCAAATCGGAAAAAAAGAAAGAAATTAACTTGTAAAATATCGTTTAAAAAGCAGAGTTTTAATATTCGTTTTAAAACCATCAATGTTACTTTCATTGCGTAGCTTGTGTGATAAGGTGTTCCATAGGGTTGGAGCATACTGATTAAAAATCTTATTGCCATAAAAAAAATAATTTCGATTTCTTAGCAGGATATGCAATAAAGGACGATTTTTTAAAACTAGTCCATACAAGTGGACGTTTAACAGTTATAAGTTCATTAAGATAGGCAGGGGCTTTATTATTTACAATTTTGAAAATGGTTACAAGAACTTTAAATTCTGTTCGTTCAACAACGGCGAGCCATTGTAATTCGTAGAGTATAGGGGTAATTGGCCCAGACTTCCTTGTTAGTCTGGCTGCTGCATTCTGCAAGCTTTGAAGTTTTGTCATCTGTGACACACTAATTCCATGGTATAGTAAATTGCAGTAATCCATTTCGACGTTATCATTGCGTGCACAAGTTTTTTAGTTGATGGTTGATCGAGGAGTCTACGTATTCGTCCAATCTTAAAAATAGCAAATGAAACACGTTTACATGTTTTGAGATACGAAACTCTCGAGTGAACAGTCCGAGTCAAAAGTTTCACCTAGATGTCGTACTGAGTTTGATGGTGAAATAGCTTCGTCACCCACTCGAATAATGTGATAAGGTTGGTATGATTGAAACGTGATTTAAAGTGCAGGACTTCGGTTTTTGCATCGTTCAAAATTAATCTTGTTTTAAACATCCATGATCGGATCTCATCAAGACATGCTTCTATTGATGAAATGATAGTTGTTGGGTCTTGACATGTTATATACGCCTGGGTATCGTCGCGTAATTATTTCCCTTAAAGGAGACGTGTAAAGCGCCGGTCCCAAGACTGTTCCCTCAGGTACACCACGTTTTAGTTTGCGTCTTGCAGAAGTATTACCATCTCCAATAATTAAATATTGACTCTTATCACTAAGATACGACCTTAACAAATCGAGAACAGTTCCAGATAGGCCAAAGCGGTTACCTAGTCCAGATAATTGAATCGAGTCGTCCAGTTTGTCGAAGGCAGCACTCGGGTTTAGCATTGATAGGATCACGTGAGATCGCGAATCCAGGGCAGTAAAAATGTCATTATGGACGCGAAGTAGTGCAATTTCACAACTATGGTTCGGACGGTATGCTGATTGGAATTTAGAATAATCGAGAGATAGTTTCCTAAACGGGCCATAAAAACTTTTTCTAGAATTTTAAAAACAAACGGCAAATTGGATACGGGTCTAAAGTTTTTAAAAATGTCTGGATATAACCCTATTTTCTTGGGAAGAGGTCTGATTATAGCGGTTTTATATGAATCTGGAACTACTCCTGTCGACAAAGATGCATTGATTGGGTCATTGATGTAAGGCGCCAAGATGTCCACATGTTTCTTCGTCAGTCCTGTGGGCATTGGGTCCAATTCACAGGATTTAGAAGCTGTTAGGATAAGCTTCTTTAGTACCTCTATGGAGGCTGGCTTGAACACATTCATCGCTGATTGGCACGCTTCTCCTGTAAATCAATGGACGTAGCCGTGTAAAACTTTTCACACAGTTTGTCAATTTTCTCAATGAAAAAATCAGATAACATATCTGCGGCTGCTTGCTCCGACGAAGCTGAAGATGGCCAATTATCCTCTCGCATATTTTGAATAGTCCTTTTACCACCTGTTACCACTGCTTGTCGTGTATTTTGTACACGGGGAGCAGTCCATTTGCTGATTACACTATTTTGCTTGAATACACTTTTTTGCCTATAACGTTTTCAGGACTTCGAATTCTGTCTTATGGTTTGGATTGTTCGTATTTGGTTTTTATTTTATTTGTATCTGCATCTTGGATTTGATTTGGAAGTATTCCGTTCTAGTGTTTTCTAAAAGGCTATTTTATTTCTTCTTTTCGGTCTGAAGTATTTATTTATGAACTTCTTGATCATGGGAATTTAGTTGTCTCTCTACTTTTCTTACAACTTTCCTGGCAGTTGACATATCTGGGGTGAACCATGGAGCCTTTGGTTTTTGTTGATACCGAAAATTCACGAGGCCATCCAGACGCCGACATACCCCGACACTCAATCGAGACCAAGGCGTTTATCTTCCCAGAGCCTACGACCAGGGCCCCGTTCCTCAAAACGATTTTTATAGTGACTTGCAACTATTGTAGGGTTACAATCGTTTTGAGGCCCAGGTACGGTGCTTAAGCGTAGGACGTTAAACCCCATTTCATTCATTCAGTTTTGAGGAACGGGGCCCAGATCATTTAAGTTACGACCACCAACACAAACAATAATGTATTTATTATGATTGTTAATTTTGGCATTATTATATTTATCAAACTATATGTAACCAAATAACAAATTTTCTAACAATTAAGACACCGCATATCTACAGTATTTTGTGTCCAAAATACATCAAATATCTGAAATACTGTAACCATTGTTAAAACTTTATTACCAAACCTATTATGATATGATTATAATGATTTAAATGTCACTTTTGAGTTAACCTAAGGGTCCTATATCACTACAATAACTAAAAACTTACTCAAAGTAGACTTATATTCTTATAAAAACATTAAAGTTATCTTTGTCACCTGTCTATACAGCTCATTAATTAATGATATTGTTGATTGTACTATTAAAAAAAAGTAGGGGATATTTGATTTTTAAGTGTTATTAAAGTCACCTAATGAAACTGACGAAGAAACAAATGAAATGAAGTTCACATTCATCGATTTATTCCAAATGATCGTTAGACTAAGTAAGGCACAGACTGACCATTATAAGGGTAAAATGACACCCGGGGTCAAACAGCAAAGCTACCACAGCATCACAACAAAGTTAGTAACGGGTAAATCCTCCTCTGTTTGCCAAACAAGCATTGATCCGACGTGGCATACTCCTCATGAGACCCCGTCTTCAATTAGCTCAGGTTAAAGGGACAGTCCCGTATTATACAGGGGCTCAAAAATTAAAGTCTGAGAATATTTGAAAATAAAACACCAAAATATAGGGGAATAGTGTATATACCTTGTCTCAAAATTTCAACTCAAAATATTGAGTCGTTTGGACGTGAACGCCAAAACTGCTTATCCGGACACGTAACCCTTTTAAGTTTTCGGGTAATTTTTTTCATTTGGTGACCTGATAATCGATTTACGTTTCTTGAGAGGTCTATGCAGTGAATGGCCCATGTACTGTGCTTGATAACAAAAGGTTAATTTTACCTACATATTATATTTTTTATAGAAAAAAGTCTGGTTTTATCCAGGTACTGTATGATACAAAGATCTCCATTTCCAGATGCAGACTGTCAGGTTTAAGTTATTTACAAGCGTGTCACAAAAATTGTGTTAGTTGATCGGCCTTAGATAATGGGTTTTACATTAAATTAACACAAAATTAAGCAGTTTTATTCCCCAAAAAGTTATCGGGATTGGCCCTTGCATAACAGTAGGACGTTAAATCGCGGAGAAAATATTTACACCGCGGGGGAAATGTGTTTTATGTTTTTTATATTTATAACCGTTTTCACTTTGATTTCTCATATGCGGTAAATTTCAAGAAAAATGTATAAATCATTGTATGGCCCTAAAAGGCCATCGTACTAATATATCAAATCAATCTGAAGATAAAAGAGAAAAGTATTTGTACGATAATTGAAATGCGTAAAATAATTGCGTAAAATAATTGCTTCAAATAAAAACAAGAAACTGTACACACCAATGAAAAGGGTCTTCAGTGTAATACTTTAAAAGAAGAAATTAAACAACTTAAAGCCCCAATACCACCCTTGTTGTGACTGGATAATATGTCCCAATCCTTATTCTGGTCAACAAATTGTACTATTTTACAATATTCCAATTAATAAATGATACAAATTTCATCTTAACACACCTAATTTTAAAAATCGGAAAAATTCAACTATATGCCGTATCATGGTTTAAAAAGCTTTACGTAAACACTCCCAAATGCAACTTAGATTTAAACATATTTTCGAACTCTCTAGACAAGTAAGATAGGTTGTAATAGATAATTTACACAACAGGTAGGAGACTTAAACATCTAGTAGTTAGAACAAGGCTAAAAAAAATAAGGACCTGTCAAGCCAGCAAGAGTGTTATTGTCCCTTTAACATCCAAGTTGATTATTTAAGAAAAAGCCAACACCAGTGAAAATGAAACTAAAAATCTCATGTTACGAACAGAAAGTCAAGGCCGACCATACATTGAAAATTAGAGAGAGATATATTATTGTTTTTTAAGTAGGAAAATTGGGCTACAGCATATTGCTCCCCTGATACAATCGGTTTTGTCACTTGTTGACATTTCTGTTCCAATTAAATCTTTACCAGGTACATCAACGGCAGCCAAAATATCATGTGAATTAGGCATTGTAGCCAATAATCAACTTTGTGAAGAACTCACAACAAGTGAAAACTTGACCACTTTATGGGTTTAGAAATTGCTATTGATTCAAAAATGTTGACTGCTGTGCTATTGATTCAAAAATGTTGACTGCTGAACTTAGAGAAGTTGCAGATGGTACCGGCAATACCTATGTAACGACGACAAAAGAAATACTGGATAAGATCACACAGGGACATCATAAACATTTTAAATAATGTGTCGTGTTTCATGACTGACAGATGTGTGACGGAACAAAGAGCCAATATACTTCTGGCTTCTAACATCAGACATCGTGATGTACACTATTTTAAGTGTGCTGTCCATCCGTTGCTGCAATTCAGTGAAGTTTGTTTAAAGAAAATTAGGGAAATGGAAAAGAATATAACATCATTATAGACGAAACATCGAAAGAATCACTCACAATGCAGCTGTTAGAGAGCGTTTCAAAATTATTTGATAAAGACCCAGAACTGGCAACGAAATATTTACAAAGTAAGAAGAATATTAAAAAGATACCAATAATGAAACTTAGAGGCAATCTTTTTAATTTTATTTTTATAACGCTTCCGCCATATTCTTTTTAAAAGATCACTTTAAAATATATATCTAACTACAACAAAACTGAATCCAAATTATACACAGAAGTTCATAATAAAAGCCATAGAAAATGATAAATTAATAATTATACTCAGATCCCTTGCATTCATAAATGTCCACATTACCGAGCCTTATTGCGGAAAAGCGGTCGGGGAAGTTGAAACAGCTATGGGGGTGGGCAGCGTTTACAGAAGATTAATTGAATACCATTATATCTAACCCTATATCTATTGCCAAAAACAACCCAATAAAACTGTTTTATGGACCTGAGCCAAATCCTGAGACAGAACAGTATAGCATGCTACACGAACAAACATCAACAGATATTGTAAAGTCAAATATACTAAAATCATTATGTGTAGAAATAAAACAAACAAGCCAACAGTGAGGCTGATGTCCCCCGCCGAAATCCCAAAATAATAAGATGACACATATTAATTAATCGAACATTTATTTTTTTCAAAATATTAGCTTTAGCTCAAAATATTAATTATTGACTTAGTTAAGACATTCGCCTAATGAGTTATGTTCCAAAGTCTTGACCAATAAAAGTGCTTATCGCTCCTTAGCCAAAGCAGAAAATTTGCAACATTGAACTTAGTCAAGGTAATGATAAAATGAATCTATACTCTGAGTTCTGAGTTACATTGCTATCACTTCATTACAACTAAAGTTATCGTGGCCCAAAGCATCAACCAATCAGATTTCTTATTATTCTACATACCCTCAGCAGAAAAAGTTGATTAACGAACTTGGTCAATATATCGGTGTTATAAAGCTAAAGCTATACACAAAGTGGCCTCACTCTCACTTAATCAGAGCTTAATAAGCATCAACCAAACAAATTGCTTATCTCTGCTTACCCTAAGCAGAAAATGCTCACCTTCGAACCCCATCAAGGTATTCACCTAATAGACACCTATGCCAAGTGTGAACATTCTAACTCAATTAGAACAAGAGTTATTGTGTTCCAAAATCTCGACCAATCAAATTGCTTATCAGCCATCTTACCAAGAGCAGAACATGCTCATTATCAAACTCAGCCAAGGTATTGATGTAATGAACTACACACCAAGTTACTTTATTTCACCTAATTAGAATTAAAGTTATCGTGCCCCAAAGCATCAACCAATCAAATTGCTTGCCTTTGCTTAAACTAGGCAAAAAATGCTCATCTTCAAATTTCATCAAGACATTGGCCCAATAAACACTCACACTAAGTTTGAACATTCTAACTCAATTAGAATGAGAGTTCTTTAGTTCCAAAGTCTCGACCAATCAAATTGCGTATCGCTCTGCTTACCCTGAGCAGAATATGCTCATTATCGACCTTAGTCAAGGTATTGATGTAATGAAACTATACACCAAGTTTCATCACTCTCACTTAATTAGAACTAAAGTTATCTTGTCCCAAAGCATCAACCAATCAAATTGCTTATCTCTGTTTATCCTAAGCGGAAAATGCTCATCTTCGAACTCCATCAAGGTATTGCCATAATAAACACCTACACTAAGTTTGAACATTCTAGCTCAATTAGAACGAGTTATTGTGTCCCAAAAAGTGTGACAGACAGACAGACGGACGAACCCATTTTAATAGTCCCCTGCTTTCTTCGAAAGGCGGGGGACAAAAAAATATAGTATATCAAGGTTGTGGACCCTTTAAGGTCCCAAATTTGATTTTGATAAAACTTTAGGCATGTTTAGAACCTAAAGATCTTGGTTCCTTTCGATATTTGCGCATATCGGATTGTAACTTCCTGAATTATGGCCACTGATTGTTCGAAAAATCGCTCTTTTTAGCTTGTGCTCCTTCTGGGGGTCACAATTATTACCTGTTTTCAAAAAAACGTTTGATTATGTCACCGTTACTCTGTAATGAAGGTTCATGTATTTCGTGTACTTTGGACCAAAATCGCCGAATAAAATGTCCGCCGCTTGTTCGCGAATAGTGTAAAGTATGGTATATCAAGGTTGTGGACCCTTTAGTGGTCACAATTTTTACCCGATTTAGATAAAACTTGAAATGAATTGTAGGAAAAAAAACACTTTCTTTTTAGGTTGTTCTCTATTCATCTCTCGTATCCTGCCTGGCAGCCGCTGTGTACTTTATAATGTTGTCAACATCGCGTACTTTAATTCTGGTCAATTTCAAAGTCACGTGATCCACAAAGTCAAACAAACGGTCATAACATTTTTGACATGGCCCTACATTAAAAGTAATGATAGATTAAGATTCGTTATTGAATACTCTATTTTTGCGGAAAATGTCAAATTTTGAGGCACTATATTTCCAAAAGTATAATTCCGATCAAGCTGAAATTTGAAATATCGTCATTCGGGTGCTAAATAAACATGTATGCCGGGACGGTCGGGTTAAATTCATTGGGTGAATTGATATAGAATGACCCGTCAACTAAAGAAGGACTTGCGCGCAATTGTGACGTCTTAAAGCCCCAATACCACTCTTGTTGTAACTGAATAATATGTTCCAATCTTTATTCTGGTCAACAATTTGTACTATTTTACAATATTTCAATTAAAAAATGATACAAATTTCATCTTAACACACCTAATTTTAAAAATTGGAAAAATTTAACTACATGCCGTAACATGGTTTGAAAATAAAATAAAACCAAGTAGGCTACGAACAATCCAAACCATTAGACAAAATTCGAAGTCCTAAAAACGGTATAGGCAAAAATGTGTAAAAACGCAAAATAGTGTAAGCCTTACGTAAGCACTTTCAAATGCAACTTGGATTTAAACATATTTTCGAACCCGCTGGACAAGTAAGATAGGTTGTAATGCATAATTTAAACAATAGGTAGGACACTTAAACATCTTGTAGTTAGAATAAGGCTAATTGGTTTTTTTTTCTGGACCTGTTAAGCCAGCAAGAGTGTTATTGTCCCTTTAATATAAGGTTATTAGGGTGAATGTAATAGTAACGATTAGGCAAAACCCGTTTACAATGGGGAGGGGGGGGGATACTATTTAATTCTAATATCAACGGAAATTCAAAACTTTTTATGCAGCGGTACGTTATGTCGGGTACTTAGTTGAAATAAGCATACCCAGTCCTATGTTGAGGCAACATATTCTGACTTATAATTAAATTGACTCTATTTCGTAGATTGTAGAATGGGCATTTGATATTGAATTATTTTAAAAGAAAATATAGTGGATTATTTATTGATTTGAATAGACCAGGTAGATTAAACAGAACGGCACACTCTCGACTGACTGAATAGCACTATATGGTCAAATTATTGTTAGTCAATCAAATTAGCCCTTTAATTGAATGAATTCATTTTTCAATTATATTAGTTAAATTTCCTATTTTAATCACACGTTTATATAATTTTGGTAGTTAAATTTTGCATTGTTTCAAAGTGGCCCCAAAACCAGTGAAATAAGTATTTTCTTAAGATGTTTGTCTTCTTCTGTTATAACAATGCAATAGTTCGTTTTCACCTTTTATGTAGCATAGGTATGCATACAAGAATAGTACATATTACAATACAGTCAATACTAACTCAACCCAAACCGGACAGCCTCGCTGGGCGAGTTTACTGATGGGAGCTCTCACATCTCCCTCCTTCTGCAACCAAATGTTGGCTGGCGAATTCTCACCAGAAGCATAATTTTGTATCTGCTGGATTTGGACATTCAATCATCTAATTGGTCAGATATGATGTAAAAAAGTATAGAGATTGGTCAAACACGTCAATGATGTAATGGTGATTTTCCGTCACGTGTATTTCGACACAATCTATCCCTGAACCCAGACCCTCTTTCCTGTTATTCTCACAGTATTTCAAAACAATCAATTTACGTATTAAATAAACTCATGTCAAAGCCAATATACTGACAATAGAGAATAATTTGTAAAGATAAAACAATTGTTTAAACCATCTTGCGAAATTAATGAAATATAAAGTAATCATTAATTTTACCACTCCTTGCCCATAAATACAATGTCGTGACGACTGTATAGCTACACCAGTGCAGTATGCTGTGCATCTAGAACAGCAAGGGATATACTACAGCTACACTGTACGTAATAACCGGTTTGAGCACACTGCGTGTTATGACCAGTGCGGCATGCTCTACTTCATGACCAGATAAGTATGTTCTTCGTTATGACCAGTAGGGTAGGCCTATACTGGATTTCCGAAAGATCTGGAAACAAAAGTTATTTTAAAGAGACATATGTAAAGGCTAAATCTCCTCTTCCGCGGCAATTTCACTGAAATTCAGACTTAATTGCACTGTTAGTGTTACAGGGGTTGCCCCCTACTTCTACTACTTTAAGGGAAAGAATTATTCCTCCCTCCTTGAAATTGAAATTAAAATATTTTGACAGTCAATTTATTACTTGTTTATTCAAATTTTCAAAAAATTTAACATTTTCATATATTATTATATTTTCACGATTTTCCTTTTAGACCTCTGAAAACTGGAGTTGAGCAAACAAATGGCTATGAACCCTGGTCCTGGCGAAGTTCAGTCTTCAAATTCAATACACATTTCTTTTTCCAGAGTATATTCTGGATTTCTTCGGGCTTGGTGCCAAACCTCTATAAAGCATTTCTTGGTCTGTAAATTAAAAGGAAAATTTTATTATTGTTTAGGCTATTTTTTTTAGCATCAACCCCAATTTCACTAAAACACAGATCCTATTTCATTTCGTCTTTTATAATTTAAAACTTCGTTTTACTTTTTTTTACTACAATAGGATCTGGAAGAGTTGTTATAAAACTCGCGTTCTGGTTGATGTGAGGGATTAGCCAATGAAACGTTATGTTGCGGCGAGGTCTTGGCATGGAAATGCGTGTATCCTACAAGAACATCGACGCTGATTGGTGAATCATACGTCTGAAATCAGTGTCAAAAGCCGCTTGTATGACCCCTGATGCGACCTTCCATTACAACTGATAACATTAATGTAGTTGAATCTATCGAAAGCATAAAAAAATCGAAAAGAAATATAGATCTGTAATTTAATCAGATCGCAGTAACCCAATGAACATGAAAATGATCCAGAAAATCTGATCCTGGACTGGAAACGAGATCAATATCCCGTTTATCCAAAATGATCACCATGTAACTTGAATGGTCTGTATGTATGTAAATGACACATATTTTGTTAGACTAACGACACGGGAAGACATACGACGAAAGTGGCGGGGCAATTTGTATAGTGCTTCGTGACTTTAACCAAAAGGCTGACATTCTTCTTATGTCATGCCCACTCTCGTTAGTGCGAAAATGGACTTTAAAACTACGCATCGAGAATTGGCTCTCAGGTTAAGGTATCTTTGATTAATTGAGTTCGGATTTTTGAATACATTCAGCAGCCGTGCATTGATAACCACAAAGAGCAGAATAGTCCTATATGATTTTCGGAATATTTTTGAAGGTAAGAACAGGGTATTGTATGATTTTCACTTTGAATTCGTGCGCTAACTATGGCTAGTTTACTTTAATTTGGCCTGTGCCCATTGAAATAGAAACAAAACTGGTTATTCACTTACAACGCCATCATCAATGGGAGGACAATCTATGATAGAGGCACCGTTATTGTTTTCATGATTGCGACATTCAGATTCCTTCAATATAATATCCATTCTATACATCATACCATTCACAACCTGGAGAAATGAGAAACACAGCTATTAAAAACAAGTATCAACGTACTACTATAATGGAACTGGTTATGACTTCATCGAAGCCATCTTGGAGTTGTATGATTACGATTGTAATGTTGAAAACCGCATTGAAACCGCGTGATTTCTGCCATTTGTGAGGGCGCACAAAAAGTCAAAACCATGACGCTAGCTCATAATTGCGTCTCTCATTTTTAGCCCCTGCGTTAGTTATCAAAAAGATCTCGACCATCTCATTGATTGTCTAATTTCAAGGTATTGTTAGATTATGTCACAGGTCCCGAGTTTTAATATTTATTTGGGAATCCAGAGCCCTGTTTTTCAAAACAGTATTCTATTTCAACGGTCTGCTCCACTGCGTTCATCAGATATTCAAGATTGAAATGACAATATTACCTGTTGAGATGGGTTGTTGATTCTGGCGAGTGTGTGCCAATTAGAACCAACTTGTTTGTTCTCAGCATTGATGCTGTCGGTAGCAAAAATAGCAGCGTTTCTGATGTCGTGTGTCACTTCAACATCTGTGAACCCCCCGGGCATCATGTCTCCGTTGACTGAAATTAAAACCATAAGCAACAGATTAAAACTATTTGTATTCTATAAAGAAATCCTGTAGGTGGGGAAAGAGCAAGTACATGTATGTGTGTTCAAATAATCAGCCATGGCCCGGTAAGTATGATGCTGGCTCACTAATCTTGGAGTTCCCGATTCCATCAATGTGTTCATCGGGATTTAAAACGTGATGTTCCGTTGTAAGTATTGATTGACGTGGGACGTGGTTTGGCGGTTGGAAATCGAAAAAAACGGGGAACTATAGCGCCGCTCTCCGGGAAAGATATCCCTCATATCAACCGCCTTCTTTCGACTGACTTGTTTCATGTGGATTTCCTTTTTACTACTAACACGCAGGCGTGTAAATTAGTCGCGGTTGTGTCTCCTTATGTATATAATATTTATAGCCTTGCCTGGAAACTTTTATTTTGATACATTTTAATTGACTTGTTGTTTACTATATAAAACCAGTCGTAATTTGAGACCATTCTATCGTACATCTGCACAACACGTATTTCGCTAAATAATATATTAGAAATTGTATACATACCGGACGCCACCAGGAAAAGTAAAACAGAAGCGACGAACATTTTCGAGCTGTTTGAGGAACGTGAATTGAAACAGTTCAAGAGTTTAACCAGATTGTATTTGGTGTGGTAAAAGATGGTGGTTTATATATGGTCATCATCTGTGTAACATGTGAAGATATTACTGATAATCGTTAATGATAACCTTTAATATAGGAAATTGTGATTGATACAATGATGGTCGGTTTCGTATTTTAATAACCGTTTCATTCCGAATCAACGGATATTGATGATGTAAAAACAGATAGTCATTTATATATGACCTTTAATTCATTTAGACTGTCACAGATAACATGTCGAACACATTGCGGGCACTTTCCGCAGTTATCTCGGAATAATGGATATTAGTAGGCATTACCATTATTTAAATCATGTGTAGGTAATAATACTCTGGCTTCTAGTTTTTGATAATAATAAAGTCAACACACGTTTATAAGAAAGAAAATTAAAACAATAAACAGTTTCGAAAATGTAGACTGTGTGCCCTCCTGGCATAAATAATCAATACTCAGTTTCGTTTCATTTATGTTTCGGTTTAAAGGAATTAAATCTCTAATAATCAATGGCATAAATAATCAATACTCAGTTTCGTTTCATTTATGTTGCGGTTTAAAGGAATTAAATCTCTAATAGGTAGCAACGCATTTAATAATGTATTGTGACTGTATATAAACTGATTTATATTCTATCCTTTCCGGGTTTATACTGTAATGTGCGAAATAGTCCAAATTGAATATCTGTCCTTGACGTCTTGTTATTCAAGTCTACGCCGATGATCCTGTTGTAAAATGGTTAGCGTGGTTCCTCAAGTCGCATCATAACAAATGGCTCACCAAAGCATTATGACACTCGATTCGTGGGCCAATTGTAACATTTTCATTTTATATTACATATTGGATATTGGAAGCCCATGTTTTCACGGTAAGATACCAGCATCAATGTTGATTTAAATAGACTAATAAGTTGTGTTTGCAATGTCTAAGACTGTGGATGTTATTGAGTTAGCGGCTTGCATCCTTTAAAGGGCGTATGGCTCTATTCTTTTGAAACTTAAAATTACAAAAATGAGTCTGAGAGCATATCTCAAAGTTATTAAAATAATAATTTATGTTCAGTTTTTAATTAAATATTGTTATTTCTTACCAATTATGTTCAGTGAAATACGTAAACAGTCCAAATTGAGCGACAGTCGTTAACGTATACTTAGTCAATTCTACACGTTTTTTTTTTTACATTATTATTTTGTCGTTTGTGAATCAGTCGTTACTAATTACTTCCGTATTTATTTGTTCATTACAAATGATGCCCGAAACCATAATACGTGTGCTGTTTATAAGGGAGCGTGTCGCCGTGCCGCGGCTCCCTTATTGTATAGGGTTAGGGTACCTTAACCCTATCCCAACCCTTACCCCTTATTGTATAGAGTTAGGGTATCCTAACACAACCCTTACCCTGGGGTCGGCGGCATAACGGGTACCTCCCGTTTATAAATGTTAATTATGTCTTAAATATTGAATATAAGGATCCCATATTTTCACGGCAAGATAACAACATCAACATTGTTTGAAATTGACCAATATTGAATTCTAATTCGTGTTTTAATTTCTAATATCATGGGAAATATTTAGTAACGGGTGCACACGCAAAAGCAGTGGGCACATTAGCCGAATCAATCGGCGCCGAATTCTATTCGTGAATGATGAGTGGTAATTGGCCGAATGACAGTGGACACACCAGGCGAATATACGGAATAAACGATGAAATGACCAGGAATTTCCGTTAAATTTAGGGATAAACTGTGGGTGTGGCATGCCAGCAGGGTAAGCTTACTCTTCCGGACACCTGTTACCACTGTTTGTCGTGTATTTTATACACGGTGAACAGTCCATATGCTGATTACACTATTTTACCTGATTACACTGTTTTGCCTATACCGTTTGTGACACAACCGGTGTAGGCTGTCATTGAAAGACCATTGGCCAAACACGCTTTTTTTACCAAGATTTCGTCAAATAGTTTGGATGCAGCTATGGCGGGTGTGGCATGCCAGCCAGGGTAAGCTTACTCTTCCGGACACCTGTTACCACTGTTTGTCGTGTATTTTGTACACGATGAACAGCCCATATGCTGATTACACTATTTTGCCATATTACACTAGTTTGCCTATACCGTTTTTTTAGGACTTCGAATTTTGTCTGATTGTTTGGATTGTTCGTACTTGGTTTTATTTTATCCCATTCTTTAATAGACTGAATTCTGTTATTTTACGAGAAAAACAGTAAAATAACAAGGAATTTGCGAATTATTTATGTTTACAAATGCAACGATAAGTAATCGTATACATATTTAATCATTCCTAATAATTATCATGTCATAGTATTCATTTCAATTTATTAACTGTAATATGAAGTTTGGTATATTACATGTCATGTATCTAATTTGTATTATTTATAAGTGTATTGTTATTTACCATACGTTAATCAGATTATAAGTAATTTCATTAATGTATTAAAATATTATTTAAAGCTTCCAGTTCGTAGGTTGTATTATATGTTAACCAAGCACACTTAAATCCGGGTGGTATAACTTATTGGCCCGTGTAAGACGGTGCTTCTCTGTGGCTGAGTCTATGCCTGCAAATTGATAGCACGCAAGCTTACATCTGAAAGCCTCTAACAGGAATCACTGACGGTTTGTGATACCTTCGATTGGGAATGAATGAATGAAATGGGGTTTAACGTCCTACTATAATGCACCGAGTCTGGGCTAATCGAAGACGGGCATACGTCATACAGTGTGCTATGAGGGAAATTTGGCCCGGGCAGCAACTGAATTTAATGAATGAAATGAAATGGGGTTTAACGTCCTTCGCTTAAGCACCTAACCTGGGCTAATTGAAGACGGGCATACGCCATATAGTGTGCTATGGTCTACTCTTATATCGAATTCCAACTGCCAAGGGATCTTTTACGTGCACTCTAATTTGTACACGGGACCTTGGTTTTTCGTCCCATCCGAACGACTAGGCAACTGTCCTTGTCAGGCCCTCCTTCTGCATCACTGACAAGGGGAAATCACGCCGGAAAATCGAGATGAACTTTCTCGGCCAATGCAGGGATCGAACACCCGACCTCCAGGCTAGCGAACCAGTGCTGCCCGGGCAAAATTTACCTCATGTCACACTGTATGGCGTATGCCCGTCTTCAATTAGCCCAGGTTAGGTGCTTAAGCATAGGACGTTATACCCCATTTCATTCATTCATTCTAAGGGACTTGGGGTCGGTTGCTCAAAACTATGTTATTTTAACGATCCGTTAAACTCTAACGGACCTATATCTTGTTTATGTGTTGTTTGTTAAATTTACTACAGAAAACACTATAGAATACTTTATTTTTTCCTTTAGAAATGTAAGCATATATCGGAAGGAAAAATTTGCACCACCGAATGTTTGGGGCCTTTATTTCCAGCAACAATCTTTCTCTCCGTTAAAGTTCACGGATCGTTAAAAGATAACGGAGCTTTGAGCAACCAGCCCCAGAACTATTGATATACAACTCATTACTATTCAAAGACAAAGCTTAAAAAAAATTAATAGATAGTTGACTCTATCTTAGAATGGGAAAAAAGAATACTTCAACCAAGCGGACAGCGATGACCTCTGGGATTACATTAAATTTAAAATTAAAACAACATCCATTAAATACAGTGAAGTAAAAGCCAAAATTAGACCACTCACTAAAAACTTAATTAAAAGGTGAACTAGAAACACTAGAATCTAAATTGAATAATAACTCAAATAGCTTGAATACCTAAAACGAATATAAATTATAATAATATTGACTCATGAAGTAGAAGGTATGCGATTAAGAACTAAAATAAATGGCTACGAATTTGGTGAAAATATACAACATACTTTATAAATTTAAAAAAAAACAGAACAGTCAAAAAAACTACTATTAATAGATTTAATATAAACGGGAATACATTAATTACAGACCGACAATGCATATTAAATGAAGTTCGATCTTTTTATGAAAATCTCTATTCTGGGAAATGTCAAATGCCGGATAAATACACATACATTAGTTATTGGAAGGGGCCATACTCTTATGCTAATTTCTGTCTTGATTCCAGCTTTCAGGTCTTCTTAGTTTACCATCTACAGTTCATTTTAGCCATCCTAGTTTTCACAGCATCCATCCTCCGTCCGCCAATACTTGTTGCCTCTATACCCCCTTTTCTAATAAAAACAAGTTTCACCCAGTCGAGGGATTAAAAAGCGTTAACGAAGGAACAATAGAGAGATTAACAAGGGATTAATCAGTGTGGTCAGTTCGCATGCCGGTGTGCTCACTTTTCTAATAAAAACAAGTTTCACTCAGGCGAGGAACAATAGAGGGATTAACAAGCGCTAACGAGTGAACAATAGAGGGATTAACAAGGAATTAATAAGTGCGGTCAGCTACTTAGCACATATCTTCTGATATGTGAACTACAGCTCACCAGATTCATAATTTGTAATAAATTGTTCTTATCCCCTTGTAAAGAATATTTTTGCAATAAAATATGTTTTTTTTAGTAGTAACAGTTCACCTGCATATGCAGAAGTAAACTGTGAGTGACTAGATATTCAGTCTTATGATTGGTGAGATGATCCCATTCTTATCGTTAAATTGATGATAAAACTTGAATATAATAATATGAATATTGTTCAGCACACATTACACTGTCTTTATAAGGACACACAGAAGTCATTCTGCCATATTTCATCATGGCAACCATTCAAGTAGACATCCAGTACATGCCCAGTTTATAATTTTAATCAATTCATTGTTTATCTTGTTGTAACTATGTTTATCCCATTATTATTGGTATGTTATATTTTTCATTGAATTGTATGATATGTCAAACAGAGAAAAAAAACTTTATACAGTAATATCTATATATTTTTCACTCCAAGTACCCTCTATCAACTAATCCTAAACTGCTTAATACACTAACCCAATCAAGAATTAATTGGTCTTAATCCCTTATTTTTCAAAAGTGGGCATAGAGGGGGCACACCATATACACCTCGGAATTATAAACAAAATGATCAGAATTATAATCAATTGCCAACACTATCTGTCACACTTCTAAACCACATATTAAAGCTGAACTCCGGTTACAAAAATATCGAAATATTTGAATAAAAAAAAAGTTAACGCCCCCAAGCCGCCATACTTGTTGCAAACTTTGAAACAAAGATGGTGGATATGGAGGCTTATGGCCTGGAGAGGTTAGCTGATCTCACTTCCAGTTCGTTTCTAGTCAGTCAGGTGTAGACATCAGGCTTCATTCGCATACACGCTTCACTGATTTCTCTATTTTCCCCCCAACAGTGAGTGACTCGCTGACATTATACCAACTTATTGAAGATTGCAAAATGCCTGATAAGGTAAGCCTGTAAATAATTTTATAAACTGTGTCTACTGCAATAGCCGCCTAAGCTTTACTCTAAAACAAAAGATACAACACATGACTTACCCAGATAGTTTAGATAAGATTTTCACATGTCACCATAGTTTTGTTTGCCGCCCCAAAAATGTAGTTATGTCCCTTGGCCTTGATCTTTTTTGCGAGCAAACTACAATCTAACATGATGACATTTGAAAATCTAAACTATCTGTTTATTGCATAATATTAGTTATAATTACACTGGACATTATAGTGCGATAACATATTTGGTGATTTACATATATGTGTAAGATATTCACAAGAGACGTGGCAATAATAATATGGACCTTATATATCATAAGGTCCATGATAATCATGAAGAAGACAATAGGTGATTTGTTTTGTTGAAAATTCCAGGTTGAAGTAAGTCATCTTTCGCATCTTTTGTTTTAGAGTAAAGCTTAGTCGGCTATAATATTGCAGTAGACACAGTTCATATAATTTTTTACAGGCTTACCTTATCAGGCATTTTGCAATCTTCAATAATTTGGTATAATGTCAGCGAGTCACTCACTGTTGGGGGGGGGGGGGAAATAGAGAAATCAGTGAAGCGTGTATAAGTATAAAGCCTGGGCCCGGTTCCTAGAAAATTCTTAAAGTAAGCACAAAGTCATGCTTCACTTTTACTTACGTAAGAATCTTATAAAAATACCGTCCCTAGAAAAATCTCAAGACCATTCTTACGTAAGCACAAGTCAAGAACAAGTCTAAGCACATTGTGACTGGTAAAGCTTACCATACACTGAGACTACGATGCTCTTTAACGTCATAAAATAACTTTGGTATGCGAATTACGTCATAAATTTGTCGTCTGCTTCATTGTGGTTGATTTTGATTGACATGTCCCCTGTATAGGCCTACATAATTATAAAATGTGCCAAAATATATTTTTAAAAAACGCAGACACATAGGCCTACAAACTAACTGAATAATTGTGAGAGCGCCTGATCAGCCTGTGTGTTTGTAGCCTATTGTTTACTAATTGGCAAATAGGCCTACATAAATTGGTTTCAGGGTAGGCCTAAAAGGCCCTAGATGCAAAATTTCCTATACTATTATAGCATTCTTAATTTCTTTTTGAGAAGAATTTTCCCTGTCTTGTAATTGTCTCTTTGGTATCAAAAGGTGTCGGAAATGCCGTCAAATAACTCTACGGTCAGCCATCTTTTTGAAGCAGAAACAGACTTAAGGTTGGTAAGCAAGCCCTATACCTTGCTTGGGACTTGTGCTTAGACTGGCTATGTTTAAGAACGAAGTTGTGCTTAAGTTTTTTCTTGGAACGCATAATAACGTTCTTGTGCTTACAATGAAGTCTACTCAAAATCGAAGCACAAGGCCATTCTTAAGAATTTTCTGGGAACACAAAATAAGGTAAGTTTACTTAAATGCAAAGTCGACTAAAATCTAAGCATAAGAACGTGCTTAAGAATTTTCTAGGAATCGGGCCCTGGTGTCTACACCTGACTGACTAGACACGAACTGGAAGTGAGATCGACTAACCTCTCCAGGTCATAAGCCTCCATATCCACCATCTTTGTTTCACAAGTTGGCAACAAGTATGGCGGCTTGGGGGTGTTAACTTTTTTTTTATTTAAATATTTCGGTATTTTTGTAACCGGAGTTCAGCTTTAACAAAATTCTATATATATAAATGTAAGCCAAAAAAACACCATACCAAATAAAAAAGAATATATATCATACATAATCAACATTAAAAAACTAGAACTAGAATCTACAAATACTCATCTCTATGAAAAAGTGGAAAACACAATCATAATAAAACCTGTTTTATTCTAACAACCTCAAAATATCTGAAAATTTGCTACAATATCTAATTTGAAATAAATTAATGAATATATACATATATATATATGTTCAAATAGATAATTCTAGTAACATATTTACATAAAGTACATGTAGATAATTCTTATAACACATTTACATAAAGTAGGTAATTCTTATAACATATTTACATAAAGTACATGTAGATAATTCTTATAACACATTTACATAAAGTAGGTAATTCTTATAACATATTTACATAAAGTATATATTTTAAAATATGTGTATGTATATTTACAGAATTTTGAAATATCTAGAATGAAAATGTATTATAATTTAAATATACGAAAAATATCTTAAATATGTATGTAAGTATGTTGTGTTTTTTTATTTTAAAAAAATGTAAGTCGAAACTGTTAGACAAGATGAATTGTTCGACATTTTGGGGGCTTTCATTTACATGCATATATAGTACCACTTCCAATTACGTATACCAACTTAAAGGAGCTAAATCGCTAATATTTGGGACCTAGAAATTAACAGCGCATATAAAAATTTAATCTGATTGTATATACACTGATTTGCATTCAATTGTTCCGTTTTAGTTTAATTTCAAATCAGTTATGCCACACGAGTCTCACCGATAATATATGACGTCACCGTTTGACAGGAGTTGTGGAATATGCACACAGACTGTCAAATATGTCTAGCCTCGTTTTTCCTGGTTACTTAAGGTGATGAAACGCACTATGGAACACGAATCGTGTACCTACGGTAAAATGTTTGTTTTGTCTTAAATATTGAATATCAGAAGCCTATACCTTTTCCGGGTAAAATCTCAACATCAATGTTGGTTTGAATTGACAAATAATTCGTATTTTTAACATGTAAGACTTTGAATGACATTGAGTTAGAGACTTATCAATTATTACTTATCACTTTTATTGTCGGCGCTATCACCTTACAAATTTAGGATGACTCTCTTAGTCTTAACTGTGAGCACCAGTTTCGGCATTGTAATCTTTGGGATTTTAATCGCCAGATATAAACTATAGGATTAAGCGCACTGTTTGCAAGGAATAAATTCACGGCCAAATAGAGGGGATTTTCTTCTACGTATTTCAGTAGAGTTTCCCAGTAATAAATTATACAATACACCGTGATACTAGCCGGTAAATAACATACAATATACAAACCAACAATTAGAGCTATTGTTCTTATGTTTTTGTGGTCCATTGAATTAATCACAGGTCCAACGTGGGTATCTCTTATTTGTTTCATGTGTCGAAGTACAGTCTTACCTATGTAAATATACATAAACATAACACTAATCAAGCAGAGAGTAAACATGGAACCAAGAAAGACATACACTGCTTTACCTCCGGCCGTAAAGATAGTACATCTGCGTCCATCTTCGTAGCTGATATAAACTACGGTCAATACCATACCAATTAAGTGACCAAACGTAAATGAAAACAACAATAGCCACAATCTTGGGTGCATCTATCCGGGCCGTGTAGGAATAAGTGAAGCTGATACTACAAAATCTGTCTAAAGTTTGTAGAAGTGTCATCAAACTCGTTGTGGTACTAAGAATAAAAACAGCGTAGACGTTTATAAAACAAAGAGAATTGTACATGAATTGAAGCTGAGGATTGGACGCCACAAGACATATTAATCCGAAGAGAAGGTCCGCCAATAAATGGCCTATAAAAATAGCTTTCATTTTAGTGTCCAACGCATGATTTGCAAAAATCACTATCAAACTTGTTCCATTCAGTATAATTATTAAAACGGAAATAATTGCCGATGGAATACCATTACCTTTCTGAAGATGCAAAGTTTGATTCGCTAACTGTTCTGTTATATTCATCTTAAAATGGCTAGATCTGGACCAAAAACTGCCTATTTCTTAGGATATTCAGTGTTAATTTTTATCAATGGGTGACATCTATCTTCTCTGAAAAGAGAATGCCAATAAGATAAAACCAGTGAAAACAAAATAGCCGACTTTTGTGTCCCATGATCGAACGTTAAGCCCTAATATAAATGAAGCTAAAATTGTTAAGCAAGCTGACACCCGACACAAAGTTTTAATTGTAGTGGGTTTACCAAACCAAAGCATATCAGATCATTCAAATTCAATACCTTTGTCCGCTTTTCCTTTTATATGAATCACCTACAATCTACGCTTGTGTGAGAGATGGATCTCACAAAAATATCGCTTATTTGTTTCATGTGTCGATGTACAGATTTACCTATGTATACATACATACATACATACATACATATATATAATACTAATTAATGGTTTAATTCCATTCATTATTTAGAAAGATGTGCAATTGAAATTCCATTGACCGCTGCTTCGCTCTGTAATAAGCCCAGCGCCATTTTGTTGGTAGGCCTATTTTAAATCAGATTGAATCCAAGCCTTGACATTACCTAGCGTTAGTATTTTGGTTTTAGTTAAATTTTAAATAATCGACCTCAGTATATATTAGCGTAGATAAAGCTGTGACATTTGAGCGAAATTGCAAGAAGCGCATCGTCATTTTAAGGTTTTGCAACAACAGACGCACTTATCGTTTTTCTACTTCCTTCTCTTTTACATTAATTTCACAACCTACCTCCACGATAATGTCCATTGTCTGATACCACTTCACAGCATTATTTTCCTACAACACTTGGTGTTATTTCAATTAAACTTTACTACATCATCCGTTACCAAAATGTTGTTTCTTTCGTACTCCGAAAGCACTTACAGTGTTCTTATTTCCAGAACATCTACACAATGTTTCAATTTCAACAACACCTACGATGGTCACATCTCTGCTTACCACAAGCCTTACTTTAAGTCCGGTTATCTTATTTCCGCAGCCGCAAAGTATTATTATTCCTTTAGAGACTTTACAGTACCCACTTCTGGTATACCTACAGTATTCTTATTTCCATAGCCGCGGCAATGTTGTTAATTCCACATTCCCGGTACATCTTCAGTTTTATTTTTTCCACAACCGCTACAATGTCTTTAGTTTCATAACCTCTGCAGAATTCGAATCTATTCCAATTCGGTGATAATTCCAAAATGTTCCCAGAACGATGTTCAATAAACTCTGCAATTCTATTCCCGTCATATTTGAACAACTTCTATGGGTTCATTGTATTTGGTCCACTGCCAATCATTGCTTATCTTAACAACCACTCTTCAAGTTTTCATGTCTTATCATTATGCCCCCTTTAAAAATATTTAAGGTTTTGACAGTCGCCATAATGTTACTATACCGCAACTCTAATAATAAAAAAAACAGAATTCGCATTGTTAACACGACACAAGCACACCTTTCAGCAACATCTACAAAAGAGAGCGGGTTTTATGTATGTGATAGGGAAGCGACCCTGGCTGATGATGACCATTACGATGCAGTAATGACGGGTTTCACCGGTGCCACGTTACCCTTAAACGTATGTCACTTCCGGTACCACCAAAACCATGAAACAGTCTTCCACATAAGCATTGCACACATCAAATAAAATGGACCCAGAATCGACCAAATCCAGCAATATCAACTCATTTTATACATTTGTTACATGTAAGTGTACGGTACTTCCAGTGATAATGCAAATGTTCAATTATTTTTATGAAATCAGAATGGCATAAGGCATCACATCGTGACAATTTTATGTAAATCGAATACTAATCTCACTTTTATAGACCCAAAACCTACGCAGTGTGAAACCCGAATAATCATCATAATGATAATTCATTTTATTAAAGCCATGGATCACATTGTCGGTCGCCAAAGTCGCAATTTGTGATAAAAATATGAAAGTGGCGTTTAAAATTTGATTTTGGCGATTACAATTTCATAATACGTTTTGGGGACGTCAGATGTATATTAACAGAGAATTTAATTACCGGTAATTCAGCTAGTATATCCTATCGGCCTTCATTTTTGTAACCTTGACATAGCCTGGAATACATTGCTGATTTGCCTAGAGTGCTATCAACACATTGCCTTACAGCCTCATTGGTACATTTTTTTTTTCATATTTTGCAATATTTTTCATGTCCCAAATTAATTATGCGTCACCAAGATGTGCTTTACACCAACACAGGTGCCTAGTAGTTATCTAGACTTTGCTTTTAAAATCAAACAGTGACTGACTCTACTGTTAATTAAGCTACAGATGTGTGGTGTGGTGACCGATGGACCACCTACAGGTCGGTTCCTGTGAGCATAGCCCATGGGTCCCCAGAGGCATGGTCCATAGATATTTATCATATCGTTTCACATTGGTACTCTATTCTATGTGTATTACATTGGTACTCTATTTTAGGTCTTCAAAACGGGTGCTATATTATATGTGTATTAAGGGGGTGGATGGCCGAATGGTTAGCACGAGCGCGCTGTATCACAAGGCCTGTCATTGAGTCAACTGGCGTGGTTTCGAATCCCCGGTTGTACGTGGCATGGAGAAGGGTTGCTTGTCCAATTTCGTGGGTTTTCTCCCGTTACCTCCCACTGCTAAATACCCCTACGCGCAAGCGAATTATTGAAATAAAAATAAACCATAATTAGTCCCGTCTATGTCGAGTGGACGTTAAACCCCATCTCTCTCTCTCTCTCTCTCTATCTATCTGTGTGTGTGTGTACTATTCTATGTGTATTACAATGTGCACTATTATGTGTGTAGTACAAGGGTGTACTATTATATGTGTATTACAATACAAGGGTGCACTGCCATGTGCTACAAGAGTGCACTATTTGTGTGAAGTACAAGGGTGTACTATTCTGCGTGCACTTTAGAACACACGGTCTGCCACTGAGTCAAGTAGCTTGGTTTCGACCCACACATGTACGTGAGAGTCACCTGCCTACCCTCGCCCCCCCCCCCCCTACACACAAGAGATTTATTGAAATAAAATTTTGTTCTGAAATGATCCGGTTGTGTTAAGTGGACGTTAACCCCATTATGTAAGAATGTAAGACAACTTAATAATAAATTAAATGTTCTATATAATTTGTTCCGTACTTTGATGTTCCGTGATTCACATTAAGGAAATACTTCTATTAACACTTTATTAGAAACAGTAACATATTTGAAGAACTAGTAGTTCTATAGTAAATATAGAGATAAGCGATACACTTTAATCTTAGAATTTAGAATCTAACAACATAAGATCACAACATGAGAATGGTGTTTTCAAACTTGCGTATCTCAAACACACAAAATTGAATTGGACAGAACGAAAATATTTAAAATCACGATTTCATTGAGTAAATATGGGTTATAAAATATGGCCGTTAAAATACTAGGGTAAGCACAATTAATTGCTACAGTTCTGGGTCCTTTTTCATGCAATTTTAACTAAGATAAAATGCAAAATTTAGTATTTTGATTGATTAATAATAATAGCTTGATTTTAGTGCCTAGCCAACCAAAATTGAAGTATCTACTAAAATTTGGATTGCATCTTCAATTAAGATTTCGAGAAACATGGCCCAGTTGAGTTAAGATCAATTTCACTACAATGCATACACTATTATTACTAATCGACCGGTATTAATTTGAAAATTCACTGTTATCTATAAATTAAAATGAATGATTGTCGAGGAAAAACCTCTTATAATACGTGCGTTTTCCATTTTTTCTTAAATAACGCCACGGATTCAGATATTTAGAGGTCCGGGACATAGAATGAACGATTAACAAATCATCAAAAGTCTGCAGACTGTTCTACTCAAACTAAACAGCGTGGGCCCGTGGTTCCGAGAACGCCTCTTTGTATTAATTCAAAATGACATAGGTATCAGAGTCACAAGTAGCAGCATTACTTAAAGGACAATATTGGTGTCAGTCATTATTACATATGTGATAGAACTGATTAAATACATTCCAAATATAATTTTGTCACAGAGATCATTGTTACGGGAGATGTGTAACAAACACGTCATGAATATACGGGAAGTGACGACAAGCATGACAAACACGAGTTATCCTGGTATATAACTGACTGAAGTACCGAGCGAGCAAATTATATTTGGAATGTATTTAATCAGTTCTATCACATATGTTATAATGACTGACACCAATATTGTCCATTAAAATACAGATGTGGCGTCATCCTTTGGTGTTGGCATCCTCTCGCTGTTACTATATATTACTTAATGTCTCGCTCTCGACAGTAATAAAACAATACAGATAATGATAACATTTAAATATGAAATCGTAATAGCTACAATAATGGTTAGTTTAGTATTTTAATAACTTTTTAAAGTTCGAGTCATGCAAATATGTAGTATATACGACCCGTAGTACATTTACTCTATACTTAATTTATTTGTTTCGAACCCCTACGCGCCGTTTTAGCGCTGTAGGATTCACTTGCAAACTACAATAGGGTCAAAGTTGAATCTCTAATAGGAAATGAAATGAACATGGATTCAACGTCCTACTGTTCTGCTAATGAAGACGGCCATAGCACCACTTGCCGGGCAAAATTCCCACCCCCATACCACATTCTATGGATTATGCCCGTCTTTATTAGCCCAGTTCGAAACAGAACAGTAGGACATTAACCCCCCTTTTATTTCATTTCAATATTCAATAGACACGGGATATAGGTAGGACTGTTTGTGGCTAAGTTGACGATATTATCTTTAATATTGACACCCTTCTCAAATATTTGTCTGTTATGACATTTACTCTCGTAAGGGGGGCGGGGGTCCAACCGAATGGTTAGCACATGCGTGCTGTCATTGAGTCGACTGGCTTGGTTTCGAATACCCGGTTGTACGTGACAAGGAGTGGGATCGCCTGTCCAACCTCGTGGGTTTTCTCCTGGTCCTCCGTTTTCCTCCCACTGCTAAAGACCCCTATATACGCACAAGCGAATTATAGAAATACAATTAAACCATACCTTAGTCCCGAAATTACGTAATTTGTGTCGATTAGGCGTAAAACCACATTTCTCTCTCTCTCACTCGTTTGGGGATCACGGTATCTAAGTGGATAAAGCGCTGGTTCGCTAGCCTGGAGGTCGGGTGTTCGATCCCTGCATTGGCCGAGAAAGTTCATCTCGATTTTCCGGCGTGAATTCCCCTTGTCAGTTATGCAGAAGGAGGGCCTGACAAGGACAGCTGTCTAGTCGTTCGGATGGGACGGAAAACCGAGGTCCCGTGTACACATTGGCGTGCACGTAAAAGAACCCTTGGCATTTGGAATTCAGTTTCTACCCGGGCAAAATTTCCCTCATAGCACACTGTATGGCGTATGCCCGTCTTCAATTAGCCCAGGTTAGGTGCTTAAGCGTAGGACGTTAAACCCCATTTCATTTCATTTCTCTCACTCGTTTGTGTCGAGTGGACGTTAAACCCCATTAATAGATATCTATAGTATTGATGTAAAGTTTCACGATTGGAACATAAATATATATATATAAAATATGAAGTCATATTTCTGCAGGTTTACTTTTAATTCAAACTCTTTAATATACAATGAGGGTAAAGGGTAATTTTTTTTCAAATTTGACATCAAAAAGCTCAATTAATATGAATTCATTTACAATAATATTCTATATACTGCTCTCGCTACGCGATTTCATACAATAAGAATAGTAAAAATACGAATCGGCCTCAAATTTGGACACAGTCACCAAAATATCTTACTTTTTGGCTGTGATAAAATTTATAGACTTTCATCAATGGCCGCTTTTCACAATTTATCGACCATAAACAATTTCAATAGTATATATTTATGGAACACTCTGTAACACTTGCCAATTCCTTCACTGAGCAGTGAAAGATGTGCTATCCTTTGTTATCACAGTGAATGTATTTGGACACTTTAACCAATTGTTTCATCTACTTGTCGGCCATTCTAAAAAAAATGGTAACTATTGGGTTGATTTGTTATATTTTTGGTTGTTGGGATATAATGTGCACCATTACTTTATATCCATAGCTGTGGCTAGTTTTAAGGTTGTAAAACCACTGAATCGCTTGTATGATTTCCAGATATTGCTCGACAGTCAGTATGTTGACAGTTTTAAATTGAAAGCTACGTTGCCTAGAGTGGTAGCGGCCCTGGGTGGTTTCTCCTTTTCTAGAGTGGTAACGACACTACTGGATGGTTTCTCTGTCTAGAGTTGTCACGGCTTTGATTATTTCCATACATAGGTTGGCATTCTTAGTGAACTGCTAGTTTTACGCTGTAAGACCATGTATATAATATCAAGAGTAGGAGGCTTTTGGTGCAACGGTTAGAGAGTAGGATTTGTGACCCAACGGTTGCAGGTTCGAGACCCGAATTGTGCGTCGAGTTCTTGTGTCCTTGAATAAGACACTTCATCCCGGTATTCCAGTCTACCCAGCTGTAAAAGGGTACCGGTAGGATGGTGTATGTATTACACAAACAACTGTTGCGCTCCTTGGGCAGCATATGTTGGGGCTCTTTCTAAGATTTAAAGAGTTCAGCGGTAAAGGGAGGTAATCAGGCTTTACTTGTATCCTAGAGACCGGGATAGTAATTATGTAGCGCTTTGAGCATAAACTTGGTTTCTGGATATAGCGCATTATAAATGTTCACATTATTATTATTATTATAAGAGTGGAGACGGTTCTGGTCCATTTTCTGACCAGAATGATAACGGTTCTGTCTTACTTGAGTGGTAACGGTTCTGGGTGGTTTTCTGTTTGGCCGTAACTAACATAACATTATGTTGATCTCATCTGTTAATCCGCCGTAGGGGTAATAAACCACCCACTGATTCCTGTATAGGAATTTACAACAATAATTTCCTATCTTTCCTATTCCGTCTTCGCTGTCGTTTTGTTACTGGATGTAATGTTTCAGGAACTTCAAACATAGCCAACAAATCTAGGTGACTTCTTGTCAACTTCTTGACATCAATACAATCTTCATCCTCTTCCTCATTGTAATTAACGTTCACTGGAAACTTAGTTTCTACCTGTGTCGGCTCTGGTGTTGCCGATGGAACCATTGTTTCTGTGGTAGCGGACCCGATGTCTATTGGCGAATCTCGACTAGTAACTCGATGAAGAACAGTATCAGGCACTATCCTGTTGCGTCTCTTTCCAAAGCATGTTGAAAATTTGCCTCCCATAGTTGTGGTTAACTTGTTATCTCTTTAAGAATTGAAAGAAAACTAAAGACTTGCGCGCTATTGTGACGTCATAATATAAAGTCGTTATAAAGGTAAATGCGATAGTAACGCTGGGGTCGAGTCCATTTAAGATGTTGGCAGGGGGGGGGGGGGCGTAGGGAAAAAATACTATTTAAAGTTTATACCAATAGAAATTCAAAGATATCAGGTAGGCTTACCAGTAGTAGGCCTAGGCTACTTGGTAAGTTATGACAGATACTCCGTTAAAATAGCGGATATAATCATAACATGTCCCATGCATGAATGAAACCTGTCATTAGTCAGGCCCGTATCTAGCCCAAAAATGTAAGGGGGGCAAGGGCTGCTGGGGGCGCCGATGGGGCTTCTGGGGGCGCCGGTGTACCTACAGTTGACGGTCCACGGAGAAGGGTCTAGCCACCCCCCACCCCCCCAGGCGCCCGAAAAGTTTAGAAAATATGGTTTGCACCTGAGGAACTATGAAAATGTCAGACATTTTAATTTGCGATATTTGCGTATTATGAACATTATAAAAATTTGAAGGAAGGAATACGACTTCAGCGTACCTATATTAATTAATGAGAAAAACGAAAAGTTTTGAATAGGGTTAGAGTGCCACTTGTTTGAATTTTGAATATTATCACTCCTAAAAATTCCCTAAATATAAAATGAATTGTTTCTCCATGAGATGCGCTGTATAACGGACGCATATAACACAAGCCCTTCAAGGGGCGCTCAACCATGCTGTATTGGGCGCCCCATTGACCAATTCGTGAGCCCCAAACCATTCCCGCTCGACATTATTATGTGCGAACCGACAAACATACATTGTCATTATAATGCGCCCCACCAATCATATCATTATTGGCGCCCCTCCGGGGTAAGCAACACCACAGCTCGCAGTTTTAGACGCCCCCTCAAGTTAGGTGTTAATCGTGTGATTCATTATGAGGCGCCTCATCATTTTGGTGGTGGGGCGCCTCATATATAACGACATGAATAGAAGTGACATTGGTTAGGAGTCCCATCAATGTAGTAGTAGGCGCCTAAGCAAAGTCACTCGGCTTTAAAGGGCGCCCATCTTGAATATGGACTCGTTAGTCGCTGGCTTCGTATTGCGTCCAATAGAAAGGGCGCCCATTACATTTATCTCGCAATGGATAAAGGCATTATGCATTATGTGCGGCCAAACAATCATATATTGTCATAATAAGGCGCCCCACCAATCATGTCATTATGGAAGGTCCTCTAGGATAAGGTACACACAGATCACACCGGTTTGACGCCCCATCAAGCTGTGATGTTCATCGTATGACTCATTGTGAGGCGCCCCACCATTTAAGGGCGCCTCATATATAACGACATTATTGATGACGCTCCCATAAAACCAAGTGACATTGGTTGGGCGCCCTGTCACTCGGCTTTATGGGGCGCGCATACTGATATGGGCATGTAAATCGATGGCCTCGTATTGTGTTCAATGGAAAGGGCGCCTTCGGCGCCCATTAGGGGCGCCCGCTTTTTCGAGGTGGGGCGCCGATTTTTCCCAGGGGGGGCAGCTGCCCCCCTTGCCCCCCCCCGCTAAATACGGGCCTGTTAGTAATAGGAATATGTGGAGGCAACATCTTCTAACTCGATTTCGTAGATTGTAGAATATAGGATTGGTTTGATATGGCTCGTCGCTAGATACAGCCCTATAATGGCAATATATATATTATATATGTTTTTGTAGGGCTATGAATGTCATGACGTCATCGTGGCTAATTTTCATGGATAACGTCAAAATCCTGGACACGAGTTAAAAAACTCGAATTTGTTAACAGATGTCTGTACTTAAAATTATAATTATTTATATCGTATGAATCAGAATTGAATTAGCCTTTTAATGGTGTTATTTTTCATTTTGGTACTCCAATTACCAGCCGAGAAATCGTCCGTTGAAAAGCATTTACGGCTTTTTGGCAGATGTTTTCGCCTTCGGGAAAAATGGCACACAGATTTTGACGTTTTTCTAATTTTGTATGCTATTTTTAGTCGTTTCGTCGCCGTTGGTGATACGATACACAAAGAAATATTCTGTCCAATCAAAAAGAGGAAATCCTAAAATTTATTATTCAGGTTGCGGCCAATTTTTATCGTAATTAGAACGAAAGTTATGTCATTCTAAAGGAAAGATTTGCTTTTTAATAATATTTAGAAAATAAATTTTTTACACGCGCACTCGGATTCGTAAAGACGAATATGTGTTCTCCCAACTGCAAAAAAAATTAGACTAAAATATTCATAAATAAAAGGAGGTTAGCGTGATATGTGAGAGAGGGTCACTCGTCAATTCTCTTCGTATATCCAGGGGGCGTGGCCCTATTACGTCAAGACGGAAGTGTCTTCGATTCGAGAACGTTCTACAGAATATGATTTAGATAGTGCAAGTTTGCAACAGAAATGTAAGTATGCAGAACTCGTTTAAATCAAACTTATTCGCAAAACGATGTTGGAAATTTATTTCTCCACTTTACAGAGCCGTTTCTATTGCGTTGGCTTGTGTGGAATGACTGTGTGTGGTATAAATTGATACGTGATTCAAATTGATGAACCGTTACGAGATTTCGTAGCCCTATTCATCCAGTATTATGACACGTATGTCTGTCTTCAGTAAAAAAAAAATGTCTGGATGGTACGGTCTTCCGCTTTTACTTTCACTTTTTTTATTTTTACTGTCAGGCCCAATTTGTAGTTTGAGTTTGACCAATGCAATAAAAATACATGTTAATGTTATTATATTTCTTTTTAGCTTCAAGTAGGTTAGGTCTAGATCTTTTTATTGTCAGTTTTGTACAAGGTTAAGTGTTGAAGTTGGTAAGTTTACTATTTTAGTATTTAGAATTTAGGCCTACTATTTCTATTATTAAATAATAATTAGCCTATTGCTATTGTGTAGTCAAATGGAATTAAAATATTTAAAATTCAGTACAGCACTTTGTACATCATCTACCATAGAATAGTAGATCTACCTATTTTTATTTTTGTTGTAAGGGTAGGCTATAAGTATAAGGCCTAGCAGATTTGCAAAAAAATATGGCTTCACCTAATTTTGATAAAATTGCAGTGAACAATTTCATTTGAAAATTTTCCTAAAAGTTAAATGTTCTACAAAAACTAGCAAATTACAAATTGAAACTGTTGATTTTAATCAACTAAAAATTGGCTTTATTATTGAACTATTACAGTAGGCCTAATAATATTGATCAATGTAGGGGCCTACTGATAATTTAATGACAAAATTTGGATTCTTTTTGTTTTATAAACAATATTTTATTCTCAGAAAAGGAATTGAGGAACAGGCTAGGCCGCTAGGCCTATATTACCTCTCTTGGATTCTTGTTGAATGCTTGGCGATGAAAATTGGACGGGTGAATGATAAAAGTAATGACTTGAACTTGAAGAAGAAAAATATTGCTACATATTTCAATCAATATTTAGATTCTGTGTTTGAACTGATGTAACAGTAGGCCTACATGTATGAATTGCCTGTATATCCAATAACATTATGTATCTTTTAGATAGTATTATGTTTCTCTGTATATCATATTTTTCAGATTAATCATGGTTAAAATTGGTATAATTGGTTCAAGTTTATTGGCTCGTATAGATAAGTATTGTTGTTCTAATTTATGTGTTACTGGTGATGTGAGGTTTTTTTGGAAAAGGGGATATGAAGGCAACAAACCCGTCCCAGTCTCTTGTTTCTAGCCTTTTGTGGCAACGACATCTGTGTTTCATTGTCCCCAGTCCCCACATGCTATTTTTCAGAATTTGTGTGCACTTGTAGTAAGATACTAAGAATTAAGGCAGCGGGCTGCAGACGTGTATATGTGGGAAGTATTCTTGAGCGGAACAATTTCTTAAAATCTCCCGATCTTACATTTGACATGTATGAATCCAAAATAAAAGCAATTAACCGTGTTTTGTATCATCGTTTTAAGTCTTTTTTTGTATTTTTCAGAAATATTAAGCTTCAGGATGATTTTTGACAAACAAGATCCATTTCAATGACAAAGGATTAAAAAAAGTACTACCATCTTATACGTCATATTTATTATACCGTGTGTTATGTAATTGGTCTCGTGATTGTGTTGTCTGTGTAAGTGTTGTCCTGTTTATATCCGTGGCCAGTCCCAAGCCCGAGCTGTGAAAGGAGGAGGGTTGAGAATAGGACTACAAATACCTACTAGGTCAAAAAACAACAAAATAAACAGTAAACTAAAGGATATATTGCAAATACTTATGTGAACAAATAAGTAAAATAATCATTAGTGTGATGCTTTGATTCAGTACTATTTATACAGCACAATTTTATATAAATATCGGACTTTATAATTACATGTAAAATTTGTTTGCTAGTGGAGTTGTAAAAGCTGTTGATTTTCTTCCATGGGAAGAAAAAAAAACACAGCTTAATATTAACTTTATCCTTAATTTCACAATTATTACTAAAATGCAGTACCGGTAAATAGGATGACTGATATTGTAAATATTTTAATTTGACTGACAAAAAACAGAATTTAAATGATTATAATGTTTTGTAGAATAAATCACATCTGTGGTCTAAGGGGAGATAATTGAACTCTGCACCTATTACCTCCCTTGGATTCATAAATATTTTGTTGCATGCATGACTTTTCTATCACAGAAAATACATTTAATCATGATACTTTTTGATTTTTTTTAAAATTCTAAGTTATATTTGTCTTGTCTGTTATTACTGTAATGGTTTAAGAAGTGCAAATGTGTTATTTTTGAATTGCTGTTTAGATTTGCTTCAGTTTGATATATTGGATGATAACATTTGTTCAGTTTTTTTTTTTTGGTTTGCGATAAAATAGTTTTTGGACGCTGGTGGCCATCTTGGAATTGTGGCAGCCATCTTGGATTTTCCGTCACCTTATTTGCATATTTGCATTACCATGATACTTATTTGGTTAGATATTGTATTAATTGTTCATTATTCTGTAAATGTAACTGGAATTTGAATATAAATAGTTACGATTTCAACAATATTACGCCTTTTTTGTTTTTAATTTATTCAAAATGGCCGACATCGTGGTCGAACCATGTTTTTTTTCCGTCGTACTTTAGAGTGTCGATTCGACGTGCGTTGTGCCAATTTTCAGCAAGATCTGATATTTTGTCCAGGTATTATGCATTATTATGTGCTTCTGATCCATTGTTAATTGCTGAATTTTGTGCCATTGACCCCTGTGACCTTTCAGTCTAATTTGAACTGCTAGAGACTTTCTCTATATAAAATTTTAGACAAAAAGTACCCCGATTCACCGAACATAAATGTCCATATCTTGGCTTCTAATGGAGATATCTTCAATCTGTAAACAGTTTTATGCTATTTAAATGTAGCTTTATCCAATAGGCTTATTTGTAAATAAATCCATTAATAACTCAATTTTGCATTCATACCCCTAGTTTTTGTCGGAAAAAGACGCACTTAAGTCAAATGGGAGCACCTGCCCATCCACACCTCCAAAATATGGGTTAAGTTTATTTGATACCGGTACTGAAAATATAGTGGAGTATTTATTGACTTGAATAGACAAAGTAAATTGGTTTTCCGAAAGACCTGGGCCACAAAAGTTGTTTTTTCCTATATGTAAAACCCCTTGAGTTACTCTAAAGAGACATTATGTAAGGGCTAAATCCAGACCATTTTACCGAAATCTAGACTTACTTTCACTGTTGGAGTGAAAGGTTTATTCGTCCCTATTTGAAATAATGGGATTTAACGTCCCGACTGAGCTAATCAGGACGGACATACGCCATACAGTGTGCTATAAGGGAAATTTGGATATAATTCCAACTGCCAGTGGATCTTTTACGTGTATTGTGTTGTTGGGGGTAGTGACAACACAAATCTCTTTCAGTGTTTAGTTTAAACCAGGAACAGTTACACTTCATTATCATTATACCAACAAAAAACAAAAACAAAAATCAATCTCGGTTCTGGGAATGATCTCCCCTTGACCTCTGGTTTCAGACTACCAATTGAAATTAAAACAGCATTGATAGGCTGGGCGCAGACCACAAAATATTATGTGAATCATAGAAAACGGGTTATTTTATATGGTCTACAAAGGCATGATTGTAACACGTACACGCCAATGTATACGTGGATCCTTGTGTTTTCGTCCCATTCGAAAGACTGGACCGTTATACTTTTCAGTCCCTCGGTCTTGCACATCTGACAAGAGGAAACCACGCCATAAAATCGCAATAAAAATATTTGACAGTCAATCTAAAGAGACAGTTCTTCGATCGGTTTTAAAATGCTTTCAATCAACAATATTTATTATTTTGAATAGAATATCAAATGAAATCAGTTACATTTATTACTTTTTAAAAATGGCAATGTCTAGAGTGATAACGGACCTTGGGTGGTTTTTCTGTCTATAGATGTGTAACGGCTCTGATGATGGTTGACGCTGTAAGACCATGTATAATGTATATGTTGTCTAGAGTCGTAACGGCTCTGAATAATGGAGAACGTTCTGATTTTTTTTCTGACCAGAATGATAACGGCTCTGTTTCACTAGAGTGGTAACGGCTGTGGGTGGTTTTCTGTTTGGCCGTAACTAACATAACATTATGTTGATCTCATCTGTTAATCCGCCGTAGGGGTAATAAACCACCCACTGATTCCTGTATAGGAATTTACAACAATAATTTCCTATCTTTCCTCTTCCGTCTTCGCTGTCGTTTTGTTACTGGATGTAATGTTTCAGGAACTTCAAACATAGCCAACAAATCTAGGTGACTTCTTGTCAACTTCTTGACATCAATACAATCTTCATCCTCTTCCTCATTGTAATTAACGTTCACTGGAAACTTAGTTTCTACCTGTGTCGGCTCTGGTGTTGCCGATGGAACCATTGTTTCTGTGGTAGCGGACCCGATGTCTATTGGCGAATCTCGACTAGTAACTCGATGAAGAACAGTATCAGGCACTATCCTGTTGCGTCTCTTTCCAAAGCATGTTGAAAATTTGCCTCCCATAGTTGTGGTTAACTTGTTATCTCTTTAAGAATTGAAAGAAAACTAAAGACTTGCGCGCTATTGTGACGTCATAATATAAAGTCGTTATAAAGGTAAATGCGATAGTAACGCTGGGGTCGAGTCCATTTAAGATGTTGGCAGGGGGGGGGGGGCGTAGGGAAAAAATACTATTTAAAGTTTATATCAATAGAAATTCAAAGATATCAGGTAGGCTTACCAGTAGTAGGCCTAGGCTACTTGGTAAGTTATGACAGATACTCCGTTAAAATAGCGGATATAATCATAACATGTCCCATGCATGAATGAAACCTGTCATTAGTAATAGGAATATGTGGAGGCAACATCTTCTAACTCGATTTCGTAGATTGTAGAATATAGGATTAGTTTGATATGGCTCGTCGCTAGATACAACCCTATAATGGCAATATATATATATTATATATGTTTTTGTCGGAAAAAGACGCACTTTTAAGTCAAATGGAAGCACCTGCCCATCCACACCTCCAAAATATGGGTTAAGTTTATTTGATACTGAAAATATAGTGGAGTATTTATTCCACATTCTATGGATTATGCCCGTCTTTATTAGCCCAGTTCGAAACAGAACAGTAGGACATTACCCCCCACCTTTTATTTCATTTCAATATTCAATAGACACGGGATATAGGTAGGAAATTTGACTTTGACTGTTTGTGGCTAAGTTGACGATATTATCTTAAATATTGACACCCTTCTCAAATATTTGTCTGTTATGACATTTACTCTCGTAAGGGGGGCGGGGTCCAACCGAATGGTTAGCACATGCGTGCTGTCATTGAGTCGACTGGCTTGGTTTCGAATACCCGGTTGTACGTGACAAGGAGTGGGATCGCCTGTCCAACCTCGTGGGTTTTCTCCTGGTCCTCCGTTTTCCTCCCACTGCTAAAGACCCCTATATACGCACAAGCGAATTATAGAAATACAATTAAACCATACCTTAGTCCCGAAATTACGTAATTTGTGTCGATTAGGCGTAAAACCACATTTCTCTCTCTCTCACTCGTTTGGGGATCACGGTATCTAAGTGGATAAAGCGCTGGTTCGCTAGCCTGGAGGTCGGGTGTTCGATCCCTGCATTGGCCGAGAAAGTTCATCTCGATTTTCCGGCGTGAATTCCCCTTGTCAGTTATGCAGAAGGAGGGCCTGACAAGGACAGCTGTCTAGTCGTTCGGATGGGACGGAAAACCGAGGTCCCGTGTACACATTGGCGTGCACGTAAAAGAACCCTTGGCATTTGGAATTCAGTTTCTACCCGGGCAAAATTTCCCTCATAGCACACTGTATGGCGTATGCCCGTCTTCAATTAGCCCAGGTTAGGTGCTTAAGCGTAGGACGTTAAACCCCATTTCATTTCATTTCTCTCACTCGTTTGTGTCGAGTGGACGTTAAACCCCATTAATAGATATCTATAGTATTGATGTAAAGTTTCACGATTGGAACATAAATATATATATATAAAATATGAAGTCATATTTCTGCAGGTTTACTTTTAATTCAAACTCTTTAATATACAATGAGGGTAAAGGGTAATTTTTTTTCAAATTTGACATCAAAAAGCTCAATTAATATGAATTCATTTACAATAATATTCTTTATACTGCTCTCGCTACGCGATTTCATACAATAAGAATAGTAAAAATACGAATCGGCCTCAAATTTTGGCTGTGATAAAGTTTATAGACTTTCATCAATGGCCGCTTTTCACAATTTATCGACCATAAACAATTTCAATAGTATATATTTATGGAACACTCTGTAACACTTGCCAATTCATTCACTGAGCAGGGAGAGATGTGCTATCCTTTGTTATCACAGTGAATGTATTTGGACACAATTGCTATGTTCACACCTAATGCGCTTTTAAAGCGCTTTCCGTAAAACGCCCTACGGAAGGCGCTTTCGTTACCACGTCGATTCGCATTAAAACACGTCACACTCAATGCGCATTAACAGCTTTCCCCATGCGATAAAACGGAAGTACTGCACTGCGCAAGCGCTGTTCGATCTCAACGCTGTAATGCGCGTCAGTTATATCGCTTCAGCCAATGCGCATTAGAAATGCGGTTTCGCTAAAGCGGCTTAGTTTTGGTTTAATGCGCATTGAGTGTGACGCGTTTTAGCGACTTATGCTATGTTCACACCTAATGCGCTTTCAAAGCGCTTTCCGTAAAACGCCCTACGGAAGGCGCTTTCGTTACCACGGGGGGCGTCACACTACAAATTAAACCGCTTTCGATTCGCATTAAAACACGTCACACTCAATGCGCATTAACAGCTTTCCCCATGCGATAAAACGGAAGTACTGCACTGCGCAAGCCCTGTTCGATCTCAACGCTGTAATGCGCGTCAGTTATATCGCTTCAGCCAATGCTCATTAGAAATGCGGTTTCGCTAAAGCGGCTTAGTTTTGGTTTAATGCGCATTGAGTGTGACGCGTTTTAGCGACTTAAGGCTTTAATGCGCATTCGATGCGCATTAAAAGGCTAGTGTGAACACAGCATTAAGGCTTTAATGCGCATTCGATGCGCATTAAAAGGCTAGTGTGAACACAGCATATGTTTCATCTACTTGTCGGCCATTCTAAAAAAATGGTAACTATTGGGTTGATTTGTTATATTTTTGGTTGTTGGGATATAATGTGCACCATTACTTTATATCCATAGCTGTGGCCAGTTTTAAGGTTGTAAAACCACTGAATCGCTTGTATGATTTCCAGATATTGCTCGACAGTCAGTGTGTTTACAGTTTTAAATTGAAAGCTACGTTGTCGATCTAGAGTGGTAGCGGACCTGGGTGGTTTCTCCTTTTCTCTAGAGTGGTAGCGGACCTGGGTGGTTTCTCCTTTTCTAAAGTAGTAGCGGACCTGGGTGGTTTCTCCTTTTCTAGAGTGATAACGGACCTTGGGTGGTTTTTCTGTCTATAGATGTGTAACGGCTCTGATGGTTGACGCTGTAAGACCATGTATAATGTATATGTTGTCTAGAATCGTAACGGCTCTGAATGATGGAGAACGTTCTGATTTTTTTTCTGACCAGAATGATAACGGCTCTGTTTCACTAGAGTGGAAACGGCTGTGGGTGGTTTTCTGTTTGGCCGTAACTAACATAACATATTATGTTGATCTCATCTCTTAAACCGCCGTAGGGGTGATAAACCACCCACTGATTCCTGTATAGGAATTTACAACAATAATTTCCTATCTTTCCTCTTCCGTCTTCGCTGTCGTTTTGTTACTGGGTGTAATGTTTCAGGAACTTCAAACATAGCCAACAAATCCAGGTGACTTCTTGTCAACTTCTTGACATCAATACAATCTTCATCCTCTTCCTCATTGTAATTAACGTTCACCGGAAACTTAGTTTCTACCTGTGTTGGCTCTGGTGTTGCCGATGGAACTATTGTTTCTGTGGTAGCGGACCCGATGTCTATTGGCGAATCTCGACTAGTAACTCGATGAAGAACAGTATCAGGCACTATCCTGTTGCGTCTCTTTCCAAAGCATGTTGAAAATTTGCCTCCCATAGTGGTTAACTTGTTATCTCTTTCACTTTTAAAAATTGAAAGAAAACTAAAGACTTGCGCGCTATTGTGACGTCATAATATAAAGTCGTTATAAAGGTAAATGCGATAGTAACGCTGGGGTCAAGTCCATTTACGATGTTGGCAGGGGGGGGGGCGTAGGAAAAAAAATACTATTTAAAGTTTATATCAATATAAATTCAAAGATATCAGGTACTAGTAGGACTTGGTAAGTTATGACAGATACTCCGTTAAAATAGCGGATATAATCATAACATGTCCCATGCATGAATGAAACCTGTCATTAGTTGTCGAGGCAACATCTTCTAACTCGATTTCGTAGATTGTAGAATATAGGCTTAGTTTAATATGGCTCGTCGCTATATAGATACAGCCCTATAATGGCAATATAGCCTATATATATTATATATGTTTTTGTCGGAAAAAGACGCACTTTTAAGTCAAATGGGAGCACCTGCCCATCCACACCTCCAAAATATGGGTTAAGTTTATTTGATACTGAAAATATAGTGGAGTATTTATTGATTTGAATAGACAAAGTAAATTGGTTTTCCAAAAGACCTGAGGCACAAAAGTTGTTTTTTCCTATATGTAAAAAAAGTTACTTTAAAGAGGCATTATGTAAGGGCTAAATCCGCTTTTCCCAGATCATTTTACCGAAATCTAGACTTACTTTCACTGTTGGAGTGAAAGGTTTATTCGTCCCTATTTGAAATGAAATGGGATTTAACGTCCCGACTGAGCTAATTAGGAATAGGACGGACATACGCCATACAGTGTGCTATAAGGGAAATTTTGTCCGGGCAGCGGCACTATGGCCTACTCTTGTATAGAATTCCAACTGCCAGTGGATCTTTTACGTGTATTGTGTTGTTGGGGGTAATGACAACACAAATCTCTTTCAGTGTTTATTTTAAACCAGGAACAGTTACACTTCATTATCATTATACCAACAAAGAAAAAACAATCTCGGTTCTGGGAATGATCTCCCCTTGACCTCTGGTCTCAGACTACCAATTGAAATTAAAACAGCATTGATAGGCTGGACGCAGACCACAAAATATTATGTGAATCATAGAAAACGGGTTATTTTATATGGTCTACCAAGGCATGATTGTAACACGTGCACGCCAATGTATACGTGGGTCCTTGGGTTTTCGTCCCATTCGAACAACTGGACCGTTATACTTTTCAGTCCCTATGTCTTGCACCTCTGACAAGAGGAATGAATGAATGAAATGGGGTTTAACGTCCTACTGTTATGCACTTAACCTGAGCTAATTGAAGACGGGACTCTTGACAAGAGGAAACCACGCCATAAAATCGCAATTAAAATATTTGAAAGTCAATTTAAAGAGACAGTTCTTCGATCGGTTTTAAAATGCTTTCAATCAACAATATTTATTTTTTTGAATAGAATATAAAATGAAATCAGTTACATTTATTACTTGTTAAAAATGGCAATGGCTCTTTAGCTTTATTCAAATTTTCGATATTTTTAATATTTACATATTTTTTTACATTTTCACAGTTTTCGATCCTTTTAGACCTCTGAAAACTGGAGTTGAGCAAACAAATGGCTATAGACTCTGGCCCAGGCTAAGTTCAGTTTTAAATTTCAATACACATATCTTTCTCAAGAGTATATTCTGGATTTCTTCGGGCTTGGTGCCAAACCTCTATAAAACATTTCTTGGTCTGTAAATTAAAAAGAAAATCTTATTGTATATAGAGAATCTCCTACGAGTGTTTTTTGATATCAAAAAATATCAACACAAGTTGATAAAGTAAAAAAAAACGAGGCTCTGCCGAGTTTTTTTTACTTTATCAACGAGTGTTGATATTTTTTGGTATCAAAAAACACGAGTTGGAGATTTTATTTATCACCCAATCCTTTCTTACATGCACAAATAAATAAATATAATTCTTTCCTAAAGATTTCACCTTTACCGATCCTATTTACATTATAGCATAGTGATACATCATTTTTTGACAGCAATTTAGCTATTGTATAGCCCTGTATACTGACCCAGTTTTTTCCTTCAAGATCAATTAAATAAAAGCAGTTTCTTTTTTTCTTTTTTTTTAAAGTCACTCTTTACTTAAACTAAGTGGTTTCTTTAAAATAAAAGAAGGTAGTTCCTTTTTGATTGAACAATCAAATTTATGTAAAGTGATCTCACCACACTGTGTATATATCACTAAAGTGATATCACCACACTGTAGATATCACATTTAACACACAAGCGATATCTACTGTCAAATGTATTATTGGGTGATAAAGAATATTAATTGTGTTTTGCTTTATTTTAGCAGTAACCTAAATCTGATTAAAACACGAATCCTATTTCGTTTCAATTTTTATTATTCAAAATCTCGGTTTTTTTTGTGTGTATTACACTAGGATCTGGAAAAGTTGGTATTGGTTTATGTGAGGGATCAGCTAATGTTGCAGCGAGGTCTTGGCGTGCGATGAACGGACTGTGGGTACCCAACTAGAAACCTCGGCGCTGATTGATTAATCAAATGTCTGACATCATAGCATCAATATTTTTGAGTATCTGCTGCATCCGTGTATTGATGTATTCTAAGCCCAAACATACACGTAACCAACCATACGGCTCAAGGAAGTTAACTTACGACGCGACTTTACAATGCTTATGGAAATAGAAATAAATATAGTTCACTTACAACGCCATCAACAATGGGAGGGCAGTCTATGATGGAGGCACCGTTATTGTTTCTATGATTGCGGCATTCGGATTCCTTCAATATAATATCCATTCTATACATCATACCATTCACAACCTGAAAAAATAAAAACAACACAGCTATTAAAACAAGTATCACCGTACTACTATGGACAGGGAACTGATTATGACTTCATCGAAGCCAGGAATTGGATTTGACGTCATCGAGGCCATCTTGTAATTGTTAATGCGCAAGTCTCAAATGAATAAGCATGCCGAGTTTCATGTCGATCGTACATGAATTATCAGAGCCTTGTACTTTTTTTCGAGGCGTGGTGATCCATTGTGATTTTGCATAAGGAACAAGATTCCGTCCGGGCCTCCAAAACACAATATTGCGTCTCTCTCACTAACACCCTGCGTTAGTTGTCAAAAAGACCTCTACCATTTGATTGACTGGCTGACCAATTTCAATGGTATTTTTTAATTACGTCACAGGTTCCGAATTTGAGAATCCTAATCTTTTAGTTCTTATTTGGGAATCCAGAGCCCTGTTTTCCAAAACAGGATTCTATTTCAACAGTCTGCTCCACTGCGTTCATCAGATATTCAACATTGAAATGACAATATTACCTGTTGAGACGGGCTGTTGATTCTTGCGAGTGTGTGCCAATTAGAACCAATTTGATTGTTCTCAGCATTGATGCTGTCGGTAGCAAAAATAGCAGCGTTTCTGATGTCTTGTGTCACTTCAACATCTGTGAAGCCCCCAGCAAAATATTCTCCGTAGACTGGAATTAAAACCATAAAATTAAAGGCTCGGTAAGTAGCGTATGGTGCTGGCTCACTAATCATGGAGTTCCCAATATCCTCGGGATTTTGAAACGTGATGTTCCGTTGTCAGTAGTGATTGACGAGGGGGTTGGGGCAGAGCTGGAATGGAAAGGCGTCTTAGGCATTACAGATCTCCTGGTCGTTGCAAATCGAAGAAACGATAGACTATAGCGTCGCTATCGGAGCAACATTTCCCCCATATCAACCTCCTTCTGTCGATTGTCTCGCTTCATGTCAGATTTTCGTTTTTCCTGCTAGCACGCAGTGGTGTAAATTAGTCGCGATTGTGTCACACGTTTTTGTATAAAATATTTATGACCTAGTCTGGACACTCGCGTTTTGATACATTTTAATCGACCTACTACAGCTACATAATACATATTCCGCAAAATAATATATTAGAAATTTTATACATACCGGACGCCACTAGGAAAAGTAAAACAGAGGCGACGAATATTTTCTAGCTGTTATATGAACGTGAATTTAACAGTTCAAGAGTTTAATCAGGTTTGTTGTATTTGGTGTGGTAAAAGATGGTGGTTTATATATGTTCATCATCTGTGTAACATGTGGAGATATTACTGATAATCGTTAATGATAACCTTTAAAATAGGAAATTGTGATTAATCCGGGATAGAGCGAAGAACACGTGGAACTCTAATTTATGGTATGACAAGAGGAAGTAAATGAAAATAAATTAAGGGCATATAGATTGCATGAAACCGAAATGCGCACTGCAAAATTATGTGTGTAAAATTAGAAATAGGGAAGTACCGTCCATGCTAAGATGTGGATCATTACAATTGAGAATAGAAACTGGTAGATATTGAAAAAAAACCGGAAAATTCACTGCGATAGAGGAGAAGTTAAGGACGAAGAGCATTTAATTTTTAACTGTGATAATCATGTCTCAAACCAACATTAGCTTTTATTTTTAATGACAAATGAACAGATTTTACGTTTTTTTGCCTCTTGTATTTTTAAGATGTTTGAATCGAGATCTAGCTTGAGAGTGATGTGATATTTAAAGTTCGTAATTTGGTATTATTTTTTTCCTGGTTTATTCTTATTTATGTAATTTATTAATTATAATAATGTGAAAATTTTAACCGTGTCTCCACGTCGACATCGGCTGGCATCTACTTTTTACTTGAATGTAACTATATGTATTAATATTTTAAAACTTCTGAATACATGTAGATGGTGACATGTTAATAAATTATCTTTTATCTTTTATGGATACAATGATTGTTAGTTTCGTATTTTAATAACCGTTTTATTTCGAATCAACGGATATTAATGATGTGAAAACAGATAGTAATGTGTAGCTTAGGTAACTTTTAATTCATTTAGACTAGAAATGGACACAGATAGGTCGCAGCTCATTTGATAATTTACATTCTATCCTTTCTGTTTTATTACTGTAATTTCTAATCAGTTATATTCGGCGAAATACGCGAAGAGTCGAAATTGAATGACAATCTTGGGCGCGATTCGTGTGGCAATTTTAAAATTTTGATTTTGTCTTAAAGGACCTAAGTCCGTAACACAAAATCCTCCAAAGTCGTCGACATCGAAAACAAGAATTATTGGTCAATTTAAATCAACATTGATGATGTAAACTTACCGGGAAAAGATGAGCTTCTGATATGCGATATTTAAGATAAAATAAATTTTTTAACATTGGTACACGAATCGTGTACCATAATGCGCTTCAGCCCCAGTTGTAATAAGAGACTCGAGGGACGAGGCTAGACATATTACACCAAACAAGACGGTACATGTAGACTGGAATAACCAGACGCTAAAAAAGTGCACAAGATTGATACTGCATGGCTTATTTCGTCGAACATAACTGATTTGAAATTGGAGTAAAAAAGGAAACCATTGAATGTAAATCCGTTTATATACATTCATATTACAGTATGCTATGCGTTGCGACCCACTTTTGTCAATTTCTAGGTCCAAAATGTTAGCGATTTAGCTCCTTTAAATATTGGATATCACAGGCCCATCTTTTCAGGGTAAGATAACAGCATCAATGTTGAGTTAAATTGACCAATAAGTTTGTAATGTCTAAGACTGTGTTGAGTTAGCGACTTGCATCCTTTAAAGGACGTATGGCTCTATTCATTGGAAGCTGAAATTACGAAGATGGGTCTAAAAGCATATTTTAATATAATTTATATAACATAATTTATGTTCGGTGAAATACGTCAACAGTCGAGATTAAACTACATGTACACCGTTTACGGCTGCTTAGTTCATTCTGAGCGGGTTTTTTAATTTATTATTTAGCGTTTGTTAATCAGTCATTGCCTATTACTTCTGTATTGTCTTAGGGGGGGGGGGGGGGCGAATAGTTAGCACGTGCGTGATGTATCATAAATCATGTCATTGAGTAGGGTCACCTGTCCAACCTCATGGGTTTTCTCCGGGTCCTCTGGTTTTCTCCCAATGCTAAAGACCCCTACGCGCAAGCGAATTATTAAAATTAAATTAAAACCATATGTTAGTCACGAAATAATTTGTGTCGGATGGACGTTAAAAACCCATTTCTCTCTCTCTATCTCCCGTATTGTCTTGTAGAATATGTATTTATTTGTTCAATTGTTTGAAAAGGACCAATATTGATTGTCGATTCGTGTTTTTGATTTCTAATATCATGGAGGCTTAGCTCCTTCACGATCCGACATTAGGGGAAAGTTGTGAGGTTTTGTCGTCGGGATCACTCCATTAGTTTATTCGTATGACTGACTGTGATCCAGCCCCAGGGTCGCGGAGTCTAGAGAGGTTTGCTGAGTAATGTGTGTGGGTTTTTTTTAGATTGTGGATACCTATATTATGGTGTGGGGTGATTAGACACGGATTCGGTCAGTCCATTTTTTTGGAAAAATTGGTGAATTGAAAAGTATAAGTCACCTGCCCGGGCGCTTTCGCATCATGAGGTTCCGGCTCATCCTCGTTCCGTTTAAGGCTTTCGTCGCCGTCAGCCTACTACGGGCCTGTTTACGATGGAATGAATGAATGAATGAAATGGGGTTTAACGTCCTACTATTATGCACCTAACCTAGACTAATTGAAGACGGGCATACGCCATAATATACAGTGTGCTATTAGGGAAATTTTGCCCGGGCAGCGGCGCTACGGCCTACTCTTATATCGAATTCCAACTGCCAAGGGATCTTTTACGTGCACTTCAATGTGTACACGGGAACTCGGTTTTTCGTCCCATCCAAACGACTAGACAGCTGTCCTTGTCAGACCCTCCTTCTGCATCACTGACAAGGGGAAATCACGCCGTAAAAATCGAGATGAACTTTCTCGGCCAATGCAGGGATCAAACACCCGACCTTCAGGCTAGCGAGCGCGCCAGTGTTGATCGATCTAGGCTGAATAGCGAATAGTTTATGTGATGAAAAAAAATGTTTTTGCTGTTTGGCTTCTGATGGTTACAGTTTTGGGTTTTTCCATGTGTTTGCTTGCTTAGAATTTCCTGTCAAAATCTTATCTGATTATTATATCAGTAAATAGTTTATCTAATATTTCTGACTAGTATGTTCGGAGGTCGTATGCCATTGGCCCAAAATCATTGGGTCGGTCGGACCCAAAAATTCTAAGAGTGTAGGCCTACATGTATTTAGTATGTCATAATGTTGTGTTGAGTCTCAGATTCTGTGATTAAAAAGTGGCCTCTAGTTACCCGAGATATACGCCAACATACCAAATACCCCCTTCCACTCGCTCAGTTGCGTGCCCTAGGTTTCGGGGGCACAGTCTGGTACAGTTTTGTGTTGTGTGGAAATTCACTGGTCCAGTGATTTCTGGTAGTCAACACAACGTTGATGTTGTCATGTTGACCATGCACGATTCAATCAGTTTTATCCGGGCGGCAATTAATACGCGCTATCTAATATCTATTGCATATCGGACTATCTGATAACCGGTGTCATTATGTCGTCAGATTGTTGGTGACTGACGTGACTAGGGGATTAAACTATGAGACGATGACTGTCAACGGCTGTCAATGGAGCGGGGATACACCTGCACTATTCGATGTTCGTTAATTCGTCTATTGAACTTTACTTGATGAAAAAAAATGTCTCGAAATCAGAAATGAAATGCGGTTTAACGTCATACTTTTTATCACCGACCGGGCTAATGAAGATGGGTTTCGACCTAGCTATGAGAACATAGCTAGAAACGTTAAGATATACTTATGCCATGATGTGTTTGTTTTTAGCTACGATTGGATGCCTTAAGTTCCCAGTGTCAAAACTCAATTTCTTTATTAATCCATGTACCATCTTAAATATAAGTTAGTTTTATACTATTAGTACTTTTTTTTATTACACATACGCACACTCGTCCAAAGCATGCACCACTGACAAAGGAAAACCATGCCGGAAAATCCCATGAACTTTCTAAGCCAACACCGGGAGCGAATTCGCGACCTCCACGCTAGCGAGCCAGCGTCTTACTCACTTACTCACCAAAAGAACAGTGTGGCGTGATCAATAATTATGCAATACAGTAAATGAAATTCATCGATGAGAGTTACCTAAACGGGTTATCGTATGAGAAAAATCTATTCTTGATACAACTCATGTGGGGAAACTCCCCACCATTCATTGTATACATGATTATCTATGACCTTTATTGCATTCAAGGTCAGACGTGCTGATTGTAAAATATAGGTCTGCATAATTTCCATACGACATTTAAGTACACTATAAGAGAGATAAACATGTTGCTAAAAATAGTACACTATTTAATGGTCATGCACTTATTTATTCATTCGGTGGGGGGGGGGCAGAATGCAGAATGGCTATCACATGCGTGCTGTATCATAAAGCCTGCCATTGAGTCAACTGGCGTGGTTTCGAATTCCCCGTTGTACGCGACAAGGAGTAGGGTCGCCTGTCAAACCTTGTGGGTTTTCTCTGGGTACCCCGGTTTTTCCCCACTGCTCCCATTGAAATAAAATCAAACCATATGCTAGCCCCGAAGTGACCTAGTTTGTGTCGAATGGAAGTTAAATCTCATTTCTCTCTCTCATAATTTATTCATTCATTATTTAGAAGTATAGATGAAAATGTTATAATTTAAAAGGGAATTAAACAGTATATACATCTAGCTGTTTCTTCCCATTTAGTATCTTTCTTTGTGTCCTCTGGTCCCCCCCCCCCCACTGATAAAGACCCCAAAGCGAATTATTGAAATAAAATTTAACCATAATAGGTTGGTCCCGAAATGCCCTAGTTTGTGTCGAGTGGACGTTAAACCCCATTTCTCTCCCTATTTAGTTATGTAGCCATTATGTAATCCAGATGTAACAGTAATTATTTATAAGCTGTTTCAATGGTGTGTAGTAATTAAACTGGGATATACAGGTCACAATTGTTTGTAATACGATAGAGAACTTAGTGGAAACGTCACTCAGTAAAAGCAGTACCTATTATTTATCAGATTTGTCCGCAGTAAGTATTCGGGATAATATTAAAGGGACAATAACACTCTTGCTGGCTTGACAGCTCAAGAAAATAAATGATAGCCTTATTCTAAGTACTATAGATATTAACTTGTTCAGGGGGTTCGAAATTATTTTTAAATCCAAGTCACATTTTAAAAAAGATTTACGTAAGGCCTTTCAAAACACATACAGTTGAATTTGCCCAAAACAGTTCCCTTGACAGCTGTGCACGGCGGAGAGATCGGAATTTGTGTTGGACTATAAACCCTATATCATTTCATTTATTTTTGTGGAGACGATATGATTTTCTACACATTACAATATAATTTTGTGATACATGTAGCAAAGTGTAATGTTGGACAGCGATAGAATTGCCTCTAGGGTTATACAATACTGTTTGGTCAGCCATTCATATAAGGCAAGCTTTCAATCTGATCTTAAATCTACATACTTTATGTAATATTACGGCGTGGTCACCGAAATAGAAAATCCCGTAAACACCTAGTTATGGACCATCCGTATTGGATGAATGATAACAGGAACCCAGACTGGAAAATGCCGACAAACCTTTTCGGACAACACAAGGATCGAGCCCGGTACCACCTGCATTCCCCTTGTCAAAAGTACACACTGTTTTCTTCCGATTATTGAAAAACCTGGAATGATATCTAACACTTGTGTGGGCTAGGGTACCGAAAGATAGGGGGTCCTTGGAACCCCCCCCCCCCCTCTGGCCAATAGAAAATTTTGAAATATGTTAATTCCGAGAACGCTGTTTAGAGCGCCTCTAGCATTCAAAATACCAACATAAAACCCTTTGAAATACATGATAATGAAAGAGACAAACGCGTGATTAATCACAATTTAATTTGACATTCAATACACCATTCTACATCAAGAAAATGGAATAAGTTTTTTGAGCGAGACAGTAGATTTAGTGACAAGATTCTTGCAAGAGCTCATATTCATTATCAGGGCATGGGTATACATGTATACCTCAGAAAAGGGCAGGGTACCCGGAACATATATGTAAAAATGCATAATATTTTATACATTGCAAAGATTACATGAACTTTTAGCAGAATGAAACATCTAACACATGTATATAAATTAATGCATCTTTATTGGCAAAGAAGAAATGGGCTTTTAGCAGAATAAATTCTACCATAGTGTTTCTAAATACACATGCGGTTTTCGGTAACATTAAATTGTATTTTTACCTTGAATATACGGGGTGGGTCGGTGGGTGTTGTGTAAGTTAAGGATGATTTAAATTATGATGCACGTTTGGAATTTAAAAGTTTGCAACTATTTACACTATCTTAACCATCGAATGCTAACTGCAATAAAGTTCATTTGAATACAGGCAAAGAGAACACGCCAGTCACATTGACAAAAATATAGGTTAACGTTTTCATATTTTAGTATTAATGATATTTTATCAACACATCACTAATTTAACCAAATAAATCATAGATTCCCAAGATAAAGCGATGGGTACATCTTGTTGTATAGATACACTGTCCATGAAACATGTCAAACAGAAGTCTCACCTTCGGGTATAACTATTATGTGGTTATTACGTCACAGGTATGTAACTCATATAATTACCGATAAGAAAAAATGGCGTATTACGTCATACAAGGTCTCGCTGACATGTACGTATAATCGATGTGCACTTTTGAATAACGTAAAAAAAGACAAAGGATTGGGGTAGGGGTAGGGAGTAGATGTATCGCCTCATAGAGTATTTTAATGTTCGTCTCTCTATTTCAGTCGGTAGATTATAATTTTTTGGGGGGGTCGGATGCGTAAAACCAAAATATTTATAAGTGTGATACAGGCCTAGTTGACAGAGGTATGTTGCACATTTTTGTTGAATTCAATATACTATTTATCCGCCATTGATAGTTTTGTTAACAAAATACCAACAGATATAAACACCGATAAAATTGTTAATCTGCTACTCTTACAAATAATGATAAGATAGCAAGTAGCAAGCAGGATGCGTTGTGCCAGAGCGTTTATTGTTTCTTCAGAAGATATAGCTTAGATTGTCTCCCCCCCCCCTCCCTTTTTTATTCAATAAATATTGGTATCTGAAAATAAACCGGAGCTTATAATAATTGCTTCTCCAGGATAGATTATTTCATATTATCGTGGACCTTATAATACATTATAATACTTGATTCTCCAGGATAGGTTATTTCATATTATAGTGGACCTTATAATACATTATAATACATATTATAGTGGACCTTATAATACATTACTAGGCGCATATGATGTTATCATGTCCAATCTATAAACTTGTAAGTCCCAGTAAGGGAAATAATTAAGCGGATTTAGAATTTTTCCTAATACGCATTTTGGTGCACGATAAGTGTTACCAGAGAGCCATAATATTACGATTAAAAATAAAGTGCTGTGTGCATGTTATCATTCTGACAGTACTTTTTTTAAATTTTTTTATTATGTTTGTCCTAGATTAATAACCGTGGAAATTTAAGACATTCATTAAGAACAAAAATTCAGTCAACAAAATCAACTAAAATTGGGGAACAATACAATTTTTCATCTTTTACAAACGTCCAAGTGGAATTGAAAGCTTCAACTTTAACTTTTTATTTGCATTACGTCCATTAAGAAGAGTATACAAAAAAATACAGATTCGTTAACATACATGTACATGCATACAAAACGTAGGCCTACATTTGACATGGAATACTATATGGGGATAACGTGACATAACTAATAATGAAAATATGAGATAAAATATCCATGTACCATTGGGATGATACCAATGAAAATCAACAATGAAAGTATGACAATGAAATAAAAGTAAACAATGAAAGTATGACAATGAAATGAAAGTGAAATGAAAATATAGAGTAAAGGCATACCTTGTACATAAGTGTATGATATAGGGTGAGAACATTCAGTCAAAAAAAAAAGAAGAATTAGACCCGACAGATACACCCCTTTCCTTAAAAGCATGGTATGTGTACTTCAATTGCTACTGCCCAATAACGCTCTTGTAATAATATGTCCCAATATTTATTCTGGTCAACAAATTGTACTATTTTACAATATTCCAATTAATTTATGATACAAATTTCATAGTAACACACCTAATTTTAAAAATTGGAAAAATTCTACTATAGGCCTATGATTTGAAGAGCCTTACGTAAACCTTTTCAGATGTGACTTGGATTTAAACATATTTTCGAACCCTCGGAACAAGTAAAATAGGATGTAATGGATAATTCACACAACAAGTAGGACACTTAAACATCTAGTACTTAGTTTTAGGCTGTTATTTATTTTCTGGAGCTGTTAAGCCAGCAAGAGTGCCATTGTCACTTTAAGGAAATAAGACGGATTAAAAATAATTTAAAAGGTTAATTGACTATAGATGATATAAGAGTCGCATGTATAATTGTAACAATGGCAAATCAAATAGTGACGTTCTGGTATTATCAAACTTAATCAAATGATTAGGACGACCTATATAATAGTATAGGCTACATTACGACGTTCATCGATACGAAATGTCAAAGTACCGAGTTCTTGATCCTCGTAAGTATGTCAACACTAGGTGGCGTTTTGCAGGGACCTATTTCTGATTGGCTGACTCTTTCATAAATAGCCGGCTCGACTGAATATCGTTCTCTTTCAGAAAATCATTTCCAACTAGTCAAAAGCTCTTGAATAAATACTTAACTCTGTGAATCGTTAATCGACGAAAATTTTAACGGTAAATGGTGTAAACAAAATAAGAACATTTAATGTCGCTATCGTCTAGGCCTGAAATACTTTAAATGACTTTGCATTAGTTTGACATTCATTATTGTAAACACGCTAGACCAAATTCACCAATTCCTGTTTGTTTACATTTTATCCTTCGGAGGTCGATGCTCGCCGTCTTATTTATTTACTATTCTTACTCTGTGATACCTACTGATAGAACAGTCTCATAGCATTTCTGCTGGTTTGTTTCTACCGACAAATAATAATCGAAATATACGAATCATATTTGAGGCGTACAAAAGATTTAGATCTATTCTATTGCGTTTATTGCTATACCTAATTGCTTTTTTCTTATTAGTATATTACATACTGTAAACACAATGCATAGAATTCAGAATTGTATTTAATTCCTCATTTAATAATTTAAAAAGTATGGCATTTATAATATTTATATTCACATAAATCCATGCACAGTGCCATCAATGCATTTTTAGATCTATAGTTAATTTCTTAATTAGCATTAAAATAATTTATATGGTGATACCACGTACCTGAATTGTTCTCTCATTTTATAATTAAATTTCTTCCACTTTCATCATTATATTTAATTAATTTTCTTCTTTTTCTCTTCAGTTTGTCGTCAATTTTTATTGAGAAAAATCTGTCAAAATGCCCGAAGTGGCACCTAAAAACAATTTAAGCGCAAATAATGGAGAGCAAGAAAATTGCTCTGACTCAAACTCCTCCCCAAATACTTCTCGATCATCTTCTCCATCGAGGTTAAGACCAAAATACAATCGTCTAATTGAAAGAATAAATCGTCGCAAGTATTCAGGTGATACATGGTTTTCATTGGAATTTTTTCCACCACGGACAAATAATGGAGCTTTGAATTTAATACAAAGGTAAGTCTGACTTTTCTTTAAATAAATTATTATAGAATAAATTTAAGAATCCCTGCCAAACAGAACCACGATCAGACTTGAAGTTAAATTTATTCAACGTTTCTGGTTAAATACCCTTTATCAGACATTTATTCACAAGACAAGCCCATAATGCCACTCAAAAGAACATTTTAAATGACTGTGATATTGAATGGATTGGAAAACCTGCGCCATTTGATAATTTCGTGTTAAAGTAGTGGACACGTAGCCAAATCGGCGTCAAAATTCACCTTGTGTGTCCACTGACATTCGGTGGAATGATTCACCCGAACCAAACAGATTTTATATATTCGCCTGGTGTGTTCGCTTCATCGAAGCATTCAGCCGACTGTAGAGTTCATTACCCAATCATCATATCGAGAAGTCACATGATTGAATAAAGACATAGACGTTGGCGCCGCCATGTTTAGTCATGAGACATCAATCAGCATCCAAGTTCCCCTAGTGTGTCCACTGACATTTGGAGGAATGATTCGCCCGAACCTAACATATTTTATATTTTTGCCTGGTGTGTCCGCTTTACCAAAGCATTCAGCCTAATGGAGGATTCATTACCCAATCACCATATCAAGAAGTCACATGATTGTTTGAAGACATAGATATTGGCGCCGCCATGTTTAGTCATGTGACATGAAAGGTGATGCAATCGACTGGTGAATCAAGCGAAGCATTTAAGTGTCCACCCATTCGGCGGAATAAAATTTGCCGCCAATTGATTCGGCCAAATAATTTGGCTAATGTGTCCACTGCTTAAAATGGATAATCAAAACTTTGTTTATTGTAGCAATGGTACAATCGCGATTATCTTGTCAAAACTTTCAACATATTTATTTTTCATTATCTATTACAAAACTATTAAATTTTATATTTTTAAATTTATAGTGATTAGGTAAAAGCCTCAAGAATGAATGAATGAAATGGGGTTTAACGTCCTACGCTTAAGCACCTAACCTGGGCTAATTGAAGACGGGCATACGCCAACAGTGTGCTATGAGGGAAATTTTGCCCGGGCAGCGGCGCTACGGCCTACTCTTATATCGAATTCCAACTGCCAAGGGATCTTTTACGTGCACTCCAATTTGTACACGGGACCTCGGTTTTTCGTCCCATCCGAACGACTAGGCATCTGTCCTTGTCAGGCCCTCCTTCTGCATCACTGACAAGCGGAAATCACGCCGGAAAATCGAGATGAACTTTCTCGGCCAATGCAGGGATCGAACACTCAACCTCCAGGCTAGCGAACCAGCGCCTTATCCACTTAGCCACCGTGATCCCCAAAAGCCTCAAGAACATTTTAACTGTTAATTTCTATGACTTTATATATAAAACACAATAAATACTTTATAGAAAATATTTAAATATAAGTGTTAAGAAATGGGATACTGCTATAAATTGTCATTTTCATTGAAGCAATTTTCTCGCTTATTTGAGGTAAACAGATAGGTCCAAAATTGAAATACCTATTAATATTATACAGGCCATGATGTATGTGAAATTTTTTTAAAAATCTGATTGTACTCATTTATTACATATATAGCTGGTTGATAGACACAAAGTACAACAGAAGGGATTAATAACTTCCCAAATATATTTAGGAATAAAATCCAAGTGCCTGAAGTGCTCTCCAAAATGCGAGTGTAACCCCGCTGGCTCATGGACACCGCATTTTAAAATATTTCCATTCACACTGTTGTATGAGATAGTTGACATGTAACACATGGGTTATCTTAGTTCATTCACTTATCATTCTTTCTATAAACTAGATAAAGTTATTATATAATCTGTGATTTAGGCTACTATAAAAGCAGCTGTTATGAACAAGGATAGAAACTATTATCATGGAAATCGACGACCAGATTTATGAATGAATAGAGATAAACATGAGAAGTAGATCATATAGTCCCATATACACATGTATTATCTACTATATATAGTTCAAACTGTGTCATATATATTAAACAGACAGGGGCTATTATCGTCTGAGATAAAATTTACCCTTTAAACATTGCTACAGCTCACTGCAAAAAATATTTTGCTAAATATTTGTTTTAGGGATTTAAGAATTTGTTCTCTAGCTTATATTGTGCTGAATTCAACTTCATAACAATGGTGCATGTTACATTGTTACGCCAGTGTCTAGAATCTTTGTAAAGACTAAATACGATCCTTTAAACTGCATCATTCAGTATTTTAGAAACCATGGTAACTTGCTCACTGACCAGAAGGTCCGTTTTTCACCCCACTGTCATCTATGATCATTTCCAGTGTGATTTTCCCGCATCCATGGTACAGAACTGATTGAGACTATTACCTTAACCATGCTCCTGTAGACGTAACATGTTATTTTGTGAGTACACCCCCATCCTTTACAGGGATGACCCTAACCCTTAATGGTACGCAATACTGGTAATTTATGATGGGGACAGAATTTTTTAAGAAATCAATCCCATGTTTTAGGATGTAAATTAAGTAACCTTTTTTTTCTTTTGTAGATTTGAGAGAATGGCTAGAGGTAAGCCATTATTTTGTGATATAACATGGCATCCCGCAGGAGATCCTGGTAATACCGAGAAACCAACAAGCTCAACATGTATTTCTGGAACCATGGTCAATTATTGTGGAATAGAAACCATGTTACACATGACCTGCTGTAACCAAAGTGTAGAAACCATCAAACAGAATTTACAAAAAGCCAAAGATCTGGGTATCCGAAATATCCTGGCTTTAAGGGGAGGTAAGAATTGAATCAAAATATATTATGATAAATAAATAGACACTTAATACAATTTAAGTGCAGAAGAACCACACTACACACAAAATAAAAACCAATAAGACAAACCTGTGGACACAATATACACAGGCATTGTGGAGAAACAAAAAGATATATTATCAACTCGTATGCATCCATGTAGGCATAGAAATAATCATTTAACAATTCAAAGTTCAGCCACTCAAACTAAAAATTCAAAGGACAACATGCTATGGAACACAAGTAGGCCTACTGTTTATGACTGAGTTAGATTTCCGCTGTGCTTCTCTACTCTTTATCGAGCAAAAAGAAAGACTAAAGTATGCTAGTCGAAGCAACGCTCAAACAGTAATTGCAGAAGTTCTTAGACTAGTGTCCAGTGTATTTCCAGTTCAATTACCAAATGCTATTGAAACAATTCGATTATCTTCTGTAGGTGGACCTCCATTTTAATATTCCAGTTTCTGGACTTGTTTTCTGGTTTGAGAATCTGATGTTTTACATACATCTTTTGATTTATATTTTGTAGATGCTTTAAGTGAGAATGGAGAATGGCAGCATGTTGAAGGTGGATTAAACTATGCTACAGATTTAGTCCGTCTGATCAAACAAGAACATGGAGATTATTTTGTTGTTTGTGTAGCTGGTAAGTCTAATTCTGCTCAGTCAGCAGCTTTAGTATCTGAATCCTCTCATGCAGAAAATTTAGGGTGTTAAACTCCATTTTGTTCATTCATTCTTTCTTTCCTCTCCTCACAACTGCCTTAATAATGTACCAATGTGTAAACTTGTATCCTGCATTAAATAGGAGAATAATGATTTTAATAGATCAATAATTCTATTCACAGAAAGATATCACAGATTGGCTTCATTGTTTTTCCTCCTTTAAAATTCACAGCTTGCTAAGCTGGATAATTTAAGCAAATTTTCTTTATTTATATGACAATGGTGATTTCTCAAGTACCAAAATACATGTATTAAAGGATATTTTGATTATATAATCCTTGGCAGAAAGCTGTTTGAAGAAAGACATTACTCATGATACAATAACAGATTTTGTAAGGCCTATATTTTTATTGTAGGTTATCCCACTGGACATCCTGAATGTACATCTTATGAGGATGATTTGATACATTTAAAAGAGAAAGTCGATGCTGGAGCAGATTTTATAATTACTCAACTTTTCTTCAAAGCCGAAACATTTTTAAAATTCCAGAAAGACTGTAAAAGGATTGGAATCACATGTCCTATTGTACCAGGAATTCTTCCAATTCAGGTTTGTTGAATACCAAAACTCATTTTCAAATGTAAGAGTAATCTCCCTTAGCACATCAAGGGAGATAATATAATGTTTTGTTTCTAATCAATTTACAAGTAATAAAATTAGTTTTATTTATTATCTCGAGTGAAGTTTATACCATGTTACACATAAAACCAGGTAAAGTCGGCTGTGAACTGGCTGATTTGTTCTTAAACAGAGTTGTCTCCCTTAGCACATCAAGGGAGATAATATTTTGGTTTGTTTATAAATCATTTTCCTGGGGTGTCAAATTTCATCTTAATAGTAAGGTTTCATGTATCCTTTCATAATTTATTGCAAACAAAAACTTTTCCTCACTTCAGAATCAGAAATTTGTCTTATGCTTGATTTCTTATTTTACAGGCGTACCAATCTTTACGTCATATTGTGAAATTATCTAAATTAGAAGTACCGCAGGAGATTATAGACGCTATTAATCCTATTAAAGAGAATGATGCTGCCATTAGAAATTTTGGCATAGACCTTTGTGTGGACATGTGCAAACCTTTGTTAAAATCTGGAGAAGTGAGCGGTCTCCATTTTTACACGTTAAATCGCGAAGTTGCAACTATTGAAGTGTTAAAAAGACTTGGAATGTGGAACGAAGAAATTCAAAGACCTTTACCGTGGAAACTAACAGCCAACCATGCAAGATGCAAGGAAGAAATAAGACCCATATTTTGGGGGTGTAGACCAAACAGTTATGTGTACAGAACTTCGAACTGGGATGAATTTCCCAACGGACGATGGGGCAATTCGTCTGCTGCCTCGTTTGGTGATTTAAAACACTATCATTTATTTTATTTAAAAAGTAATTCTACGAAAGAACATTTGTTAGAAATGTGGGGACATGAAATAATGTGTGAAGAAGATGTGTGGGATGTTTTCTACAGATATATAACCTGTAAAACAAATAAAATGGGAAAACAGGTACAGTTTTTAAAAAAGTTTTGTTATAATGTGTTGACTATTTTTGTTAAAACTCTAGGGATGTTTCAATCTGATTAAAACACAGATCCAATTTCGTTTTGTTTTTTATAGTTCCAAATTTCGTTTTTACTACCGTTTACTACACTTGGATCTGGAAGACTTGTTATTTAACTCAAGTTCTACTTGAAATGAGGGGTCAGCCAATCAAATGGCGTTTGACCTTTTTTGGGGCAGAACTTTTTTGGGTATACATTACCAGCAATAGAAATCAAAACGAGGCAAAAGTAGATTTTAAAAAGCATGGTGGTTGCTAATTGGTTAATCGAATGACTGATGTTATCGGGTCAAATGTCGCTTGCTTGGTACATGTACCTGCATCATAGAACTTGAACCCCCACTATAACATGTTAGATCTACATGTAGTGTAGGCAATCGAAATATAAAAGTATAAAAAACGAAATGAAATATAGATCTTTATTTTAATTGGATTGGGGATGTTTATTCTTATTTAAAATATAAATGATAAATTTGAGCCCCATAATTATATAAGTATTTCAATTTTTTATTAGCCATATATCATGATTGGCTGTTCAACCCTTTAGCTTGTCAACCACCTGATATGGTGTTGTCTAGGGAGCTGTATTTTCATGCAGGCTCAAAATAAGCTACAGACCCTAATATACACAACATTTATTGTTCTATTATTATCTGCATGCATCTTTATTAATTTCTGATTTCTTACAACCTTTTACTTGTTTTCAGGTGACAGAAATTCCGTGGGATGATGGTGAAATGTCAGCGGAAACCGCTTTAATTGCTGATAGATTAGCAGAGGTCAACAGACAGGGTGTTCTTACTATAAATTCTCAACCAAATGTTAATGCTGCTCCTTCAGATGATCCAAAGGTCGGCTGGGGAACCCCAAATGGCTACATCTTTCAAAAGGTATTTGATTTAGTTTTGAAGTAAAAGTTTAGAATCAGAGTTTGAATATGTTCATATTATCTGTTTCTGACCGTTGTGTGTTTGTTGGTCTGAAATTTGGGTTATAAGGGCTGCTCAAGGTGGGGAGTGACATAGGCCTGGTGACATTGCACAACAACTTCCAGTTTCACAGTCATAATGCTTCCAGTTTCAGGAAGTGTTGATGGTTCCTCCTGAGCATTGCCCTCTTAACAACAGCTAGTATGAAGTAAAACAAATCTCTATTTTATTTATCACCAAAAGTTTTCTGTCCGTTTTGTATTACATTTATTTTAAATCCGCTGACAATCTATTAATTGTATCATTTGAATTTCCAGGCATATTTAGAGTTCTTTACGTCTCCAGCAAATGTTGAAGTTCTAAAGGAAATATTAAACGACTATCCTTTGGTCAATTACCACATCATTAATTATACAGTAAGTTTTGTCTATTATAATTTGGGGGGGGGGGAGAGTCACAGTGGGTAAGATGCTGGCTCGCTAGCCTGAAGGTCAGGTGTTCGATCCCTGCATTGGACGAGAAAGTTCATCCAGATTTTCCGCTATGGTTCCCCTTCTCAGTGATGTAGGATGGAGGGCGTGACAAGGACAGCTATCTAGTCGTTCAGATGGAACGAAAAACCAAGGTCCTATGTACACATTGGCGTGCACGTAAAAGAACCTGTGGCAGATGGAATTCGATATAAGAATAGGCCGTAGCACCACTGCCCGGGCAAAATTTCCCTCATAGCACACTGTATGGCATAAGCCTGTCTTCATTAGCCCTGTTTAGGAGCAGAATGGTAGGATGTTAAACCCCATTTTATTTCATTTCTATTAAAATGGTATTTAATGTATGATTTATCAGGCTGGTGCTTTACACTTGAACACTGTGTTTAAGCATTCCGAAAGGGTTAGTGAACACTTTGTTTAAGCATTCTGAAAGTCTGAATTCCATTTGGGCCCTTTGACTTATGACCTTATGTCTGATGTGTGTTTGTGTCTCTGTCAGCGAATGTAGCATTTGTAGGAATTAAATGAAGAAAAGGGTTGAATGGAAGTGTTATTCTGGTGTGTTTCTTGTTATAGGGAGAAGCAGATTATACCAACTGTGATGAGTCCGAACCTGTTGCTGTAACGTGGGGAGTTTTTCCTGGTAAAGAAGTACTACAACCAACAGTAGTTGATCCAATAGCGTTTAAATCCTGGAAGGTAATTAATCTACACTATTCTCAAACAAAATAATTGTATGCTGCCATCCTCCTGCATCTCTGATTTTTGTCTAAAATTCCTATTTTGTGTGTGGGTTCATTTAAGATATCTCTATGTTCCTACAATAAAAGTTTCAAACAAGCCAAGAAAGACCAAAACAGGTAGAGGAGTAAATGTGGCAAATTTAATTCAAGTAACTAAGTTATCCTCTAATCCCTGTCCTATAGATTCCAATTTTAATTTCTGTCTTTTAAACTGTAAGTCAATTAGAAATAAAGCCAATGAAATTCATGAATTTATTTTGGATAATAACCTTGATATTTTTGTCTCAATTGAGACCTGGTTGAAAGATGATTGCAGCATTACTCTAAACCAACTTCTTCCAACTAACTACTCTGCATTGGCGTCCAATCGTACTAATAAGAGGGGAGGGGGCATAGCAGTCTTTTTCAAGTCTACCATTAAAGCACATAAGATTAAAATAGGTCCCTTTTCTAGCTGCGAAATTCAACACACCGCCATCAAAAATCACAACGAATTATTTCATCTCATCTCATTGTATCGGCCTCCAAATTCTGCCTCCATTGAGACTTTTTTCAATGACTTATTGGACATACTTCATGAAATTACGTCATGTGCTGGAAAATTTTTGATATGTGGTGGTATAAATCTCCACCTGGATGTTGATTCCAAAGCTACTACACAGTTCTACGATATACTAGAATCTTTTGACCTGGTTCAACATGTGACTAAACCTACTCACAATAAAGGCCACCTACTAGATGTCCTTATTACCCGTAGATCTGACATTATAGTGTTCAACTTATCTGTAGACAACCATCTCATTTCTGATCATTTTTCAATCATGGCTAACCTCTCACTTCCAAAACCAAAATCATTAAAGCAGGCTGTATCATATCGTAAACTGAGAGCCATCAATTTAATCAACCTGAAATCGGATATCTTAAATGACAGCGACCTTAATAAAATTAGCGATTTCTGTGATATTTCGGACCAACTTCAAATCTATAATACAGAGCTCAAAAACATTATTGATAGCCATGCACCAATTGTCAGAAAAACACTTACCATCAGACCAAATCGAAAATGGTACAACGATTCTGTACGTGAAAGCAAACATGCACGTCGGAAGGCAGAAAAAGTCTGGCGTAAGAGTAAGCTCGAAATCGACAGACAAATATATGCAAAGGCTCGTAATGATACTAATATCCTCATCAATCGGACCAAACAGAATTTTGTTTTAAATAGTATACAGAACAATAATAAAAACCCTAAAGAACTGAACAAAATTTTGAACAATATGATGAAAACTAGCGACACTACCGTTTTACCAGAACATAATGATCCCAAGCTACTCGCTGAATCTTTTAGTCAGTTCTTCAACAATAAAATTGTAACCATACGTAGGGAACTTGATAATAGTTCTTTATCGGTATCTGATAACGATATTGAAGTTAACTTCACTGGTTCACCACTATCAACGTTTCCAATATCTGATGATGATGAAATCAAATCTATTATTTCCACATCCTCTTCCTCTTCTTGTGAGCTAGATGTATTCCCAACCCATCTTGTTAAAAGCTGTTCTACAGAACTTTGTCCTATTCTTTGTAACATTGTGAATACATCCCTATCTACTGGACACTTTCCTGATCAGTTGAAAGTAGCTTTGGTCTTTCCACTACTCAAGAAGAGTACATTAGATTACAACGTCTTGAAATCCTACAGACCTGTTTCAAACCTGTCTTTCATCTCCAAACTTATTGAAAAGGTTGTAGCAGCACGTTTCAAAGCCCATCTCAAATTACACAATCTTAACGAACCCTTCCAATCAGCATACAGAAGCAAGCATAGTACAGAAACTGCCTTAACTCGTGTGAATAATGATATCCTTACCAGTCTTGATAATAAAAATGTGGTATTACTGGTTCTTCTTGATTTAAGTGCCGCCTTCGACACAATCGACCAATCCCTATTATTAAAACGGCTTCATGATATTTTCGGACTTGAGGGTAATGTGCTGAATTGGTTCCGGTCTTATCTAACATCCCGTCATCAATCCGTTGTCATCAATAATGTCAAGTCTTCATCTGTAGAACTTAAATTCGGCGTTCCTCAAGGATCGGTGCTCGGACCATTGCTCTTTACCGCTTATACAACTCACCTAGGGCGTATTTTGAAGTCATTCGATCTAAGTTATCATATCTATGCGGATGATACGCAACTCTACATTTCAATTAAACCTGAAAATGAATATCTTCAAGTGTCTAAACTTGAATCGTGCATTGATGCTATTAAGTGCTGGATGAAAAAGAACTTCTTAAAACTAAATGATGATAAAACAGAGTTCGTGCAAATCGGTTCTAAGCATCATTTATCCAAAATATCTGGTAGTAATATCTCAATCGGTAGTTGTGTTGTTAACCCGATTAATAGTGTTCGAAATCTAGGTGTAATTTTTGATAAGAATATGAACATGAATGCTCATATCTCTTCAATCTGTAAAGCTTCCAACTTTCAACTTTACAAAATTAGTCGGATCCGCAATTTCCTCGACGTTGACTCTACAAAACTGTTAATTAACTCTTTAGTGACCTCACGCCTCGACTACTGCAATTCGCTACTTTACAACTTACCAGCATATCAAATTAATAGACTACAGAAGATACAAAACAAAGCTGCAAGAATCGTTACAAGAACTAAATTATACACCAATATTACCCCCCGTTTTGAAAGAACTCCACTGGCTACCAATTAAGACAAGGATCGATTTTAAAATTCTCATGCTGACCTTTTGTGCTTTGTCATGTGATGACTCTCCTCTCTATATTAAAGAATTAATTCAACCCTACCACCCTACCAGAAATCTTCGCTCCGAAACTAAATACCTTATTAAATTAGTAACTGCAAACTCTTCTTTCGGTAGACGCTCCTTTGCTTTTGCGGCAGCAGAATTGTGGAACTCTAAAGATTTCCCCATAGAACTCAAGCAGTGTGCATCAATTGACAGTTTTAAACAGAATCTTAAAACCCATCTTTTTAGAAACATTTTCTTTTAATTGTTGATTGTGAATTTTTAACTAGTGTTTTTCTTTTAATTGACCATAATGTTACCAAAGAGCAGCTTCGGCTGGATTTAAGGACATTATTATTATTATTATTATTATTACCTATTACAATAACATTGACCCATTTACAAAACCATTAGATTTATGAAGGCCTCGCCCCTCTTTTCAGAGTTGCATGTCATATAGAGAGAGATAGAAATGGGGTTTAAGGTCCACTCGACAAAAACTGACATATGTTTCAATTTTATTTCAATAATATGCTTGTGTGTGGGGATAAACCAGAGGACCCGGAGAAAACCCACAAATTTGGACAGGCAACCCTACTCCTTGTCATGTTCAACCAGAGAATCAAAACCACACCAGTTGACTCAATGACAGACCTTACAATACAGCGCGCTCATGCTAAATATTCTGCTATCCAAACCCCCCAATGTCATGTAGAACTAATTCCATTTTTTTTTTTTTTTTTTTCCTTTTTTATAGGATGAAGCCTTTGCTTTATGGGTGGAGACTTGGGGTAAGCTGTACCCAGTTGAGTCTCAGTCTAGAGCTGTGCTGGAAGATATTCAGAAAAGATATTACTTGGTTAACTTAGTGGACAATGAGTTTCCTAAACCATCATGTCTGTGGGAAATTGTCAACAAAATGTTAGCTCGTTCAAAATCCAAACGTGACCTTAGTAAGTTTTAATTATAGTTAACGTGATTTAATCAAGTAATATTATTATATGTAATATTATGGTTGAACTTCTACAAATGAATCAGTTCTATACTTAATAATATAAAAATTAATATTGTGCGTAAAGTATTTTAATAGTAAATGCAAAAGAAGCACACTTTAAATTGAAAATAAGACCTGAACAAGAGAGGCTCCCCTAAAATAAAATACACAAACCCTTGTATTATTCTGAGAAATATCATTATCAGCAGTGGTTTACCAAAGAAATGAGTTATGTCTGTTAATATTTGCCTTTATGTTTAAAGGTCTGTTAATATTTGCCTTTTATGTTGTAAGGTCTGTTAACATTTGCATTTATTATGTTGTAAGGTCTGTTAACATTTGCATTTATTATGTTGTAAGGTCTGTTAACATTTTCATTTACATGTATTATTTTGTAAGGTCTGATAACATTTGCTTTTATTATTTTGAAAGGTCTGTTAACATTTGCATTTATTTTTTTGTAGGTGATTGTGAAAGTGTTGATATATAAATAGTGCCAATAGTGCTAAATTGTTTAGCCTATATTCCATCATACGTAGCCAACTTTGATTCATGAAATAAACTGTGAGCTTTCTCAGTGCTGTGTGAAAATTAGAACTTAAAGATGGTGTAACTAAGGTGTTAGCTTTAATTGGTGTATTAAATATTGTTGTTCTGTTGCTACCAAAATTGGTTGACTTATTTCATAATGATCCAGTATTAAGAATATTTTGTTTTGTTGTATATATTGTTAAAGCATGTACACTATTATTGTCAAATTTTATAATTTGTAAAGCAGAATCAAAAGGTTTAAGTTTTGTGAAGCATAATAGATTTTCAACTACTTTCTTGATTTTCAAATAAATTTGGAATACATGTAAATTGAAATCTACAGTGTAGACATCCTGCTATTTTGGTCGGGTTTTATTAAATGAAATTTCATTTTGTTATAACAAACCTAATATATACCAGTAATACTGTACTCAATATTAAGTTATATCTATATGTCGTGATCTCAAGTTATTTGAACAAATCTATTCACATTATCAATCCAGTAGAAATATGAAAATATGCATGGTTGATATTGTTTTACATTTATATGTAAATATATATAAAAATAACATTTATCTGTTGTATTAATGTATATATTATATTAAATGTATATCTTTTGAACATTGAAAATATCTGTTATGTTTTGTTTTTGTTTTCTCATCTGATAAAAAGATATTAAGAGTATAATGGCTTGAGTATGTTTTTGTTTTTAAATGAACTTAATTCAATGAGTTTGTTACTTTTTATCATACATACCATTTAAACCTGATTAATTTAAATGTGAATGTACATCTCTTACTTTATGTGATGTTGAGCAAGAACTAATAAACTGAATTCAAAACAATAAAATTTTTCTAATATTGAAAAGTTTTGATAGGGTTTCTTATTAGGACCAATTAAACAATCTCAGCAAGTTAGAAATGAAATGGGGTTCTATGTCCTGTTTTTCTACACCAACCAGGCTAATGAAGTGTGCTGTGAGGAAAATTTTGCGATTCCACCTTGTTTTCTTTGAGGGAAATGATGGTAAATCCAAAGGAACCTTCTTGACCAACAAGGAGTAGATCTAATAGCACCCTGGGAACAATCCAGTGCATACTCACTACACCACTGCAGCTCCCGTAGTTCTTATGGTAACAGTCTTATTAGAGTGTGTGGCCTGTGGGGTTAAGGCATGCCTTTTACATCATAAGGTCTGCCAGTAATGCTTGACAAGAAGTAGATCTCTAGTTTCCTCCCTCTGCTAATGATCCTATACGCAAGCAACTTATTGAAATAAAAACTCTGACCTGTAGAGTGCATACAAGAGTTAGAGCTGTGCGAGGACAGGGATGGTGGCCTGGACATATAAAGAATACAATACATTTGCAGCTATTGTTTGCAATATCACTTGGGTGGAGGCGGACATTATATTACGCTATTTTGCAGGTTGGTTGGGGTCTAAGGGGCACCTGGCATTGACTTAAAAGTCTTGCAGGAAACTCAATCATTATTGGAGGTTTTCTGGTGGAGTAATGACTTTATGTAACTAGAGCTGTGTTCAGGAATTTGAGCAGGGAGGAAACAGCATCCAGTTTGGCGAGAGGTCTGGTGTAATTTGACAATGACCACAAGAAAAAAGCTTCTGTAACTTCACTAAAAGAGAAAGTGAGAGGAGAGTTAAAGATCTAGGTTGTTTCAGAACAAACATATTATGGTTCAATTTTATTTCAACAATTTGTTTGCTTGAGAGGGTCTTTGATTTAGGTTGGAAACCAGGGGAAAAACAAGGTTGGACAAGAGACCCTTCTCCTTATCAAGTACAAGTGAGGGCTCGAAACCACACCATTTGACTGAATGACAGACCTAATAATCTAAAACACATTTTATGTTAGACCCTACTCCATACTTTACACAATGTTCTAGTCAACATCCAGGTTTCCCCTATAAAATGGGGAGTACTATAGTACAAACAGCCAGATAAGTATTGGAGAACATTTTATAATTTTGATGTACATCACAGATCAGAAGGATATTCAATTCTTCAAAGTTCACAGACTAGTTAGTATGAAAATTATTTGCATTATCTTCCCAAAGCAAGGATATATTTACCAAAACAATTACCAGTATATTTTTGTTACAATAAAAGCAAGCTATATTATATATATTTATTCCATCCAAAACTTTGGGGGATCACGGTGGCTAAATGGACAAGGCTCTGGTTCGCTAGTCTGGAGGTCGGGTGTACGATCCCTGAATTGGCCTAGAAAGTTCATCTTGATTTTCCGGCGTGATTTCCCCTTGTCAGTGTTGCAGAAGGAAGGGCCTGACAAGGACAGCTGCCTAGTCGTTTGGATTGGACGAAAAACCAGGGTCCTACACATTGTAGTGCGCGTAAAAGATCCCTTGGCAGTTGGAATTCGATATAGGAGTAGGCTGTAGTGCTGCTGCCCGGGCAAAATTTCCCTCATAGCACACTGTATGGCATATGCCTGTCTTCCATTAGCCCAGGTTAAGTGCATAATAGTAGGACGTTAAACCCCATCTCATTCTCCAAAACTTGGTGTCTGTCTCATAAGTTTTTTATTTAAATTCTTTAGAAGCCACAGTTCCCAGTGGCTGATTCCCCATTAAACACATTTTAACGAATTCACTATTCTGTTTCTATGAAACATGTATATTGAGCCGTATGATAGCTGGGGTGAAAAAACTGATTAAATTGAGTGTTACATTCAGGTCAATATATGTGCCACAAATCATCACTGATACCCCAAATTTTAAAAATTTTCGGACAATATCTAATTATGCATGGATTAATCCATACTAAATGCACTGAAATTTATTATTTAACATTTAATGAAGAAAACAAAACCAAACTATCAATGGTAGATCAGTCCACATCTTTAAAAAGAAATCCATGACCTTAAGTGTCGCACTGGCTTTTCTTTATATCATTTGAAGCGGATGGCAAAGGTCTTAATTTTTCAGTTCTTCATTATATTTGTAAAAACTAAAAAGAACTGAACAACTACAGTTGGCAAACAAATATATGACGATCCACAGTTGAAAACATTAATAAGAGATTAACAAACAACAAGTTTGGGGGCTTGATCAGGATTTTATAATCAGAGAGAGATATTCAGCAGAGTTGTCACCCTTTAATGTTACTTCAATAACTTGCTAAGATGTTAACATATTAGAATAAATATATTGATAATCACATAAATCACACAAGGTGAAACATACATCACATGTAGAGAATATATATAGTAAACATACACTTTATTTCACCTATAGTAAACTTTCACTTTAAATTATATATAGAAACAATAAACAGACAGCCAAGACTTGTTCTATACTGAGATGCAATAAAGAGAGAGAGAGAAATGGGGTATTACGTCCACTCAACATAACTAGGTCATTTCGGGACTAACACATGTTCCAATTCTATTTCAATAATTCGCTTGCTCATAGGGGTCTTTAGCAGTGGGAGGAAACGGGTGTAAGGTTTAGAAAGCGCCCTTATCTCCATGCTACATACTCTCACACCAGAGTCGCAAGCCAGAGGTGGCCGGCCAGCTAGAGGTGGAAGCGCGGCACTCTAGACAACTAGGCCATCCCAACCCCCAAGATGCAATGAAACTGTACAATTAATTTGACAGGAAATGCTAGCAAAACATGTGAATTTTTATATGATTTTAGACTGCACTCGAAACAAGTATATCTACAACAACCCACATAGCCTGTAACAGCTTTATTTTAGACAGAAACATAGGCGTGAGTAAAAATCCAAAGTCATTGATGTGTTGGGTCAGATTTGGCGCAACGTTAGTAAGAGCTTTTCTTTACACCGTAAAACATAGGCGTAGGTAAAAATATACACTTGGTGACAGGTTGAGTCAGAATTGGTGAAACATTAGGCCATCTGGAACGTGTCTGGCTGAGTGTAGATGGCGACAAACTATGTGGAGCCCCTCAAAGTAACAGCTGCATAGGAAAATAGCACTGTGCCATCCTGCAGGTACTTATTCCCTCCTGAATTAACACAATAGCGTGTCCTCTGTGTACAGTTGGCATATCGGTTCACCAAACGGTAAGATTTTAATTGACCCTTTAGAATTCAATATTTTGTGTTTGAGAGAATCTATTTGTGGTATGTTTACAGGATTGTGAAAACATAATTCTCACATACTACCGTTGTGAACTGATTCAGAAGATATACAATTATACAATCATTTGTACAATCATCCATTTATAAAAGAGCTGCTTTTTCATTGCATCTTAATATCAAGTCTCATCTGTGTTCTATATCCAGCTTGTCTCTATTCTCAAAACAAATACTGATAGAGAGAGAAAGATAACTCGAAGAACAAGAGGAAAAGATTAGTCTCAGGACTACCGGTAGTACTGATGGAGAGAAAGATAATCTCGAAAGACAAGAGAAAAAGATTAGTCTCAGGACTAATACTGATAGAGAGAAAGATAATCTTGAGGGACAAGAAAAAAAGATTAGTCTCAGAACTAGTACTGATAGAGAGAAAGATAATCTTGAAAGACAAGAGAAAAAGAATCGTCTCAAAACTAGTACTGAAAGAGAAAGACAGTCTTGCAGGACAAGAGAAAATGGTTAGTCTGAATTTTGTAGACAGTAAAGAATGTTCATATAATTAAATTTGATCTATTTGACTCTTTATATACGGGAAACAATCATTTTACATGCATAAGAAACACAACAGTTCTATGGAAAACAATTATCAGTACTGTGTTTTTAATAGGAGCTACGTTTCTACAATGATATTTTTGTCGTTTTCAATCACAATATTGATTCAGTGAGAAAGAACGACTAAATATTGTTTAAACAGTATTTTAAATGTACAGGACCTTTTTAACTCTGTGCTGGACATGAATTTTAAATTTGAACAAAACACAGAAATGAACCAATTTTTTAACTGATAAAATGCAAGACACCAGAGGGAATGTGTCTGACAAAGCCTTATCTGACATTGTCTGTGACATTATAAATTTATAGGCATGCTATAATATCATAAACCAATTCATTTATGATTGACAATTAAGGATGCTAGTGCAATGGTCGACATGTGTCATTTCACCTAATCTGCAGTGGCGGATTGAGCTCCACCAAGGCCTGAGGCGGCAGTTGCTGGAGGGCCTATAAGGGCCTGTTTAAAATTAAGTGGGTGTAATAAATTTCAGGTCAGGGCCTATGCTGGTTCCCGTTGGGCCTAAACCACACCCCCTAACATTCATTGTCTATGCGTTTTTAATTGTATCACACAAATTTAAAATATTTTTTTTTACAAAAGCCTCATCAGCCTCAATGATTAATCGCTACTGCTAATCTGCCAGATAATATAGTTTTTTTGCACATTTTTACATTTTTAGACCAGGGGCCTGTTTCACGAAATTTTAACTAAGATACAATCCGATTTTAGTAATTCGATTGGATAGTATTAGATTGATTTTAGCGCTTAGCCAATCAGACTTAAGTATGTACTAAAATTTGGATTTTATCTTAAGTTAAAATTTCGTGAAACAGGCCCCAGACCACTAAATTTGACATATACTGTGATGAGACAAATCAGAATGATTAAAATCAACAAGTTGTTAAGGAAAGTTGTTAAAAAAATCAATAAATGATCTCATTTAATAACAACAACACTTATCCACCTTACTGCACTACCAAAGAGAAGGGTTGCCTGTCCAGCCTCGTGGGTTTTCTCCGGGTCCTCCGATTTCCTCCCACTGCTTAAAAAAATCATAGCAAATCGGATCCTAATCCAGTAAATACCGCAGACTAGCGTTGATTATGGTCTGAATATGTTAATTAATGTCTAATTATTAATTTAGGTAACATTTCAGGCCTAAAGAAAGACCTGCATAACTCTTGCATAATGTATGTTTTATATATCACATGGTAATGACATCACATTTAATAGTGATGGAACATTTGATTATTTCTCAATGACCAGTGAACCTAATAATTCATAATTCATTGGAATTTAAATGCTATCTAATTTTAGCCAAAAGAAACACCACAGATAAAGATTATTGTGTCTCTTAAAGCTCTAATAATAAAAGAGAGAGAGAGAGAGAGAGAGATGGGGGGGGGTAACAGACACAAACTAGGTCTTTTTGGGACTAACATTCGAAACCATGCCAGTTGACTCAATGACAGGTTTATGATAAGAGCGCACACATGCTTACCATTCAGCCATCCAACTCCCCCCTCTAACTTAAGGAGCCAGCTAACCATTCAGCCACCCAGCCACCACCACTTTTGTATGTAGTTTCATTGTCGTTATATATTTTAATTTTGAAATTTGTAATGGTTTTACATTTACTTATCATCATTCGAGTTAACCTTAAGATCTGAAACTCAAAAGAAACTCGACACCCCAAAAGGCAAAAAACGCGCAATGACGCGTACTTTTCATTTTTCGGCCTCTAATCTTTGGAATTCCTTACCTCTTCAAATAAAACAAGATTCATCAACATTTACTTTTAAAAGATATTTAAATAAATTTGTATAAGAAAAGTAGATTAACCATGTATATTATATATACCGTATCTGCATTTTTTATATCATATCTTACATATTATTACATTTTTTTGGGGGGGCGGGTGGGGGTTTGAGCAATAGATTGTGTATAATACAGCCTCATGCTATATTTTATAATTAGTACTACATTATTTGTGTTACTTTTGTTTTGGGGAAGGGGGTAGAGTAGAGTGAAGGGCAGGAGGTGGGCAGCAGTAGATTGTGTATTTCATAATGACTATTACTTTATCTTGGTGTTTTTGCTTTTGGGGGGGGGTCTATATTTGTTTAGTATTTGCATGTTACTATATATCTATGTATATTATTGTAGTGTAGGAGGAACCCCCTGAAAATTAGTACACCTGTGCTAAGGGGACTATCCTCATTAAATAAAGTTATTATTATTATTATTATTATTATTATTGTACATTTCTACCATTTATTTATCATAAAGTGCTTTTGAGCTCTCGTAGTTCTGGAAATCATGTTTTAAAGAAATTCTTTATAATAATAATAATATACCATTTAACTTATTTTCTTTAAGGGATGGGGATTATATAGAAATTCTTTATAATAATAATAATATACCATTTAACTTATTTTTTTTAGGAATGGGGATTATATAGAAATTCTTTATAATAATAATAATATACCATTTAACTTATTTTTCTTTAAGAAATGGGGATTATATAGAAATTCTTTATAATAATAATAATATACCATTTAACTTATTTTTCTTTAAGAAATGGGGATTATATAGAATTTTTTTATAATAATAATAATAATTTACCGTTTAACTTGGGGATTATATAGAAATTCTTTATGGTAAAAAAGGGGAGGGAGGGGCAGGAATGGTTTAACAGGTGAGAATTACATAATAAGGCCCATCACTGTGGCGTGGTTTCAATTCCCAGACTGTATGTGACAGGGAGAAGAGTCGCCTGTCCAAGCTTGTGGGTTTTCTTTGGGTCCCCTGTTTCCTCCAGAGCTAATTATTGAAATACAATTGATCCATGTGTTAGTCTGAAATGACCTACTTTGTGTCGAGTTGACACCAAACCCAATTTCTCTCTCTCTCTCTCTTCTGTATAATGACTAACTAATAAATATGCAAATTAATTAGAAATATACAAATTAATTAGATAAATATGAACAATTCATAAAATGAACTCAAACCACTCTCACTGGAAGACAGACAGCTGAATCCAGTCATTATCATACAAAAAATTTACATCAAATCACAAATCTCATATCAATTAAATAACTTATCATTCATATATAGTACAGAAGTTTACGCAAGCATGGATCAATTGAATACTCAGTCTTATTGGAAAATCTTAAAAAAGCACTGACAAAAAAACACTTTAATAACGTAATCTTAACATAGATAAAGTTAGGAAAAAGTACAAAACAAGAAAAATAAACAAAATTGGATAAAAAATGGATGTAAAACTGTACTGTAGATCATTCAGTGAATATATGTACCCAGTAATACAATTATATACACAGACCTTCATTTTGATATTTTTAAAAACAGAAATACATATATATATAGCAACATCTATTTAAAAGTAAGTAAAATACATAAATAACAAATGATTATGTTAGTAAATTCTATGCTCTAATCTGACCGTTGATCCTGTCACATTTTTACCGCCAAAAACTTCCAAATCATATTTTGTTCCAAATATGTTTTCTGTTCCAGAATAACCACTGACATCAAAGTCAAACATAATACCTAAAATCACATTAAGCGCCGACATGTCGAACCAGTGACATCCTGAATATCTATAATAAGGTTTTCGCCAATTACATCCAGAATTTTGAGCTCCAGTAGGGCTAATACACTCTTCAACCAAAGCACATTTCACCCACGGTAACATTAGGTCTTTGTGTATTTTTTCTGTATTATAAATTATCAAATGGCTTGAACGAACTGCTCTATGAAAATAGTATCTGTCTTGTTTTGTTTTAAAATAATCAAACATTTTCGGATGAGTTAATGAAGACGTGGGATCTTTAATTGTCCAAGCCACTAGTCCTACGTTTAATGCTTGAACGACACTATGATTCATTTTACTTGTTAAAAAATATTCACTAGTGTCCGCCCATATAACAGCTCCAAATTCATTTAAAAGTTCCTGAAATATCAAAAAAAATAAATTAATGAATGAAAGCTATCACAGAGAAACGAAACAATGGGATGACCTTTTTTTTTTTAATTTTTTAATATTTCCCAGTCTTGTTCTTTTACAATAGCTTTAATTAAAACTGAGTTAAAGTTTCAAGAATATCATTTAAGATTCTCTTCAACTACTTGGACTAAAATTTGCATGTTCAATCATCCAGACGAATATAAATTCATATTGGGAAAAGTGGATTTCGCTAAGCATTTGTCTGAATGATCAAGTAGGGTGAGGGTAGATAATATGGGAAAGTCATTTGGTAATATAGGCAATCTCTTATGACCTTTTCAAAAACTGACTTCTACCAGACCCAATATAACAGATGTAGTGAAAGCAGAATCTTAACATAACATGAAATGAAAAGGGATCTAACGTCCTACTTTTCTGCTCCGACTAGTCTGATAAGCAGGGCATACGCCATCCAGTGTGCAGTGAGGGATATTTTGCCTGGACAGCAGCACTATGGCCTACGGTTGGACTATGCATTATCCCTTGCCAAGCCCACCATCCTGCAACAAGGGGGAACTGCAGCTGATATTGTAATCATTGATGTTATTAGGTCATGCTTTATCACCTATAATTCACTCCATTGCTGTCAATCTTTGTGGAACTGAAAGAATTAAATACGAGAATGTTCTAGAAATCTTAAAGTATAAAATATTAACCTGTATACAAATAGGCTTATAACTTCTAATACCAAGATCTTGTACATGAGAAGGATATTTTTTAAATAGGAATGGTCTAACTGAGCAATTTGTTGTTTCATTACATAATTTCTTCGTCTGAAATGATAAAACAATAAGTAACAGTTTAATTGAATCTTTACAAATATAATTCTGTCTAAATTAGCCCTGATGGAACATAACAGTTAAGTAGGTCCTTATAGCTTATACTCCCATAACATTTCACAAAAATAATGTTAATCTCTTCATTTCACAAAAATAATGTTAATCTCTTCATTTTGAATGTCTGCCATACTTCTTGCTTTAATGATTACATAATACTTTTACAACTTTACTTGTGTGTTTGAAGAAAAGGAATATGACTAATAATTATGGTTTCCCCTAAGAATAGAAAGTATTTATGCTCTAACCCATTTTTAAGAAGAAAATGATTTATAACTGAGCAATCAAAAACATCAAAACTTTCACTTCGGAAGAAGAAAATCTTCATACTGATATGTTTCAAAATGTAATCATTTAGGCTTACATAAATAAATTTGTCACCTATTCATTACAAGATGGACAATCATGATGTAATCCTGGAGAGAGAGAGCTGTCCACTCGACACAAACTAGGTCATTTTGGGACTAACATATGGTTTAATTTTATTTCAATAATTTGCTTGCATGTAGGGGTTTTTAGGAGTGGGAGGAAAACGGAGGACCAGGAGAAAACCCACGAGGTTGGACAGGCGACCCCACTCCTTGTCACAGGCGACCCTACTCCTTGCCAGTGCCACGCACAACCGGGGATTAGAAACTACGCAAGTTGATTCAATGACAGACTTTATGATACAGTGCAAGTGCGTGCATGCTAACCATTCGGCCACCCAAGACCCAACCCCCCTGATATAATCCTGGTAGGGTATACTTACAATTATCATATTACTACTAGAAAGACCCATATCAAATATTATAACTTTTCTTGTAGGAACATGTTTACGAGTTGCTTTTAAAAACTCTTTTGTTTCTTCCTCCTTGCCTGGTATCATGGCACTACCAACTATTAACTTTACATTACCAACAATAACATTACTACTATCTTCGAATCCCAACACTTCTAAATATGACGAGTCAACTTCCAGTTGCTGGGCTGTTGTTAGCTGCATATGTTTGGGGATTTTTCGAATGTTATTTTGGGTGGTGGTCATAATATTCTTGAATGTCGGTGAAGGATAGCTGACCATCCATAGTGAAACACTAGTCACTGCTATAAAGATTACTAAAATGTAAAAGTTCTTTGTCTTCATTTGTTCAATCCAAGAACCAGAATGCCCCTTCATGGGTACCCACCAAAATAATACTTTCACCCAGAGTAATGCAAATGCACACATCAAATCAACATAAGACTTTCAGCAATGCATTTTAATCTGAAATAGAAAGAGTAAAATATTACTTATACTTAAACTATATTTAGATTAAAAAATAGATGGTGACTTGTAAAAAAACACACGCCCACCGACCCTACAGCAGCTAAGTTGTAAAATCTTCAAACTGTAAAATTTCAATGTTGTATTTACACTTACAGACACTACACTATATGTCACTACCATCAAGGTTAATAACCCGGAATGTAATAATCAGAATTGGTTTCAATTGTGACTCATTACAAAAAAAACAAAACAAAGAAAATCAGTTGTTGATTTTCGATTATAAAGCACTTCAAAGATTTTACAAGAGAACCAGGGTAAATACTCTTGCAGTAATCCCGGAATAACGTTCCTCTCATAACCGCTTGTTCGCAAAAGTAATTAACAGAAATATTTTGTTCTCTATTTTGGTGAAATTAATGCTGGATATGAATCAGGTGTATACACATTCAGTCAGTTGGTGTAAATTCCAGGGACATTTACCGTGAAAACTTAAGAATGTGACACTATTTTGAAACAGAATTAAGATATTAACCTATCTTGAAATGCTAAAAGGTGTCGCGAAAAAAAAACACCCGTAGCCTAGGCTACGGTATTCAAAATACCGGAATTACTGAAACAAATTATAGGCCTGTCTGTTTTAAACAAAATATCAGCCTAAAAATTGTGCATGTGAAATAATCTTTGACAAAACAATATATGACAATTATGACATGGTAAAATGTTGGGACTAGTGGAGTGGAGTAAATGTCAAAAAGATACAAATCATCATAATGGGATAATGCATAATGAAATGATAAGATAATAATGGAGAGTTAAAATGACAAAAAACATGTATATTTTGAACTGATAAGACAAAAATTAATTACTGTTCTGAACTTTGCTTCATATATAAGAAATACGATAGAATTGAGACTAATTGAATTGTGTTCGAAAAAAACAATTCTATCACAATCTTTTTTTTATTTTTATCTTTGACGCATTCGATCGAGTTGGACATTTCATGAGATCTAATTTCATGATTTTTTTATATATATTGGCAATCATGCGGTTGATACTCAGGGGATTAAATGACTTAAGCACTGGTATTTTGGGTAACTAGATAGGTATTTGTTTTAAGATACGTCCAATATAACTCACCAAATGATTGCAGACTGAATGAGTGTAAAAAAGAAAAATTTCCCTTGAAAACAATGATAAACATTATCAAATAGTAGCCATTTTGACGCAAGGGAAATAATTCATGGAAAATGGTAGTCGAGAATGTCCAGAGACAGAAAAGTTTTCTGTTGGGATCAACGAATTTAACGCATTTTCCACAATTTTAATTTACTTATAACACGTAAGTTTGTTATTAGTAAAGTAAAAATCAGTTTCTTTAGCAATTTAAACTGTTCTATTGTGAGAGTAAATAACATTCTTTTTATTTATGTACTCTTTCATCAAAAGTAAAGTTGTTTATTAAATATAAAAATAAAATAGACTTAATAAGTGGCCCCTGTCACGTGAGAAGATAGATTCGTCTGCTAGTGCTAGCTCGTATAATTTAGGCTATATCTTTCACAATATTGTTACCGGTACTTGATATCCTATATTTTTCTGAACATAAGGCAACATATTTAATTATTACCGTAAAGTATTTTAGTTTAAATCAGCCTGTAAGTAAAATACAAAATTAGATCAAACCCGGCTTTTATTTTCATACCACTGAGTGACTGACTCTGGCACTACCTGCAGGCATTCTCAGGATTGATATCTGCACCAGAATAAATGGAGATGAAATACAGAGGAATATTTGGATCACCTCAAGAACCATTATTCAATGATGAAAAGCATGGAGTGCCTCCGGACATTTTAAAAGAATGGCTCGTTAACTTAGACAGACAAAATACCATTTGTGCTGAAAAATCGAATGTAAAACAAGTAAAATAAAACTTTTTTTTTTTACCTTAACCGTGTTAAAGTACTTATACAGTGTATATAACTGTTCTACTATAAGTGAATATTATTATTTTTAAAATATCTCTATATCTCGAACTGAAGTTGTAGTCAGACAATTTAAAACCGTTAAAAATATATGATTAAGGAATGGCCCCTGCCCCCAGACCTTGGTCAAAGAACACACAGACTAGGAAATCAATATACCGGTATCACTCGCCCCAGATTCAATTTGAAGGTGATTGGACAAGAATCACCACTTATAAATTGTATAGTTTGTACACTAATAACTGACTTCGACGCTTCATGTTCAGGTAAATTTGGGTAAGGATAGGTGATCTTCCTGCTTTAAACTTAAGGCAAGGTTTGTAGTGTATATTGCCACATGTTTCAACATTCAAACCAAATGCAAGCAAATAAAATCCATACAGGCATGGCCAGGTTTTTTGTAGAGAGAAAGAGAAAGGGAGTGTAACATCCACTCGACCACTAGCTAATTTCAGGACTAACATGGTTCAATTTAATTTCAATATTTGCTTGCGCGTAGGTATCTTTAGCAGTGAGAAGAAACTGAAAGGCCCATAGCAAACCATATGTGATATTTAACCTTGTGGATATACCAATGCTGAAAGTAGGAAGGGATCTGTCCTAGCAATAGTTTTTAGCTTATTCTAAAATCTTACTCTCCTACTTTTTCATTTCAGGGTTTCTTTTACAGATCTGATGCAATAACGTTTATATTCAACACATGTGCTAAATTAGAAGTTCCTATAAAGGTTAAATATTATGCAGTAGAATTATTTGAACGGTAAGAAGAAGGGAAAAAAGATAGAAAGCATTAATTTTAATGACGTTAATGTAAATTATAATATTATATAAACAATTAATTGACCATATTGGGTTGAATTTCTGTGCGATAGTACATGTATTAGGAATTTTAAAGAACTGCAAAACACTATAAATACAATTCGATTTATTTTTCAATGACAAGTTTGTGCAATTGTCGATGTACACAAAAAAAATGACATTGATTAACCGATCTTTTAAAGGGGGCTATGATTGTCAAGCAGTAGGACACAGGCCCCTAGACTAGAATTACTTGGATTTGAATCCCCATGGGCCGAGAACAACCTTCAGGATTCTTCAAGAATACTTCTTGTATCAAACCCCATTTCATGCCATTGCCTTGCTATGATCTATTTAATCTCTATTAATTATTTTATTGTTTCGAGAGTGTTTAGTTTGGCGATACTGTACGTCTGTTTTACAGAATCATATTTACAGAGATTATTGCAACTATTGATGGATTGCATTTCACAGATGAATTAATTATTCACACTAAATTTTTGTCTTATTGTATAGAAGCATCTACTAGAATTTACATCCTACTGTTTTTTGTTGCAGGTTTATGACAAAACATGTTCAAGATTTGTACAATCATATGAAAACAACAAGTAGTCAAACAAAGCAAAAAGACTGGAATGAGGTCTTAGATAGAGTTCAAAATCAGTTGTTATTAAGACTTGTGTCATGTTGTCAAATTGCCAGCAAGATCACATCCCATTATAAGGTAAGAAAATGGGATATATTATATTTATAATTTTATATCAGTGTTGTGCAAAAATTTATTTGTAGCGATATTCATCATTAAAGCAAGATCAATCTTTATATGGGGTCGAGTATGTGAAGGAAGCACACTGGCTCAAAGAAAAAGGTGCTGACTCTCTGGCCAGGAGGTCCAGGATTTGGTCCCACTGTTGACTACACCAGATGTTATTATCTCAAAAATATTAATCAATAATACAATATATGCATAAAATTGTTTTTTGGCTAGACCGAACATTGATTATTATTTCAAAAAAATTAATCAATATATATGCATAGAATTTTTGGGGGGCTAGAACGAATATTGATTGGTATTGATGCAATTTCTCAGCAATAAACGATTCTAAAAACTCTGTTAATTCCCAACCCTAAACAATGATTCATGTTATAAGTTAAAGACAGGTATTCCTGAGCAGCTTTATCTATTTTTAAGGATGCTAGAGTCAAACATCTTCACCCAACAAGACCCCTTCCAGTAATAAGAACATTATATCACAATTACTTATATTATTTCAGGTTATTTCAGCCAAAAAAGCCAGATATTTTCTTCGAGACCTTGGTCTAAAATATTCTTCAACCAGTATATTACAGTCAGAGTTACGTGTTTTAAAAACCTTGGATTTCAATGTTATGGAAACAACTCCATTAGTGTATATGGAAACAATACTAGAAATATTAGGTTAGTTAGAGATGAGAGAGAGGGAGAAATGGCCGAATGGTTAATGCAGCCATGCATGTTGCATCACTGAGGTCTGTCATTGAGTCAACTGGTGCGGTTTCGATTCCCTGGTTATACGTAGTAGGCTCGCCTGTCCAATAATAAAGGTTTTCTCCAGGTACTCCAGTTTCCTCCCACTGCTAAAGACCGCTGCACACATGCAAATTTTTTGAATAAAATTTAACCATATGTTAGTCCCGAAATGACCTAGTTTGTGTCGAGTGGATGTTAACCCACTTTCTCTCTCATACATAATTCATCTTTACTTTTTAAATACATACATATTTGTCTCCCTTGATGCACTAAGGACCTACTGTTTGTAATGAGATATTTATACATTTTGTCATTTACGTAATTAATATTTCCAAGACCAATTCAATGAACTAACGAGCTAACAATTTGCATAATTATTGCTGAATGTTAGTTGTATTTTTAAAAAATCTGTCTTCCCCTTTTAATGGGTTATCTTCCTTGATGCAGCATTTGACATTTGTGATGTGCTTCCGACCTTACATAATGCCATCCCCCCACTCCCACCCCATATCAAAGAATATGTTGATAATGCTCTATGCAAAAGGTTGAAAATGAAGCCGATTTGTACTAGAATGTCCACTGTATGAAAAAGCTATGTATCATCCATATTGGATATAGAGAGAGAGAGATAGAGAAATATGCTTTATCTCTTGAAAATCTACTTTGAAAATCAGTCAGGGCATTTGTAGCACTGTTTTTGTTCTTTCTATACTATAGTAAAGACTCCACTGTATTATTATATTTTAATCATGTGATTTTTGTATTCCATTATGCATTCCATTATTTTCTCACACCATTTTCTATTATTTATATTTCCATGCATATATTTTATTTATTTTCTCATGCCACATCTGAAAATCAGATGTTGTGGCCTTAATTATTAATTTTTTTGTAAAGTATATTATGATTATATTGTATGTGCAATAAATCTTATAAGGAATGCAAATTAATAGATTCTATTTTCTTATATTTAAAAAAATCACCTAACCATTAATCTAAAATTATTACTCAAGGTTTTAAAAAAATAATCATACATTCAGTTTCCCATTTTTTATTTCATTTGTCAATATTTGATAATTCCAGGCTATAATGACCCATGTTTGTCAGTGAAATCATATCATACTGTGGCGTTGAAAGTGTTAGATGTTGTATATTTAAAGAAAACTCAAGTCTATCAGGAATTGTTTCTGGTAATAGCTAAACAGACGACACCTTCAATTAGTGATAGGTAGGTAAAAAAATATCCTACATCAAATCATTGGCTCTGGATACAAAGAACGTGGAATGCCTTTTTTTTATTTCTAAGCAAACAAAATCCACCACCAGCTCTGGAGTCATAGAAATCATTGTAATGATTACATAATCCCCCCCCCCCCCAATTATCATACAATATGTTGATAATTCTCTATGCAGAAGGTTGAAAATAAAGCAGATTTTTATTGGCATCCAATTACTGTATATTTCTGAGAAATGTTTGGACTAGCATTAAGGGGGTACTCGATTGAAAATTTCAGATTTGAATTCTCTCAATCCAAAAAATAGTGACAATCGAGTGAAAAGGAGTATTTCCGGTTACAGCGCATGCGGTGACTGAATAAGAAAATATCTTAACCAGCCATGAAGCCGAAACATATTCGTTTTGTTTAATTATGTCACGATTCTACTCACACCACCTCCTTGGTCGTGACTGACAGAACTGTTACAGGACTGAATTCCGCAGAACTCAATTGCAATTCCGTCAATTGACTTTTGAAAAATAGGATGTTAAACCCCTATTTATTTATATTTTTCAATTCCAGGGCAGCATTTATTCATGTGAAATGTGATAAGATGTTTTTGGCTATATCTGTGTTAACAGCAGCTGTATATATTATTGATCAGCCTATGACAGATAAGGTTAGTATTAAAAATATGCTCATCTGGGGCCTGTTTTACGAAATTTTAACTTAGATAAAATCAAAATTTAGTAATTTGATTGGATAATATTAGATTGATTTTAGTGCTCAGCCAATCAAAATTGAGGTATCTACTAAAATTTGGATTTCATTTTTAGCTAAAATTTTGAGAAACAGGCCCTGGATATTTAATGTACTGCTGTCTATTTATATTTGATTTTTAAGCAAATACGTGGTTGTTGGACCCTTCTGTGAACTTCTCTTCTGCACAGTTTTGAATGCAAAATACTTTTCTGCCTATTATCAAGCTGATGACATGTTTTAAAAATGTCATTTAAATCTCCCTTAAGCCATTTATATCTTTCATCATGGTCACATGTGCAATGCTTGGGAGATAAATGTTGTCCAGTTTTCCATGCCATCCAAATTTCTAGTCAACACTACTTGCTGGGCAGGACTCTCATTTTCCACATATTCCATTTTATTATCTCAAAAGACATTTAAAGAGGGATTATGGGAAATTAGATAAAGAGTTGAAATAGTTAAAAAATATATAACGTAAATGGAATATACTGAAAATTTCAGTCAAATTGTTCCACTCTGAACCAAGATATTAGCTTTTGAATTTTAGTCTAGCCTCGATTATCATTACTAAAGTCGGTATGATAAAAAACAAAGTCTCAATTATCCATTTTTATGTTTAATTATTTTTAAAAATGCATTCCAATCTGCTAAATATCACAGGCTAGCGATGGCATCGAGAGTTGATTATGGTCTGGATAAGTAATTTAATGTCTTATTAATGATTAAGATGGGACTATTTGCTGTTTTTTCAGGTGATTGACCATTTAAATAAAATAACTAACAGACCATGTGATGATATTCTCGATTTTGCTACTGTGATAGTTCAATGTGTGATGGAGGGAAGTGTCAATAATGACTGAAGAAGAGAAATAAACAATTAATAAGATTGTAAATTAGGTTTTGGGGTACTTTATATAATTCTACTTAAAAATGGGTGGGATTGTGAGATAGGTTGTATTGGGAAGCACAACCCAGTTAACTGCTACTGCTATTATATGAGGGTTAATGTCTGCTCTCTCTGTAAAGCCAGTTAAGATATCAAGGCAATTCCTGTGTAGGGTAGTAAATTAATAGGAAGTTGGGAAAGGAATTCACAGCCTCCCATCCCCGTGACAAGGGGTGCAAGCAGGTGCTGACTGACCAATGTTGCCAGCTAGCTGATAGTATAACGACAAAGAACAACTTTTCTGCTATTTCATCTTTGGTGGAACCGGACGTTAAACACTAAGAAAAAAATCAACTAGTATAGTATTTGTTGCTTAGTCAACAATATCAACGTTACAGTTTTTAGAAACAAGAAAATTAAAATAATTACTTTTATAGACTTTATTTTTAACAAAGCTTAGATACAAGAATGCATAATTAATACCACAAATAATAAAAGTGATAAAGAAAAGAATATAATATCCGAAAGGCTACTTTTTAGAGTTGCTACCTTAACGCAACTTGTAGTGTCAAGTTATTCCTTGTAATATATTTATGACAAGAGATTTTTAAAAAAAAAGAGAGAAAAAAAAATTAAAACCTTGATAAATAAAAGTAAAGTTAAAAGATATTTCATCATCATCAATTTTAAATCATTTTTGGACAGATAAGCACCAACTCTCAGCTTTTAAGTTCTCCATTATGAATCGTTGGTTTGGATGGACAAATTGAATGATGTTGTTTTTCTGATTCCAAGTAGCTACCACTGTCGGATATGAGCAGTATAATATTGTTAAGGCAGCATTACAAAATGGCACCTCCAAGCCATATTTTTAGTTTTCTTTTCAATGAAAGCACCAGGTTTATTATTGATATCTTATCCACCAACTACAGTACACAATAAAATCTCTGGTTCACCTTACAAAAACCATTCCATTGAAATTTTATGATTTTGTTCACTTTTTAATTAAGTCCAACTTGCAAACAATGGTTTATGATAGTGTTTTCCTGAATTTTGCCCCAAATATATTTCTAATTTGCGTCTTAGTTAATTGATCAAGACCATATTTTTTATGAAAAGGTATATTTTTTTTGCAAATAATGCATTCTTTAAATTTTTAATAAATAGTTTTTGATTTTTTTAATAGTTCCCTGCTTTAAATTGTAATTTTTCCATAAATTTCTTCAGTAAAATTTATGAACAGGATTATTTTGTATGAGATTTTGCGACTGTAGTTGTATCAGTTATAAGGATAGAATGTAATTCCTTACTCCACAAATCATTTCATATCATTTGCGTCTCCTTGAAATTTTACATGATGAAGTACAATTGTTAATAAAGTTTAAAATAACATGTATAGTTAGAAATTAGATTACGGAAGATAAAAATTATATGGATAAAAATCTAATTTGTTCTGTTCGATTTGAGTCGTTAATCTTGTTATCATAGCAGCCCCGCTTTAATCAGAGTGTTTGTTTTTGCTACCTTTGTGTTCACAAACTGGGTTTTACCACATTGTGCTTTGAAATGACAAATGGTAGCTAACACTGCTGAGTTCTCTTCTACTGAACTCAGGACAGATTTGTGCTGTATGTTTTAAGAAAGGTGTCACCAGATCACTTAACTCTTTATTGCTCAACTCGGTTTTTACTCAACTCCTCCCGTAACTATTAATACCTTGTTTGATCTATGTTGACAAAATATTGATACTGTTCTAAAACTCATATTTTACTTTCAGCAATGGCAACCCGCCATAATAAATTAGGTTAAAAAAACTAAGAAAAGCAACAAAAAAAAGTTCTCGGGACCTTTGGTGCATTCCATTTTACTCCAAAATCGTCATTGAAATTGTGAAAATGTATCCATAAAATTTTAGATTTTATTATAAAAAAAACAATCGGATTTTGTATTCGATGCATCTATACAAAATTTTGTAAGAAAATAAAATAAATAAAAGAAATTAAATTAGATCTGATAACTTCTTAAAATATTTTTGATGTTATTCAAAACAACCGATATCGAATATAACAAACATTTTAATAAAATTCACAACTTTTTAAAATGTGTTCAAATTTTTAAAAAAATTAATTTGATAATATTCAAACGTTATTGATAAACGTGTATGCTAAAAATTCAATATAATTATAAGAAAATGTACTGAATTTTGTTTTCTTCAAAACTGTTATTATTTAGTATTTACTTAGAAAGCAAAGGCTAGGTTTAAGATTTCATAAATATTCATATAATTTTATGAAACTCGGGTGAGTTTTTGTTTTGTCCGATTGTTTGCAAGTTATATAAAGTTATCTAACCTAATCATCTTCAGATTTATTATTAATTCTTTTATTGATGAGAATATCTGTGATCTTCAGTATTAAAAATTCTTTAAAAATGTCTTAACTAAATCCTAAACTGCCAACCTCTTCAATATTTTCATGATATACTTTCTCTCCAGTAATGTCCTTTAACTTTAACGATTCCATTATTTAATTTGTATCTAATATACCGATATTATACAAGTTTGTCAAATTTATTCGTTGTTTGAAAATTCTTTGTGCACATACAGCGACCAAATCAACTAGTAAAAGGAGTCATTGCTTTAACATATAATTCTTTAGTTTTATATGCATCGTATCAGAAATTTAGAAAAAATGTTCATGCTGCTATACAAAAAATTGTTATTAATGATAATATCAAAAAATTCGTCCAAACTGATACCAAGAGAGAGGCGGAGAAATTATTTGTACCGGTGAGCATTTTGTTAAAAACTGTCCACAGAAATATTAAAAAGGTTGGTTAATCAGTTTCATCCTCATACTTAAACAATCAACAGAATTTTAATAAGAGAGTAATTAATCAATTAATTAATTAATAATAATAATGATGTAATGTGGCTTAATAAAGTAGCAATAATAATCACACAATGAACATGAAATTTTTTACAAAAAAAACTGATAACATTAGAAATACAACCAGTGAGTACACAATTAACTAGTTTCATTCAATTCAGCTTAAATTTTTCTGCTTTGACTAGAACCAAAAGTGGTCTGGAAAAAAATAGCACTTAATTTGTATACAGTGTCAAGGGTCATACAAAGATTCTCATGTCTTCCGATTCAATAGGTTGAGAGAAAACGTGACTATCTCCAGGCTTTACAACTTCATATTTAAAATAGGCAGAATGTTGAGGTAACATTCCATGTAAGTCATTGTATTAACTGTATACGCAGCCAGGCATTTACGACATAGACAATGGATGCCACTTTTTCCAGACATATATTTGTCATAGTCAAAATCATGAAAATTTAAGCTGGAATGATCGAAACAAACAATTAACATGATATGAAGTGTGCACAATTTTAAAAAAAAGTTACTTCTATTCTGTACATAGTACTAGATAAACCGATGTATACAAGCAAAATCTCTTCTTCGAAAAATTTCATATTGATTTAGTGCATTTGTTCCAATCACGGTGTTTTATAATAGAACTTTTTAAAAATTCCAATGAGAACAATTGGTGGAAAGTTTTTCGATTATAAATACATGTAATATAAAGAGCAGTTGACGGGGTACTGCTAATATTCCATAAATTGTTCCTACAATTCCAAAAAATTGACAAGATTTTTGTTCGAAAGAGTAAAGATTTTGCTTGGATACAAATGTTTAACTGGGAAAGTAGAAAGAAATACGTGTTATTTTACATGTAATATATAATAAAGAGATCAATCTAAAATATATTTAAAGGTACTCATTTCACCTTAGCTGTGACAGAAAAAAAACAAAACTCAAATTGATATCTTGTGCTATGCTAAATTGAAATAGATTTTTTATCAGATGAAGATATTGGGTTAAATGCTTCTCATTTTGGTGGAAAGAAATTGATTTGAATAACATCAATGTGGCATTACAAATTGACACAATTTTTTCTTTGTTTGAAATTTAAACAAATCGATTTTGTGAAATTGATTTTAAATATCAAATCATGTGCTTTATATAGTTAATTTGTGTTATTCAACCCAATAAAAAATACATTCTTGTTCAATTATTAAAAGATAAATTTGTTTTCATAAAACATATTTCTAAGTAGCACAAAGACACCTTCATGGGCAAGGAGGTATTCTACTCAAATCGTTTGCTGCCCCCAAATTTAATAGAATTTTGATGTTATTTCCAATACATTAAATGTCTAGCTAAATTTGATATCTTTTAATCATAAATGGTATGGTAGCTACATGCACCAATCACTAACAGCCAAATATCCCCTTTCTGCCATCTGTATCAATTTGTCTTTTTCAAAACCAATTTTCTTGATAAAATCTTTTTTTAAGTTTAAGAAAATTTAACATCAGAATTATATTGAGAAGGTCTTTATAACAAGACAACTAAACATTTACCTCCATATTCCTGTATCAAGAATACAGCTTTTTGTGTTTATCCCCATATTCCTGTATCCTGACTAAGTCTGTGCTGTGATCAATCCTGAACTCTGATGCACACTAGTCAGTATTCAAGAATATGGCCTTTCTTTTGAGTTTAGGCGAAAATTGGCACCAATGTACAAAACGACAAAATTATTTTGTGAAAGATTCAAAGAATAACAATAACGATAGACAACAGAAAAATGTCCATCACATAGATCCAATAATGCTCGGAGTGAGCTGAAAATCAATCGTTTGATTCAATCACTAAGAAAAGCACTAAAGTTATCGTACTTCATGCAATGAGCACTTGAAACTGTATTCAAATAACACAACAATTTTGATTTAACAGAAAACTATAACGGGTGTTTAAAAATGGCTTACATCAACATTATTAACTTATGAAAAAAAACATCAGACACAAGACTTGATCCACAACCACAACAATTCAATGTTTATTTTTAGGACATGAATTAAAGTTTAACTACTGTCGTTGTTTGTTGAATATCAATTGGCATCATATTGTTCATATTTTAAATATGTAAAATGTGATCGCAATAACTCTGTTTTAATCGTACTCAATATCTTAAAACTTGTTTTATTCGCACAACGAAAACAGAATTTTTACAAAGTTACAAACGGTTAAATTTATCAACATTAAACATGTTTTTATACAGGCCTAAAATATGTATGTATCTCAGTTATAATATTTCCGATATATCACAAAATCAAAAGAGAATTACATATGATATTACATGCTTTTAACTCTGTTTCAATCGCCCTTAATATCTTGGCTCATTTCAATTTTAAGCACGCCCGACTTCAGATTTCTAAAAACTAGAATTTGGTGTTTCGTTAAAAAACCTTTTCATTTTAATACCCACGTCTTTTTGGATATAAAAACAAACTAGCTATTTTTTTTCGTTAATCAAAACACACTATGGAAACACAGTTTCACACATTTTAACATTTATATAACTCTGTAGTTCATTGTACAAACAAAAAAGTTGTTGTCATATCCAAGTTAAAACAGCACTTCAAAATGTGTACAAATTATCATACATCCGTTAGACATAATAATTACATTTCAGCCATTTACAAATCATTATATTAAGTCAATTGAAACAGGGCTATTTATCTAAATATAAACAAAGGCCCCATACATATATAGATGACACATAGCATAGCTGCCTGCGGCCAGGTGCCCTATAATATACATAACATGACATGACACATAATATTTTTTTGGGTAGTTTTTCTTTAAAAACTTCTAAAACATTGACATTGTTAATTCACACACACAAAAAAATGTAACAATTTTATACAGGTACGGTACATGTACATGAAAGATAAGGTACGTCCAATTATAAGGGAAAAACCTATGTGCAATGACACATTGTGACTTAATACATACATATAGTGACTATATTATTAACATGTATGGATAGTTGTACTAACAATATATGGCTAGACTAATTACAATACGTCTTCCCTTCCACCAACACATTCAATCCTTAATAAGGAATAAATAGCAAAATATACACATAGTACATAGTATTTATTGATACAAACTTCTGGATTGTAATTTTAGTTTAATTAAGAAAATATACAGGGCTTACTTACAATTCTAAATATAAAATATTTAAATAAATTCACCCAATCTTCAACAATTGAATTTGAAAGAAAAATTGAAATGATGTATTAAATTTTGAACTTCAGTGAATGTATTTGATTTTTTCAGATATCCAAAAGTCTGCATCACTTTTATTATTCATTGAATAATATTGAACTCTATTGATATAGCCATGCTAATAATAAAACTTGTGAATATTCACACTACTACAAGTTAAAGGGATATATCAATATATTTATTCACTAGATTTAGTAAGCACATTACAAATTCTATCATTTTATTTCATAAAACACTGAATGTATAGAACTATGCAAGCAAATATCACATTGCTCTGATCGCAAACAAGACAAGGAAAAAAATCATTTTTTTAGAATAACACATCATTTTTCTAATTAGTGGCTCTAGTTATTCTTTTTGTTAATGTGCCTATTTACAAATGTGTTTTGATACATTCAGGGACTTAACATTAACAATCAGTCAGCTATAATAACATAAAAACAATTTATGCATCAATATTGCAAATAACAAAATCATACATCTTCACTTTTCAACTTATAATAATGATTTTATAATACAACATGAACGGAAAAAAAACAGAAATTTTTTTAAAATGATGGGGGAAAAATAACATATCTTCATATAATATTTTCATATATCAATTTGAGCAAAACATAGCAAAAAAAAAAAAAATGTTTCCCACACCATTAGATCTGTTTAATAAACAAACAAAAACAACCTAGAACCAATGTATATAATACAGGCTTAAAACGCACCAAATTTATATTAAATACCATATAGCTATTCTACAGACATCCGACTTATATCCAATATATGGAATACTTTGTATAAATGCTTCTATTATGAAAAAAGATCACATATATTTTGTATATAATATTTGATTTTGGTATCGGTAGTAAATGCTTTTAAATGACTACCATAAATATATGGAGGCAGACCACTAATTTCTTCCCCTTATCTCGAAACAATGTAGTTCCTGTTCTTAATGACTATTCTCTTTACCTTTGTCATGGCAATTTTGTATATTTTTGAGGGGTCGAGAATCCAATATGAGGGTTTGCACTGTCAGATTTGGTGAATATTCACGATTTAGAAGCAGAAGGATAATAGGTTGGTTACGATGATATGTACGCCAAATATTTACATCTTTATTTGTGTCTCCCAAAATTTCCATGGTCAACTTCATAACAGGTTGGGAGCATGACACATGCACATGTTGTTCCATCTGTGGCAGACACGGGCACATGTTGTTCCATCTGTGGCAG